>OX326965.1:18124320-19324320 GCA_946800305.1 Medicago arabica | reverse complement strand
TTCTTTGCTTGTAGTCTGTACCTTTAAGTTCACAAAAAACTCTTGGCTTTCTTGTATTTGAGGTTTGCTCGAGTAATTCTGTAACCTTAGCTAGTTCCTGCATGATATACAATATCATGCATATGGTGCTGTACTTCATGATGGCACCAGAATGTTATGGTTGGATAATGAGTGACCATATTGTTTGTTTTCTGCCAGTTATATCATCTTATGGAACTGAAAGATCTCAAGCCACTATTGCGCATTAATGAGGAAGTAGACAAGATTAGTGCTTTGAATTTCTTTAAGTTAATAGACATGCCTGAAGACTCTCCATTCTTCACTACTGACAGTTTCAGGTAAACCAATTTATTACCACCTTTTTTGCAAGAAAAATGTTACTACCATGATATTTTGTAGTCAATCTTCGTATTTGAATTTGAACAAAGAAAATAGCAGCGGGGTATTGTTTTATCTTGAGTTGTACTATCAAGACCCTGCCATTTATATTTGTTATCATAGCTATTATCTTATAACTGATATGGATGCAGCTAATGTTGAGGCTTATCTTTAGAGCATTGATCATGAAATGTTTTTCAAATACTGTGGTTTCATATATATTTTCTAATTATGATTTTTCGATTACAGGGCTAGTGTATTAGTTACCTCTGTTGAAACCCTGCAAGGATATATCAATGCCTATGATAACTTGAGTTCGTTTCCAGAAATATTTTTACCAATTTTGAGATTACTACTTGAGATAGCTGAACAGAAAAATATGCCAAATGCATTACGGGATAAAATTAAAGATGTGTCTGAGCTGATGAAATTGAAAGTGGATGAACATCATACTTTGAGGCGACCACTTCAAATGCGGAAACAAAAGCCAGTTCCAATCAAATTACTGAATCCTAAGTTTGAGGAAAAGTAAGTCCTTCCGTTTTCCATGTTTCAATTTGGTAATATGTTTTCTTAGCCAGTCAGATCAGAAAGGGAACTCGAGTTAAGCACTTAAAAACATTTTTTTTTTCTTGATGCAGCTATGTTAAGGGTAGAGATT
This sequence comes from Medicago arabica, assembly GCA_946800305.1. Classification (NCBI taxonomy): domain Eukaryota; kingdom Viridiplantae; phylum Streptophyta; class Magnoliopsida; order Fabales; family Fabaceae; genus Medicago; species Medicago arabica. Next base: position 19,323,281 of record OX326965.1, on the reverse strand, counting down.
ATGATCCAGACCGTGTGCGAGCTGAAAGAAAAAAATTGAAGAGAGAGGTGAGGCGTGAAGCTAAAGGGGCTGCTCGTGAAATACGTAAAGACAACTACTTCTTGCTTGATGTGAAGGAAAAAGAAAGGTCTTTAATGGAGAAAGCAAGAGCTGAGAAGTATGGAAGGACTAAAGCTTTCCTTCAAGAGCAAGAACATGCTTTCAAATCTGGACAACTAGGAAAAGGGAAGAAGAGAAGTAGATAAATCGATATGAATTAATGTTTAAAACTTGTGGGGCTTTTTTTGCAATTATAATATTAATCAATTTTGTGCAATTGTTTTTTGAATACTAATGTTGGTTAAAGAGACTAGAACATCGGTTTTTCGATCCCCACATTATTTGGAGAGAAACACAATGGTCCATTACTTTGTAAGTGACTATCAATAGGCCTAGCTAGGTTGTATGATATATGGTTGGTAGTTAAGACATGACATCTAAATAAATCAATACACACTCCAATTCAGTGAGAAGATAGAGTATACACGTGACCCCATTTAACAAACCTTATGTTTTTTATTTGAGGGAGTTAACATATACTTTTTTCGTATTCAGCAAAATGGAAATACAGTTTCTGATAGTGTGAACAAGTAAATAAGTACAGTACTAGTAATAATAATATCTTGAGGAAAAACATTAGACAAAGATGAGTAGACAAAGATGAGTGCTATTAGGCCAAACCTTAAAACTATGCTTCATTCTTTGAGAAAAAGAAAACAGATGTATTAAAAACAGTGCATGTTTAATGAATTGTATTAGTATGTGTTAAGCTGATGGTAGCTTCATCTTCATGGTTTATGTGCTGGTTTCCATATCTAAGAGAAAATAATATTCCATCATGTAACTAGTACTTGTATTGAGAAAGAGGTATCGTTTGCTATTTATAGTTATAGTAGTACTACAAGCATGATGCAATGAGGCGTGGCAAATAATTAGAATACTGCTCTCCGCCTGCTTCAAATACTCTCATCCTGCAATCATGTCGATTTTACCTATGCGTTAGTTAACTAGCGCAAGTGTAAAACTCTGCGTTAGTTAACTAGCGCGGCGTTAGTTAACTCACGCCACGTCCTGTTTTAAACAAGGCAGAACACTTCATTTCCTCATTTATCATCTAAAATCTCAAAAAATCTCCTAAATCTCTCTCAAATCACCAAATCTAAAATTCCTTCAAGTTCAAATCAAACAACACTCCAATAACAAGTAAGTTTTTATAATAAAAAACCATTAACCTTTTATGTTTATATGTTAGATTTTTCTCTTAAATTATAATTTGTTTTAGATTTAGGGTTTGTTTAAATTTTGGTTTTTTTGTCAAGAAATCATACAATGTTTACATGAAAATGACCTGTGTTGCTTAAATGTTTAGATGTTTGCATGTTTATGTAGTAGGTTTAGAGTTTTAGAGAATTTTTTTAGATTTAGGGTTTGTTTAAATTTTAATTTTGCTTGCAAGAAATGATACAATGTTACATGCAAATGACTTATGTTACTTAATTATGGATGTTTGCATGTTAATGTTGTAGTTATGAGTTTTAGGGTTTATGTATAATTTGCACTCCAAGTGTTTGATGAAATGTTTGAATGAGTTTTTCATTGATTGTTTTTAATTTCTTATTGTGTAGATTTGAAACAATAGCCGGGTGGATTGACGTTCATGCACAATTCAACGGCAGAGAACCTCAGAAGTTGAAGGTTCGGTGCCTTGGTGTAACGTTAAGAGGCCTCAAGGATCAGCTGAATGAATTCAACCAAGGAGTCAACCCCGGAGACACAAGGAGGGTGGAATACGTTCGGTATAAACGTCCAACGCTCGACGATGGAAAAGTATCATTCATTTGGGTGGAATTGACGAACAACGAAAACGTGACGACCATATTTTGGGAGCACATCATGTTCCAGTGAATCGATATGCGAGCAACGTTTGTGAGATCAACTGAAGATATCATCAAAAGACTGATTCCGCCAGAAGATCGTGATTAGGTGTCGGTCGTGATTAGGTAGGGAATGCACCTTCCAACTACAACAATTGTCTTACTCTGGATGGGGCAATTCAAACTTGTTAAATGGCAGGACTCCAGCATTCGTCCGGAAGTGTTTTTGTTCCATTCAAAAGGTTAAATTCTTGTTAGCTTCGTTTAAATGATGGTATTGAAGTGTCAAGGTCTGGACCTCATTCCATTGGCACTTGAATACTATCATTTAAAACCAAGACCAACAAGAATTTAACCTTTTGAATGGAAGAAAAGCACATCTGGACGAATGCTGGAGTCCTGCTGTTTAGCAAGTTTGAATTTCCCCCATTCAAAGGTAACACAATTATTGTAGTTTGAAGGTGCAACCTGAATGTATTATATAAGTCTGATTCCGCCAAAATATCGTTATTAGGTAGGGAATTACACCTTCCAACTACAACAATTGTGTTACTCTGGATGAGGCAATTCAAACTTGTTAAACGGCAGGACTCCAACATTCGCCCAAAAGTGCTTTTGTTTCATTCAAAATGTTAAATTCTTGTTGGCTTCGTTTAAATGATGATATTGAAGTGTCAAGGTTTGGACCTCATTCCGTTGGCACTTGGATACTATCATTTAAAATCAAGACCAACGAGAATTTAACATTTTGACTGAAACAAAAGCACTTTTGGACGAATGTTGGAGTCCTGCTGCTTAGCAACTTTGAATTTGCACCATTAAGAGGTAACACAATTGTTGTAGTTGAAAGGTGCAATTCCGAATGTAATGTCATGTAATGATAGACCATATTTAGGAACTTTATGTAATGTAATGTAACTTTTATTCGAATTTATTTAATAAGCAACTTTATTCAAATTTATTTATTACAATTATTTCTTCGAATTCACGCTAAGTTTAATTAGTCTTTATTCGAATTTATTTATTCAATATGCAAATAAATACAAAATTAGAAAATAAATTCGATACAAATTCGATACCATTAAATACAATATTTTTTTATCAATACATAATCATAAACATAAAATAAATGCAAAAATAAATACAAATTAAAAACAAAATTAATAAATATAACTCTGATTTTATTAATATCACTCAAACATTACAATAATTAATACATATATTTTACCCTCTTGGAGTAAAAAGTTATTTTCACCCTCTTCGGTATGGGGTAAAAAGTTATTTTCACCCTCTTCGGTATATACCATTAGCTCTTGGGGAAAATAGTGATCCGTTCTGTTGAGGAAAAAAACATCAAGATCCCTTGAGGTAAATTTAAATTTGGTTCCTTTTATACCCCCATGATGATTATTTTTACCCACAGTAAAAAGATTTTGGGAGTAAAAGGAAGCAAACCTAATTTTACCTCAAGGGATGATGCCCTTTTCCCCAACCCGACGAACCACTACTTCCCCCAAAAACTACTGGTATATACCTAAAGGGGTGTAAAGAACCTAGATACTATAGAAGCAAAAAAGAAGAAGAGAGAGAGAGGGAGAGAGTGAGGAGGGGGAGAAAATGATATGGTGTGAGGAATTAGGGAAGTATGTAGGGGTATTTATAGGTGGGAATGGTAGTATAAGTTATAAATACCATTAATGTGGTAAAAAACGTGTAAAACTTGGTAAAAAAATGTGCAGATTGAAAGTTGAAAACTGACCACCGTCCACAAAAACGTGTGTTGTTGAGTTCTGACCACCGGCCAACGTGCGTGAGTTAACTCGCGCACATGCCAGTGGTGCGTGACTTAAGTCACGCATAGCTTATAACGCGTGTCAGTTAAAATGCGCTGCATGACTTAACTCACGCATGAGTATAATTGTCTTTTCAACTGAATACGAGTGTTTTGTGCAGGACATGGGTATAATTGTCTTTTCAACTGAATACGAGTGTTTTGTGCAGGACGAAGAGTAGTATTCAAATAATTATCAACTAAACAATAAAAGCTGTTGTACAATGTTGAGACAACTTTGGCTTCTCACCTTTAACTTAAGCATGCAAAAGAAGGACCAAACAGCATAACGAAAATATGTTTTAATGTACTATTTGACACCTCAGAAATGCTTATTAACAATTGTCTTTTTGTTGGATGTTTCTTTGCTTACACTAACCTTCAAATGCATGTAGACAATGCCACGTGATTATTTCCACATTTATTGTCCTTGCCCTTTTTTTTTTGTCTTTTTTCTTCTTATGCAATTGCTTTGGAATGTTGAAGACTGTATCATCATATTCGAAGAATTAGAGGTAAGGGGGAGAATCTTTTCCTTTTAGAATGTTTTAATCTTACACAATGAGAAGCTAAATTCTAATGACCTACTATAATGTCTATCTATCTGTAGTATTTGTCTGATTCTAATTTCTGATATGCTCAACTTTTATTGAGAGAAAGAAAATTGAGGGTGGACAAAATATTATTCATGGAATAATTATTTAAGTGATGTTGTCACATAATGTAATTACTAATTGCACGACTTTTTTTTTCCTAATCTTCATTACCTCTAGCTTTGTGATGTGAAAAAATGCACTTAAATGAAATCCCTTTGTTCAAGCCCAAAATAAATCTGAGTCATTTGTAAATCTGATGGGCATTATATGTGTCATCAAATTATTTATGTCAATTAAGGAAGAGGCTTTATTCTTGAGGGAACAAATATGTGAGTTTGGAAGGGAGGATAATCCTCCTAAATTCGGTATTGAATGTGGTTCCGATTTTCTACATTGTCCTATTTGAAAATGCCGACTAAGGTGGTTAGAATGATTATTGGCATCCCAAGGAAATTTCTTTGGGGAGGAGTGGTGGGGGTAGAAAAATTTGTTGGATGAAGTGGAGTAGGGTGTGTTGTCCTCGGAAATATGGTGGTTTGGGGGTTAGAGACATAAAGCTTGTTAATTTAAGTCTTCTAGCTACTTGGTGAGGATGACCAACTTTGGAAGCTGGTCATGAGGGACAAGTATGGCGAGAGAGTGTGTGGGGAGGTGGAGGGGAGTAGTGAAGTTTGGCCGTCATATTCATCATTGTGGTGGAAAGACTTTATGGCTTTGGATGTCCGAGAGGGGTTTGGATGGTTTAATCTGGAGGTTATGAGGAAAGTCAGAAATGGTTTGGCCACTAAGTTTTGGGAGGATCCATGGGTGGGGATTGTTCCTCTTAAAGTGGAATTCTCGCGGCTTATTCTTTATCTACCCAAAAAGAGGCACATGTGTGTGAGGTGTGGTCGGAGATGGATAGTGGTGGTAAGTGGAGGTTATTGTGGATGCGTAATTTATTTGTGTGGGAATTAGGCCTTCTTCAAGATTTGTTAGGTCGTATTGGCGTATTTGAGGTGGTGGGGCGTTGTGATTATTGAGAGTGGAAACTTGAAAATGAGGGTTTCTTTTCGGTAAAGTCTTGTTATTCTTTACTTGAAAGAATGGAACCGGTGGATAGTGTGATTGGAGGGGTGGATAAAAGGGTATTAAACTATATATGGAAGAGTCCGGCACCTTTGAAGGTTTTGGCATTTTCTTGGATCCTCCTTCTAGATCGTATTCCAGCTCGGTCTAATCTTTTATTACGTAGGGTGTTGGATGGAGGGGAGGGTGCGTGTGGGTGTGTCTTTTGTGGGAGGATGGAGGAGACGGCAATGCATCTTTTTCTCCATTGCGAGGTCGTGGCAAAAGTGTGGGTTATGGTTTTTAATTGGGTGAATGTGAACTTTACTACGCCGTATTCGTTAGGAACTCATCTTGATTGTTGGTTTAATGAGGTTAGTTCTAAGAAGGTGAGGAAAGGTCTTTTGATGATTTGGCATGCTACCATTTGGACAATTTGGCTTGAGAGGAATGATAATATTTTTAACGAAGCAACTAAGGACGCCGAGGAGATTTTTGATGTGATTAAGGTTTTATCTTGGTGTTGGTGTCTTAATAGATTAAGAATTGGTGCCTTTATGTTTTACGAATGATGTTGGAATTCTAGGGATGTTTTATCTAGGTAGTAGGTGTTTAGGCATAGCTGTCTAGTTTGGATGAGTTGCACAAACAATCCAACTGTGTGGCAGTGTTTTGCTTGCAGTTGGTTGTGTTTGTTTACTCGTGTCTGCTGCCTTGTTTTTCTGTTATGCAGTTGCATAGTTTTGGTTGTCTTCATGCGTGTATTCTGCAGGTTTAGGGAGTTTGTTTCCTATTTTGTAGCGGCTCCCTGTAAACATGGCAACAAAACCCACCCCGCCAAACCCGGTCGCCCCCGCCCCGAATTCAACGTGGAAAAGCCGATTTAACTAGGTGTAGGTGTGGGGAAAATCTGGATTTTTAATACGGGGTGGGGGCGGAGACGGGGGATGCTTACACCCGCTTTGCATCCACCCCCGCCCCGCACCCGCTTTTTGAAATTTACTTTATTAAATTTTATAATCTTATTTTCATAAGCACCAACCTATTTTACTATAGTATTACTCTTTAGAAACATATTTATTATAATTATTTTTCTCTTTTGAAAAAAGTTTATTAAATATTTAATTATTAATATAATTATTGTTTTTTTTCTATGAAAAAATATGCATTTTTTAAATGTTTTATAAAAATTAGAGTTTTTGTGGGTGGGGGTGGGGACGGGGCCAGAAGACCCGTACCCATTGGAGACGGGGTTAGATGTTTAATTTTTACACCTGATATGGTTTGGGGATGGGGGTGGGGATGCTTAAACTCGTCCCCATCTGTCCCGTTGCCATGTCTAGCTCCATGTGTTGTTTTCGTTGGGGAGGCCTCTTTGTTGTTTTATACTTTTTCTCTCCTTTCCTTTATTTTTAAGAGGTGGGATTCATGAATAATATTGGCCATTCAAAAAATAAAAATATTCCTACACATGCAAAAATAAGTAAATAGATAATATGTTTTCAAGTTGAAATAAATATTAGTAAAAAAAATTAAATAAATATTTCAACACAAAAAACATGAAGTTCGATTTTTAATGAAAATAATTCTTAACTAAATATTTCAACGCGAAAAATTGAATTTTGATTTGCCATAGCTTAACTTGGTCTCTTCATTGTATGTCTGACAGATTTTAAGGGCAACACTTCTAGTACATTTTGTACTCAAGTGCGTCCCTTCCGTTGTTTATATAATTCATTTTGTCGTCTTCAAAAAAACACTTTTGAAAGATAAAATATAATTATTATAATTGTAACCGATAGAAAATATATTTTTTCTGAAAAAAATAACAAAAAAAATGTAACATTCACTTTTTTTTTTTTGAGGGAAAAAATGTAACATTCACTTGAAAATTGAATTAGATCAATGTATCTATATTTTGATCGAATGGTTGTTATCTGTCCTCTTATTTTGGATCAATCTCTACCATTCAGTACCCTGAATACTAAAAGGAATTGAATCAAACTTTTATTTTACTCTTCTTTTCAATCTCCATCTGCGTTTTTCGTTTCAGCACCATCGCTCATTGTAAGTACTCACTTCCACTTTTTTCTTGCTTCAAAACTATAAAGCCCTAATTTTTATCCAAACCCTAATTTCCCTCTTCATATCAAATCCAAAATTGACAATCGTTACGATGAATTGAATTGATGTCTTTGATACCTATAGGAAAAAAATTAATTGAAACCCTAGTTTTCATTTTTCAAGTGTGTTGCTACTGTTTAATGTTGTTTTAAAATTATCTGAACCTGGTTTGATTCCTTCGTTTTATTAGCTTGTTAATGGCATAGTATTGGAATTGCATAATTCTGTTTATAGTTAATTGATGTTGGTAAGGATCTGTTATGTTAATCAATGATTTTGATATGAATTTGTGGGAATTGAGAGTGTTTAATTGTATTTTGAAGGAGATAATCAAATTAATGTTAAGTGTTTGATGGAATAGTTTGTAAATTAATATTCTTAAGAGTGTTTTATGAGTTTTTATATTGGTAATTAAGTCATAACATTCAAGGGTAGATCTGCTTATCCACTACACAAAGCCGTGGACCGTGTGATCCAAATCCTGACTCTACAGTAGAATAGAACTTTCAATTGCACTGTTTTTTCTTTTTAATTTCAAGATTTGTTGTTGTTCTTGAATGTTGAGACCATAGACTCTGATTAAGAAAAGTGGGTTTTGTGTTGTTTGTAGCAGAAAGCAGAGTAGTGATAAAGAACAAGAAGGATGTCGTACCTGTTGCCTCACTTGCATTCAGGGTGGGCTGTGGACCAGGCGATCCTTGCTGAGGAAGAGCGTCTCGTTGTCATCCGTTTTGGCCATGATTGGGATGAGACCTGCATGCAGGTAACTATTCTATTCTATTCTATATTTATTCATTCATTCACTATAACTACTTCACAAAATATCATCAAAGGTCATTTAGCTTAATTTTCATTCAACTATACATGAATATGTCAAGGTTTTATATTTTGATTTATTAATAGTACTAATTGCAGTCTCAATGTATCGATAACAACTCGGCAGAAAGCATTTTGATTATATAATTTTTAGAAGAATATTACTTTTTCAGCAACAAATTGTGGTATATAGGTTGAAATTAGTTCAGCAGTTCTATATAGCATGAACCTTCTCGAACGAAAACAATACGAAACAGAAAACAGTCAATCATGAAGGAGATAAGAGAGATATATAGTGATGAATTTAGGTAGGTGAAGATTAATCACAAGGTGCAAAACTGTTTCTAGCCAATTCGTGTAATTTGATTTCATAACAAGTATTTTCCAAATTACTTTCTGCATGTCAACTTTCTCTGAAGCTTGCTCATTTGGCTTCTCTGTGAACACAACAGGATTTATTTAGTTATAGGAATCTTGTTTGCAAGTGTAAAGTCATAAAGCTAATTCAAATTGAGTTGTAGTTTTGAAGATGTATTTTCTACCACTTTGTGATTACAGTAACAGCCACACTTTTACGATTTATCTGTAATTTTTCACAATTTCATGGATGTGATCTGATGTGATGAACCACAAACACCGCCGCAGTTTTAAAGCCTGAATTGATATTATCAAATCATTTATAGTTTGTTTCTGTCAACATCACCATATGCCAATTCTGGATTTTATTGGTACCCCTGTTTGATGTGGTGTTCTATTTTGTTTTGTTATGTGTCAAGATGGATGAGGTGCTGTCATCAGTTGCAGAGACAATAAAGAACTTTGCTGTGATATACCTTGTGGACATCACAGAGGTGCCTGATTTCAACACTATGTATGAGCTGTACGACCCTTCGACAGTTATGTTCTTCTTTAGGAACAAGCACATCATGATAGATCTTGGAACCGGAAACAACAACAAGATCAATTGGGCTATGAAGGACAAACAGGAGTTCATTGACATCATTGAAACCGTCTACAGAGGTGCAAGGAAGGGACGTGGTCTGGTTATTGCTCCCAAAGATTACTCCACCAAGTATCGTTACTAGAATATATATCAATCCCTATTGGGATGTGTAATTTGAAGTGAACTCTGTATTTTCATTCTCATCCTAAGTTGGTTCACCCTTCATCAAGTGTGAAACTGTCACTCAAAAATTCATGTTTTTTTTCTTTTTCTTCATGTTTTTATTTTCTTCATTACGAAATTGACTCTTGCAACTTTTCTTATGAAATAAAATGAAAGTTCGAATAAAAATGAAATTAAAAAAAAAAAGAGGTATTTTGGAATACCTCAACTTTTTAGCTGTAGTTTTGCTTTTTGTTAGATTTAAACCGAGTACATCATGGTTGAAGAACTGACTTCTAACCAAGAAGAATTTCTGGAAACCAGTGTTGTAATGTACAAAACCATTGTATTTAACTATAGCCTTGTAGTACAAATGATGGGAAGGTGGCATGGTCTTAGTAGCTGCGTAAGTGTTCCGAGTTTTGGATTAGGACAGTTTCACACCTGATCAAGAATGAACCAAATGAGATAGGTTTTGAATGAGAATGAAAACCAGTTTTGATCAATGGTCATACCATTCACAATTGACAATGTTGGTCTTCTTGTTCTAGTTTTATTATGGCTGATTTCTTTAGAGATAGATTTAGTAGGCTAAATATAATAAATTGTCGCAACTCATTTGACATTCACTGAACATAATTAATCATGTTCTTTTATAATTAATCATGTTTTTAAACGTCACTAACCATAATTTCTCAAATGTTTAAAAATAAATTATACCGAATGCACTAGAACTTGGTCGGAAGAATAAGTTTATTTTTAGTGAAGCCATGTACTTGAACTCTTGTTGGATTTGCAGTCAAATGGGCAAACATGTGTTGGTTTTCTCACTCAGGCAGTCGAAGAGATAGCTTCCAAGATATACATGAAGCAAAGGAAGTATACAATTTAGTCATAAAAGATGATTCTGGTGCTGCTTTGGACTTTGGTTAATAAAAGTTTCCATTGGTATCCAAAAGTTTTAATAACTCTAGCTATAGAGAGACACAGAAGCAATAAGCACACTCTCCAGTCTTTATGGTTGATCCAATATTTACAAAGTCATCACCACAATTGTTCACTTCTTAAGAAGTGTATATAACCTTTTGAAAAATGAAGCAATCAACATAAAAAAAATCTGTTGCACAGTATTTACAAAATCCCATCTTGCTAACTAGTTGAATAACACTTTCGAAATTAGAAATGAATTTCCTGCAATGGGAAAATCACTCATTTGCCACAGTCAAACATCTCAGACCATCTTAGACCGAAAATAAATCGATTCAAAATACATAGTTGCAATGTGAACCACTAATCAAGCAGCCTAAAATGTAAAACCGTGCGAGAATGTATTTCCTGCAAGAATTTCCAACTAGAAGACATTGTTGTCAAATAGCAGCTTTAGTGTAACAGAATTCAAACAAATCACTACTATTCCATAATACACTATATAGTGCAAAGTGTTGTCAAATAAAGGCGATAACACCTTAAGCGGATTTTGAACATTAAGCTGCAATTCACGACACTTCCATGTTCACACCAGTTAGCAATTATGATATCTCTCTAGAGCAACGACATACAAACATTGTAACTTCGTTAAATTTCTCAGAAGTGCAAAGCATTCATCTTCAGAAGGTTGCAGTAAAAGAACAAGCTATCATTCTTGCCAAGCATATGGAAGAAATCAAGCAAGCTGAGGAAGCAAAGGCTAAGAAGAAAGCTCCTGTTCTGGCATTGGACAATAAACCATTCTTTGATTCTGACCAGTACAATCCATAGTATATTATCTATGACTGTGCATGCAGCTATAGGTGCTTCCTTTTTGAAACAAAACTACTTTCCACCAAAAAACAACGATCTATACCTCTCTTTAAAAATATATTTACAGCTATAGTAGACCTATTCATACATATATATGATGAGAAGAAATATACAAATTAGTCCTATAAGATGATTATGGTGCTGCTTTGACCGGTCTTATTGATTGATCCCAATTTTAGAAAGGGGTCACCAAAATTTATCACTTGGTAAAGAACCTTTTGAAAAATGAATCAATCAATCATGAAACACATTAAACAGTGGGTTGAAAAGCCTATGCTGCCAGCATTCCAATTGTTATGTTGCTAACTAGTTGAATAACACTCCTTAAACTGTCAATAATACCAATCATATGTTCAAATATGAATTTCCTGCAGTTGGAAAATCACTTATTTGTTGCAGTCATACATCTCAGATAATCCAATCAAGATGAAACAGCTCACACATTTCAATGTGATAAATTGATTCAATATACACAGTTGAATTGTGAGTCGTTGGTCAACAACAAAACAACTACCAAGCTTTATCCCACTAATTGGGTAGGCAACATGGATCAAACGTAGTGCTTTCTCGCATAATTTTTCTAGGTCTTCTTCTACCATTAGCAATTTGACTACAAAATCTACAGGTATTCTCTCTACATGCACAAACCACCTAAGCCAAGTTTCCACAATCTTTTCTACTATAGACGCTACCCCAAATCTCTCTCTAATGTTATCCTACCATGTGTAGTCTTACCACACATCCAACGCAACATTGATCAAACAACCTAAAATGTATAATTGTGGCCAATTCCAGACTTTCCAAGTAGACTAAAGTGTTATCAAATAGCAGCTATGTCTTAGCAGAATTCAACAAAGTAACTATTATTCTGTGATACACTATTTAGTATAGAGTGTTGTCAAATAATCTATAACTAAGCGGAATTTGAACAAACCGCTGTTTTCTTCTATGTGACAACACTTTAAAGAGAATCCCCAATCCAAACATGTTTACCTATTCAAACACCAATTTGTTTAGATAGAATAATTCAAGAACACGAGCAACACAAGTAAACAACCCGTGTCGAACACGTGTCGAGTCCGACACCGACACGACACTTTCACTTGTAATTACACTACATTATGTGATTTTTTCAAATTATTTCAGATTATTAGTTGTATCGGCATGTCAGTGTCCGTGCCCGGTGTCCATATCCGGGCTTCATAGCCGTAAATTCATTCAAGAGTACGGTTTCAAACCCTAAAGCTACAACAAGAAAACCTTCACATTAGATTAATAGTGCCTCAACTCAAAAACAAATCTAAAAATAACCTTTCTCGTCTAAAACACATTGAAACCTAAAAAATCACCAAAATCAAACACAACCTAATAAAATCATCAGTAATAACAATTCTAAATTCATAATCATAATCAATCACACAAATTAAATGGCACAATTCAAAACAAGAGATTAAACCGATTAATCATAAAGGATTCATCATTATATTAACAGAAAAATACAAAAAACAAAAAAAAAAGAAGTACTACATCAATTTCAGCTTTATCTTCTCTAATCCATATGAAAATAACCTAACTAGTTGATATCAGCATCATCGAAATCGTCTTGGAAGGAATTGAAGAAATCAGCATCAGCGACTTTGCTTTCATTGACAGCAATACCTTCGGATAAGATATCGAAATTGTCGACGTCGTCAACATCCATAGCCATGGATGTTATCTGATCCTCCATCTCCTCTCCGAACAAATCCATCGTTCTCATTCTTCGAGGATCTTTTTCTCTCCTTCGTAAATCGAATTGGTACTTTAGGTCGTTCATCGATCGAGATTAGGGTTTTATATTTGATCAGACGATAGAATAATAATGGCTTGTCAATATACGATGTCGTTTTTTATAGGCACTTCATCGCTGAATTACTAGTTATTATTGATTTGATTAAATAAATAAATAACTTAATTTGGAATAAGTTGGACCAAAACGCTTTGAAAAATCCAAGTTTGATATTGTAAAATAAAATTACTTTTTTGACCCTATGTGTATTTTATTCTCAAAATATTATTATTTACTCCGATAATAAAATTTGAATCATGTTTCGGATTTTATAATTTAAAGTTTTTTTGAGGAATAATTTAAAATGTTATCAAAGCCAGTTTTTCAAAATAAAATACATATTTTTTTTCCAATTGGATTTTTTTCGGATAACTAATCTTAGATTTTAACCCTACATGTTTTTTTTTTGAGCTAAACCCCACATTTTTTTAAAACCTATCATATTTTACTCATTGGAAAATTGTTTTGAAGATAGATAAACACAAAAATTAAATATCATTTTTTTTAAGAACAAAAATTAAATATCATAAATTGTTTTAAATATAAAAAAAGAAGTTGAGTTTGAAATAGATCATGAAAAGGAACATGAAAAAGAAAGTTAAATCAATTTAATTATTTTACCGGTGAGCAAAATATAATAGTTTTTCTTTTGTTAGTGTAAAGATTTTTTCCTTTAACAAGGTAAAATAAAATTTATATTAAACAAATAAAAGATGTTCTTTTAATGGAAGGTGTGGTAAGGAAGAGCAACAATTCATCAATAAGAATAAGTAAAAACATCTAGCCCGCGTCCAAGCAATCTAAAGGACGTTGTCACCATCCAAATAATTTAATAGAAATATTTTTAGCATTTTTCTTCAGCCATCACATCCATAAATATTTGACCTTATCCAATAAGTGAGACATAGATTTTGCCTTATTATTTAAGATTGGCTTAATTGCAGTTTTGATCCCTCTATTTTCACCATTTTACAGTTTTGATTCCCTTGTTACAATTTCATCGAAGTTGATCTTTTTCCATCTTCAAATCATATTCCACAACATTTAAAATTTATCACATCACTTTTTTATAGTTTAAAAATAGGCTAAATTGCATTTTGGTCCCTTAACTATTTAGGTAGTATCACTTTGATCCCTTAATTAAAATTTGATTTATTTTGGTCCCTTAACTTCTCTCTGTTACACATTTTTGTCATTTTCAGTGGTTTTAATTCAAAAACGTTAGATTTTCTTCATTTTCTTCTCCTCTTTTTCATCTTCATATCATCTCCATTAACTTTCAACAACAAGAATCCCAAAAAAATTCCAAAAGAAAATGTAGGAAACCTAACGTTTTTGAATTAAAACTAACGGAAAGGATCAAAATGTGTAACAAAGAAAACTTAAGGGACCAAAATAAATCAAATTTTAATTAAAGGATCAAAGTGATACTATGTAAATAGTTAAGGGACAAAAAATTCAATTTAGCCTTTAAAAATATCATGGAGGTACCAATAATGTCGAATTTTAAAATAAGGGTTATAATTAAATTGATTTAACTTTCTCATAAGAAATTGGATTTAGATTGACTGCACTCAAGTGAACCTGGAGTTGAGAAAATAGACCTTTAGATGAAATCAACGTTGTTGATTATATCACTTCATCTCTTCAACATTTATTAAACAGCACACTGTTTTTTGTCACATCTAAACCCAGTCCATTTCCATCTTAAACAATAACAATGGCTTCCCGCAACACCCTTTTCACTATTTTCAACAAAACTCTTTCCTTTCCTTCAAAACAACTCCAACAAAATGAACTCGTTCATAAAATTACTCAAACCCTCATTAATTCAACTAACCATAACAATTTCAAACCAAGTTGTAATATTCCTCAACTTAATTCAGTCATCTCCTACATCACCCCCCATGTTACTTACCGTGTTCTCTCTGACCCTATTCTCCAACCTCACTCTTGTTTAGCCTTTTTCCATTTCCTTAAAACCCAACATTCCAACATTTCACTCAAACCTGACCTCAAGGCTCATTTCATTCTCATTTCTCGGCTTTTCGAAGCTCGGAAATTCGCTACCATGAAGAGTATTTTGAATGGTTTGGTTACTGATTCGGATATCCGTTGCCCTGTTTCGAGTATTTTTGATTTGGTTGATGAATTTGAGCCACATTTTATTGAGAAATTTTGTGATATGTTGTTTAGGGTTTGTTCTGATAACAAGTTGTTTGATGAGGCGATTAGCGTTTATGATTATGTGGAATCAAAGGGGTTGGTGATAGAGGAGAGATCTTGTTTTGTGCTTTTGCTTGCTTTGAAGAGATGTGGTGTGGTTGATTTCTGTCTTAGGTTTTTTCGTCGGATGGTTGAGTCGAATAAAATTGAAATTAGGGTTCAGTCTTTGACGCTTGTGATTGATGCGTTGTGTCGTAGAGGAGAGGTTGAGAAAGCTAAGGAGTTGATGGATGAGATGGCGAGGAAAGGTATTGTGAAACCGAATGTGTTTACTTACAATACATTGTTGAATGCGTATGTTGGGAGAAAGGATCGAAAGGGAGTTGATGAGATATTGAAGTTGATGGAGAAAGAACGAGTTGTTTTGAGTGTGGCTACTTATAGTATTTTGATTCAGTGGTATTCGAGTTCTGGCAATATTGAGGAAGCTGAGAAGATATTCGAGGAAATGCGTGAAAAAAATATAGAAATGGATGTTTATGTTTATTCGTCGATGATAAGTTGGAGTTGTAGGTTAGGAAATATGAAAAAGGCTTTTGCTTTGTTTGATGAGATGAGTCGTAGAGACATTGCTCCTAATGCGCATACTTATGGTGCCTTGATTGGTGGTGTGTGCAAGGCAGGTCAAATGGAAGCTGCAAAAATCTTGTTGTTAGAGATGCAAAGTAAGGGAGTTGACCTAAATCTAGTGATATTTAACACAATGATGGATGGTTACTGCAGACGAGGAAAGATGGATGAAGCTTTGAGGCTGCAAGCGATCATGGAAAAGAAAGGAATCAACGCAGATGTCTTTACGTACAACATTCTTGCAAATGGGTTCTGTAAATTACGTAGGTATGATGAAGCCAAGTGTACTTTAAATTCAATGGTAGAGAAAGGAGTGGAACCTAATGTTGTCACTTTTACTATGTTTATCGAGATATACTGCAAGGAAGGAAACCTTGCAGAAGCTGAGAGGTTATTTAGGGATATGGAGAAAAAGGGAGAAATGCCAAACGTTGTTACATATAACACTCTGATCGACGCGTATTGCAAGAAAGAAAAAGTGAAGCAAGCACATACGATAAAATCTGAAATGATAAACAAGGGGTTATTGCCAGATTTATATACATACTCATCACTAATACATGGGGAATGTATTGTTAGCAGGGTAGATGAGGCACTTAAACTTTTCAATGAAATGAGGTTAAAGGGTATAACCAGAAATGTTGCGACATATACATCAATGATATCAGGTTTATCCAAGGAGGGGAGAGCGGATGAAGCTTTTAAGCTGTATGATGAGATGATGAAAATTGGCCTAATACCTGATGATAGAGTTTTCACTTCACTTGTTGGTAGTTTTCACAAACCCCTCACTCATGCTGGTCAAGAGCAAAATGAGTACGAGGAACAAAATTAGATACTTCTGGTAGCTTAATAGGGTCAAATGTCTGTCAAATGCATGCGGGAAGTAAGTAAAGAAAATGGTGGATAAGGGTGTGAGAGGATGATTTTGTTCTTGAAGCTCAAGCAAGAAGACCTTTGTTGAGGGGGAAATTGATCTAACAGTATCAAATTAGAGCTTGAAAATGGGGAAAATATGCCAATATTCTGGTCTTGGTAAGGTAATATACAAACCTTTTCTTTTTCTTGCAATTGGTTGCATATTATCACTAGATAAGGCCATTCTTTATTGGCATTCAATCCTTCATGTTTGCATTCCATGTAACCAAAGCTATATAACTGTAACCATAAAATGATTTTGAAATTTTTTGTGTTAATACTTTTGAATGTATGCTATACTTTTGTATTTATATACTAATATAAAATATCCTTTTGACTAGTGATACTTGATTAGCTCTTAGAATCTGCACTATCAATTTACAGTAAGTTCATGATGTGCTTGTTGTCATGCCATGGTTTGATTAAGTTCAGTGATATAGCCTACCCGAAGATTCCTTTTCAATAGTTGTGAACAGTTCCAGCTTTCACATGATTCCATTCCATAGAAATCCTTGTTATCAAAGGATATGATTAATTTGGAATAATGCTTACAATGGATTGTTTGCTTTGC
Organism: Medicago arabica; assembly: GCA_946800305.1. NCBI lineage: Eukaryota > Viridiplantae > Streptophyta > Magnoliopsida > Fabales > Fabaceae > Medicago > Medicago arabica. The sequence continues at coordinate 19,305,936 of OX326965.1, read as the reverse complement.
GTCTGCATCAATCATTACTCTAGCATCAGAGAATACTAGTTTTTACTCGAGCATCAAAAGATGCTACGTTATTACACAATCTGATGTGAACAAGCAAAAGATACCCATGTTGCACATATTTCATCAATTTTGAAGCCTTCACTTGTGAGACTTTTTGGGCGAGCTTATGGAAATAACTAATGGCATGTCCATAAGTTGTTTTTAACTTATTTCCATAGACTCTCTAGGATAGCTTATGAAAACGACTTATAGCTTATATAAAAACAATTTGACTTCATTTTCTCTTTTGTTCTAGAAATAGCTTATACATAAGCACTTATATGAAAGTGTTTATGCTATAAGCATTTAATTAAATTGCTTATCCAAATAGTGCCAAATCCTCTGGAATTTATTTTGTAGTTTTTATATTTCTTGATTTTCTTTTTGAAATTCTGAATTGTTTATAAAACCTCTGGATTTTATGAACATCTGCAGCATCAAGAAAGCGTCAGATTCAGACTAAGTTCTACGAAGGGCTTGATAGCCAAGTGACTTTTGGGAGCTCAGTGAAGGTTTTTGTTGACTAAGCCTTGCTGATATTGAAGGAAAACTGTTGTACGTGGCCATTGATTTATGCTGAACATGACGGACAGGTTTTATTTTTACCTCGCCATTGGTTTCCACCCACTTGCATGTGTCAGAGTGTTTGTTTTAAACATCAATTGCGAAAACTAAATATTATAATAGATTCTACATCACAATTTTTCTATTTGTCATGCCACCTTTTTTTACCGAGATTTGACCTTTAAAGGAATTCATGCTTGATATTTTTTCATCTATTAACTATTCCTTTGAATTATCGGTGAAATATGTTTAGACGCACTAAGTGCGGTCTATTGAATGGCTGAAAATTGTATTGGGTGAGGAAGGCAACCCATGTTTGAGACTTTGTATTAGGGAAAATTATCAAAAGGGAGTTGCGATCACACTGGTTTGCAAGGAAGAAGGGGAATGAACCATGGGCTGTTAAGGCCCGAGGTGACCCAAAGGCATAGTAGTTAATAGCGGATAGCGGCGCGTAGCGGCCGACCCCAAAAATGCTATAGCGGGATAGCGCCTAGCGCTATGACCGCTATTTCACAACTTTTTGGACAAATTATATAAATAATACTATAAATTATAAACAAACATATATCTAATATAAAATTAAGGGTTTGTCTAACATGTGCAATATTGCACATGTTAAGGAAACTAAAAGTAGTAACTTTTCATTGAAAAACATCAATTATTTATTAAAAAATTATCTATTTAATTTAGAATATACAAGTTCCAAGACAAACTTTCCACTTTAAATTTCTTAACATGTGCAAATTTGCACATGATAGAAAAACCCTAAAATTAAATATAACATTCAAATCTCATGACACATTCATAAATCATACAAAACACCTAAATCTTATGAAAGCTTTTACTCATAATCATTCAAAGTTACAAACCACCAAAATCTTATGAAAGCTTTCAAGTCTCCAACATAATATCAAAATATCAACACAGGATGTTTGTGATACGGTTATTTTTCATTTATAATTAGTTGGAGTACCCTCCTTACACTTTTCGTTAATTGCTTTTGATTAAAAAAAATGGCTAGAGCTTCTATCACTTGAATTGCAATTGTCGCAGCTCGGGATGAGGTTTTTCTTTGGCCATTCATCTTGTGGCTATCATTCCAATAAATGAATAAAAGCGTAAAAATCCAATTATCAAATATTCTTTTTCATTTTTTGCAAAAAATGTATCCTCCTTCATTTCAAAAATCTAATATCCTCCCTAAAACTCTTATGCATCAATCAGAAGATGACGACGGCGGTTGACAGTTCGATGGCGGCGTTTTAGGGTGAGAAGATGAAAGGCGCCGTTTTGCGTAAGAATGAAAGAAGGAAGAGACATTGAATTTTTATGGTTTGATGAAAATGTCAAAAATACCCTTGTTTTTTTTAAAACCAAGGACAATCTTGTATTTTCTCTCAAAATGAAATAGCGGTTCTAAACCGCTACGAAGCGGTGCGCCGCTATCTCACACTACAACGCTATGGCTTATTGCGTAGCGCTCCGGGACCGCACCGCACTGCGCGGCCGCTATAGCGCCGCTATTGGCCGCTATGCCCAAAGTTGGGTTAGTTGGAGAACTTGTTAGTTTGGGAGTTACTATGTGGTATACGAACGTGAGTTGTGAGGTCGTGTGAAAGTTGCAAGGAAGTAGGAGAGTCAAAGTCTCAAATTTCCTTGGAATTACTCATTGTATTCTTTTGTCTGTACCTGCTTTGTGTCTAGCCTGGAAAGGGTGATTACAGTAGTTAAAAGTTGTTAGAGCAGTTAGTTAGTTAAGTAAATAGAGTAAGGATCCTGTTGTAGAATGAGAAACTTTTGGAGGAGAGTTTTCTCTCTTACTCCTTCCGTTTTTTTTTTTTTGAAACGGCCAAAGTTTCATAATAAAAGTTTTCTCTTTTCAAATCAATTTTGGGTTTGGGAAAATAATTTTGTATCCACTCTCTTTAGATTGAGTTCAATTTTATATTCATATTTGATCAAGAAAATATCTTTAGTTAAAATGATCTCTATCTATCCACACTCTTCACTAGTGTTGCTTTATTTTTCATTGCCATGTCTGTGCTTGAGCTTGAGTTTATGTGACTTTATTGTCTCTTGCACAACACAGGTGAAAGAATTGTCTCATTTTCATCAAAGGGTTTTGCGCTATTTTATTTAACTTGTTTTTATTTGTTTTTGTGATGTTTGAAATTGGTAACGTTTGAAATTTTGTTACTTCACACTATGGAGTACACTACTTACAACATAGTTTGCTTCTTGGTCATAGTAATGTGTTATTAAATTTCATTCTGAAGCTTTGATGTGATCAGAGCGATCAAACTTTGATACCCCTGTTTGGATTTAGGGTTAGATTGCACTGTTGGTTTAAATATTTATTGAGACTGTTCGATTATTGTTGAAACTTGAGCTAAGATGTTTGGAAAATGGTGTCAAATCTTTGGAGCTTCAGTAATCAATTTAGGAAGCCATGCTCCATTCCCATGTATTTTGATCACAATTTTGAGTTCACAAGGTAACTTAAGCAGCAAGAAAAGCAGGAAAAAATTGAAGAAAATACAAAGAAGAAAATGTATCACGATTCTGCAAAAACGTGACACGATTTGAGAAGACCAAAAACATGCTCTCTGTCAAGGAAAAATGTGTCACGATGACCAAAACGTGACACAATTTGAAAAAACCCGAATTCAGTTGTTTGTTACACAAGGCAAAAACGTGTCACGATTTACTTAAAACGTGACACGATTTTGAGCGAATTTCTGTGTCTATTTAAGCTGAAGACTATTCTAAAAACAAGGGTTACGATTTGGAGAGTCAAAAGTGCGATTTCTAGACTATAAGACGGCTAGAAGGGCGAATTCTTCACTCTTTTACCAATTCATGTATGTATTTGATTCCTCTAATGATTATGTTATTTGTAAACACCATTATGAGTAGCTAAATCCATTAGAGGTTAGGTCTGAGATGATTCTTTGTAATCCTATTTGAACCATGTTGCTGTTAAACTCTATTTATTGTCAATGACAATCTAATTATTATTCAATTCAATTGTTATTAATGCTTTATATATCCTGATCAAATATATGTATGATTTAATGAGAACGAATGACTACTGACCATAGCTTTCGACTCAGACCTAATTGAATTGTTCTAATAAACATGGTTAGTCTAGGAATGGATAATCTTTTATTAGTGATATTAGGTTAACGTGCTTAAACCTTCAAAGATTATTAGACCACCTAAAGAATTATGGACTGTAATCCTAGAAGAGTGTCATAACTCAAGGGATTGATTATGACTATTTTGTTAACTATCGTGGAATTAGAGAGTCATTCATAAAAATAGTTGCAGTATACCAATTAGGGAAACATTGATAACTTGAAAGACCTAAACTCATCTTTCTTATTCTTAACAATCAATTTTACGTTCAGTTGTTACTTTTATTGCAATGAAACCAATCTACTGCCTAGTGGCAAACTATAGAACCTTTATACATCCTATTTTAAACAACGTAATTGAATTATTAAGATTAAAACCAGTCCTTGTGGGAACGATATTTTTACTACTTCGATAATATTTGGTACACTTGCCAAACTTCTATCAACACACAAAGTAAGGGCAGCTTTGTTGATGAGTTAAGGGACATCAAGTGAGTTTTAAGAAGGTCAAGATTCAAAGCTTGAAAACTAACCTAACGTCTAACCTACTACATTTGTTTGTCCAAAAAAATAATTTACTCCCTCCGGTCTCGAATATAAGGAAAAAAATGTCAAACTTATATTTGAGACCGAAGTAGTATTTCTGTTGGAAGATATTAAATATCTTATGATTTGTTAATATTATCTTAGAATATCTTAATTTATATGATTAGTTTTGTCTTAGACAAAGTTTAGCTTTGTTAAAATAGAAAATGTCTACATGCTTACCGACCCTCTCATATGAATTGTTCAAAATCATGTTTCACGGTGAAACGCTTATTTTGAAATACCAGAAGTAGAGCCCTAGTTTTCTACAATGTCGAGATTGTTAATCGTTAACTAACACCTCGTACTAAACCAATTTGTTTTCCTCCTGTCGACTAGGGATGTTCATGGGTACGGGTAGTATGATATCCGTCCCTGCCTTGTTGGATAAATATGGTACCCGTGCCCGTTCCCATATCCGTGCGGATATCTCTATACGGGTAATCCACGAGTATTTAGATACTTATGGATATTCACGGGTACCCATGGATTTTTTTATTTTTTTGTACAAAGAAAAATACTTTTTTTAATTACCTACATACTTCAACTTTTAAAGATCCATACGTAACATATTCCATTGAATTTTTATAATCCATACCATAATCCAACAAAAATCTTGATTCTTACATAATCCCAAGCAAATTCATCATACCATAATGCATATGATTCTTACATAATCCATATACAAATTCTCGAAGTAAAATAAAAGCATGAAAACATCCAAAATTCAAATAAACATCCAAAATTTTATATGCATTCCAAGCTTCAATAATAGAATTTGAGAAACCAAACTAGGGTTCTTTTGAGACACACAACTCTTATATACACACACATAGATATTTTAATAATTTACTTAATTTAATTTATAAACAGGTACAGATAGCCGAGGACATGGGTATCATCAAATCCGTATATGTGTCCATAAAGTAACGGGTAGTTAAATACCCAATTATTATACACACGGGTACCCGCCCCGTGTCCGTGACGGATTTTATCCGCGGGCACGGATTTTTTTGCCACCCCTACTGTCGACCTCTTTAGTTATTTTCGTTATACTTCAAATCATGAGGCAATCAAGTTCCAAAATTGAGGTTTAGTGTTCTGGTTTTTTCATTCAAAATCTTTGTATCGTTCATACTAAAAGAAAAGTCGGATTATAGAGGAATGCATCATTGAAGTGATGAAGGTGTTGCTGTGAGCGAGGTGAGTGGTGTGGTAAATCATGGAACTGTGAAGAGAAGATGCAAAGGCATGGGGCTGGGCCAAGCTTATAAGGCACCGTACATAAATCTTCTCCTTTCTTATTTGAAGTATCTTAGATGGTTTCTCAATGTTAGTTTCATTTGAACCGTGTTCTTATCATGCAATTAATTAGGATTTACAGTCTTGTATTATTATAAAATAAGGTTACTGTCCAGTCTTTTTGCATCAAATCATAATTACTAATCATTAACCATATTATAATTCTCTATCTTTCTCTTTTCTCTTTTTTCAAAGTCGTTGTCTTGTAACTAATTTGGTGGAGTTAAGCATTGTCAGTTACATATGTTTATCCAACAAGCTTTTGGTTCTTGCTACTGTTGAGACCACATTCAACTTGCAATGGATCTTTCATTTGTGTTCGGTATAAAACATACTACTTCCAATCTTGATTATAAACAAAAACAATAAATTTCAAACTCAATATGAAATGGTTAAGTGAATGTACCAAAAAGACACAGTTAAATGCAATTCTTCTAACTTGTAAAAAGTAAGCGTCTTCTCAAAATTGTCATTTGTGAGAGTTTTTCTATCAAAATAGAAAAGGCATCACAGAAAAATAAATTTTATAATTGAGATGTACTTTAGGAATGATATCATTCAATAGAATGAAAATAGCGAGATCATGACCCCCAATCCCCATTAGGGACATCTATTGTTTCTTATATAAAGATATTTCCACGACTTTGTCTCTTTGGATCAACTATCAGATTAATTCTCGAGTCGGTAGTAGGACGTCTAATTTTTTTTATTTTTATCTTTAGGGTTGAGCTACCTCACAAATGAACGACTCTAGGAATTGAACCTAGGTTCTTTTTCTAAAGAGACACGTGTTGGCCAACACTCGTAACACCATGTTGGTAAGGAATAACCTTTTTTACTCATAAATTATAATGTGAATATTAGTTGTTATCTGTAGGATAAAAGATAGAGGTGGTTTGGGGGTTAGGAGGTTGAATGAGTTTAATTTAGCGTTATTTGACAAATGGTGTTGGAGGGTTTTGGATGAGAGGGAGAGTTTTTGGTATCGGGTGCTTAGTGCTAGATACTCGGAGGAACAAGGTAGATTATGTTTTGTGGGCGGAAGAGGTTTGGTTTGGTGGCAACAATTGAGTAGTGTAGTTGAGGGTGTCAGGCTGGTTGGTTGACAACATTGGTCGGGTGGTCGGAGATGGATCTTCCACTTTTGGAAACATCCTTGGAAGTAGGGTGTTCCTTTTTTTGTTCGTTTTAGGAGACTTTATGAGTTGGCCGAAAACAAAATGGTCTCGGTGTCTGAAATGTTCAATTTAGAGTGTGTGTGTGTGTGTGTGTTGGGGGGAGGAGGAGTGCGTTGAGTTTCTAACTACAGATTTCATGCAAGTTGGTGTGGAAGATTGGTGGATTTAGAAGCTTCATTCTTCGAATTGTTATATGGTGAGCAGTGCTTACCACAGTTTCACCAATGACGTTGGACTTGATTCTATTGATAATAGTTCAATTGTGAACAATCATTTTGAGTGGTTAAAAGTTGTTCCGTTAAAAATAAATTTGTTTGCCTGGCGTTTGTTTCTTAATCGAATACCAACAAAAGATAATTTACTTCGGACGAGGGTGTTATCTCTTAATGATCAAAATATGTTCCGAGGGTTGTGGTTTAAATGAGGATAGGGATAATCTTTTGGGTCATGTGACTTTTATGGTAACGTTTGGAAGATGGTTTCTTTATGGCTAGGTTTTTCAACAGTGGCTCAATGACATCTTTTGGATCATTTTATTCAATTTCCAAGTTCACGCGGCTTCTCAAAACACGTACGTCTGGCTTTTAACATTATATGGCTATCTGTTACGCGAGTTATTTGGAACGAGAGGAATAGACACATATTCCAGCATAAGGAAGAAGATATTCATTCTTTAGGTGAAAAGGTTAAGCTAAATGTTTTCTGGTGGTTAAAATCGACATATGCTATGTTTGATTTTGACTACACGAGGCTTAACCCTCTTCGTTGCCTTATGGTTGTAAATTAACGTTCCCTTGTGCATGTGGTCGTACGTTTTGTTTTTGATATTTGTATAACTTTGTAACCTTTTATAGTCTTCTCTTCCACTTCTTGTGCGGGAAGATTTTTTGGGTTTTGGTAATATAATTCATTTTAACCCGTCAAAAAATATAAATCATTGTGTGTATTGTGTTGGTTAGGCAAGAAAGAGAATACTATTTTTTTGGTAGTAGAGAATAAATATTTTTGAGTCAATGTAAAATTAAAGATTCAGGTGTGCAAAACTGAAAAAAGTATAGGATAATATAATTTTTTTTTAGGGGTGTACAAATGCACACCCTCACCTCAACAGCCAACATAGTTCCATCCTGTATTCTGCACATATCTTCTCTCTGTGTTTTTTTTTTTTTTTTTCAATACCAAATTTGATTCTGGATATGAGTTTTAAACGATTTTTTATATGCTAAATTTGCTTGAAAATTAATAATGTATTGAACATACACTATTTCTGAATCTGAGTTAATTTGTGAAAGTAATTTCAGTCTTAAAAATTTAGTCATAAGAATCATTATGTAAAATTATACGTTAAGTAGGTAACGTTTAATAATAATAATAATAATAATAATACTGATCCTTCAAAAGAAAAATTATTGGTCCCCTCAAAAAAATATATTGATAATATGATAATAAATTGATAAATTTAGATATTTCCTTTTTTTTTTTTGACAAAAACATTTAGATATTTCCTATCAATCCAAAATACTTGAATTCTTTAAATAGATAAATTACACACAATACCGCAGAAGTCTATAATATTCAAAGGGTAATTAGTTTCATCAATTTGAATTTGTTTCCTTAAAAAAAATCATTTTGAATTTGTTTTAGATAACTAATCATTAGTTGTTAAATGTCTTAATACCGCAGGAGCTCATAATATTTAAAGGATAACAACTCATTTTGAATTTGTTTTAGATAACTACTCATTAGTTGTTAAATATATTACAAAAAATTAATCTAAAAGTAAAACAGATATATAACCATATCTCAACAAAGAACATGAAAATTACAGCATTATTGATTGGTAACAAACAATGTAAACTGAATTTGCCAGCTCAAATTATCCATAATAACATGTATGCCATTCAGGCAAAGAATCATTATCATTATTATTTAAATGAAAGATGAAAAAAACGAATTAGCATAAGAAAATATAGACATAGACATGGCAATGGTTACATGTTATAATGTAACTCTTAGTGCTTCAAACAATATCTGGATGACTGATGATGTTATGATACAACGTGTTCCTCTTTTGTGTCTCCAAATTGCTTATAATCTTTTGGTTTCTCGTTTTCTCTTCTTCATCCTCAAGCCTCTTCATGTGCCTCTCATTGTTGCACAAATGTTGGTAAGCATATTCATAATTTCTTTATTTTTAGCCTATAAATTTGAATCATCAAATACACATGATATTTATCTTTTTCTGCATAGACATATTTACAAGTTTTAATAAAAAAATTTGTGTTGTCAATTTGAGTTGGCACAAGTAATTAAAAACTCATTTAGGGACTTTCATTTCTTGAGGGTGAGCGTTTGAATCTGCCTGAAGTTGTTAAAATCTCTATAGGTGCACAATCCTTTTCAGAGAGAAAACTAGAAACTTTATATTGATGTGAGCGGACTGCGATCAGATACATTAGCTAAGGTTTTGGTAGCGAGTGATAAGAAGAAGAAAAATGTTATGCACTAAAGTTGACATCTAGGTTCTCTGACGTAGATTAATAATGGCCAAAGTTAATTGGTCAATTTCTTGCACCTAAAACATAGAATCCAAAAAACGTCTTCCTTGAGGAGATTTCTTGGCATCTAGGGTTTATAGAGGAGCTACAACGGTTTGAAACTGTTTGCAGTTTTGGCCTGTATAATAATCCGATGGGATGCTTGCTAGTTTCAACCGCTACATGTCATCGGTGTTCTTCCTGGTAAAATTGGAATATTTATTTGTCATTTTATTTATTAAAGTATTTGGCTACATGTCATTTTCCGAATGTTACCCTTATTTATTGAAGTATTTGCAAGTATATGGCTGACAAATAATAGATGAAGTGCAAAGATATTCTAGTCTCAACATAATAGTTTCCTTTGAAAATTGGCTTAAGTAATCATATTCTTAAGAAGTGTGCACATTTCAAATGAGACCCATAACATGCGACACAAGGAGTAATTAGTCACACGGAATTTCAACATTAAGAAATTTGTACATTCATACATTTTCATTGCATTGCAAAAATGAGAGAAAAATACAATAATTTCTGAACTTTTCTTTTATGCAGACTGGTTTTTCTGTTAGTCCAAGTCTCTTGGGATATTTCGATGGGGTACTTACCTTATTTTACAATCAACGTGGAATTCTAACTGTTGAAACCATTTCAAACTTGGGAATTATGTACTATGTGTTCCTAAGTGGTTTAGAGATGAATTCAGACACCATCTTAAGATCAAGGAAGAAAGGCACTAGCGTGGCAATTGCTGGCATTGTGACATCAATGTTATTTGGTGTTGGATTTCTTACTCTGCAACACAAACTTCTAGATAAAAACGATGTTCTCTCACAAACAGCTGAAAAAACTCATATTAAAGCTTATTTATTTTGGTGTTTAACACTTTCTGTCACAGGCTTCCCCGTCCTTGCTAGAATCCTTGCTAAGCTTAAGCTTTTGTATACAAAGCTTGGAAAGGATGCATTAACAGCAGCTATGTTAACTGATGCTTATGGTTGGGTTTTGTTTACATTGTTGATTCCTGCTGCTAATAATTGGGGAGAACGTTATTATCTCTCAGTAATCACTACCTTTTTGTTCATAGCTTTTTGTTTTACTGTGGTGAGACCTATCCTTACTCCAATCATTGAAAACCGAACAAATAAGAACATGTGGCGCAAGTCACATATGTTGGACGTATTTATAGGATTGTTTATTTGTTCGTATATTACGGATTTTCTTGGTACGCATCCTATTGTCGGAGCTTTTGTGTTCGGATTGATTTTGCCTCATGGAAAGTTTGCTGATATGGTTATGGAAATGTCAGATGACTTTGTTACTGGTATTCTGTGTCCTGTTTACTTTGCTGGATTTGGTTTTAAACTCGACTTGCCAATACTTTGGAAGACACCAAATTCAGTTTTAATGTTGCTTATTATGGTTTTGTTATGCATACCAAAAGTTTTGAGCTCTTTGATTGTCACTTTCTTCTTCGGTATGCCTGCTCGAGATGGACTTTCCATTGGTATGCTTCTCAACACCAAAGGCGTCATGGCCGTCATACTACAAAATGTTGCTTGGGACAAAAAGGTAATTTTTAACTACCAACTTTCTATTTTGCAACAATCATTTTTCATAATCTGTCTTGTGATTTATAGGTCATAAGTTCAAATCCTGAAAGATAAAATATCTTTGTTTCAAGGGGTAAGATTATATACATCTACCCTCTCCAGACTCAAGATGATGGGAGCCTAGTGCACTAGGTCGCCCTTATCTCTCTAGTGATGCATAATTTAAATTAAATGTGCTTTTGAATTTTAACTATGTTCGAATTTTTTTTTCCTTTGCAGTTTTTGGATCCATGTTCTTTCATGGTTATGACGCTTGCTATTATATTAATGACAGTGATAGTCTCTCCCTTAATAAATGCCATATACAAACCAAAATTCCGATTCATGCAATCACAATTAAGGACCGTGCAAAAGCTGAGGTTTGATATGGAGCTTCGAGTTGTCGCTTGTGTCCATAATGCTAAACATGCCAATAACATGATTCATGTCCTTGAAGCCACAAATGCTACCAGAATTTCACCTGTACACGTCTCTGTAGTTCACCTTGTTGAACTCACTAGACATGGCACTGCTATTCTTGTTTCCCAGATGGATGATTTATACAACGTGGTAGGCGCGGAAACAACCAACTATGGCGCAAAAGCAGAATCTGAGATCATAACTACTGCATTTAAAGAATTTGTAGAACAATACAATGCTGTTAGATTTGACACATCAAGTGTTGTCTCATCCTATACAACAATCCATGAGGACATCTACAACGTAGCTGAAGAGAAACGCGCGAGCCTAATTCTCCTTCCCTTCCACAAAGAGCACTCAACAGTAGGAGATTCTCCAGAAATAAGCCACAATGAACATTGTGAGATAAACAAAAATGCTCTTCAACACGCACCTTGTTCTGTAGGGATCTTTGTGGACCGCGGACTAGGATCGTTGTCAAAAACAAAGTTGCGCGTTATAACCCTCTTCATTGGAGGACCTGATGACCGTGAAGCCTTGTCTATCGCATGGAGAATGGCTGGCCATTCAGGAATTCAATTACAGGTTGTGAGGATCCATTTGTTAGGCAAGGCTGCAGAAGAAAAGGAATTGAAAACGAAAATAAGCAAGTCTCCTAATGGAATGTTGTCGACAGTTATGGACAGTGTGATGCAGAAAGAGTTGGATGAAGAGTATATATTTTCCTTCAGGCACAAGGCAGTGAATAATAATGATTCAATTGTTTACTCAGAAAAAGAAGTGCATTCAGATACCGGCGAAGAGATTCCAACACTTCTTAATGAGATTGATAAACCTGGATATGATTTGTACATTGTTGGACAAGGCAGTGGTAAGAACACAACGATCTTTTCGAGGTTATTGGAGTGGTGTGACCATCCTGAACTTGGTGTTATAGGTGACATATTAGCTTCAACTAGCTTTGGTACACACTCTTCTGTGCTTATTGTGCAGCAGTATATGGTTGGGAGAAAACGTGTTGTTTATAAATGTCATGATGAAATGAAAAATAGTCCTGAGATATTGTAAATGATAGATCAATAATAGTAATTGTTAGGAAGATTTCTAGTACTGGATTTTTTTTTTGACAAGATAGTACTAAATTAGATATCACGGATTAATGAATATCATGTATATTAGAACGATTAATGTTCGTTTTTGTAAATTTTAAGTGTTCAACTCCATCTTGTTGTTTTTTTATCTAGAACTTTAGGTTATATTGATTTGGATTAATCCGAATCGAACGATCAAGATATAATATGATCAATCGGGAGTCTTGGAGGTGGGAATGATAAAGACTTCACAATTTAAGATAGCATGTCCTTTTTAGGGGAGAGGAAGAGAAGGCTGCACCGCGATTGTTAAATCGCCACCACGATTGATAAATCGCGGGAACGCCACAAACAACTATGGACCATTAATTATGTGGTTTAATCTGTCAAAACAATAGTTTAAGTGGCTTATAAGCCAATTATGTAATTCTTAACATAAAAAATAAAATTTAAAATGCCGAATTGTGAGCTACCTGCCAAAGCAAAATGTCAATCAAGAATTTAAATTTATGCTCCTCTAAATCATTTATTATGGGTTAATTAAGTTTCCGGTCCATATTCTCAACAAAACAACAATAAAATTTGTTGAATTTTAAAAAATTTCATCAAAGTTTAGTCCCTCAAGTATTTTCCATCATGATTTTTGGTTTTGTTTTTAAATATATTCATGTGAATCCTTCAAAATTTTAAATAATGTTTTACAGTCATATTTAACACATTAAAGAATTATCTCTTGTTGTCCATGCAAACATAACTAAGTTGGTAGGAACATTGTAAAATATAAACAGTAGCTACGGGTTAGGGGTTTCAATCCTAGACTCCCACTTATTTATCTCTCTTCATTTATTCACCATAAGAAGGTGAAATACTGGTCACTATACTACTTAATAAAAAAAAAAATTATTCTTGCAAAAGTTTAAATTTTTTAACGTAGGATAAATTAAATATGAATTTTTAAGTTTTATACACTTAAAAATTCACATTTAATTTAGATTTTTTTTAAGAAAATCTAAATTTTTATGGAGAGATATTGTTATAATATTTCAAACATCTATGACTAAAATATATGGATCAAATGCTTGACATAAAATATTTTTGGATCGAAGATTGAAACAAGATTTCGAAACCAACTTATTTTTTTATTTAGTTAGCTCATCCAAAGATTATTCGAACACAAACTCTATATTAGAGAGGTTCAGACTAAAAGATATATATTATAGGTATTGAAGCAAAACCAGGACCAAAAAGAATTAAAAGAATTTACCACTTCGACGGTAAAAACTGAAGGATCAAAATGAAATTAAAAAGAAAAAAATCTTTAAAAAAACAAAAAGTGTTCAAGGCTAAATAATTAAAGTTACTGCGCTAACGAGTGTTCCGGATACTCTTTAAAGTTTAAACAATATAAATTGAGTAATTATTCTTTAAAAATATCAAATTTTTCAACTTCAAGTATACTATTGATTACACAAACTTTCATAAAAAGTTATCATTTAAGGTCCTTAACTAATGTCCGGGGCACTAATCATCATTTCCTAATAATAATTAACTATAGCATGTTTTGATCATTTTATTGTCTTTCATAAGATTTAAAATTTGCCTCTTATTAAAAAGTCAAACTCTAAACATTGAGTTGTTAAACAAAATTATATTTAGTGCAAAACAAGGTTTAAAAATGCTAATTTAGCTATGTTGGGAAAGTAAAAGTGTGCACAAAACTTCATTGATCCCTTTACTCTAGGAGAATCATTATGAATGGCACCACAAGCTTTGGATATTAACTGCATGAATGCCATTTGCATAACATGTGCAGCTTGTTTGAGACAACAATGGCACCATGCATGCAGACAATACAAAGTTTTTGGAAGTGGCTAGCTATGCATGGATGCCATGTGCACAAGAAAAGGTAAAGCTTTGACACCCTCTTGGAAACAACCTCAAAGTTTGGAGATGATAATGTAGTTGTGCTGCATGGATGACAAGTGCAGAACAAGCTTTTGCATGCAAATGTAACTGGTTGTGTATTTACTCTATATAATGGGAGTCTTGTAACACTCTCATACACACCTAACACAACTTCCACACTTCTCATAGCCAGCCATGGAGTTTGCACATCTCTCAGTTTTAGCTCTTTTCTGTGTAAGTTAATCTATTTTCTACTCTTCTAACTTGATCAAAACATATGCATAGTTTTCATTTTAAACCCAATACTAATAATATGCACTATATATGTTAACATTTTTTACAGTTGGCTTTTGTGGGAATTGGTGCCACAACACTGTCTTCAGAAGATTATTGGCAAACTATTTGGCCAAACACTCCTCTGCCTAAGGCTTTCTCTGACCTATTGCTACCTTGTTAGTAATATGAATTGTATATTTTGTTGCCTCCTAATAATAAGACTGTGACATGATTTAGGAACTAATTGTTTTTTTTTGGGTTTTAATGTGGCAGATGGCAAAACAAATAATCTACCTATCAAAACCGAAGAATTGAACCAATACTCGACACTTTTTTTCGAACATGACCTTTACCCTGGAAAGAAAATGATCTTAGGTAACAATCATTCCCTTAGAAAGACAGTACGACCATTCGGAAAACCACGACAAGGTGTGACAGATTCCATATGGCTGGCAAATAAAGAGAGACAAAGTCTTGACGACTTTTGCAACAGTCCAACCGCTACAGGTGAACGCAAACACTGTGTATCATCCTTGAAATCGATGGTTGATCATGTCATTTCACATTTTGGAACGTCAAAGATTAAGGCGATTTCAAGTACCTTTGGCGTAAACCAGGACCAATATGTGGTGGAGGAAGTGAAAAAAGTTGGAGACAATGCAGTGATGTGTCATAGATTGAACTTCGAAAAAGTTGTATTCAATTGCCACCAAGTGCAAGCAACAACTGCTTATGTGGTCTCATTGGTAGCCGCTGATGGAAGTAAAGCTAACGCTTTAACAGTTTGTCACCATGATACAAGAGGCATGAATGCTGAATTGCTTTATGAAGCTCTCAAAGTCCAACCTGGTACCGTCCCAGTTTGCCATTTCATTGGCAATAAGGCTGCTGCTTGGGTTCCTAATCATTCTGAGGACCATCCTTGTGTCATCTAGATGCTAACTGGCTATGCACATCATTTCTCGTTCAATAATGTCATGCTAAAGAGTAATGCCATGCTTGGGAGTTGAGGATTTTCACCTTCATGAGATCCTCCTGTTCAAGTTGGACTTGTTTTAAAATTATAATTATGTATGTATGGAGAAATGTAATGTGCAACTATCTGATTTCATGTTTTTTAAATAAAACTAGTTGGTTTACCTTTGTATGTGGTTTTATGGTGTCCTGTGCTCAGTACACTTATGTATGTTTGAAATTGATAATGACAAAAAACATGTTTGATGTAATATTTATTTATGTTTGCTTTTAAAGTATAGCTTTTTTTTACCATGCCTTTTAAAGACTAGCCTGCTGCTGGACATGCTTGTTACGATTTAAATTACATCTGACCACAAATTCATATGTTGTTTCATTTTGTCAACTTCAAGCAGCTCACATAAGACAATGCAGTGATGTGTCACCTTCATATGTTGTGTGAATCTGCTCGGGAACGTATATAAAATGGCTATTAATGCCACTTGAATTAATAAAATAAAAAATATGAGGAACAAATTCACATAGGAAGTTTCATACTAAGGAATGGTGTCATGTTAAACGGTGTTTTGAGGTGGAGTTTATTACACCGCAAAATCTGTTTTTGCATTGGCTGTGTTAGAACGGGGAGGTGCCTCACAAGAAGAATATTCAGAGGGGGATGCGTCTAGTTTGACATTCAACACTGTGGGTCATTTGGAGGGCTAGGAATAATCGCATTTTCAACAATGTAGGCACCTCAGCGGAGGAAATAGTTGATGAGGTTAAGGTCTTGTCGTGGCGGTGGAGTCTTTCTCGATTAAAGATTCCGGCTTGCCTTTATTTTGAATGGTGTTGGAATCCGAGGTTTTGTCTCGGAGGTTAGTGTTGAGGTAGATGCGCATGGGACCTTGGGGGCTTTGGAGGTGGGAGTGCTGTTCAGTTTTTTGGGGGACTGTTTTCTGTCATTTATAACAACAGCTGCTGTTTTCTGCAACTGTTATGGCCGAACAGCAGGGTTTTTTTTGTGTTGCCATGCGCTTTGGTCCCCTTCGGTTTGGGTTGTGTCCGTGGCTAGTTTTAGCTATGGCTTTGTATTTCGGTTGTGTTTACCGGATTACAAAGCTCATAACTAGTTACTGTCACAGGCTTTAGGGTGATTGGAGGTGCTTTTTTAGGTTTTGTTTTGTGGTTATGGTGTTCCGTATATATGCGGCACCATCTGTATTTTGTTTCGTCCTTTCCTTATATCTTGCGGGGTTGGCGTTTAATAATATTTGCCGATTAAAAAAAACAATGGGATGAAATTTCTGACATTTGAATTTTTCATATCAACTGAAGCAGATGCTCACTTATTGTCAAAGAGGAGCTTATGTTGCATGTAGATTTTTGAGAATGATAAGTTTAATATTAGTTTTAGCTCAAGGAATGTGAGATTTTGTGATCATAGATATGCAGTTCCAACAGTTCTGGAATTCATGCAAAGACGCATCTTCGGTAACATTATTTAGATATCAAAACAAACTGGCTTGGTTACAAAACTTTAGCTTCTAGACTATCTTTTGGGAGATCAGATATATTGTAAAGAAGATGAGATAAAGTATTGTGACTCTGCATTTATTTTATCAGATGTTATGTTACTGTACATTGTTTTAGGTAAATCAAACAAGAGCTTGGTCCCTATCTAATGAGACAAATTTCTCATGCTTTTGTATAGAGAATTTCTCAGCTATTAATCTGCACTGTCACGAGGGGTTTGGATGAAGTCATAAATTTACTTTTGTATTGTTCTCTTCATGATATTTATCTACATCAAGATGGCAACATTTTTAAAAGCCATACAAAAAAAAAATCAACATTTAAATGTTCTCTAAAATATAAACTCTTCCTCTTTTGGCTGTCATGTGATGAAATGATTGAAATTTAGTCAGAATTACACTAAAATGACAGAGTACAACAAAAATCGGATTCAAATCTATACCTTGGAATCTCATTTATTTATAGGGGTATAACAAAAGTTACAAATATCTCACAATTTGTAACACTACATGGAGCAAGATAAGCCAAGTATTTCATTTATGTTATGATGAACAACTCCATCTATATTATTTATGAGAAAAAGAAAATTACAAGAAAAGACACGTCAAAACAACACGACATAGCAGCATCCTTAAATATAAGTAAAGCAAGGGAAGGGCAAGCCTCCTTCTAACAATGTCCTGGAAGCAGCTGGTGGAAGAGATGATTGAAGAGCATCTCAGTTTCACCATATTAACAATCACTTCTGAGTCAAATTATAGACGGAAACACCTCTGCGGACAGATTGTACAAGTCCGTCTATAGTGAAGGAAGTGGTCTGGTGAATGTTAAATAGGTATGAGTCCCGCTCCTTAAGAAACATGATATCAAGTTTTAACCAAATTAGAGCTATATTCCAAGAGTTTTGCTTTCAAGATCTCAATCATCTTCTTGCAAACTAGCTTCAGCTGAATTACTGTCCACAAAGTAGCATCCACTCAACTCTTTAACTTGTGTAAATTTTATGGTGTGGACTGTTTAGTGATAAAAAACAATGCAGCTTGTCAATCCTTTTTTCGTTGGAAATGACATATAATACATCAAATCTTTGCCCCCTCCTCTGGCTCCTTTTTTCTTCTCTTTCAAATAAATCAGTTCCAAGTATATTTTTCATGATGTATTTACCAAGTAGACCAACATATACTGCATAAAAAATACGACCATACAAACTAATCAATTTCAATCATATGCTTCAGATAATCAATTTAAATCATATGCTTCAGATACAAAGAAGACTAACAAAGAAACTTAATCATATTTAATATCATGATTCATGACAGAATTCTAAAAAGTATCCCTAAATACACCCACTGCACAAAGTTTCTATGCCGAAGAGAATATATAACTTTTGATGGCAATTATGATTCAAATTGTGAGTTTTGATCTAGATTCCTACTATCGAAATTTCTAATGAGGTCCTTAGATGATACATATATACTTTTACAAACAGAGCATATGTATGTCAAGGAGAACAATACCAATGAGAATCTTTAGAATAGGCATTAGCTAATCAAGTTTAGTATAGACTTACTTCCTCATTGAAGCATATACAATTTTGACTCATGGTGATGCATGTGGTGGATGCTTCATCTTCCCAGGTCCTACCAATTTTTATTGGTCAAAGCATAAAAAACATAGAATATCATTACAGTATAATCAATCATTAACTGATATGAAAAACTAAGTAAAAAAAAAGAGAGCAAAATAACGAATATGATGTTTATTTTTTTTACTAGCAAAATTTATTTGGCACAAACACACTGTCACAAGACGAAACAGGCGGGCACAAGAACAGGAATACAACACTGCTTATAAAGCTGGAAAAAACAGCCTTTTACAGTGAATGAAACCACACCAAGGGGACCAACCAAACACCTACCATAACCCAAAAACAAAAGAATACAAACACAGGACAGAAAACCTAAATTGGAAACAGTGGCTAGGCAAGCAACATCAGTTAACACAGCCACTAACTGCAACCCAAAAACCTGTAGAACAGTCCCTATAGCAACCACCACACACGCCCAAACCACCAGCCCTTTGCCATCTGGGAATCCAAACCTGAAAATGAAGGCTATTCAAACCACTAGCCCACAATCACCCGGAAACCAACTCCATTCATAGAACATACAAGGAGAACCATTTAGCCTATTCAAACCCCACTTCCAAGATAAGACTTTAATTTCCTCAATGATCAAATTCACCTCAAAATCTTTATCTTAAAAATCTTCCTATTACGCCTATTCCAAATTACCCAAATTGAAGTATGTCAAATTAGCCAAAAGCCTTTTTTTTGACAATTTATTGCGAGCTCTGGCTAAGAAACATTCTAATTGGATGAAAGAATTAGGGGGGACTAAAAACTCAACTCCCAACCAACTCCAAATCTTTCCCCACACTTGAGATAACACTTGACAATGGAGGAAAAGATGAATCGTAGATTCCTCCACATTCCCACAAAACATGCACCCTCTTGAAGCATCTGGATTCGCTTCCAAGGATTCACTCTTGGAATTCTATCAAATAGCGAATATGATGTGATTCACTCTTGTGGGACCGGATCCCAACAAGGTCTAACCTTGCTTTTCGGAACATTTTGGATCCGGTGGTCTCGATGAATTGTGTCTGGTGTGTTGGAACGGTGGAAACTTCATCGCATTTGTTTTTGCATTGCAGCTTTGCGTTTAATGTTTGGAGTTCAATTATGAACTGGCTAGGTTTTCAGTTTGTAACCCCTCACAATTTGTTTATTCATCTGGATTGTTGGTTAGAGGTGTTTCGAAGGAAAAAGCACCGGAAAGGGCTATGGGTCGTTTGGCATGCCGTTGTTTGGTCATTGTGAAAAGCTAGGAACGATGTGATTTTTATAATGGTGTGAAAGGTGTGGAAGAGGTAGTGGAAGACATTAAGATTCTTTCTTGGCAGTGGTTCTTACACCGTATTAAAGCAGTGCCGTGTTTGTTTTATGAATGGTGCTGGGATCCGGGAGAATGTATGAAGAGGCAGCGGTAGTTTGTGGGCTGGGTGGCGGTTTTCTGTCGAAACTGAAGTTTTGGTGCTGTTGCTGTTCTGTTTGCAGTTTTCTGCTGTTTTTGTGCTGTTAGGAGTTCAGCAGCTGGGCTTATCCCGTTTTTAGGGTGCTGCCGTTTAGGCTGTGCAGTTAGGGGCAGGGGACTGTCTTTTTGCTGTGTTTTTGCTGTTCTTTTTGGTTTTTGGGCGGTTTGGCTAGGCTTCGGCCTTTTGTTTGTATCTGTTTCTTGCTTCGGCTGTTTCGCTACCCTCACTTCTTGTGGGGTGGTTGATTAATAAATTTGCTATTAAAAAAAAAAAAAAACAATGCCAACCAAAATAGGCGATGCATCCTTAAAACGATTATTGGGTAGATGTAATATACCACTGTAATCCATACAGTGTTCATATTGATTACTTGCAAGACTAAGTATACTCCCTTACATGACTCTCACTCTCCCACTCATCAAATTCCCACCCACCAACAACTAGTACACGCATCAAATTTGGACAAACTCAAACACATTTCCAGCAAACCCTATCATACACAATAGAAATTGTAAAAATTAAATACATAAACCAAGTTAATTACTAGTCCTAGTCCTACGCCAATGCCTGACCAGCAGCCACCCATCCCTCAGTTATCATATACCATCTGCTCTTTCAATCGTCTTATTCAATAACAGAAGCATCGTGGATCTATCACGTACCCTAATGACTCACTATCTCACCAATCTGCATTATTAAAACTTGACAGCATTATAACATTATTTCAAACTCAGTCTATCAAAACCATTGCTGACTATTATTCACACATCTACTTTAATACATTATCAACCTCCATATAGACTCGGCATTGAAATAGAAACAAAATAACCATCAGTGAGATGAGACAACACGAACCGCTCAGGATGTAAATGAATCAACGATAAGAGGTATAAAAATAGTGGCTTCCACCCATTTTCCCAAACATAGTATATAATAAGGATTGATCTGAATTTATTCCAGTGCTAAACACATCAAGAAATAAAAAAATAAAAAATAAATACAGATTATGTTTTGAAAGACAATACCAATGTAATGGATCAAATGTCCATAGTACTTTGATACTTAAAAAACCATAATTTTTGTAGAATTACATTTCAGAACTACATCAATAATTACTTTAAGAAATTACAAACCTGTAACAGAGAGGGAGTAACTGCTCTTTTTCTACTTCAGTAGATGCTTCTATATGATGCCTATGGAACTCTGAAGATGAAGCAATGTAGGTGCTTGAGCTTCAGGAACAATAAATACCAAAACAGCATCAATATGCTATGCTAAGTCAATAATCTACAATACAAAGGACAAAATAACATTAGCATACGAGTAGGAACTCTTTTCTTCCATAAAACATAGAATGAAGTAGAAAGATTTATAGGCCAATCATGAAATTTTTTACCTCAACAAAATAATTTTGGAATTCACTCGATATACCTTGAACTGTAAAGAATAATTTGACAAAGGACATGAAAATTTTCTTCAACGTGGAAAGCTAGCATATTCATAGCCAGAGTATCATCCTTTTCAATAATTAATTGTTTCCTTTTCTTTAAATTGATAAATTCGATACTTGCTGGAAACCTTTACATGTATTCATGGCATACAGCAATATCTCCTATTTATTTATAAAAAAGAATTGATACAGGGGCATGCAATAATGGTCAAAATCAGAATGTAAATAATTGAAACTAATTATCATTTTTGCTATTTCCCCCCTCTAGGCTATGCAGTCTGCATGCTCAGTCCTATCTCATAAACCTCTTAACGTGTAACACTCTCCTCTTCCTTCATCCACTACCAGTGCTGCTAGGATTGAGGATTGTCTATGGCTAATCCATTTACTAAAACATCTACACTCATGAACTACTGATTCTTTGAACTCAGTGTCTTGGTCATTCACAAAGCGTAAACAAGATCATTCAACATAATGTGAACTGTCAGACTCATTATTTTAGGACATGCAATGTGTTGCATTATTTAGCCTCCAAAGGCAAAACTATCAGAACACATTTGCATTACTTTTAGACCACGTGTTTCAGTCAAGTAGTTATCATATGCCAATCGAGTTGAATCTGACATAAATAACTAGATATTTGGGGGAACATAATCAATCTTATACAAACAAGTGTTTTTTAAGTCTAGTTGAAATGATTGAAATCCTTCTAAGAGTTAAAATCCTAGTGTAAGAAAAACTTAGGGAGGATGTCTAAAAGAAAAACGCACCACATCAGGAATTCCAGCTTGCCAAAATTGATCTTTTGAAGATAAACTCATCATACTGATCATCGGTATCTCCATTATCCTTGTAATCGACACAATCCTAGAAAGATATAAAATTAATTATTAAATAAATACCACAAAAAAACACGACACCCTTACCAAAGGTCAATATCATAGATTAATATCATGAAATATGGATTTCCAATTTCAAAGGTAACTCATAATCAACAAACACCAGGACAGTAACTTCATAGATGTTTTACGAAAAAATCGATCACAGGAACCCCTCTAGATATTATTTTTCAAAAAAACATAGTAGTCCACCTTCACATACATTTGCTCCATATAAAACAGGGTAACGTAACGCAATAAAGTACAAGGCATCTCACTTACTTTTACAATTATAGTAGACGCCGAGCGATCATTTCACGAAGAAGTTTCTCAGCCTTGTCATTCATGTCTTTTTCAAAGAAAGCATTAATAATTGTTTCATAAGCTATAGCATCAGGAACACAACCTTTGTCTTCCATTTTTGACAGCAAGGTCAATGCTTCATCAAACAAACTCTCTTTACAAAGCCCATTGATCATAATACTATATGTTACAACATCTACATTATGGCCTTTCATCAAAAGATCCTGAAAAACCTTCTGAGCATCTGTAAGTCTACCATCTTTGCAAAGTCCATCAACAAGTGTATTGTATGTAAACATATTTGCCTGAATACCTTGATCTTTAATTTTCTTTAGTAATGCAATTGCCTTATCAACTTGATGGCTTTTGCACAAAGCATCTATCAAAGAAGTGTACGTTATTACATTAGGTGGTTGACCTCTATCATGCATCTCATCAACATACTTTAAAGCACTATTGATTCTCCCTGATTTGCACAAACCATCAATAAGAGAACTATAAACTACTACATCAGGAATCACATTTTCATCACCCATCCCTTCAAATAGATCCATAGCTTCATTCAACATTTTCATTTTACATAATCCACTAATCATGACATTATAGCTATGAACATCACGGGTCACTCCCATTCGAGCCATAAAGTTAAATACATCCTTAGCCTTCCCCATTTCCTTAACTAAAAAATATCCATCCATCAAAGCATTATAAGTAAAAACATCTGGTTCCACACCTTCCCTCATCATCACCGCGACCAAACTTTTCGCTTCTCTCATCTTCCCTTCCTTACACAAACCATCAACCAACGTATTAAACGTACAAACATTAGGGTATACGCTTTTCAACACCATTTCATTTAACAAGCCAAACGCTTTATCCAATTGACCCACAATGCAAAACCCATATATCAAACTCGTATAAGTAACAACATTAGCAAAAACCCTCTTCTCAAACATTTCACAACATAAATCAAACGCATCCCTCACAAGTTTATCTTTACATAAACCATCAATAATAGTATTATACATTACAACATCCGGCCTACAAATCTCTCCTTCAATCTTTCTCAGTAACCGTAACGCGGCTCCTGTTTGTCCTATTTTACATAACCCATTTATCAACGTCCCGTAACTAACATGATCCAACTTAATTCCCCGAGAAACTAATTTATCATGAAAATTCAAAGCTTCCTTAACTTCGCCGTTAAGACATAGACCTTTTAAAAGAGTAGTGTAGGTAATTATATCAGGTTGATAGCCCATTTTAAGAATCTTGGCGAATACGGAAAATGCAGAGTTGATTTGACGGAGGTGGCAATAGGAATTGATCAAAATGTTTAAAGTGATATAGTTTGGTTGAATTCCGTGGAATTCCATAGATTGAGAAAGATGAATAACGATTGGGTAGTGTTTAGTTTTGACGAGTGAACCTAAGATTTTGCCGAATTTGATGATTGGTGGAGGAGGATGCATACGGAGCATGCGGTTGAAGGAATCAATGGCGTCATCGAGATTTGGCAGAGAATGAAAATGAGTGTGAGAGAGTAATGGCGTTGAGTTTGGTATTATAGAATGAAATCTGAATCTAAGAATAACCATTGAAGAAAATGAAGAAGAAGAAGAGAATGTACCTCGTTCGCAAGATTGGAAATTAAGATCCAAGTCGCTGTCGTTTTGTACAAAGATTGTTTCAAATGTGAGACTTTTTTTTTTTTGTCATAAAACAATAATTTTGTATCTTTTGTTACAATATAAAAGATATTAGACTAAGGGTGCGTTTGGCCCAACTTTTTTTAGACATAAAAGCTATTTTAAACTTAAAGTTAAAAATATGAGCTTTAGAAATTAAGTTTAAGTTGTTTGGTAAATTTTGCTTTTTATTTCAAAACCTATTTTATGTTAAAGTGTTTGATAATATTATATATAAAGAGGTGAATAAGTTTTATAAAGAGGTAAATTTTGCTTTTTATTTCAAAATCTATTTTATGAAACATTTTTTTAAGGGAAAATGAAACAAAATTTAAAAAAATATTATATATAAAGAGGTGAATAAGATTTATAAAAATTCATACATTATGATTTTACGTAATTTTTCAAGATATTTCATAAATGATAACCTTTTTTATGAATTTTTTTTCTTCTTTTTTGGATGAAAATGCCTTGTTATGATCTAACTATTAAAATATTGAAAAATGAAAGAAAAAATTCCTTATATATATTACTAAACTACATAATATTTTTTAAATTTAAAAACCTATAAATGATTATATTTAAACGTTCAGTAAAATATTTTAGAAAATAGAGATGATTTTATGAGAATGTAAATTATCCTAAAAAGAGCACATCATGGATAGTATACCATTCCTTTAAAAAAAAAATAGTATACCATTATCAATAAAAAGTACCAGGATGCCAAACTGTGAATAGTAATTTTTATAACTAATTTGTTAATACGGTTAATAAAAGACAACCATTTTTTAACCTAAACAAATTATAACAATTAATAACAAATGGTAAAAACAAACAAAAAACAAAAAACATTAATTGTAGAGCACATGTATGCCGTAAGAAAAATCAAATAAAATGAAACATAAAACGTGCTCAGCGAGATTTGAAGGGGAAATTTTAGAAAAAAGTTGCCGAAAATTCTTAGAAGTAGGTTTCAACAACTTTAACAAAAGTTCTTTATTTGTGTATTTTACACACAAAAAATAAGCAACTTTTTATATTAAGTGCTTCTCAAGAAATAAGTTTGGCCCAACTTCTCCTTTTATGGTGTAGAAAAGTCAAAAATAAGTCGGGCCAAACGCTACCTAGATAGCGTTAAGATGAGATGACATGAGTTCTAACTTAATCAAGATCTTGGGTTTAAATTCAGCTTTGGGCATGCAATAGTGTTAAAACTCTTATGAGAGTTTGCCGCTCATTTGAGTCCCACAAAGCTCGAAGGATTAATCTATGCAGGTGCGCGCGCAGAGGATATCCGGTTTACACTAAAAAAAATCCGGAAAACACCCTTTATAGACCATTCAAAAACCAAAGTTTTTTGAAAAAAATTTTCTAAAAATGGCCTATTAGGGTGTTTTCCGAATATTATTTTTTTACGAGAGTGCAAATCAAACCGAAAATTTTACAGGCGAAAATCGAAAATGACATATATTACAGGGACGAAAAGCACTATTAACCCTATTTAAAAATATTATTGCTAACACCACTCTACACACACTTCTAGGTCATATATTACTTGCATGTATGATCAAAACTGAGATAGTCATTGAAAAGTCTCATCTAGAAAGAATACCTACTAAAGGTCCAAGCTCAGAACACTGTTGCAAGAAAATGGTTATACACTTTGTAAGTATGGCAATTATTTTTTTATGTATCGTTCTTAACTTACGGAATAACTTAGAATACTCAGAAAATAATTACAAACATTTTACTAAGTTATGATTTAAGGTTTGTATGAAGCAATGCATGAAAATCTATTGGAAAAACTGTTTTTGAACTATAGCAACCAGTTGCACACTAAGGTGAAAACAGTTGCAAGTGCCTTGTTTTTTAAAAAACATGTTTTCGAAGTAGTGCAATCGATTGCAGCATCTAGTGAAAACGGTTGCAGACACTTAAAATTCAAAAAATATGTACGTTGCAAGGAGCAACCGTTTGCATCTCATATAGAACCTGTTGCAACGTTTAGAATTTCACTTTTATGAAAAGACACCATTTCAATCCTGCTTCTATTCATTGGAAACCCTTTTCAAAGATTGTATTGCTTCATAAACATTGTTTTAGTCTCTATAAAAACCAATGAGATCAAAATATTTTCACACAACAATTAGAACAATTTTTAAACTCTCAATTGTGTAATTCAATATCACTTGCACTTGCATTAAAATTCCTAGTGGAAGATAACTCGTCACGGCATCCTTAAACATATAAAATAATTCAAAACAACAATTAAAGAACCATAAAATCCTCATTTCAAAATAGAAAATGAAAACTCATAGTGATTTCCCCCATTAGCGAAACAAGCATCAACCATAAATCTTACACATCTTCTTGTGTACCTAAAATGTTGTTGTAAGAGGTCAGTTTCCATAACCACAACAACACAAAACTAAACAAATAATTAAAAATCAGAAAATGCACACATACCGTTCTTCTGCAAAAGTTAGATTAAATAAAAACAGTTACCAAATTTTCTTAACAATGAAGAATAATAACTAAAGAAATGTGTCGAAGATAAAAACTTTTACCTTTCATTGGTTTATATAACCTTAAATCCAAAATCGAAGGGCAATATAATTACTTATAATTAAAATTGATAACATTATTCGTAATTACTCCCAAAAGAAAAGTATTACTCATCACATGAAGTTGCAACTTGTTTATATATCTATATTAATTTCGCATGTTGTTTATATATCAAAGTACAATCATTTTTATATACATTACGGTTGTGTTTCGTTTTTTTCTTTTATTATTATCTTTTCTTTCAAAATGCAGATGACTCCAAACATTACCCAATCGTGAGAAACTTTATGGAACAAATATGCATGCTTCTAAGACTATATGATTCAGATATATTCAGCTAACCACTAAGACTCTTATCCCAAACACAACAGGAAGCTTTGAAACATATTGAAGAATCAACATTAAAGAAAGGTTAATAATGATTTGTTTATTGTTTTCTTATAACATTAACATGAAATGATAATTTACTAAATCTTTTTAAACTTTTGCTGTTGAAAAGAGAATTGATAAAATTCTTCTACACGAAACAAATCATAAACCAATGAAGGATCCAAATATTGTACTAGTGAAAGAGAAGAAAAATATTGGCTGGACTGATATCCTTGAGGATGCAGAAGAGGCTCGTGGGAAGCTCTATGATAAATGCACACTAATAATTGTTGATAACGATTATGTCAACCATTTTGTTGCAAGTTGTTTAATATCTTGACAAAAATATTTTTGTGTGGATATTTAACATTTGAGTTTTGGAATTAAAAATAACATATCATTTTTATTTATTTATTTATGTAGATGAGTGACCTACCACTAATTGACAAACGGTTTTATAGTGTGTACCCATTGAGAGGAAGATTCTCAAATCCGCGGGGAAGGAACACCAAAAATATCACGGACAACAAAATAATTAATGAAATCATGGAAATTCTTGGAATAACAAAAGACAAGGTATACAATTCAACTTATTAGTTGAGATACGGTCATGGAGTAATTATGGCTCATGCGGCGAGTTACTTAAATATTACAGTTTCATGTATGTATGTGTATTTTATTCCCCCATACTATGATACCAAACTATTTTTTTTCAGGACATCGATGGATCGCATATAAAATGATTACTTGTTAATTTATTTTATTCATTATGTCTATCATTGCTCAAATGTCCATTCTTTTTACAAGAATTTATAGCGTCTCTCTTTCGGGTTACCCCTCTCTCTTTCTCTATGCTGACTTATCATTCTCTGAAGACTTCTCAATTAGAGATGAAAAATATTTTTTTAGTCTATTGAAGAAATTCAAGAATGGAATAGGTTTGCAAGTGATCTTCATACTCGATGATAGAACATTAATAAGGTTTGTCGGAACGTTAAACAACAATTAAACAACAACTAAGGTTCGTATCCATTTCTAAAAGAACAATAGTGAAACTAGGTTAAAGTTCCTAGCGGAAGATAACTCGTTTGCGCATTCTTAAACATACTAAATAATTCAAAACAACAATTAAAGAACCATAAATCTTACACATCTTCTTATGTACCTAAAATGTTGGAAATGTTGGTGTAAGGGATCGATTTCCATAACCACAACAACACAAAAATAAACAAAGAATTAAAAATCAGAAAATATACATATACCGTTCTTCTATCAAAAGTTAGATTAAATAAAAACAGTCACCAAATTTTCTTAACAATGAATAATAGTAACTAATGAAACATGTCGAAGACAAAAAAAAAAATGTACCTTTCATTGGTTTATATAACCTTAAATTCAAAATCAACGAGCAGTATAATTACTTAAAATCAAAATTGATAACATTATTCGTTATTACTCCCAAAAGAAAACTATTACTCATCACATAAAGTTGCGACTTGTTTATATATCTATACTAAAGTTGCAGCTTGTTTATATATCAAAGTACAATCATATTTATATATATTACAGTTGTGTTTCGTTTTTTTTCTTTTATTATTATATTTTCTTTCAAAATGCACATGGACAACAAACATAACCCATTCGTAAGAAACTTTATGGAACAAATATCCATGCTCCTAAGACTATATGATCCAGATATAATCAATCCGTCACTAAGATTGTGATCCCAAACACTACTAAAAAGTTTGAAATAGATTGAAGAATCAACATTAAAGAAAGGTTAATAATGATTCGTTTATTGTTTTCTTATCAAATTAATAAAAAAGGATATTTTACTGAATTTTATTAAACTTCTGCAGTTGGAACCATGACCTTGATTTGGTTGCTTTGTGTGGAAAGATGACATGTTGCGTAAGAGAAGACGGTGCAATTCGAGTTATGAACCCAAGATTCAATGAAAAAGAAAGGAACCGCGCCTTTCCTTCCACGTTGGAAAAATTCTTCTCCAAACTCCGTGTTGAAGATGCACACCAAGTTGCAGAACAAAACATATTTTATGCGTCTAAAGTTTTGGCTGAAGATGAGTTGGAAGAAATCCCTAAAGAGTTTTGCCCAACAGTAGTTGGAGAAGATGTGTTGAGTTGGTACTATGCATGGAGGATCGGTGCAACAACTGATGTTCATGCAAATCCTCAACATGCTCCTGATGGGTTTCTAAAATGGGTTCAAACCCTTCATTTAGTGACACACTGTTGAAAACAGTGGAAGTGGTGGCGGAGATGATTGATATAGGATTTGATCTTCCTAAAAATGCATTCATGTCACTTATGCATGAGGGCCCCATATATTAGTCGTCGGGGAATGGTTTTCGTCACATACCATTATGGCTTCATTTTTTTAACATTCAAGCTAGAAGTAAATTTCCTAGTTTGAATGTCAGGTTAAAAAACAGACGGAAGGTTGAAGTGACAATTCATGTGGGGTACCTCATTCTTCAAGCTGGAAAACAGATAGAGTGGTTAACAGGAGGCAACTGTCAAGCAAGAATGCATGAGGTGATTGTTGATGACAGAACAATCAATGCTCTCAATGTAGCAAAAAACAGGATCATAGCTTATGGAGAGTCTCCTCAACGCTTTATGTCCAGATAGCTCCTATATGTGCATCAGACTATGTTCAACAGCAAGTTTCTATCGACATCAACGATGATGAAGAAATGAACATGAAACTTGAAGTTTACTATGAGCTACCAAGCATTATAAGACATATTTTTGTTTAATTTTTTTATGGTGTATATAAGCCATGAATTTTGTATTAGTATTGCGTAAAAAAATTGTTGAAATTCTCGTACACAAATAAAATCATAAACCAATGAAGGATCCAAATATTGTTGTAGTGAAAGAGAAGAAAAATATGATCTGGATTGATATCCTTGAGGATGCAAAAGAGGTTGGTGGGGAACTCTCTGATCAATATCCACTAATAATTGTGGATGGCGATTATGCCAACTAATTTATTGTAAGTTGGTTAAAATACTGTTAAAAATATTTTTCTGCGAATATTTTACATTTGAGTTTTGGAAAAATAACATATCATTTTTTTTATGTAGATAAGTGACATAACACTTAATGGCAAACAGTTTTATGGTGTGTACCCCCATTGAGAGCAATATTTTCAATCCACGTGAAAGTAGCAGCAAAGCAAAAATGACACGGACAAAAAATAATTAATGATATCATATAAATTCTTGTAATACCAAAGACAAGGTATACAATTCCACTAATGAGTTAAGATATGGTAGTAATCATTGTTCATGCGGTGAGTTACTTAAATATTGCAGTTCCATGTATGTATGTGTTTTTTTATTTCCCCATACTATAATACCAAACTATTTTTTTCAGGACATCGATGGATCGCATATAAAAGAATTACTTTTTAATTAATTTCATTATGTCCGTCATTGCTCAAATGTCCATTCTTTTTACAATAATTTATTAAGCCTCTTTTTCAGGTTAACACACACTCTCTCTATCTTTATGCTGACTTATCATTCTCTGAAGACTTCTCAATCAAAGATGAAAAATATATTTTTTAGTCTATTGAAGAAATTCAAGAATGAAAAAGGTTTGCAAGTGATCTCTATACTGGAATAACTCGTCTCCACATTCTTAAACATAATTAATAATTAAGGTTCCTAGTGGGAGATAACTCGTCTCCGCATTCTTAAACATAATATATAATTCAAAACAACAATTAAAGAACCATAAAATCCTTATTTCAAAATAGATAACGAAAAGTCATAGTGATTTATGAAAATCTTGAAACAAGCATCAACCATAAATCTTACACATCTTCTTGTGTACCTAAAATGTTAGTGTAAGAGATAAGTTTCCATAACCAAAACAACACAAAGTTAGGATTTAAGGTTATCAATTTTCATTCTAAGTAATTACATTGCTATCAATTTAGGATTTAAGGTTATATAAACCAATGAAAGGTAAATCTTTTTGTCTTCGACATGTTTCTTTAGTTATTATTCTTCGTTATTAAGAAAATTTGGTAACTGTTTTTATTTAATCTAACTTTTGGCAGAAGAACGGTATATGTATATTTTACGATTTTTAATTTTTTGTTTAGTTTTGTGTTGTTTTGGTTATGGAAACTGACCCCTTACACCAACATTTTAGGTACACAAGAAGATGTGTAAGATTTATGGTTGATGCTTGTTTCGCGAACAGGGTAACAAATTAGCTGAGTATAGTTATACTTAATTTTTCATCATCCCCGATTATACCCTCAAGTAACTTTTTCTTCTATAACAAAGATTGTTGTTGATGTCATTAAAAAAATTGAGAATTTAGATTTTTTTTTTATTGTTTGTGTCATTAAAATAGATAATTATGGTTAGTTTGATTTGTTTTAATTTGAAAGCAAAAATCATTTATATTTTTACTTTAATCAAAATTAAAATTGCATAAAAAAAACTTCGTTCATAATTTTTAAACGTTGATGCAATAATAAAAGCGAAAAGACGGGCACATGAATGTCTGTCTTTTCGTTAGTAATAATAATAATAATAATAAGTTCGGTCTAAAGGTTAATTTCCATAAAAGCATGCTCACGTGGATTAACATTACTACTTCGTGGTTATTAGAGGCTGCATCAGTGTTGAATTGTTGTGTGGGAACTGATGTAGTTTTTTTACGTGTCATATTACTATTTACATGTGCATATAATAGATTCGTTTCCGCAGGGATTGGTGTGTCTCATAAGTAGTTTACCTTCAAATATCATTTCAAGTTTTGGGTATAATTTGTTTGTTTGTGTAAAACTATGTTTACTATTCGACATAAAAGTAAAGCGAGCAGAGATAGAGCTTTTCCGCTTGTGGTTAGAAACATCAACCAAGCGTAACAACTGCAATCTCTCGATCGATTAATAGATTCTAGCTTTTCAAACAAAGTTATCACAATCATTCGACAATACCATTTATATCTAAATGGTATCGTTAATTCTAAGAGTTCGTTTAAATATCGATTTCCCAAACATTTAAACGATCACAAAGTCGATTGGGTGATTTAACCGACGATTTCCCAATCGATCAAACCATCCAAAAGCATGAAATTCTAGATTAAAAGCGATTATCAAAGATTAACATCTATGTCTAGATTGATAATTTAAGATAGATAGTTATTCCATTTCTAGATTTAAAAGCATGTGTCCAATACATTTTAAACCTCAATAAAGCATTGAAAGCAAGAATAACCACAACAATGAATAAATAGCTAGAACCATCAATTAAAGGATCAAAAGGTTACATAATAGCTTGTTTGTGTACCTCAAAACCACAAGAGAAGATATAGACTACATATATCTATGATAGCCATGCAAGGAATGAGAAGAAGATGAAGATTCTATGACAAGATTCATGATGTCTCAACAAATCTTGGCTTGAATCTACCTCTAACTCCCTTGTTGTATGTTTCTCTCTCTAGAAAAGCTCTAACCTCTCTCTAAAAACCATAAAATTTGATAAAACAGTGGTAATGAATGGCTTGAGAAAAAGGAAAAAGCTACTAAAAGGGGCTGAAAACGTGACATCTCGCTTGAAGCTAGATTATGTCGCTTCAAGCGAGATGTCAAAAATCTGCAACTGGCCAATGGGGACTTGCCATGTGGCCCTTATCCTACTTCAGGGTGCACTTCGCTTGGAGCGAAGGTTGAGCGAGTCAGAAGCGAAGAGATTTGTTGCATTCTGTCCAAATCTCGCTTCAAGCGAGATGACGTCGCTTCAAGCGAGATACAATTCTTCAGGAGCGTGTTGGAAGCGAGCTGGAAGCGAAGAGAATTGTTGCATTCTGTCCAAATCTCGCTTCAAGCGAGCTGACGTCGCTTCAAGCGAGATGTCTTCTTCTGGGAGCGAAGCTGAAGCGAACAGGAAGCGAATTCCAAAGTTGCTCTCTGTCTAAATCTCGCTTGAAGCGAGCTGAAGTCGCTTCAAGCGAGGTGAACTTGATTCAGGCAAATTCTTGGTCCTTGCTTGTCTCGTTCCTGCACAAAATTAGGAGAGTAAGGCACGTGAAGCGTAAAAGACAAAATTTGCAACAAATCAAAGCTTTTCCTTAGCAATCTTGTAAAACAAGTAATAAAATTCTCAAGTTACCACATGGAAAATACTACTTTTGAGCACTTATCAGGAACACTTCCATTTGTGTACTTGGGGCTGCCTATTGGGGGCAATGCTTGTCGTTTAGACTTTTGGCAACTTGTGTTGAACCATATTAGTACTCGACTATCGTCCTAGAACAACAAATTTCTCTCCTTTGGAGGCCGCCTTATTCTCTTGAAATCTGTCATGTCATCTCTTCCGGTTTACTTTCTTTCTTTCTTCAAGGCATCCACAAGTATAATTTATTCTATTGAATCTTTATTTAAGAGATTTTTTTTTTTTGGGGGGGGGGGGTGGTGGTGGTGGTGAGGATATTAGGAAAATTGCTTGGGTTGATTGAGACTCTATTTGTTTACCAAAGGTGTTTGGAAGGTTGGGGTGGGGAGGCTGCGTGGGTTCAATATTACACTCTTAGGGAAATGGTGTTGTTAGATCAGGATGAGTTATGGTATCGAGTCCTTAAGGCTAAGTACGGGGAGGTTGGAGGTTAACTGTAGGAAGGGGGCGTGACAGCTCCTTGTGGTGGCGTATGGTTTCAGGCATTCGTGGTGGTGTAGGATTGGGGGTCGGGGGTTGGTTTGATGATAATGTTTGTAGATTTGTTGGTGGAGGTGGTACGACTTACTTTTGGACGGACAATTGGGTTGGAGGTGTTCCTTTACGGGTTCGCTTTCCCCACCTTTTTTATTTGTTCGTTGATAAGGAGGTGACGATGGCAGGTATG
This sequence comes from Medicago arabica, assembly GCA_946800305.1. NCBI lineage: Eukaryota > Viridiplantae > Streptophyta > Magnoliopsida > Fabales > Fabaceae > Medicago > Medicago arabica. The sequence goes on along the minus strand of OX326965.1, from coordinate 19,271,575 downwards.
ACGAGTAAAGGGTATGGTGTTGGTGGTGGCGCTTGGGTGTGAAGGAGGCACCTTTTTGCGTGGGAGGAAGAGTGTGTCAGGAAGTGTTGTGCTTTGTTGTATGATATTGTTTTGCAGGATCATACTATTGACAGGTAGAAATGGTTGCTCGATCCCGTTCACGGCTACACCGTGAAAGGGGCTTATCATCTTCTTACATCGATGGATGAACCTCCTGTTAGGGGATCCTTTGATGATGTCTGACATAAACATGTTCCCCTCAAAGTTTCTTTATTTGCATGGCGTCTTCTTTGCAACCGCCTCCCCCACAAAATATAATCTTGTGCGGCGCCGTGTCCTCCACCATGATGCTAACATGTGTGTTGGAGGGTGCGGTTTACAGAAGTCTACCACTCACTTATTTTTAGATTGCGCCACTTTTGGCAACCTGTGGGCTACTATTTCGCAATGGCTAAATATAGATTTTTTGCCACTTGAGGTTCTTCGTGATCACTTTTTTTAGTTTGGTCATCTAGTAGGGTTACCGTGATTCACTTATTCTTTTCTCAAATTAAGTTGACTTGCTTGTGTATGAGTTATTTGGAAGGAAAGAAACAACCATGTTTTAATCAGCAGGCATCAGAGTTACATCAGTTGACAGACAAGGTAAAAATGCTTTCATTTCAGTGGTTAAAGGCGTGTATGTCAACCTGTTCTTTCAGCTACCATGCCTGGTGGAGACATCCTTTACTTTGCATGAGAGTTTTACTGTAACATTGCTGTTTTTCTTATGTTTTTATTGTCTGTTTGTTTGCGGCATCAATGTTTTGACATTGTACAAGCTTTGAATGATTCTCTTTTGCACGGCTTGTGCGAGATGAATCATTTCTTTTGATATGTTAATTCCATTTTAACTCATTCAAAATAAAAATAAAAATAATATATAAATGTTCGAGTCCAAAACATATTTTCTTTTTAAATATACCTCATGATATTATATTTTTAAAACATGTGCACAAATAATATGAAATAAATATCTACACATAAACCAACAAAAATAATAAAATATAATAAAATATATGAATATAATTATATTACAATTATTTTCACTATGAATGTGAGAAATGATATATAAATACCTTTGGAAACAATGTTTGAATCTTCAAATCCACCCTTTTTCTATTAAGTCTTTGAAGCTCAATTCAACTAAATAAATTTTTTATACTAAAAAAAAGAAGAATTATTTTAACTATATATTTTTTATTTGACTAATTTTTTTTTTTGAGTAGACTAAATTTTTATTTTTTTTTTTGACAAAAGTAGACTAAAAATTATTAAACACTATTAATAAAAAACTTAAAGGTACTAAAAATGATATTAATAATTTATTAATTAAGTTGAATGGAAGAAAATTATAATGTAGTTTTTGACTAAATAAATAAATTTGTTAGAATGAAAATGAGTAAAGAAATGAAGCATATATAATATACAGCACACAAACAGCATCAACATAGCACAACACAAACTTCATCCATCATCCATCAGAGAGAGAGACAAACAAAACTATAATCTCTCTCTCTCTCTCTCTCTCTCTCTCTCTCTCTCTCTCTCTCTCTCTCTCTCTCTACCCTCTGAAATTCGGATCTGATTTGACGGCGTTAGGGTTTTGAAGGGTTTTTCCATTTACATCAATGGCTACACCTTTTCCCATTCCTCTTACCGCTGCTCAGGTACACTCTTTTCTTCTTCTTCAATTTCTTTCTTAATCGTCAAACCCTAATCCTAATTCGTTTCTTTCTGAAGGTTGGGACTTACTTTGTGGGTCAATACTACCATGTGCTTCAGAATCAACCTGAGTTTGTTCATCAGTTCTACTCTGATGCTAGTACTATGCTCAGAATTGATGGGAATGCTAGAGAAACTGCTACTGCAATGCTTGTATGCGTTTTTTCGATATTACCCATGTTTTTTTTGGGTGTGACTGGAATTTTATGTTAATGGTTCTGAATATGGAGTGATGTGAGTGTGAAAGTTTGTTTTTTGGAGTGTGGGTTTTGTTGAAATGAATGATGGGTTGCTTTTTATTTTTTATTTGAGAAGTTTGGATTACATATCCTAGGTAGCACTGACACTTTTGGTCGAAGACCTGTGTTAGGTACTATGAATCACGGCCACGAAATAGAGACACTGACACGCGGACACTAATAATAATTTGAGAAATGACGTAATTTTATGTGTTGGTGTCGTAGTATCCGTGTTGGACACTGATGTGTGTCAGTTTCGGACATAGTTTTTCAAATAATTATCGATGTTGATGTGTTAGTGCCGTGTCAGTGATTCATAGATTACATTTATGATTGTGGGTTTTCTTCAAATTGTCTATGATTGTGGGCTTTACTTGTTGGTTTTTAAGTTGTTAAGAAAAGGATTAAGAATTTAATGAATGTGGGTAGGAAATAAATGTTGTTGGTGTGGATAAGATAGACTTTTTGTGAATATAGTGGGACCCCTTCCAAGCTTTTGTGCACCGGGCTACCCAGGTGTTGTTTAGTGTTTATGGTCAGATGAGGATTTCGAATTGATTTTATTGATGTGGTGTAAGTTTTGTTGTGTTGTGTATTATTCTATCAATAATCGGAAGAGATGACATGTTGGATACAACAAACTTATTATTTGAAGAGTTTCAACTGGGCCTTTAATGGCTGGTTTCATTCAGTTCATGAACATTGTTCTTAACTGTGGTTGTGGTTGTTGCAAGTATTGCAGTAGTTGCAATGTGAATACCAACCATTGTCACTTGAATTTATTTTTTGTTTGCACCAAATCATTAGGCTGTAGCCAAGATCCATCATTGTCCATTGTTGTGGTCTTTACAGCATTATGTTTTGTGCTTTTCATTTTATTTAGAATATTTCCTCAGCGGTAAGGTAGGGCACCGGTTGGGTTTGGCCGGATTCGGACCGGAAATCCCATCCCGACCAACAATCGACGAGCACAAACTGCCACCCCGTCCGTTTCCCATGTCGAATTTGTCGGGTTTTGGATGTGTCGGTTTGTCGGTTTGCATGGGTGGGTTGGATTGGTTACAGATCTCAGCAACAAAGAAAAATCCAGAGAAATATAGAGAAGAATAGGCGAACGAATTGACAACAGGGTGCCTGTTTCTTCTCTGTTTTTCTTTTCTACAAGGTTCTTGTTTTCTTCTCTCTGGTAGTGGTAAGCTCAGGCATCAATGTATCATATTATTATAATAAAATATTGTGTGAGAAAAACAAATTGATTTTATTAATTAAATTAAATATGTGAAAAGCTAAAAGAGAAAAGGGACGTGACAACAGCAAAGACTAGGCATGTGCAGCACAGTCATTGGACAACATATTTACTGTGGACTACTAGAATAAAGTCTTAGAGATAGTCTCACTCACACACTGCATGTGTGGATAGGTATAGCAGAAACGTGAATACCAATATTAGCGGGTGGGTTCGGACACCGCTCATTCCAATTTTTTGAACCGATTTCGACCGTCATAACCCATGTCTAACTGATTTCTTTCACCTGTGTCACTCGAGACCCATTTGAACCCCGCTCGATGGAGCCACAGTTTACTCGGATATCTTGGTTTGCGGGCAGGTTTGGTAATTATGCTCACCCCTACTCAGCGGTATATGTTGTTGCGGGTCTCAATTGTGATTGCACAGGCGATGTTCAAGAAATTCAGCTCTTTGCATTTAAACTGGTTACAAATCATGATTAGGAAACTAATGCATGCACATTAGATTTATTGACTGTACTGTGCCAATATAGTTATGCAGTGTTCATAATTATTACAGCCTTTTACGAAATGATTCTTTCCGATTATATTTTGATAAATTGTTTACTTGAACATTTTTAAAAAAGGTCTACTTTTTGAATCACTAGAGGAAGAGGAAGACCTAGAAAAACTATTAAGAAAGATCTAGCGATTATTGAGTTGGATAGGAATATGGTATATGATAGAGCATTATGTCGGCGTTTGATCCATGTAGCCTTTTACCTCACTTAGTGGGATAAGACTTGGTTATTGATGCTGTTGTTTACTTTTTGAATAATGTGCAACTTGTTGAAGTGGTTTCATATTGCTGTTCTCTATTTCATACTTTTTATTAGGTCTTTAATTGTTTGAAGGTACTTGGCATTGTCTTCAATTGTTTATGCACGTTCAACAATAGTAAATTACATATCCCCATTTCACTCGAAACTGAGAAAACTTGTCTCTGTGCAGCAAATCCATGCATTGGTTATGTCACTCAGTTACACCGGAATTGAAATCAAGACTGCACACTCTTTGGAGTCTTGGAGTGGTGGCGTTATTGTGATGGTTTCTGGATCTGTGCAAATTAAGGACAACCTGAGGAGGAAATTTATGCAGACATTCTTCCTTGCACCCCAAGAAAAAGGCTTTTTTGTGCTAAATGATATTTTTCACTTCGTTGAAGATGATTTAATTCACCACCATCACCACCAGGCAGTCTTGTTAGCTCAGAGCAATCTCGATTCAAAACTGAATGTTCCAAGTACAATTAATATGCCAGGTAAAGTCAGAGCTAGCTTGTACTTACCTGAATTGAAAAAGTTATCACTTATTGCAATTAAGCAGTATAGAAAATGCAGAACTTTGTTTCCCCTAGCTAAAGTTTTCAGAGGTCTTTATGACTTTGAATCTCTCCATGGGTGTCACCCATTCTTTTATCAGTTTATGATAATTATGGATCTGGTCAAGTTTAGAGTCTATGTTAGACTGTTAGTCCTATGTTCTTTTGTTGTCTTTCTATTCTCTGAATCTCTAGTTCGTATGTTCTTTTAGACCGAAATCTTTGTCATGTTTATAGCTTTTATACCTTTGTCATGTTTTTTTCTTTCTTTCTTTCCTTCTTTTGAACTGTTTACAGGTACTATATTTATTAGTTTATCACTGTCACCAACTGTGTTTGCTACGTTGTTATTAATTGTAAACTGTTATCGGACACTTATCCTGTCGACAACACTTCAAAACCATCAGTTCCTTCAACTTTGTTGGAAAAACTGCATCATTTCTGTTAACAAACTGAAGCATAGCTTTTACTCTCTGATATTGAATTGTAAGATCATACATTGATTTCTGTGACTTTCAATTAAACAGTTGCAAGCTTAACCTTATCCTTAGATATATATGCAGATTGTTGTTGCAAGTTGTTGGCTATAGTTTTTCCTTAAAAGTGTAAGTAAAGGTGGAAGTTGTCAGGGAAGTTTGATCACAAACCACATTTTATCATCAATCATAAATGTTTTAAATCTTTTAAAAAAAATAAATCAAACTGCCCTAGAAAAATTTAGATAAATAACCAATGTGGCTGTTTATGTAATATTACTTATTCTTGAAATTGTGATGTTTCTACTTGTAAGTGATTGAGAGCTATGGATTTTGCAGTATCCAACTATATGCTGAGTGGAGATATCCAGGGTAGGGAGTATGCTGCTACAAATGAGGTCAAAGAAAATGGTGTAGCCGACAATTATGGATATTCAGAGCAACGAATTCAGCGAGGCCCTGATTCTGAACATATTAGGGAGGACAATGCTGCTGAGGACTCAAATGACTCACTTCATTCTTCAGGGAATGCCGTGCAAGATCACCTACCTGCTTCTCCTGAAGAACCTGCTGGGGAGCCACAAAAGCACACTTATGCCTCCATTGTATGTTCTGATTAACCATTATATTAATATCCAAACAATGTGTTCTTTTGGGATTTAGTTATGACATTGGAACTGACCTTGTTGTGGACTGTTGTTGGCAGTTACGTGTTGCGAAAGGACAGTCTACACCTGTGGCTTCTCAGCCCTCTCATAAGAACGTTTCCCCTTCAGAATGGGACTACATTCCACCTAGCAGTAATCAGCAATCAACCGCATCGGCAAATGCATTTGAAAGGTCTGAACCAGATGCAGTGGAAGAGCTTCCTGCAGCAGAATATGAAGGTTACTATGTGCCTTGTTTTATAGAATTGATTAATTATTATATTCCTCCATTTATTATTTATAGTTGCTTTCTGGCAGTGAGCACGTTTTCACTGCCCATTACATAATATGCAAATATTTTTTTTGGGTATAAATCTAATATTTTGTTTGCTATGATTTCAGATGAAATTAAATCCGTTTATGTGAGAAACCTTACGCCTACAGTGTCTCCTTCTGAAATTGAAGAGGAGTTCAAGAATTTTGGTAGAATCAGGCCTGATGGTGTTGTTATAAGAAGTCGCAAGGTTAATGTCTCTTAATAATTTCATCTTCAAATAACTGTTTCTTATTTATGTATTAGTACATTTACACCGACTTTGATTTATGAATCTAAACTTTTCATTTTTACGCAGGATGTTGGTGTTTGTTATGCATTTGTTGAATTTGAAGATATGTCAGGCGTCCATAACGCAGTCAAGGTTTTAATTTTCTTTATAAAATAATTATTATATGTTTGTGAAGTATAGTCCACTTGAATTATTTGACCCAAAACCACAGTGAACACTGAGTCTTGTTTGTCCTGTATGTTTTCAGGCTGGATCTGTTGAGATAGCAGGAAGACCAGTATACATTGAAGAGCGGAGACCGAACAGTAACATTCCTTCTCGAGGAGGAAGTATGTCCTTTTTCTTGCTGTTGTTGTTATTATTATTGTCATTATTAGAGTTTTTTCGTCACTAAAAATTGATAAATTTTAATTTTGTTCCATATTCAATTTTATTAGTATCCATTTTTTTCCTTTCTCATATGTACAGTTAAATATTTGTAAGGCATTTTTTAATCTTGTTTCATTATACTATTTTCGCTGTATTAACAGGACGGGGTAGAGGCAGGGGTAACTATCAATCAGATGCACCAAGAGGGCGTTTCAATTCAAGAAGCTATGGCAGAGGAAATGGTCAAGATGGTGGTGATCGCGAGTACAACAAACCAAGAGGAAATGGTTACTATCGACCGAACCCACGCCAAGAGAGGGGATATTCAGGTCACCAAATGCCAAGAAATGGGCAGAATCTGGCCGAGTCCTCCTAAGTCAACTAATTAAAAAATTATCAAGAGTCCAATTTTGTGTCCAGATATTTCAGCTCCTAGTAGTCAATTTCAATAGATTAGACCAAAAATTGGTATTTTTTAGTCTTAAATTAAGATGCTCAGAGAATATGGATGTGATATTTTCATTTATGATCAATTTTGTTCACAAGGGGTATTCTATTCCATTTGTTTCTCCAGGAATTTTTTTCTTTAGCTGGTAATGTGGCTATTTTAAACATGACAAGGTTACTCCTAAATGAAATTTGAAATCTAGTTTTTATATTTGTTAGGGTTTGATAAATAAATTCTATATGTAAATTGCAGATTGCATAAATAGTTGTAAGCTTTTACAGAGTTGGGAGGTTCTGCAAGATTATTGCTGTTATATTAAATTTAGTTTATTTGCAGTGCATCATTATAAAATGCACGGTCATTTGTTATTTTTTTTTTCAAAAGCATGGTCGTTTATAGCATAATATTCTATATGCTGTCTTATGAAAATTGTGGGGAAGTTACTCACAACCAATTAAATTCAGTACATATGGTTGATTTTAATTGGTTGTGAGCAACTTGATATGTTTGAAAGACAACTTTGGCTTTGCCAAAAGAAATTTGTTTTTGTAAAAAAAAAAATGTTTGTTTGAAAGTAGTTTTGGCTTTCATTTACGCAAGTTCAATTTTTATTTTTAATATATAAGATTTCATGTCGAATGTTATTGCGAATTTTTGTTTTATAACAATAAATAACTTAAAATAAAATAGAAAATTAACTTTGAAAGGTTAACAATAACAATAAATGACTTCAACTAAAATAGAAAATTAACTTTGAAAGGTTAACAAATGTGTTGAATTATAAAATCGTGTGTAATTTATGGATGGTCATGATAGTTTATTTTGTAAGTTTATCATTCAAAGGTCAACATTTTTTTTTAAAATACAAATTTTCTTCTAGAACTAAGAATCAATACTAACTTGACGGTGCGAATATAATAGTAAAATTTGTGAAATTAATCGTGGCTTAACCTGTCTCTGAAAGCTAATTATGGAGCTCTAATTAGGTAATATATAGCTGTACATATTGCAATTGCACAAAGGTTAAGTGTTGGAAACTAACAAGATTCTAAAATAGGTAGGTTCACTTTGTAGCAAGTCATGTAACATAGCTTTAACCAACAACTAATCCTAATATAGACTCATATCAAAAGGAGAGAGAATTTCACACATCATCACCTAAAATAAGGGACCAAATTAAAGGTTGAAATCTATTCAAAGCTCCTTTGATTTGCTGTCTACAGTGTGGCAAAGACCTTATTTGCTTCTTTCCTTGACCTTCATGTAACGCACTCAACATTCACATCTTCATTTTCTTACCTTTCCTTTGTTTCCTTTGTTCAAAAGTACTAAATCAAGACAACAAAACCTTTGATAAAACTCTAGCACCAATACCTTCATTTTCCATTCCCTTTTGATACAATTACATCAATTATCATCACCAGCTGGCTTCAATCTTAGCCTTGCATTTCTAATTCCCTTGTATTGTTGATGCTATTGCATCATAACCATTAATTGGTCGGTATTATGTCTAACATTTTGGCATGTTACCAACTCCTAGAGCTCAATGTCATATCAGCACAAGATTTGGCTGCGGTGGGCCGCTCCATGCGGACCTACGCAGTTGCATGGGTTGACCCTGACCGCAAGCTCTCCACTCGGGTTGATTCGCAAAGTGGGACCAATCCGGCGTGGAATGACAAATTTGTTTTTCGGATTGACGAAGACTTTTTATATGATGACAATTCAACAATAACAATTGATATTTATGCCCTTCATTGGTTCAAAGACATCCATGTGGGTACAGCCCACGTCCTCGCGGATGATATCGTCCCACCATCACGACCTTCCCATAATAATAACTATAAACCTCAGGGCATGCGGTTCGTGGGACTTCAGGTCCATCGACCCTCGGGTCGCCCAAAAGGGATTTTAAACGTTGGTGTGGCAGTCATTGATAGCTCTATGAGAAGCATGCCTCTTTACACTCACAACAACACCCCAACTGTTGGATATCATCAAAATGATCATCATGATCAACTAAGCCCTCAAGCAATGTCAGAGCTTCGGCGTGCGAAGAGTGACTCCAGCTCAATGATAGGCTCAGAAGTTGTGGAACATGAGAAACGACTTAGGGCTAAAAGAGGAAAAGCAAGTTCCCGAGTTACCCCTTCCGAAGTTAGCACATATAGCAAAAACAAATCTGCCTCTATGCTGAGTGGCTCAGATGTGAAGGCTACACCAACCTCGAAAAAAGTTAAATCTAGAAAAATGAAGAAAAACTATCCAAATGACTTCGAACCAGCAGCTATTGTTAGTTATGACTACGAAGTTAAACCCTCCCCAAAACCGCAGTTTCAAAATTCTCCGGCTACAAGGAGAGCTTACAATAACGGTGGAGTACGAGCCACTCCACTACATGCATTCGCCATAAATAATGCAATGGCGAATGCAAATATGGAGTACAACACTCCATATAGAACAAACATGGGCCATCATCGTCCTATCATGACAGACTCTGAATTAGGTCCATCAGCATCAGAGGTGGCAGCGGCGGTGGCAAGGCAACCTGTGATGGATGAGGGAGAGAACTCAACAGTAACAGGGTGGAGCTTGGACGAGAGTGTCGAAGATTTGCAACCTAAAATTGAGAGGTGGCAGACGGATTTGGCACCGGTGTACGACGGCAGAGAGAAGTCAAGTTTGCCAACTAGCAAGAAGAAAGATAAGCATTCACGTAGGCGCACAAATGGCGGCGACGATGGCTTGTTCTCTTGCTTTAGTGTTATTTGTGGTCTTGAATGCTCCATCGTGTGCGGCGGCGATAAAAAGAAAAAAAATAGGCTTCGCCGGAATCAATCTGTGGATAGTGCAAGCTTTGTATGAAAAAAGGGTGTGAATATTAGTTGCATGCATGCATGGCTGATAAAACTTATTTTTTATTCAACATTGTTTTATTTCCAATAAATTTCAGGTTCTCTTTCGAATATTTGTTTGATCATTTTCCCAGTACATTATTAGAGTATGTTACTTTGTTTAACCAAAAAAGGGAAAAAAAAAGAGTATATTACTTTGACGATGAATACGTCTAATTTTATATTTGACTATTTATGTATAGAGCATTTAACAATTGAAGATGGGCAAGAAAGTGAAGTACAATAATAGGATACTAAAAAAGTACTAAAAAAACCAATAATTTATTAGTCACTAAAAATAAGAACCAATTCATTCACAAAATTTCTCCACAGAAAAGAAATACCAATAGAGTTGTAAAACTTTAATAGCTTAAGTTCTAAGTTTTGCTAGAGAATACAAAATTAACCAATGTATACAATACAATAGAATACAAAATGGATAATATAGCTTACTGCAAGAACTCTCTTGGATCAGTAACATAACCAGTTAATGCAGATGCTGCAGCTGTATATGGAGAAGCCAAATATATTTCACCTTCCCTGTGGCCCATTCGCCCCGGAAAGTTTCTATTTGTAGTTGAAACACAAACCTGCACAACCAACCCATCAGCAATGGATGTAAGCCATTCAAAATTTCAGATTCTCAATGTCATAAAATAAATCATTTGTAAAGTAATAAAATTAGGGAAATGTTACTCGAACACCAATTTGGGACGAAGAAATTTTAAACTTTTTTGGTTGGTAGCGCATTTCACATACGCGGTTAATAAAGTGGTGGATTTGGTTAATGATTATATCCTGTGTCAGAGCACATTAACCATCAACTGAACTTACACCAGTCATGAATTTGAATGTTATTAACCAGGATTTTCAGGCATTCAACTATATAAAGATTTTAAAGATTGGAATTTGTGGTTGATCGCGTTGAAAATTGTAGCTAATCAACAACATAATGATTATATCATGTGCATGTGTGTGTGGACCGTTATTTCTCGTCAGAACGTGTAGGAATGAAGTTATTTCATTCAAATGGAATAAGGATAGAAGTAATATACTAATCTCGTATATTTCAACATGCTCCGAAAAAAAGCAGGGAACATGCCTTAGGTTCATTCATGCGAGCATAAGTATCTTTTGGGCCACCTAAACAAGAACATAGTAACAGCGCTAGACAAAAAACAACTTATCGATCAATGGAAATGCAACCAAAAGACTAACCTTGGCCACCAGTGGCTCCAACTTTGAGACATCAAATCTATACTCAGAAAGAAATCTAGTTGCCGACATAAAAAGTATTAGTAATGAATAAAACTGGTTACCAACGGATACTAATATTCAGTAGCTATATCAGATTTTCTCCAGTATAAATATCAGATACTGTTTTTCCATAACCATGATAATTTACAAGGGATGCATGCTAAATATAGTCGTTAGAGAACAGATGTCATGCATATAAGCTCAGTTTGATAAATTAAGCTCATATGCAACATGAAAATTCAAGAAGGCTATTATAACTCAATACAAAGTGATATATGGATAATTAGCTATTTCTAAACATTGAATATAATAGAGAAAATAAAAAGAAATTGAAAACTGTGTCTACCTTGCTTGCTGGTCACTATAAACTGGTTCATATGGCACAGATGTCTTGCCCTGAAAAAGAAATAGAAACAACATTAAAAGTAGTGTTGGATAGGACATGGGCACAATATGCAAAAGGGAAAGCATCATTCAAGGGAAATTACACATACCAACACTGTGTCAATACAGAAAAACTTAATAAGAAGGCCTGTTCAGCAGGCAAGATTAATTACAGTAATGAGTAAACAAATAAGAAAAAAAAGCGCGACACTTTCACTACAATATCATAACGAAGATTACCCTTAATAAACAGAATACTAAATGCTCATCTGAAGATCCAAACAATTACAAAATTTGATTATTGTGCCGTTGATATGGTATAAAATGCTTTGAATTAATCTATACATTCAAGAATTTATGAGATATTTACTAGATATTTTAACGTTCTCAAGCTAAATCGTTATTACTAGTAAATAGTCCAACAATGCTTGTAAGCTAACTTAATAAATAAAACAATGAGATGATGAAAAGAGAAGTTCAAACAAAATTCAAACATAATATAATTTCAGTGCATTAACTCAGCTGTACAAACAATGTTGGAAAGTACTTTACAGAATAACATAACATCTTTGATTAACTTACTTATACTTAAACTTTCAACAGTTGAGCCAACAAACTCCATAGATTTGTAAGTTGCACCAGCCACACTTATTTCACCAATAATCTGTAAGTAAATAATTCACTCTTGTAAAAATGCAATCTTCACATTTTCTACATATAAACAAAATAACTAAATTCAGGGATACTCACTTGCAGAATCAAATCCTTTGCAAGCAAATAATTCGGCATTTCCCCATCCATTACAAATCTCAGAGTGGGAGGCACCTGCATTTATATGGGGTATAAGATACAAATAACAATTATTTCTATACTATTAATTAATCAAACAAAAATCCATCTTCATTCTTACTCCAAAAGCTTCGAGAAAAGTCTTAATTTCTGATTCTTTTATTTCATTCATAAGAGTCTCATATCTTCTTATTAGTAAGATAAAATGAACACATATTTTAGAAAATGAAAATAGAAAATGTTTTTACAAAGGTAAAACAGTACCTTAAGTTTTAAAACATTTTGAATGTAAGTTGCACTTTTTATTGATTGTGATATATGAAACCAATGATCACAAGAAGCTTGTTGCAAAGAAAAGAAGAGGGAAAGAACCTAAAGGGTGTACTTTTCAAACAAGGCTATGCTGAAAAAGTACAATAGTGGCCTTGAAAGCAAAAGGAATCATGATATAAGAACTCTAAACAACGGCACCGTATAATAATTTAGCGAAACATAAAATTACCTTAAGCAAAAGCTTACCTGCTCCCAACACAAAACTGGCATCAGTATGACCAATCCCTGTTGCAAATTGACCAAATGCTCCAGCAGTACAAGTGTGAGAATCACCACCCAAGAGAACCTGCAGACGGAAGGAACCAAATTATGTCAAACAAATAAGAAATACTTCATTGTTTTACAAATAACTCGTTGAACTAATCGAACCTCTCCTGGCCTACAATGACCTTCCTGAGCAAGAGCAATGTGACAAACACCTTTGTAATCTGGATTTACCTGATTAACAATCAATGTCCAAGGATGTTATGCATATTAAATACTCTTTAAGAATTTAAACAGCCAAATCTAGATTGGAGAAATCATAATTCATAAGAATGCATACCTTAAAATTACTAAGATCCTTAATATCATAAAAGTATTTGATATTTTGCTCATGGCAGAAATCTCTGAGTATGTCTACATTGCGATTGGCACGTTCATCACTTGTGAATATATAGTGGTCAGGTATTATTACAACCTTTTCACGATCCCAAACCTTCAAAAGAGCAATACGGTCAGGATATCACAAAACTTGGGCCTCAACATGAAGAGAGTGACAGTTTAGCAACCCTTGAAAGACTACAATTCTCCTATGAATCACATGATTATAAGAACTAAATTCACGATAATTTTCTTTACAGCTACATTTTTTAAGCAAAAGCATCGTAATAGTAAAAGTGATTACGACTAGGTTGGTTCCATAAACACTGAAAATCATCCGCAACACGCAAAAATATCATGATAATAAGTAGAGAAAACAAAAAGCACGGAGGGCTCATAAACCCGACCCATGAGAGCTCAACAATATCTATAAGAAGGCAAACCAAATCTATTTCGGAAGAAATTTTTAAATATAAAATTGGGAAGGGAATCTTACCAGACTAGTGTAGTTATAAAATAACCCTGAGAGACAAGCCTATCCAATTTGTATAAACACGAGAAAGAAAAATGTTTATTTGATTCACTAAAACTAAACAAATACTGCACCTATTCCTCAGCCTATGGGGGAAATTGTACTACTATTGAAAGCTTGAATAACCAGCTGGGAATCACATTCCAGCCAAAAGTGTGTCAACTTTGTCAAACATGGTTCTAGTTAGCTCAGCATGAAAGGCACTCTTAATGCCTATGTTGGCAGAGAAGGAATAAAAGCATCAATATCTTCACAAACTACCACCAATGGTAGCAAGACCAGGATAGCCTCTAACTACACCATTAGTGTTACACTTCACCATATAGCTCCTAGGAGCAACCCAGACGGCTTCTTTGATATGAGGAGCATTTTTACGATGACTTGTAATATTGAAAATTATGAGAGCCACAAACTCAATAAAAGAACTGTAATGGCATCTGCTGAATCTTCCGAATTGCTTTTCATCATTTATTTTTTTGACTTGGATAAAGCAACTGTAAAGGCATCTGCTAAATTTTCCTAATTATGACTATTTACCAAATATTTAGGAGCATCTATATGATTATCATTATCGATGACTAATGCTGCAGAAGCAGTATCCTCTTCTTCTGCTACAGTATTCCAAAATATGCCAACAATGCTCATATCCTTGACTCAGTTTTGTTAGGATAATCAATAATAGTTGCCATACAATTTCCTGCAATTAGGCCTGAATCCCCAATGGAACTTTAAATCGATTTATCTGTAGTATAATGTTTGGAATGCTACGAAACTAAACTCTTGCTGGCTGATCCTGCAAAGCCAGAATTACAACCCTTTGGAGTCTCAAAATCACTCCCTTCTTTCGAATCATCATGCTGCCTGCTCTTCCGAACAGCTAGAGAACCGCACTGGTTCATCAAATACCACTTCTAAACCATCACGAGTTTGGTCTTCTTCAAAAACAACCAGGACATTCTGTAAAATCTGCATAAAGTCAATCAAAGGTTCGATAGAATCAGCACTGCCTCTAATTACATCATTATTGTCGAACTCAAAAGTATCACCCGCCTGTACCACCTGATCTAGTATTTTATTTGGATCAAAAGTGCCTATTTCTTGATTACCAACTGTTAATTTAGGAACATAGATTGGAACAAGCTTTTTCTTGACGCCCACAACAACTTTTGTCCCACGGTGGCCACTTCGGGCTCTTGCATTCTTGGAACAGGCTTTCTATAATTTTGAAGACAAAATCATATAATCTTGCTTCTGTGAGCATTCTCTTTCAACCAAGACCTGATATTGCAATGGATTCTCTTTCAACCGATACCTGATATTGCAGGGAAAGAGTAAGATCCAAATCCAAGAGAGTTTTTGCATAATGACTAAAAGTTTTGTTGATAGTTTCATCATCCAGAGACAAAGGAATTCCCACAGAACTATGAATAGCAAATAGAATACGAGCCTCCAGTATTCTTGAGGTAACCTTATGATCTGAATCCCACAATGTACATTTGTTTGATGTACCATCATACGATCAAAATCTAATAGACTCCACAAAAAAGGCGAAGCACTTCCGAGATCAAGTTCCAAGCTCTAACAACAAGAAGACTGACACAAATCTTATAGGGGAGTAAAACAAGGTTCAAAAAAACCCCGGCCAATCAGAATGATCTTTCGAGGACCCAAGGGATGCCAAAGATGCGATAGCTTTTTTGTCAAGTTATCATATATTTAAGGTTTATCACCCTTAAGAATTAATCTTCCATACAAGTGAATGGTTACTATAATATCACAAACATTGGTTATGGTTTACACAAACGTTTTCTTCTGATGTGTTTAAGGCAACAATGGTGTGGAAGTTCAACAGTAGTAGAGTTATTCTGGAGAAAGGAAGCTTGCATCAGCAGTGAGACATGATCAAGCAAGGTTCATGCATAAATAAAGTCAAACTCTTGCAGAGGAAACCCTGGCATGCTTCTTCTCACATGATTATATATACACAACTTTCTTAGAAATAAAATCATCACTATATATCAATTCTTAGTAATTAGAGTATTTGTCAACTTTGTCTTTTTTTTTTTTTTGGGTATGTCCTTAAAGAGTGACGTTGGAGCGTATAATTCACTAAACAACGTACAATTTTAGAAATAAATCACTAATAATGACATTAGATCGTACAATTTATACACGAGACATCTATTTGTCACTAATTAATTAAATATAATTTTCTTATAACTTCAAAATAAAAATGAGAATAATTATAATACAAAGAACAAATTTGTGTAGATGAAGAATTACTTACAATAAGTTCTTCTTTTTTTCCTCAAAAGATAAAACAAGTTTTTTCCTTTTTAATTTCATCGACATGAAAAAAAGAACAATTATAATACCTGAATTATTTTTGCACATTTCAATATTTCACGTTGATTTCCTCTAGATGATTAATTGAAAAATGTCGTTGGAACATATACTTTTTACACATGTAGAATACTTGTCACTAATTAATTACTTAAGTTCTTTTTATATATTTTATTAAAAATGAGAATAATATAATATACTAATTATAATTTATTACGAAACTAAGTTCGTGGTACAAATATTTGTGATTAAAAATTGATTTAAATTTAGTGTTTTTTTAAATATGGTTGACATAAAAATAAGATCAATTATATTAATACACTAATTATAATTTTTTTTCACAATTTAATTTTTTAACGGTATTTTGTGTTTGAAAGTGAATCACTAAAGAAGTCATTGACATGTATAATTTATACATGGGACACATTTTTTAGTCTAATATAGACTTTAAAAAATTAATTGTCACGAAATACAACCGAATCCTTTTTCTATTACTCTTAAATTATGATACCTAACTCAGTTTTTGGGCATTTCAAACAATGTGCTACAATTATTTCAAGGAAAAAAATAATATTTTTTTATATTAAAAATAAGTTGAAGAACTTCGTTTAACCGACGTCGACATCATTTCCGGCGTTGTTGGTGTTTTTTAAATTAGAGACCGGTCATCTTTAAAATCTTTCAATGGCTGAATTATGTTTATGTTAATCCTTGTTGTCTTTCCATATATTTTTTTTGCAGTTATGACGACGAAGAAGGTGGGTAATGGAATTATACACAAACGACAACGACACTCATTATAGTAAACTGGACATGTGCTTTGTTAATTTCATAAGATAAAAGAGGTGTATGTTGTAAACCCTCGCTTCGCAAGAAATTCGTGAAATATTTTGTCGCTGCATATAGAAACGCTAGTTATGTTAATTACTAGAACCATTTTCATTATGATGTTGAGTAGAGTTACAACACTTTGCAATATGTTACGTTACTAGAGTTATTTTCTTTAAGATGAAAAGCTAGTAAAGATCTCGTGCAAAATTACACACATGTAAGTAAAATAATAGTGTAAAATTTTGTTACGAGCCGTCGCTATAGCGAAAGCCTTTGATTAATAGATGGATTAGATAGTCGTTTCGTGTTATACTACGATTAACGTTATGAGTAGTACAAATTTAAGCTAGATAAGCAAGAACACCAACTAAAGGTGCAACAGAAACAATTGTTGGCTCCCCTAATTGGTAGTCATTCCTATCATCTGTAAAATCATCGTTTTGATCTGGACTCACAATTGCTCCATCCAATGTATTAGGGTTTGGTGCATTTTTATGGAACCATTTCTCAAAGCCATCTTTGCATCCTACTGGTGTACTATCTTGTTTGATTGATACAATTGAAGCTCCTCTATGATGAATTTGTTGTGGATAATTTGATCCATATCCCACCATGTAACTCATATTTTTTGGATTTGAACCCAATATGTAGTCCACCTATAATGAAGTAGAATTAAACATATTAAGCATATGAATATTTGTCACAAGGGACATATACATGTTTTGAAAACATGATTTTTCTTTTCTTTAGGTTGTAACATTAATGTAGCGCGTTATGATTGATTCGATTACCTGAGCTTGTACAAGAGATGTGAGATCAGTCGGTCCGACAACGCCGCCACTACATTGAAGGGATGCTTTTTTTGCAGACAAATATTGAGAATAAGTAGACATTGCAAATGTAGCAGTAGAAACATATTGATTATTACCCCATGGCTGAAACCATAGCAAACCACCTCGTGTTTTCTGGAAATTTTGGGTTGATTTTTGTGCACATGAACATATGAATTGTTCTGCATTTGCTTTGTATTGGGTCCAAATACCTGATGACTCCACCGTTCCATCCAAAACAAGCTGCATGGTCCAAAATAAATGAAATATTTAAGTAGTAATAAGCATATAAATTTATTTGAATGCAAATTTTCGACACCGATATACCTTTGCAGCAAGAATCTGTGCACCAACATACTTGTCATCCCAACTAAACATTGTTCTTGCACCACCATTGTCTCCCGCTCCTTCAAGGTAATCGCGGTATTTTTTCAAGTTTGTAGCGCGGTGAAGCCATGCTGCTGCCCATAGTAGTTCATCCTGTTTGTACAATAAATTCCAAATTTCATATATGTTTACGAGTTTCTCCTTTTTTTTGTTAATCAAAAGTAGTATTAAAAAAAATGACAAACTTCGATATTCATACACAAAATGTTCTATATGAGTTCAAAGGGTTAAGTAGATCACCTTATATCCACTGCTAGAATATATTTTCGCCGCCGGAGGGATGCTATTGTGATATAAGCCTTGGTTATTGTTTGCAAAATCAAACAACTGCAAAGAAAAAAAAAAAGAATAAGAAATTTTCACCAATTAACAGAAAAAAAGTATATTTTTAATTCTATAATAACAAAAATACAACATACGTACACCTTGTTTAATTTTTTCTTCCTATTGTCAATATTTAGTAAAAGAAATTGTGAAACCCACTTTGGAACCATAATATAAAATAAATAAAAACATGTAATTAAAACATATAATGGAAATAAAGAGTTGACACATATATCTTCTATTTCTAAATATTTGACGCACATTATTAGATAAATAGTGCGTAGTGTGTGTGAGTGTCGTAAACATCGAGTTTGATTCCAACAGATAAAATACCATATAAACAATGTTTTTTAAAAGCTATATGGAGTAAAAGTAAATAATAATTTGCATATAAAAGTACCGTACTTGTGTTGCATGAGTTAGCATTTTGGAGGCATATATTTTGTCCACATATTGAAAAGCAATGGAAGCAGCAGCCAAAGCAGCAGCAGTTTCAGCAGCAAGATCAGAGCCAGGATGTTGTTCATCAATTCTATAAGAATTTCTAGGTGTTGACATATCTTCTGGTCTTTGCCAACATTGATGATCTGAATCAGGATCACCAATTTCTCCATACAAAATATTTGGTTGTGGATGTGCTTTCATCAAGTAATCTGTTCCCCATTTTATGGATGCTAATGCATTTGTAAGCTCATTATTTTTACTTAGTTTGTCCTTGAACTCTATTGTGCTCCATGATAGCATTGTTATGGTAAATGCCATTGGAAACCCTAGCTTCAAGTTGTCTCCAGCATCATAGTATCCTCCCACTAGGTTAATCTGCACACATATAAAATTTATAATTTGTCTAAAAATATGTATAGTAGCTGGTATTTTAATTTGATTTGGTAACTTATGGTATATTTTGAAATATTAGATTTACAAACGTCTCGATCAAGGATCGAACTCCTAACTATACTCATGAGAACTTATGAGATTTGGTTAAAGAAAACAAGTATAAGATTTTTAATACTCACAAACCTATCAAATAAAGCCAATTAATTAATAGAAGAATCAAAATTATATAGAACAATTATAAGTCAAGAATTAAAATTAAAATAGATTAATATTTATGATGTTCTTTATTTTGCGAAAGAATTAAAATTGATGTATTTTTGAATAAAATGTTTCTTATGTTTTAGTTTCTATTCTTGAATAGAACATCATTTTTTATTTCTAAATTGTGGACCAACTCAAGTATGGATCTTGTTCATAAAAATTACCACTAATTACAAGTATTTTTTTTTTAACGGCAAAATTTATTAATAACCAAATCCATGCACACAAGACGAACATGGACAGGTGTATAGAAACTACATAACAAAGACACCGTATATAGGCAGAACACCCAAAACAAAAACTATAACAACACCAATACAGACACCACTTAAGTTGAGGGCAAACCGGTTTCAACACCTAAAGACAAGTTTGTTTAAAAAAATAATATGGAATACTAATCTTCAGCATTTTCATTATGAAATGAAGGAAAATTCAAAGGTGAAAAAAAAGATATAGCATGTATATTAATATATCTTACCCCAACATCTTGACCATCTTTAAGGGCAGAATCCCCTCTCCATGTTACTCTTTGGCTATTAGGCAAAGCACCTGAACGTTGGCCCTCAAAAAACAACAAACTTTTTGTAAGTGCTGTTGCATAATCAGCAGAAGCAACATTATGAATCAAAGAAAAACAACAAAAGAGAATGGAAATGAACACATTGCTTAGTGACATTTTGAAGGACAACAAAGATCAAAACAAAAGAACACACTATGTTTCTTTTGGTTACAAGGAGACTATGTTTCGTTAGAGGAAATTATTCAGTTTTTAGACACTAATTTAGAGCATGATAAGCGGTTACATATTACAAATCTGATTAAGCGGTTACATATTACAAAACCCATTCACCAAATAACTAGGAAGATTACTATTAAGTGTATCATCTTGGAAATTAAATATTAATTAATTACTACATGGTGAAAGTAATAATACTTCTGATTCACCAAATAATTAGGAATATTAATATTAATTATATTATCTTGGAAATTAAATTTTAATTAATGCATAGCTAAAGCTAAAGCATCCGTAAACCGGTTGGCTTCTCAACGTCGAAAATCCTAATTTGCATTTAACTGAGAAATCAGGGGCGGAGCCACCCCTAGCTAGTTTGGGCACTAGTCCAGGCTCAGCTCCAACTTTCTTTGTAGCAAGCCCAGCCATTACTAGAACTTTTAGTTTTTCCTGTACGGATTTTTGTGTAAATTCTGCAGGAAACACATTTCCTGCAGATTTTGCCAAGGATTATAGGTTCTCAGGTGAGGTAATACGTTAGGATTTTAGGATCCGCAAGAAAGATATATCCGCAGGAAGGAAGTAACGTTTTGCGATAATTTTTTTGCCCAGGTTCTATAAAATTCCTGGCTCCGTCACTGTGAGAAATCATAACTAAAATTTGTTTGATCACTTTCGTCTTCTTGATTGCGACCAAACAAACAATCTCTCTCTCACACACCCACTCTATAATAATTTAGTTGCCAAATTCACAAACATAAATTATGAAAAAATAGAGTTCAAACGTAGCTCAGTTGGTAGCTGCAAGGACAATTATCTGTGGGGACTGAAGTTGAACTTTAAACTCCGTACTTCTTCACATTTAAAATGCGTAAGCCCTAAGTATTATACTACTTGAAGAAAAAAAAAAGTTCATTCGTGCACCCTATATCAAATATTTTTGCAGATTTTGAAATCTTAGTTCTCTTATTTATAAACAAAATATTATTAACTAAAGTACAAGAGTATTCTGATCCATTTACAACATAAATTAACAGGTGGATTCTAGACAAGAAATTGGATTTTTTTTTTATGAATAAGAAATTGGACACCGGTTTAAAAAAAAAAAACATTCGTTTTGATATCTGAGATATTGAGACATTTCTCTTTATGTTTTTGTTTTTATACAAAAAAAATTCTAGCTTCATGTATATGGTTTTATTTTGGTTCAATTGCACTTTTAAGTTTCATACGTTATTCCGTTAAAAAAAGGAAGTCCAAATAGTTGAAAAAAAGTAAAGGTTAAACAATGTGTAATGTAGAAAATATGTTGGATGTGAGATCTCTGAAGGTGATGGTATTGGACCATCTGGAGTGAAAAATAATTTGGAGAAAGTATGGAGTTATAAATGGCAACAAAAACCCGTATATATGGTACCCGCGATGAACCCACCTCAATTTGAAAGGTTTGGTATGAGTTTGGATTTTCTTCGATTTCAAAATAAAGGTATGAGGCCGATAACAGTGATATAGGTACCCATCCCAACTCGTACTTGAACCGTGCAAGCCTCTAAATGTCATCCATGAGATATTTTTAAACTTTTAATCATTGTGAACAATTGACAAATAACATAATGTTGGATGTTTTCCAATCCCAAATGAATTAGATTAATTGAAAAAATGGTGGTAATTTTTGGTAGTAGGTTCGGGTTTGAGTTATGGGTTTGGGACGAGTTCGAGTTTAACGCTGGAAAAACTTCTTTTCTTATTAAAACAAATGATTTCATTGCGGGGAGGGGACATGTGGGGATACCCGAATCTTTCGCAGATGAGGATGATGTTCAATTTCTTATTCTCGTCGGAGATTGGGTAGGGTAACAGACTAACAAGTATATGAGATTCAAGGACGGGGACGAAGAAGGTTAATCTCATACCCGCTCCGCTCTATTTTCATACCTCGTAGGGGTGATTAGTGAGGATAAAAATACGGTACTTGGTCGGGAACATGTAATGACTCTATTGATCTAAGTAAACCGAAAAAGTGTCGGGCATCCTTAGCTTGACAAGTTCAACGTGGTTTTACCAAATATGTGCATGGAAGTTTGTGAAATTTCAAGGTAAAGGCAAGTATCAGTTAGTTACAAAGTTGTGAAAGGTGTGAATGGGGAGTTGAAAGAAATCACTAGTCATCTTAATGCATTCAAGAGAGGTAGCATTCCTAACCAAATGTGTGTGTTACTTCTTATGAAGCAAATTGCGTGTCTTAATGCAAAGGATACATGTCATATCTTGAAAACCATGAGGAGGAAGCTAAGCAAGAGGATGTACATAATTCTCCAGTAAGTGTATCCTCTAATTTGGGTTATTGTAGTTATCTTGATTTCAAAGAGTGGGATCAATGAAAAATGTTGCATGAAGATTTTAGGATGATAGTAGAGACTATTTGGAGGTTTGGGAAATAATTGTGATTAAAAAACTAGGGAGAAGAAAGAGAGGTTATTCAAGAATTGATAGACATGGAGGTGAGAGATAAATATAATATTGAGGGAGGAAAGAGGTGTCAAACAATATGGTAGTTTGTTTTTGTTGGGGATGATGAAGTTGGGTGACGTGTAGTTAAAGAGAAGATTTTAAGTTATAGTGTTAGGGGTTAGATGGCAGCAAAAAGAAGGAAATTTAGAAATTGATTCGTTCTGAAAAACCTGATATTTCGTGTATTGATCATTTTGTTTGTAAAATGATGTGGAGTTCTCAAGAGGTTCAATTCTCTTTTAAACCATCTTTGCAAAAACTTTGAATAATGTGAGATCCCAATGTGTTCTTAGCAAAATATTATTTCAATTTGAATAATGCTTTGTTTGTTTCTGCTTGAGAAAAACGACCCTTGTACTATAGCCAATGTGTACGCTCCTTGTGACTTGAAAGAGAAGACAACTTTATGACAACTGCTATTTTAAAAACTTGTAGATGATTAATGACCGACTTGATGTGTATGGAGACTAAATTGGAACAAAAGGGGAATGTCGATTACTCATGGGAGAAGGACATGAGGGGTTTTAATGAATTTATTGATAATTCAACTTGATAGATTTATCGTTAAATGGCAGAAGGTTTACATGGTCAAGGTTGGATGGTCAGGTTTGGAGTAGACTTGAGATCTCAACATATGTCTTTCTAATCATGTACCAATAGTGTTGTGTGACATATAGCTCAATTGTGGACTATGTCCTTTTAGGATGCATAAGTGTTGGGTGATTTGGTTGGGCATTAAGACTTTGCGAAAGAGAGTTGGAATGATCTTTAAGTTTCTGGTTGGGGTGGCTTTGTATTGAAGAAACAATTTAAATTTTTGTAGTGTTTTCATGGTTGGCACAAAAAACATATCCAAAATATCGAAGAACGAATATCTGAATCTAAATTGTCTTCACAAGTCTTGGACAATAAATGGGAAGATAAAAGTTTTTCTTTAGAGGATCAAGTCCAAACAGATAAGTTGGTGCACAATATTTTTTCTCTTTGGTAAATTGTAGCAATTAATGGTAGAGGTCGTGACCTTTATGGTTTAAAGAAGGTGATGCAAATACTAAATACTTTCATGATTTGGTTAAAAGAAGGAAACATAATAATTCTATCCTAAAGCCTATATGTAAATGGTGCAAGGGTGGAATGGGTGCAAGAAGTTATATACAAGTCTAAACACTTGAAAAGACATTTTGACAAGAGAAATTTGAGTAGGCCTCATCTATTTTTAACGTTATAAATTTTTTATCAGAGGTAGATGGAAATTTGTTAACTTGACAGTTTACTTTGGAGGAAATAAAAATAGGTTGCTTGAGATTGTGACAACTTCAAAAGTCATGGTTTAAATGGTGTTAATTTTGAATTCTGAAAATAATTTTGGGCTGAATAATTCTTTTATAGATATGATTCTGAAAAAGATAAGTCCTCAATCTTTGTCTGATTTTAGACCTATATCTTTGATCGGATGTGTGTATAAGATTCTTTCAAAATATTTGGCCAACCAATTAAAAAAATATTATTGGCAAAGGGGTGATGGAAACTCAATCGGCTTTTGTGAAAGGAATGAAGATTTTAGACGGATTCTTGATTGCGAACAAGGTTGTGGATGAATTTAAGAAGAAGAAAAGAGAGTTGATTATGTTCAAAGTTGATTTGTAAAAGACTTACAAATCTGTTGATTGGTATTACCTTGATTTTATCAAGAGAAAGATAAATTTCTTTTAAAATGAAGGTGTTGGATATCTAAATGGTTAAGTACAACCTCAACATATGTTCTTCTAAATGATAATCTACTGACTAGTTTTTAATGGGTTGAGGATTACGACAAGGGGGTCATTTGTTCCCTTTCCTCTTTCTTACTGCACTTGAAGGATTTAATTCTTTATTGTCTAAGGCGATGATGGCCGGAAAACATTAATTAGTTTTAAGTGGGTAACGACAAATCTTTCAGTTTGCTAATGATACATTGATTATTGGAAGAAAAAAAGTTGGCGCAATATGTGTACCATAAAAGCTACTTTACTACTCTTGGAGTTACTTTCTAGGTTGAAGGTAAATTTTCACAAAAATCTTCTCGTTGGTGTTTGTGTTGAATTGCAAGGTGCCTTTTAAATATTTGGGTTTTCCAATTGGTGACATTCCTAACAAATTATCCTTTCGAAACTGTGGTTTATCGAGTCAGACAAAGATTATCTTTCTGGACATGTTGGAACTTGTCGATGGATGGTCGCCTAATTCTTTTGAAAGCCGAAGGAGTCACAATATTATTTTTTTAGACCAAAGGAGGAGAAATATGAAAAGTTGATGGGTCGGCTCCTCTAACGTTGCATAGAACCATTTTATCTTTTTGTTAAGAGACAAATACATGACTGATTTTCATATCAAATGGTTTTAACTTTTAAACTTGAAAGAGAAATCATTAGTTACAATAGTCATAATTACATTTACATAAGAAAACATTTCAATTTTTCTATTTTTATAAACACTTGTTATAAAAGTTATCCAAACCCATAACCTTTGTTTATCGTTGATTTTCAAGAACTAATGGTGTATGATTGATGATCTCTTACGTCTAAGTATAGATCATTTAACAATTGAAGATGAGCAAGGAAATGAAGTACCATAAGATACTCATAAAGTACTAAAGTAACTACTATTGTTTTAGTCACTAAAACTCAACCAATTCATTAACAGGCACAATTTCTCCACTGAAAAGAAATACCAATAGAGTTGTAAAACCTTAATAGCTTAAGTTCTAAAGTTTGGCTAGAGAATACAAAACTAACCAATGTATACAATACAATAGAATACAAAATGGATAATATAGCTTACTGCAAGAACTCTCTTGGATCAGTAACATAACCGGTCAATGCAGATGCTGCAGCTGTATATGGTGAAGCCAAATATATTTCACCTTCCCTGTGCCCCATTCGTCCTGGAAAGTTTCTATTTGTGGTTGAAACACAAACCTGAACAACCAACACATCAGCAATGGAAGTAATTCAGATGCTCAATGTCATCACTTATATAGAAAGCATATAAATGCAATCGGCAGTCATTTGTCAAGTATTCACAAGCAGGACATTATCAACTAGCCAAGTTAGACATTAAGAAGAGCACCACAACTCTCATCAATTACAAAGAAATGGTTGGTTGGTTTTTAACTTGCTGTTGTTTTTTCTTGCTGAGCGGTTCAATTAGGGTGTGTGATGATTTCTCTTAAAAATTACAAAGTGAGTATCATCTCAACTAGGTTGGCACAACATCCACAAAAAAGCCAGCAGCACATCAAAAATATATTAAAAGATGCTGTGAAAGATGCAGGGAACTTGCCTTAGGTTCATTCATGCGGGCATAAGTATCTTTTGGGCCACCCAAACAAGCACCACAACTAGGACTAGCAGGTGTGTCACAACCAGCTTCTTCAAATATCTGTGAGCAAGTCTTACCACCAGATCCAGGGACAGGAAGACTATAGACGTCCATCCAAACCTGAAATTCCATTAATAGAGCATTAGAGGATATTCATCTACCATAATTTACCATGAAAATTTATTAATAGATGTAAATCAACTGCTACAAAGATACATGAAGATGAAGTTTTTTGCAGACCTTCTGTGTTGCAGGGACAAGAAATGTGGGAACTTTGACCTTTTTACCCTGCAAATACAGATGTCATATTCTTCATTAGCGGGAATAGTTGAAAGATTTATGCCAGACATTGGAACAAAAAATCCATAAGCATAGGAAAAATTTCAAGTCCAACTCCAACATCTTTTTTCGGTGCTGTCAATGGCAGAAGGCCTAATATCCACCATGTAAACATGCCATTGGGGCCTATGGTGCCACCATAGAAGGCATCCCTTCACAAGTTGCCTGTGGCGGTTGTCAAAAAATCCACCACGCCATTCCGCCGTGGCAGCGCCATGGCCACCAATTGAAAATACTACTTTTTTCAAATATAATATCATAGATATGCAATAGGAAAATATGATGCATACTGATGCTAGAAAAACTTTTGCAGCAGCCATGAAATCTTCTGTTTTTCCACCCGTACAAGATCCTATGTATACTCTGTCAATTTTCACATCCTTGCACTCTCTTGCCAAAGCACGGTTATCCGGTGAATGAGGCTGCAAAATTGAAGTAATTACATTAGTTGAGGAATATAGTGACCGCGTCAGACAGTAACAACATATTGATCAAAGTAAATGCAATCAAAGGACTAACCTTGGCAACCAGTGGCTCCAATTTTGAGACATCAAATCTATACTCAGAAAGAAATCTAGATTCCAATAAAAAAAACAGTATTAGTAATGAATAAAACTGATTACCAATGGATACTAATATTTCTGTTGTCATATCCAGTTTTTCTCCTGTATAAAATATCAAACACTGGTTTTCCTTTACGTTGTTAATTTACAAGAGATGCATGCTAAATATAATTGTGAGAAAACAAATGGTGTGCACATAAGCTCAGTTCGACAAATTAAGCTCAAATGCAACATGGGAATTCGAGGAAGTTATTATAACTTGAACTACAGCCATAAAGCCCCCATTTTAAGATGTTATTTGATTGATGATGAACCCAAATAGTAATTATGCATTTATGCTCCCATAGGGTCTTCTTACAATGATAAATATTTGTTGCGATGTTTTCTATTAACAGAATGGCATTTATAAACCACCGCTTGCTCATCATATTTATCAAGTTAACAAATTAAATTTATCAAGGGTTTTTCTATCATGTGCAATGTTGCACATGTTAGACAAACCCATTTATCCATTCAAAGTGATAGATGGAGCATTAGATATTCCTAAACATTGAATATAAAGGGGGAAAATAAAAAGAAATTGAAATCTTTGTCTACCTTGCTTGCTGGTCACTATATACTGGTTCATATGGCACAGATGTCTTGCCCTAAAAATAAAATGGAAACAACATTAAAAGCAGTGCAGAGTAGGACATGAACGCAATATGCAAAAGGGAAAGCAACATTCAAGGGAAATTGTACATACAATACCATGTCAATACAGAAAAACTTAATGAGATGCCATGTTCAGCAGGCAAGATTAATTATAGCAAACCAATAATAAGAAAAACATACACTTTCGCCACAATAGATCATAACAAAGATTACACTTGATGGACAGAATTAAATGCTAAACAGAGCCAAACAATTACATAAGTTGATCATTATGCCATTGAGGTAGAGCCTGTTTGGATTGGCTTGATTTGAACACTTGCGAGACTGTTTAGGTGAACTTATCGAAACAGTTTATTGAATGTTTATAAGCTGTTTTCAGCTTATTACCATAAGCTCTCTAAGATAGCTTATGAAAACAGCTTATATGAAAACGGTTGACTTTATTTGTTTTTTTTTATAAAAACAGATTATGCATAAGCACTTATATGAAAAAAGCTTTTAATTAAGTTGTTTATTCAAACAGGATCATAGTCTAAAATGCTTTAAACTATTCTATACAATCAAGAATTTATGAGATATTTACTAGATATTCTAACACTCCAAGGTAAAT
Source organism: Medicago arabica (assembly GCA_946800305.1). Lineage (NCBI taxonomy): Eukaryota > Viridiplantae > Streptophyta > Magnoliopsida > Fabales > Fabaceae > Medicago > Medicago arabica. Next base: position 19,243,104 of record OX326965.1, on the reverse strand, counting down.
CATACCAAGTTTTAACCTCATTATTACCGGTGAATAGTCAACAAAAAGGAAATAACATACATATGAAGAACGCTCTACATAAACCTAGCTGAAAATCTAACTCAGTGAGACAGTTGTGATGATCAACAGCCTGACGAATTCTAGGCAAGCAATCCAGCAAAGTAAAAAACCAGCACTTCTCCGAAACAAGCATTTAAAAGCTTCAAAGAGCAAGAAAACATAAGAGACCAGAGAACCCAATAAATTTGGAAACTTAATGGTTTACGGATAGTGAGCTGTATTGTAGCAAACAGAAGAACAGTGGTAGCTAATGGGAAGAGAAGTCACTGCTGGTATCATTCACATGTGAGAAATCACCTCAGCGGTAGTCTGAGGAAAGAGAAGTCACCACTAGTTTGTTACTTCGAAAGGAGCACATGCCTCTGGTTTTCTCTATAGGTGATGTTGAATTGTATGCTATTAATTATGAGTGTGTATAACATGCAGTTGGTATAGGTAACATATGTGCGAGAGGTTGGATTAGTGTTGTTGATCGTGGATTGTGGAAAATAGAAGTTTGTTCAAATTTCATTATGCAACAGAGCTTTAGCGCCACCATAGTCACTATTTGACAACATTTGTACTAAATAACATATAGTAGAACTATAGCGATTTGTTCAAAATCCACTACGCTATAGCGCCGGTGTAGCAGCTATTTAATGATGATGGGTTGGATGTTAGTTGTCTGGGGCTATTCCTATTTATTTCTCTACTTTCTATTAGTGTATCTCAACTTGTGGTGTTGTTGTACTGAAATGTGGTATATCTTGTGGCTGTGGTATATAAATAAAATTTTGCATTTTTTTTTTCTTGCAACTGGAAGACCAAAGAAACGCCCAACAAATCCCAAAGGCACAAACTATATATAACTACCAACAGAAGTGTCAAGAATCAGTCCAAGCCAAATGAAGCTAATAATGGATGAAGAACAAACCTACCAGATATGAGCATCAAATGAAGAAGAAAATAGCCGAAGGGACCAAACAGACATGTTGAGGTGTAGAACAGTGGTGGTGGGGCTGAACAACACAGGTGGTATAACAATGCAAACAATTTTGACGGTGGAAAGAATGAGGATTTCTTGCATTCCCACATACCCTAGATAAATAAGATGTGGCAATCTAAGATTGTAGCCACAGAAAGAAAAGGTCGCTCGAGAAGGCAAATGGATGAGAAGAGACCAATAAGAGATATCTCTGCTCTCTGGACACACCCTCAAACACAAAATTGCAAAGCTTATTAGATTTTCGCAGGTAGCACATGGTGGCATGACATGTTGAAGCTAAAGTGGTGGTGCAATTTCAGGCCCTCTCAATAATTTGATTGTGTCTAGAACTAGTCTTTAGTCAACAATACACAACCCCACAAAACAGGCGTGTGAGATGAGGATTGCCCTCACTTATAAACACATGTTCAAGCCATCTCTCATGCAATGGGGGACTCTTTAACACACCTTCTCACACCCAACGTTATTGGGCTTGGTGGGTAGATATAAATGATGGGTGGCCTGATAGCGGAAACATGATAGCAGGTGGCCCAAGGGATCTTGGAGGAGGTGTTGCGCCGAACACAAGCCCGGCTTGTGAAATGAGGATTGCCCCCACTTGTAAACAAATGTTCAAGCTATCTCTCATGCAATGTGAGACTCTTTAACAGTTTATAAAGGTAAGGAGTGAATGAAGTTGGTGCATTATGACTCCTAATTCATATCAATAAGGAAAACATATCACAAAAAATACAATAAAATGAAGTAATCACTGAAAAGAGTTCAACTAAGATACTCTAATGTAGGGCTGAGAAGAAACCGTTGACCCTCCCGAAACCCGATAGAGAAATAACATGATCGGTCGGATTCAAATGGTTTGCGGGTTAACAGTCAAGTTTCAGTCTTGCATGGGTACTAATGGGCGGGTGCGGTTTTCAGAATTAATTTTAGAAATCCAAGCCCGACCGAACACTGACATTTTGTACACTGTTTTACACTACCTTATCTAATGACAGCATTTTGACGTCAAAAGAAGTATGACAAATGCTTAGAAAAAAGCAAACCTATAGTTTCATACCCGGCACCAAGACCCACAAAAGCACATGGCATAAATTCTTACATAATCAAAAAATAATTTCTGTACCAACCAGTATTCCTTAATTTCAATTATTATTATATTTAGTAAATAAAGAAGCAACTTTTTGGTCTTCTTGAGTTATGTAGAGAATACAAAGTCTCGTCTCTACTAAGTCACATTCTTCTGCGATAAAACTCCAAGTTGCCACCATCAAAATAGATCTCAGAAACGTCAATGTTTAACACTGGCATTGGTCTTTACTGTGAAACTTTGCACAGACTGCAAGGGTGTTATTCCATTCCACCATCTTTTCAAAGCTTTCACTTTTTATTTTTTGTAAAAGAATCCAAACAGACACATTTTGTGAGGTCCTTACCCGCCCCAACCCAACCGTTCACCTGTCTAACCCAAGACCCGTCCGAACGAGCTTGTATGCGGTCAAAACCGGGTCTTCAAATGAACCTATCGGTTTCATTTGGTATGACGAATTCGAGCCCGAACCCGTCCGATGCTCTACCCTACTTTAATGTAGTGTTTGGATGATGATAAAACGGAAAGGAATAACCTGATTTGTAACGCTCTCTTTGGTTCCCTTCTTGATGGAACCAACACGTACCATTTTCCTACCTTTCCGACCATTTCTATTATGTTTTACTTTTCATTGCACCAAACACAGAACACAGTCCACAGTTCAATTTCTGTCCATTACTATATACGGAACGCTACCTAAACCATTCTTAAATACAATCAAGATTTCAAGATATTATCATGTTATGTGATACTTACTAGACGTTCCAACAATGTCTATTGCTAACTTAAAAATAAAAATGAGATGAAATTCAAGTAAAATTCAAACAATATAATTTCAGTTCATCTACTCAATAGAACAAACCTCAAGATATTTATATGTAATGCTATCTGGAGGAATAACACCATTCTTTCCTCCAGCTTCAACAACCATGTTGCACAATGTCATCCGTTCTTCCATCTATCCAAAAGGGACAAGTTATCAAAACAACAAAAATAAAAAAAAGATCAGGAATTGAAGAAACATAGAGAGTTACATTACGGCATAGCATAACATCTTCACTTAGCATACTTACGTTTAGACTTTCAACAGTTGAGCCAACAAACTCCATAGATTTGTAGGTCGCACCAGCCACACTTATTTCACCAATAATCTGTAAGGTAAATGATTCACTCATGTAATTATGCAATCTCCATATTGCAAATGTATGCAAATTGTAAACAAGCTAACTACAATCCAGGGTACTTACTTGCAGAATCAAATCTTTGGCAAGCAAATAATTTGGCATTTCTCCATCCATTACAAATCTCAAAGTTGGAGGCACCTGCATTAATATGGGATATAAGATAAATAAAAAGGTATTTTTCCACCTTTGTTCTTCATTGAAAAGCTTCAAGAAAATTCTTAATTTCTGATTATCTATTTCGTCCAACATTATCTTCAATTCTTTTCCCACATAACAACACAATTGTTGTTTAAGGGTAACGCGGGAATTTGCAACAGACGAGATCACACCAATGGGGAGTTATTCAAGTCAAAATGTTATTTTGTCAAAGTTGCTACCAATCTTGTTCCATTGTTACGATCTATATACATATAAGTTATGGTAACAAAAATGCCCTATATTTTGATATCATTAGGGGACTGTTTCAATGTACACAGAACCCTCCAAGGCATAGATGTTAAACTTAGACTAGACAGCAATCTAGTCGATAAATTCAGCCACTAGACCAATAGTATAACGACTACTGGTTGTAGCTAAGTTTATGTTTTAAAATTAAATCTTAATGAACCTTTTGCTCCATTGAAAACCTTCCTAGATGCAAAGGGTATGCATAAATTTAAGATGTAACTATACCAATTCTCTCTTTTGTATAGTTGACATCAGTTAATCTACTTTATTTCCTTGGATTCTTCTCACAAAAAGCCCATGTATCAGTTGGATGTGATGAACACATTTCTTCATGAGGACTTACAAAGCTTTTGCTCAGAAGGCGATCAAGAACATTTGTTGTTCAAATAAGTCATTTTATGGCTCAAAGCTGTTGCTTAGGAGTTTGTTCAGTAAACTTGTCTATGTAATGTAATCTTAGAGTTCTGATGGAAAAGGAGCAAGAGTGGTTATATTCATATTTAAAAACATTTTGAATGAAAGCTACATTTTTTATTGATTGTTTATGCAAACCAGTGTTCACAAGAAGCTAGGTTATACTCTTCAAACCAGGTTATGCTGAGAAAGTGAAGTACATAGTGGCCCTGAAAGTAAAAAAATATCATGATATAGGAACTCTGAACAACGGTGTCCTAGAACTTGGTGAAATATAAAATTACCTTAAGCAAAAGCTTCCCCGCACCCAACACAAAACCGGCATCAGTATTACCAATCCCTGTTGCAAATTGACCAAATGCTCCAGCAGTACAAGTGTGAGAATCAGTGCCCAAGAGAACCTGCAGAAAGAACCTAATTAGCAAAACATGTATCAAATTCTATCTTAACAAATGAGAAATACTTCATTGTTCTTTCAAATAACTCGTTAAACTAATCGAACCTCTCCTGGCCTGCAATGACCTTCCTGAGCAAGTGCGATGTGACAAACACCTTTGTAATCTGGATTTACCTGCATTATCATTCAATGTCCAATGATATCATTTATATTAAAATACTCTTTATGAATCGAAATAACCAAATCTATATTGAAGAAATCATAAGAGTGCATACCTTAAAATTACTAAGATCTTTAATATCATAAAAGTATTTGATATTTTGCTCGTGGCAGAAATCTCTGAGTATGTCAACATTGCGATTGGCACGTTCATCGCTTGTGAATATATAGTGGTCAGGTATTATTACAACCTTTTCACGATCCCAAACCTTCAAAGGACCAACACAGTCAAGAAATCAAAAAACATAGATCCCAGCATTAGCTTATACGGAGAATGACAGTGCAGCAAACCTAGTGAAACTACAATCCTCCTATGAATCACATAATTTATAATCCACAATATTTTTTCTTTATAGCTACTATACATGGTTATATACCAAAAATAACTTTCAAGGTAAAAGAAACAACCATATATGTCAGGAACACAAACAATACAAAACTAAACATGAATATATATTTTTTTGAAGTCATTACTAGCAAATAGAACCATCACTGTATATCCCTTCGGGGTAAATCAGAATGCTAGCAAAACTCACATGACTTTCAAATTGACAAAACTCTCTAAAGTGTTGTTGTTAAATAGCCGCACTATACTGTACTATAACATGGCGGAATTTGAACCAATTGCAATTGTTCCACAATAGGCTAATTAGTACAAAATGTTGTCAAATAGTGGCTATATCGGCACTATAGCACCGCTTTGCAGCTGAATTTGAACAAATTGTTGTTTTCTAGCAGAAATTACATACTCAATTTTGATAAACATCAACTACTACTACCCATATATATCTTCAGTTTAATTTCATTACATGACTCTAATCCTATTACCTTCAATAACTATCACAGAATTCAATCTTTCACCAAATTACCTAACCAATCTCTACAATTCCAATAAAATCAATTTCCACAAACATCAACCAACCACAACAAATCAAAAAGTTCCAAAAATAAGACATATAAATCATAATTACCTTAGCATCCTGACCAAACTCCTTCTTAAAAATCCCAATAGAACCAGGGCCACAAACATCATGAGTCATCAAAACATCAACATCAACCCAAATATTATCCCCAGGTGTAACCTGCCCCTTCTGAGAAGCTTTCGCCATTATCTTCTCAGTCATAGTCATAGCTGTCTTCACCTAAAAAACCCATCAAACCAAAAAAACACTAAATCACCAACCAAAACTCAAAAAAAAAAAACATCACAAATCCAAAAGGGTATCCAAAAAACAAACTGATCCAGTTGAAGAAGGTTGACGCTGTGTCTGTTGAGGTGCAGCAACAGAACAAGTGATTTTCCTTGAAGCATGTTTTTGACATCGTTGAGAAGATGGTGATGAGAAAGCAGAGAGAGACAGATCCTTCTGAAAATGAAAATAAAGTGTAAAGTTAAGCCTTTTGGGCAAAAGGGTGAAGGAAAAACAAGTTTTTTGGGGAAAATGAGAATGAAGAAAGTACCTTGGTGTGGAGGAAGGAGGTTGAAGGAACAAGAGAGGAAGCCATTGATTGATGTTTGTGTGTGTGGCGGCTGTTGTTGTAGTTTTCTGAGATTTTGTTTGATTTTTACTTTGTTATTATTATTCTCTGAACTGTGATTGCTTTTTGACCCAATGTTTCATTTTCATTTTCATTTTCATTTGCATCTCTTCTCCATTTTCTATGTGAGATTTAATTTTTGTATTTATGTGTAAAATTATTTTACTATTGTGTACATGGGAGTATTTTCGATACATTACATGTATACGAAATACTTTAACAGTGGTGGGTCGATAGTCTAACCAATCAAAAATACAAATTATCATATTGTATTAAAGAACATTCATAAATGAAGCAATTTGACCAACAAATTCTACTAAAAAAAAAATGAATTGTTCAAAGAATCTAAGTTCGATTATGGATAAAACAATTTTTGATCAAATTCGATTTCAACCACAAAAAATCATGAAGCTTAAACTCTTCGCTGAACAATTGAAGAAGATCGGCCTTATGTTGAAAAATACTATTATTTATCTCATTTCAAATGACCCAAATCACATAAATCCAAATAATATTAAAAGTCAACTGACCTTATGTCTAATTTTGCTTCGGTTAAATGATTGTGTATACATTTTATCGTGTTTATAATTTTTTTTGTTACATATTATTGTGTTTATAATATTAAGGGATAATTCAAATCAAAAAATAATATTAAGGGATAATGACACTACTGCTCTTGAGTTCTCCGTAGATGATATAGACATTCCTTCTAATTTTTTATTTGACACTAACCTCCTCTAAAGTGTCTTGAAATATATACAAACTTCTCTTTTTCTTTTTTGTTGTTAACCTTTCGACTCCAAAGAGAAAAGATAATGTTAATCTGAAGTTCAGTTGTGTGGTAAGTATAATCTAATAAAGAATTGTTCCTTACAAACATCAAACATAGATTCTCTCAAACGATTCATTATTTAATGGTACTTATTAACCACTTGAGCTAACAAGCATACTTTTTTCTTTGAAAGGTAAAAACCACTTAAAAATCAATCTTCATCCAATAAACAACCGAACATTACAGCCATTGTTGCAGCTTTAAAAAAAAATTGGGTGCATCCATTGAATCATAATGTCTCGTACACATACACATGTTGAGAAAATTAAAGGACATTGTCCTGGCTGTTGTGTCATTTTTATTGAGTACTTAGGCCCACAATGTGTGTTGATCTTCGATCTAAGTAGGGTTCTTCTTTGATAGTACTACTATTTTTTGCTTATAATCAGTTTGTTGAATTTACTGATCCAATAATTTGATGTGAGAGATGAACGAGAATGAACAAACAAGAACGAAATCTATTATGTTGTTGCTTGGGGGGAAATAAGGAAACGAAAGCGACCACACATCTCTTTATTTATTATTTTCTGGTAAAAAACTTACCAATATTTAATAGTGTCAAATATAGCATGGGAGGTTAATGTTGAGTGAGAAAATAGAAGGGACATCAAAACTAAAAAAATGATGTGCTCTTGCGATCATTTTGGAGATTTTAGCATTGTTTCTTCGCCAACTTAGTACCACCTATTCTTAGCTTTCTTCACCATAGGGTTTCCTCCATTGCCACCAAAATTCATCAATTTTCATCATGAATCCAGTAATAATCCTTTGGAAATGCTTAGATTCAACCTCTGATCCCTCAATTCCAGGAAAAAACCATACCAAAATCCAACAAAAAAACACAAATCTTTTGCACATGCTTTAGCATCTAATGTTTGTGACATCCCCTCTTCTCAACGGCCAAAATCAGTGATCGAAGGCGATAACTTTTCCATTACAATCTATGAGGAGTATTTGGAAGGTTTAGCGACATGCAAGCATAATTTGCATGAGAGAGTGATTTGGCCAAAAGGGTCTATCCCTTTAACAGTAGTTGCCTTGCGCAATAAGTTATCAGTTGTTTGGAAGGAAATTTTATTTAAGACATGTCATACACTAAATATGAATATTTGTCAGGTTGTCACAGTTTAACTCTTTATGTTAATGACATATATTGAAAATAATATTTAATATAGATATTATTTAACAATTATTAAACATTGAAAATAGCAAAGAAATATCGAATTCTAACAAAAGTATAAATTACATGTTTACTTGCATATTTTGATTGCAGACATCCTGATGAAGGACATAAATTGTATAGGGCTAAAAAGTAAAATAAAAATATGGATTTGGGGAAAGAAATGGTAAAGAAGGTGTCACACTCACTTCCAATCCAAGAAGGAATGCTAATCCATGAAGAATCGCCACAATGGTGAGGAAGCCATTGATAAGATTCGATAACAAGTTTTAATCCAAGAACTCAAAGAGAGAGACACTCTCACACATACACAAAGATATATTTTTATCAAAATTCTACTTATCGTATTCATAATTTTCACCCCCTTTATATAGGTAATAGGATAGAATGTTGAAAAGCTTACAATTATATCATGACTAATGATTAATAAAATAACTCATGTCTTAAATAGTGTGCCTAATTATTGCAAGAAAAAGTTACAAATTAATTGGTTTTGATTTAAGGTGGCTGCACCAATTTTTGAAGTTACACACTCACGGCTGTTACTTTTTGACACTTTGCAGCGCCCTTTCTCCTCCACTCCATGCTCTTAAACTCCTCATGTTTATTACTTTGCACCTCTTTTGCTTCAACCCCTTGCTTTAATCACGTTTCTATTCCAGCCAATTTTACACCATTAAACAGTCAGAATTTTCTCTTGCATTAAACATACGAAATTTAGATAACTTCCTAAGCTTTCCAAGGACTCAAAGATCACCTCCATCGGACATCCAGAGCTCCAGATATAGCCAAAATAAGACATACATATCATGACCTACGAAAATAAAACTTTGAACCAAAATTAACTTGGTTTTTTTATTCCACAAAGACTTTATTATTCTTGTCAAGAGACAAAATTTTAGGATCACATCACATTCTGTATATTTCCAACAACTAAGAGTATTTTAATAGAAATTTGAAGAAGAAAAAAAATATAAGATACGTATGACAAAAAAATAGCTATCTTTTGGATCAACCTTGCAACGTGAACTACAAGTCTACAATTATGTATTTATCTACCAACCGTACTAGACACAATAGACACAAAAATGTGTGAAGAATTTAACTTACAAAAAACATATTTAAAGTAAAAAAGATCATGGGGCCTAATTTGATGATTACAATTTTTGGGGCCTAATGTCCTTGTTTTAGTGGTAGTCCCTTTAAGTCGGCTATTTTTTTGTTTGTTGGGTAGATAGATAAAACAACGAAAAAATGAGAACTAGACTACATTCTTAAGAACTGCACTCTAGACACATCAACGAGAAGCAAATCTTCTAAGTTCGGGAGGAGGTTCTCCAAACTGCATTTTGAAGAATCGTGATTGACACCATGCTTAGATAAAAATTCCACACACTCGTTTACCTCTCGAAGGGTATGGGTAAGATGCAATTCCAAGGGAGAGATCGTCAATATTTCTAATGATAGATGCATAAACATGCGAAGTATTAAGGTTACTGACATGTGGAGAATCATAGTAACAAATCACATTCCGGTGCCCTTTGGCCGGCTATGTTCATACTATATATTTAGCAGTTTGTTAAAAATACTTTGTATTTAAATCAAGCAAAAAATAATATGTATTAAATAATATGGGAATTGAAATTAATCAAGAAATCGAGCAAATGAAATAATCACAAAAGAGAGAAAAATGATAAGTCATTTTAGGAAAAAAAATTGCATCAAATTATAAGTCACTTTAACGTTAGTTTTTTCTGTTATACCATTAACTATTTATTACGATTTCTTCTTTCAATTTTTTAATCCATTATTTCTATACTATTTATTAAGGACAATTTTGTTAAACAACTCATAATATCATTTTTTTCATACAAAATTAATTACATTTCTTAGTATGTATGAAATGTGTAAAACAACTTATATTTTGGGAAGGAAGGAGCATAAAGGAAACAACATTTGTTTTTAATAGGTATTTTTGCATGTAACCTTTAGCTATTTTACCAATGAGAAATGCTAGCAACACACATTTTAACACACACTTTTCAATACACTTTCTTTGATCGGTTAAAATTCACATGGGACCTACCAAATTTATATAAGACCCACATGATTTAGTGGGACCCATGTGAATCTCAACCAATCAAAGAATGTGTGTGTTAAAATGTGTGTTGCTAACATTCCTCTTTCAGTTGCAATACTAAAGTCATACATAGCGAACTTAAGGAAGTGATGAGGAAAAAAATGTTGGTGGAATAATTGATAGAATTTAAGAGATTAGTACAGTGATTAGTTATAGGATAAGATAGATTTTACATTCTGATCTTGTTTCCCTTCTTATGAAATTGTTATACAATATTAATGATTGGGGATATGCGACTAGGTTTGATATTTTCTAAATGAGAGTAGATTGATACAGAATTTCTCTAATGATAGTTGAGAAATTATTTTGGAGTCCCACATTGCTAAGCTTGTTGGATATTAATCTGGCCAAAGATTGTTACACACAAGAATCGAACTCAAATTCTCTTGAACAATTAATCCTAAACTCATTAACCACTCGAGCCCAATTGATTGGTTGCCAAGGTTGTTGGATGCATATGTCTTTGGAAAACTTCATCTTTGATTTGTTAAATACTTTATTTTTGACGGTATCAAAGTCTTCCAAACACGCTGATCAGCTGCAGCAAAATCTGAACTTCTTTTTTGTTCCGATGACAGGATGTAATGCCACTGCAAAAAACTGGCAGCCAATTAACTGTGTCTGCCTCGCCTTCCCGCAACTTCACACTTTCCAATGCCGGTATTAACTGCACAGCACATACCAGCTCCTCCTGCTCCGCTTCCCTCTGCCAGTTCCCGACCCAATCTTGCATTCAACCAATACTGCCACGTTTTCCTGCTACTGTTTCCTACGTTATAACGGTTCTTCCCCGTCCAAAGATCCTTCCTTAGCAAGCCAATTTGGTTCGCAATCACATTCCTTGCCACCTGAACATCATAAATTGCGCCAGCATGAAGAATCCATTCTTCCCGAAATTGTACCTTCTGAACAAAGCAACTTCATTGGCACCGGTCCATATCTATAATTAATTAACTTATACAAAACTGCATCACTCTCCGATACACATTTCCAAATCTATTTACTTGGCAAGGATATCTTCTATGAATTGGTGTAGAAAGAAAAATAAAGGCGGTAAGCTACTCAACACCGAGTTAATTTAAACAACCCTTCCTCGTATTTATAAATGAAGCCCTTTCCACCTACAAATCCTCTTCGTTGCAATCTCATATTCAAAGTGTAAATTGTAGATAAGAAATAAGTTCTTGAATAATAGCACTCTATATATCATTATTTAACTTTAATCCTGCACGCTTCATTTTCAATTTGTCTTGAACCATCATATAATTTCTTGAACAAACGAAGAATCAAAGTTTCAATGATAAACAGATGCATTAACAAAATCTACACTGTGGTATGTAAACAAATAACACGCTTACGCGGCATTCAGGCTGAGCGCTACTTCGGCTTTTCATAAGCCGTGTGTGAAAGATATTATCTCTAAACGTTGTTATGTAGTGCATAAATTGAATCCAAAAACAAAGTTTGTAATACTTAGCAACATTAATTAATTATGTGGTTCAGAACTCATTACCAAAAGTTGATTCTATTATCCACCGTAGAAAACTGAGTTAAACGTTATGAAATAGAAGGAAGTGTCAAGTGGATATGCAACTAGCTTGATTTGATTTTCTATATGCAAGTAGATTGACAGAAAATTTCTCTACTGGTAATAATTTGTATCTCTTCTTGTTCATTTCATTCCAATATTGCAAGACATGGCTCTCCATTTTCTCAGAACTCTGATTATGACCAAACTGAAAATTGATTTTTACACCATTATTGAGGAAACTCAAAATAATGGCCTCCTTTAAACCATAGAGCCTAACTTTCATAATTACATAGCCAATGATTATGACCAACACAAAATTGATTTTTACACCACTGGTGATTCAGTTAATAGTTAACAAGCAAAGATACATTGATCAATTTATATTTTATCAGTTAATAGAAACATGTTATCAGTTTATAATTTATCAGTTAACATACTTGAATCATTAGATAAAAAATTTAAATAAGCAATTTTTTTAATTCCTTGCATCGATTCATACGATAAGACATGATCATCTGCAACCTGAAACTGAATTTCAAATATAACCATGAAGCAACAAAGTCATAACTTGAGTAAAGCTCTGACACAACTCAGCGAGGAATGCTACTCTAGCCTTCTAAAAACTTATTACGTACTAAATACTACTGAAGAGACAAGCTTACTACTAACCGGATACGCTCGGATAATATCTTTCTAGAAGATATTATTCAGAGATTATCATTAGTAAATCATACCCATGAAATATTCATACATAGACTCCCTATAGTTTACTTAGACACCTAAGTAATAACTTTAGGTATTAGTCTTCTTAGCTCTCCTTTGATAAACCCTCAATATCTTGGGTCTTCCCATTATATCCTTCTTATTACTTACGTTCTCATCACAGACGGTGGAACCATGTACAGGTTGGAGGAGTTCCAAGTTGTTGTGTATCCCAACAGAAGCAGCATCATCGTTGCATGTCTTCTTTTTCTGATCTTCATGAGTGGTTGTGGCCGCACTGAGGCGGCAAGAAAGTGAAAGGCAGAGACAAACGTCATTGGTATCATGAAGATCAGGATGATCATAAGAACCAACAAAGTTTTTGATGTTGTTAGCCATGAATGATCAATCGAAAGTTGGTGTTGTTTCTCACGCAAGCAAGGAAGGAAACAAAGCGAGTTTCTTTCGTCTTTCAATGAGACTCTTGTTGATAAACCCTTATATTCTATTCATACATTTACATATATACACACTAAATTAATTAGGGTTTCCTATCTCAAACCTTTCTTCCTATATTGGGTCGGCCCATCAAATCTTACTAAATCATATTACATTTTTTTTAATTTTCTCTTAACCTGAAATTCTTTTCCTATTATTAATTCTCAAGATATTGATAATGACAATACATAATATATGTAAGGTTCGAGATTTAAATTCCGGTCACTTAAAAAAAAAAAAAATCTCCAGATCAATTTGTACCTAACTAATAATCTTATTAACTATGAGTTTTTATTACCATGTTTTTTTTTATACAATATTACTATTTTTTTGACAAATTTATTTTTACAATATCATCAACATCATCATAAACACAAATGTGTAGACTAATCTCTCGAATTAAATATTATTATTTAAAGGACATATATTTTCGTATAGATTTTCAAATGCCTCAGAAATAAAGTGCGTAGACTAATCTATCAAGTTGACCAATATTTATTATTTCAAAAAAAAAAAGTTAACCAAAATTTATTATCAACACAAATTTGTAGAATAAAATCTCGAGTTAACTGATATCTATTTAAAAGACCGACATCTTCTCATTATTTATTATTATTATTATTATGGTCGATTCTAGGGTGAGAGCTCTATCAAATCCCTCACCGATGGACCACTATAAACAATAATTAAGACCATTAGATTAATCAAGTCCACATATTCTATTATACACTACATACACTAAATTACCCCTCTATATATTTACCATCTCGCATCTTCATGCTCCTTTTCTACTCTCATTCTGAAACCACCCGGCCATGGGCATGTCCAGGAACAACATGATCCTTTGTTTATGTTTATTTTTCTTACAAATATGATTATTTATGTGGTTTTTTCTTTTGATTCACTATCTTAATTTTTAAGAACAATTATGGTTCATAACACAATCATCACACCATTTTATCAAGATTTGCCTGAGATAATTTTCATGGCTAAACGTTCTTTCTAGGGCCATTTTCAATCTTCTTTTTTTTGGTTTGCAAGTTTCTTTTCTTCATGAAATAACAAATTTTAAATTTTTACAAGGAACACATTTATTATTTATAGTGGGGCTTTTGAACAAATAATTGAAAGATAGAAATAAAAGCATTGCTCACTCTAATATATTTCTTTTAAAATGAATTAAAGAACCATTTGCATCATTCTGAATGTACAAATATAAAAAAATCAAGAGGCATGATGCAATGAAACCCAAGCAGGAAACAATCTGCTCGCATAAATATAAATGTGTGATAAAAGGAGGAGGTAAGGGATCTATGACGATGGGTATGGAGGTTTGAGAGAGAGAAGTTTTTTTTTTTAATAAGCATATACAAGAGAAGTTAAAAAAGATGTGTGATCTAGTGTACGTACAATGTATAATTAGATCCGTACATTTAATTAATCAAGTGACTCCGAATTGTTATTTAAAGTGGTTCACCTATGAGGAATTTGGTGGAGCCGTGGAGCCCTCACCTTAGAATTCACCATTATTATTATTGCTATTATAAAGTGTTTTTTGATGATACTGGTCGAAATGACAAATAACGAACACACACGCTCAAATAACAACACTCGAACATAGAAATAATGGAGGGAAATTGAAAGGAAAACATAAAAAAGTATAGAATTATGGTGAGTTGTCAAATAATCAGAATTGGACAGTGTTTTTTTTGTAGTAACTTAGCTTCATTATTTAGATAAAAATTGACAAATTTTATTGTAGATTGTTTTTTACTTTGTATATTTAGGAGCGAAAATTGAGTCATTACGAGATTATTTGTTTTAATTCGTAGTAAGTTAATTGGTAGAATTTGTATTAATTGTTTTGATTGGCAGTTTTGAAAGATAGAAATAATAGGTAAACTTGAAAAGAAAAAGATCAAAATATTAGAAATTTGGTGAAGATTGTTTGGTTTTGGACCTTGGTATCATATGATCGGACAAAAATGGTGTGTCATGTTGACTGTGCATTAAGTAACGAGGTGCTGACTTGTTTTTTTTTTTTATTATTTCTTTTCCAATTTTTTTTTATTTCATTTGGATTTCTTTTATTAAAAATTAAATTTAAAGAATTAAAAATAACATAAAAACATCAATAAGAAACATTAGAAAACTGAATTTATCATTCATCATCATCATCGTCCAGCCTTGTTTCACCCTCTCTTTCTTTTATTCTCGCAAAATCAATCAAACTCGAACCACACAAATCATGTTTTTCAACTTCTCACAAAACTATCGCTTCAATTTTTTTTTTCATTCACCTCTTTTCCAATTTAGTGCATCCTAAAATCCTTCACATTCTCATTCTTCTCTACTCCAACACCAACCATGTCTGTCACTGGAGAAGGGAAAAGGGAATCTATCGTGTTGTGTTAGCATGCTTAGAAATATTTGAACTTGTATTATCCATCAAGAACCACATGGACACAAGCACAACCCTGAAAACTCAAATTCAGGTCTCTTGCTAAAACAAACTGAATGAGAAACAAATTTTGACATACACATGAGAAATTCAGTATGATAAATATTGGAAAATCATGACTATTTTTAAAATATTAACATCAATGTAACGTTTCCGTTAAGTAAATTTTTATTTATTATTTAACGCACCATTGAATATTTGCACCGCACGCTTTTGATATTTTATATGTTTGTATATGCAGAAGCATCACTAGGCTTAAACGAAGAGTGGACAAGGTTATAGTTCCAAGAAAATATGTCTGGTAGCATCAAGTGGTTGACAGATAAATCCTCAAAATTTGGTGGAGGAGGAGTGGACGGTTTAAGGGGTAGAAGGTCTTGCAGTCAAAGACGTGCTCCACACTTTAATTTTGGAACCATCACCAATCTTTCATCTATAACCTAAGCTAAGTAAATGTTGTGTACTCCAAAGGCTTCTCCATGTGTAGCATGAATTATGGCCGAGAGGGGGCATCCAAGAAATCCATTCGCGGAAAATATTTGGCTTTGAGAATTCGTGTAAGTAGAAGAAAGAGGAAACAAATTGGTTTTTTATTTTGTAAAATGACGATTAGATACATAATATTAAGAAGATCATGAGTTAAAAAAATATAAAAATATAAATGTTTGTTGCTTTTTATAACAAACCAAACTTCCTTACAAAATACAAATCAAACAAACAATGATTATCTATTTCAACGACACCAACAATATAACAAAAAAAATATAATCTAAATTCTTATTTTTAAGGACACCAGCAACAATCTTTATTATAGAAAAAATTGTTTAAGGGTATAATTAGGATAATGAAAAAGTAAGTATAAATATACTCATCTAGTTTGTAACATTTTTTAACAATAAATGAAGAAAAATCATATATATATATATATATATATCGTGTTTGTTACATTTTTTTAATATATAAATTTATTTTAATCTATATTTTACATGTCTTATTTGTATTGAAAATTAAGCGTATTTTTAAAAAGAGAAAAAGGCAGCCCAAAAGAGCTGAAATATGTTATTTTAAAAGCAATTTTGACCCTCTAGTTAAGTGTTAGGAAGTTGTGATTTAGGCCTCCTAACAAAATAAAATACAACCCAACCCCCTAAGTACCACCTCTTTTGCAGTTTTGGCCCCCAGGTCAATTTTGACCAAGTCAATGCTGACGTGGACGCCATGTGTGTAATTTTTTTATTTTTATTTTATTTTTAATTATTAAAAAAATAATTATACACGTGACATCCACATCAGCATTGACTTGGTCAAAATTGGCCTAGTGGGCCAAAACTGCAAAAAGGGCAGTATTTAGGGGGCTGTATTGTATTTTAATTTGCTAGAGAGCCAAAATCGTAAATTTCTGATACTTAAGGGATCAAAACGGCTATTAAACATTTTCTTTATATATGCTATAAATATTATTATTAGTAGCTTCTTTTTTGAAAGGTGAATTTTTTTTTGAACCGGATTGTAGAAATAGATGAATGAGTTTTTTTTTTTAACCAAAAAAGAACACAACATTCATTCATCTATTCCAAACCACAAGGAACTAACGCATGCACGAAATAAAAACACCCAATCCTCCGATCGAGGATAAGAAGAGCTTTGAAAGATGCCATCGATTGAGAGCGAACCGGTGAAGTCACGGTGTGGAGACGGTGTTGATGATGATTTTGATTATAAACCCCCTCTTGCGGGTATGTTTGTGGAGAAGATGACTACCGATGACAAGAAGAAGAATTCTATTCGGGTAAGGGTAGGTAACCTCCCCCCACAGACAAGGAACACTGACTTGCTAAAGATTTTCAAGCCTTTTGGTGTTATCACCAGTGCCTATGTTACTATTCAGCAATAATCATGCTTTAATAATCGATGGGCTAATCTTGAAGGGCGCTTTGGTTTTGTTCACTTCGTCAACAACAAAGATGCTCAGAGGGCTATTGAAGCACTCAATGGGTCTGACTACCAGGGTTTCCTCCTTAGAGTTGAATATGCCACCCTAATCAAGGAAGACATCGGCATTATGGTCTCCTCTGACAATGATGACAGTCGTCCATTACCTTGTCCAATACATTGTTGTTGTCATACTCCCGACAATCAAATTCGTCGTCTGGGTTATAAAATCAATCGCCCACAAACGGTTGTGGGTATGTTTGTATTTCCTTGCTTTAAAGCTTTTGTGGAAGAGATGACTACTGGGTCATCTGATGACAAGAAGAAGAAGAATTATGTTCAAGTAGTCGTAGGCAACCTCCCCTTTGAGTCAAGGAACCCTAATTTGCTTCAGCTTTTCGAGCCTTTTGGTCATGTGATCAGTGTCGACGTTGCTTTTGATGAAAACACTGGCTATAGTAACCGTTTTGGCTTTGTTAACTTTGCCACCAAGGAAGCTGCATAGAGTGCTATTGAAAGACTCAATGGGATTGACTACCATAATTTCGTCCTTAGAGTTGAATGGCCCTCACCAAAAACAACCTAAAGTATTGGCCACTATTAAGTTTTATGTATTAATTGACCGTTGTTGTTTGTTCGTTTTGCTTGCATAGTTGTTTACATGTTTATTATGAGATGTGTTGAAATTTGGACCCTCATCTAGCTATTGACTTGCCCAAATTATTATAGTAGTTAGAAAAAGAGTAAACACTTGACTTAATTAATCACATTAAACAAGATTTTACACATGATTACTTGGTTCCTTGTTATCACATTTTTATTTCCCTCTTGACATGCAAGATGATGCAGTTATTAGATTCCAGGGACAATTACTGCAATATGTTTTTGGTTTCACAGTTAATAATTGAATAAATTAGAATTGGTTTTGTTTGTTGTCGGATGCAAACTAAATCAACTCAATTCATTTACTAAATAAGGATGAAGGAAATTACCTGCTTGCATTCCTTCGGAGTGGGCTGCCATATTCGCTCGACGCTGAACAAACTTAACCTTGGAGTTAACAATTAACTCATCAACATATCAAATATTAGAAACTAAGCTAATAAACTCTGATATGCCTTCTCTTCTTGCATTGACAACATCAACAAGAATTTGGGAGTGTGCAACATTTGCATATTATCGTATTTTTTATTAGTACTCATCTATCATCTCTGCAAAAATTATATACTAAAATTTACACAATATGCTTTTTCTCAATTAGAGACTCATAGATATAGAATGATAATAACTTGGGGATTTTGCACTCGGCGTTGAAGAAAATGGCTGCAACAAGCCATTTTTGACCTTTAACAAGTTGAATAGTTTGCTCATTTGGAATTGTATTGTGAGGGGTGTAAATACTATTTGCATATTGAATGCAACACTTGTCAATTTAACTTTGTATAATCAAATGTGCAACTACTCTTTGTCAAAGATTATGTGGGAGCAATGTTTCTTCTCTTAAACACGTAGATATTGATGTAGAAGTAAATCTATATCCGAGGACCCTAACGACTAATCTTCAGGTTAAAGCTATTTGTTACTTTCTTCATAAGATGCTTTATTATTTTGTTATTTTTTTTATAAGAAAAAGGAAAAAGATATTTTTATTAGTCAAAGTGGCAATAGTGACCATTATACACATGTCCCTGAGGATATTTGAGCTCCATCTCTTGAAACTAAAGTTTTTTTTATTATTTCAAAATTTTATTTAAAACTAATTTACTTGCATCAAAATTTTATTTAGAGGGATATAAGAGAGTAGAATATTTTTCAATTAAATATAAGGAAAATGAGTAGAAAATAAGATAATTGACAAGTTAGTTCCAATCGAATAGGAAGAAGAGGAGTAGAACATAAGATAATTAAATGGAAGAGTTAATTCCAATTTAGTAGGAGATGGAAGAGTTATTTTCGATTAAGCATAAATATGTTTTGATTCTTCACTTTTTAGCCTACATGGACATTTTTGTATTCGATTAAATATGATTAAAATTCCATTACTTACCATTTAACATACGTGAATCATTAGATAAAAATTTACAAATAAGAGATTATGTAATAGAATAATTATAATTTCATTTTTGGCATATACTGTGACAACTACAGCTGAAACAACCATACAATTGACATAGAGGAATAAAATACGGGCTTGTCTCAAAAAGGATTTTATCATTCTATTGCATTCACTTCTTCTTGTAAGGCATAAACCAGAATGAATAATGGAATATCATGAAAAACATTGAAACCAAAAAAACTATGTTGTCAATTGTCATTCTTATATAATAACACATGGCTTAATGAAATTGAGATAATTAGAAGGAACAGAAAACAAACAAATGATTTATATATTGTAATCTAGAGTTTAATACAATTAAATCAAGAACCTAAGCCGCCATCAAATATGAAGACTAATGTTAAAAGTAAACAAGACAATCAAAAAAGGCCCTCCATTAATTAAAAAACTGGAAACTAATGTTGACAGTCTCTAGCTTGACGACGATAGGCACGAAGAACCGAGAAATCAAACCGTTTCTCGTATGGATCCCAATGCATACCGATTTCATCTCCTTTCTTCAAACCCCTTCGAACTACAAAATCCTTGATCCAATTCTCTTTGAAAACAGGGCTTTTATTGGAAGGCCTTATCTTGAAAACGAGAGAATGGAGAGAGTTGGTGTCAACATCCCACACAGCAACATTGATTCCTTCATTCTCAGCCTTTTCAGCACCCAAAACAGAAACCACAAAATCTTGGGCCAATTCTTTGTTGAGCAAAAGTCTACTGTTATTGCCAAGATCAGTTTGTGTCAACACTTTCTTTATTTTCCATGGATCATCGTATAGCATCAACTCAGTTGAACATTCCCAATTTCTTAGGGTTTCAACATCAGCATCATTGCATGTCTTCTTTTTCTTGTTGTTCATTGTTGAACAAGAGAGGGAAGAACAAGAAGCACCACCTAGTGATAAACAGACACAAACAACATTGGTTTCAATGGAAGGAGAAGTGAGACTCCCCCAATTGTTATTTCTTCTTCTTCCAACAGATTCAGAATCATCACGTTTTCTTTTCTTGCTTGTCTGATCATTATCATGATCATGGGTTGTACAAGAAGAAGGTGAACCAACAACGTTTTTGTTTATGGTATGAGCAGCCATAACCATGAAAAATTGAAGAAGAAAATGAAAGTTGGTGTTTAGGGTTTAAGAGAGAAGAGAGAAGCTATACGAGTTTAGGGTTTCCTTTCAATTAAGGGTACAGTGAGTTGAATCAATTCTCACTTATATATATAAGTTAGGGTTTCTCTTTTTCGCAAACAAATTTACTAATCGGCCCTCGAGGAAACTTCCTTCATTCTTATATAATAACACATGGCTTTTATCAATCAAATCTTTCCTAGATTATGTTTATTTTTTCAATCAAATCTTTTTATTAATAAATCCCTTCAGTAAAATCCTAAAATCATTTTTCTAAATCATATTAGATTTTTATGATGACTATTCTTCTTAAATGACCAAAATATAATTATATCTATTTATATTAGATTTTCTAAATATATTTCTTGTTAGAAAATTTTAGTCATTTGTATCTAATTCAAATTGTAACAAAAAAGGTATTCCTTTTTCTCCATTAGAGTGGGAATATGTCAAATTGACTTGTGGATATGATTACAATTGTCTCCATGAGTTTAACTTAGTTTGTAGATACAATGAATAATATACGTAAGGTTCAGAATTTAAACCCCGGACAATCCATTTATTCACTTCAAAGGTGAATTTAGCCACTAAACTATTTGATTGAAAAAAAGAAAATATGATTATGATTCTTTTAGAAGTATATTTAACTAAAAATGAGAAAAGTCAAGAGGGAGAAAAAATATTGTTGGGATGGAGTTCCATGATCAAATAATAAATCAAGCTATAAATAGCTAGTAAAGGTTTTATAAGCTTTTTTTTTTTTTTTTTTGTTTCTTAAACAATTTTTTTTTATTAATAGCCAAGTCCCTGCACAAGACGAACAAGGACCGGTAAGTCAAAAAGTACAAAGTAAAGAGCGTCGTTTAATGGCGGAACGCCGAAAAAGAAAATGCATACACCGTACATCTTAAACATCAATAAAAAGCAAACCTCTAAAACCAAATCAACACCAAAACCAAGCTAAACCCCCACAAACACATAAACCAAAAGTTGAGCCAAAATTTTACACCCAATCGAAAATGGCCACAGAAACAAAATACAAAACACCTATCGCCACTGCTCACACTAAATCCACTCCAAAAAACCATCACACACGGTGAAAACCCCTAACAACAACACCACACCTTCTCAACACCACAAACATCACCTCAACTGAGATAAATTCCTGCACTCATTCGGATTCCACCACCTATTAATCCTCGATCTCTCGGAGAAGACACAAAAACAAGCCAAACAACTTGAGTCATGAAACTGACTTCCGATCTCGAATCAAAACCGACCGGTCCACTGGACTCCAGAATCAAATTACTTAGGCACCCTTCAACTCCTGAACCTTCAGAGAAGATACATTAACCATCCCAAAAACTCGAAAACTAGATACCAACTTTCAATCTCGAAGCAAGAGCGATCGACCCATCGAAATTCAGAAGTCAAATCTCAAGATAGTTAACAAGTGGAACATGTAGTACAAACAGTACTAGCTTAAAAACAACCCAAAAACAAACCACCCAAATCAAGCCAGAAACAAAGACAGAAACAATTCAAAACCAACACAAGCAAGCAGCGACAAAGATGGACTCATATCCGAGGTCACCACATAATCCAATTGATAACGTAACAAAAATAAAATAAGATTTTAGTAATAAACATCTAACCCCCATCAACACCCCTAAAACCCCTAATCAACACCCTCAACTTTTATGACTAACACCCCTAAAACCCATTGAGAGCTGAGACCACCCAGAAGTTGCAACCACCACTAATAAACCCAAATAAACACCTAAAATCACAAGCACCTCTTTTTCGATCCACCACTCAAATCCCATTCCAATACTTATTTCCAAAAAGCTCAATGTGTGTGGTAATCACCCTTATAATTAGTGACCAGCTGAAAGATTATACAAAACAACATCACACCAAATTCTAGTGTATGTTGGACGAGTACAAAGAGTAGTCTCACATGCAAGCAAGTAACAAGAAATGAGTCGAACTCAAAAGAAGAGCAACATCGCCACACTAAACACCACAACACCTAAAAATCAAGGCTTTCAAAAGAACACCGCAATCAGAAGATCACTATATGATGATCATAGAACCCAGCAAGGATCTAGATCATCAATAGGGATATAGGAAATTGATTTATTCATCAACTAGATTAGGGAATTAATTTTGTTCATTATAATGATGAAGTTACAATCTTATCTTATATGGATATAAATTAAAAGGTAATAGCTAGTTTAAAATCTTCTTGTATGTTCAAAAGAAAATCTTGGTATAAACCTAAGAGTTTAAAACAAAATCTCAGTATAAACCTAAAATACTATAATTAAATCTTTCAAACAAAAATTACTTGTAAAAACTTATAAGAATAAATCATAACTCCCCCGTTTATTTCCTTAAGAACCAAAAATCAAATTAATAATCCTATACAATTTTATACATCTTCTTGTTTGTTGTCTTGACTTATACAATTTTTAGAAAATACAATGAAGTTTGTTGTTGAAGTTTTCGAGATCCGAATTTGTTCTTGTTGTGATTTCCAAATCTCAACTTTTAGGAAGTAAATAACGGTGAAGTTGAATGATTTGTTTGAAGAACACATGAATTAATGAAGATAAATAGTTGGGTTTAAGATTGAATTCCTTTCTCTCTATTTCTCTTTATTTTATTTCAAGAATAATTTTGAAGGGAAAAATAAATCAAGAGCAGATTATGAAGATGTAATTTCCATTCACTACAAGAATATTTGAGAATTCCGACCAAACTTTTTTAGGAAACTTTCCTCGCTAAAATAAAGCTTTTTCCGAGGTAAAATTTCCTCGGTATGCAAACGTCAGGAATCTCTGCTCCTGTAATTTCCTCAATACCAAGACCACTCTTATATGGTACTAGGACCACTCTAATATGATGTTCCTACCACACTAACCTCTAACTTCTCAAAGGGCATCAAACATAAAAAAGACTATATTCTTAAGATCATTATTATTTTTCGAAGGACACTTTATCTTAAAAGAGACTATGATCTTAAGAATACTTTGAAATGACGAAATTTACCGAATGAACTGTGCTCTTAAGACTATTCTTAATTCCAAAAGGAAATTATTTCTCAAAGGGACTATGATTTTAAGACCATTCTTTAAATCCCACGAGATAGAAAAACAGTGAGAAGAAAGGAACAGCTCGTCAACGCAAGCTAAAAGAGCGAGAAGAGATAAAAGTTCTTTGACACAAATGTAATTAACTACATTATATTTAATGAAGAGTTGTTTTTTAATTTATTTTATCGTCTCTTCATGTCCAAATCTTCTCTTTCATACTTCTCTTTTGTTGTCCCTGTACCTGTCGTTGCTTCCATTCTCTTCAGGTCTCCCTCTTCTTTTCTAATTTACCTACCGTGCTTGCTTCCAAAAGAAAACAATTGGTGCCGAATATTGGAAAAATTAATTAACATATCTCTTTTTTTTTTTTTTGGTAAAGCAAGTAACATGGATTGTGTTGAGTTTGATACATTCCTCTCTCTCTTATGTCTCATTCTTTTTCTCAATCTTATTCTTTGTCTTTATTTCTGAAACTTAATTTGTTCTTTTGAAGAAAAAAACATTTTTCTCTAAGTTTCAACATTAATCGACATTTTTTTGTTTTGTTTGGATAAAGTGTTTTTTTTTTTGGTTTGGATTAAGTGTTTCCATTGAATGAATAACTCCATCGGAGCTTCCTGAAAGAGAGGAAAACACCATGAGAGAGATGGCGGAGAGGAGGAGTGAGGGAGAATTGCAATTGCAGCATGATAGAGAAGGAGACTTTAAATGAGAGAAAGAATCGATAAACAATAATTGATGATGTTTTTTGTCAACAAAGAAAACATTCATGATACTGAAAAATTACATTTGAGTCCTTTAGTTTAAATTTTTCCAAAAAACAAAACCAAGGGTTTTTGTGTCCAAATCAAAAGGTTTTGGTTGCTAAAATAGACCTTCATGAAAATAAGTGGGTCTATTGTATATATATATATATATATTGGTACAAAAAGAGGGCAAAGTCCATAGATTTGATATTTTCTATATGCAAGTAGATTGATAGATAGTTTCTCTACTGATAATAACAAGTCATTAATTGAAAAGGCCTCACATTACATCGAGTTTTTGATTTTTGAAATGAGAAATCATGTTAAAATATTTCATGAGTCAAAAGCTAGTGTTTATAGCAATTGAAAAGCTTGTATTTGAGATGTGTTATTATACAACAAGACATATGGCTCTCCACTTTTTGATAACTCTGTTGAGCCTAACTTTCATAATTACATAGCCAATGGTCATGACCAACTCAAAATTGATTTTTACACGACTGATGATTCAATTTAATAGTTAACAAGAAAATATACATTAATCAATTTATAGTTTATCAGTTAATAATTTATCAGATGGGCAGATAACATACTCGAATCATTAGATAAAAAATTTAAGGTTAAACAACAGTTTTGGTCTCTTAAGTTTGTCAATATTGTGATTTTGGTCCCTTAATAAAAAAATGAAAATTTTGGTCCCCTAAGATTTAGCCTCTTTGCAATTGTAACTTTTTGGTCAATTTTAACTTTTTTAACGCCTATGTATTGCTTCATTAGATGACTTGGCACGCCACGTGTGTAAATAAACAATTTTTTTTTCTGAAAGGCTGTAAAAACATGAATAAAAAAATTAAAAAAAAAAATTGAAAAGGAAAAAAAAGAATAGGATTGGAACGTGATGAAGGGAATCAATCCCAGACCTTCATCATGAAAAGTTAAAAAACCAAATTTTCTAGAAAATAAAAGAAAGTGAAAAAAGGAAATCGAAAAGAACAAAAAGATAACAACACAGCACATGATCATCATCTTTATAGTTCATCAACCCTTCAAAATAAAAATCATCCTATGTGCCTCTTCAAAATTAACCTCGTGACAGATGATTGCAAAAGTGGTTTTTTAACACCAAACTTAACAGCAAGAGAATGATCATACATTCCAATAACCTCGTGAAGAGCCAACTTCCTCAACTCTTCTTGTGGGCCAACACTCTCCCGTTAACTTCCCGACGGTTGAATAGTCTGCTCTGTATCATCAACCCAAAATATAGCCAGTCGCGGTCTTCCAAATCGTGGCCGTCTAAGAGCTTCCGCATCGCGAAGGTGTCGAATGTTGTTGGATTTGATTCGGAGAGTTCGAGAGGAGAGTAACTAAGGCAAGCGTGGTGGTGGAGGATTGATGGTTCGACGGGTGATGCGGTGGTTGTCCATGGTCAATGGAGAAGATGAAGATGAAGATGAAGATAGCGTGCGTGTGTTGGTCCCCTAAATTATGATGAAGATTTATAATTTTTGTTTATTTAATTTCTTAAATAATTATGTGGTATTTTTTTTAATTTAATAAATACACACATGGCTTGCCACATAATAGTTGACTTGGTCAAAAGGTTACAATTGCAAATGGGCTAAATCTTAGGGGACCAAAAATTTTATTTTTTTTATTAGAGGGCTAAAATCGTAACATTAACAAACTTAGGAGGCCAAAACTATAGTTTAACCAAAATTTAAACAAGCAATTTTGTAATTCCTTTCATCACATTATACGATAAGACATAATCATCGACAACCTGAAAGTGAAGTTCAAATCTAAGAGAGGAACACTACTCTAGCCTAAACAAAAAACTTATCATGTCATGCCTTCTAAAAACCTATTACTCATACTTAAATAACACTAAAGTGATAAGCTCAGATAATATCTTTCTAGAAGATATTATTATTAAGATAATATCAACATTAAATCGTACTAGTAAAATATTCCTTCCTACTTAGACACCTCACGAGTAACTTCAGGTATTAGCTAGTCTTCTTAGCTCTCCTTTGATAAACCCTCAATATCTTGGGTCTTCCCATAATATCCTTCTTATTACTTACGTTCTCATCACAGACGGTGGAACCATGGACGGGTTGGAGGAGTTCCAGGTTGTTGTGTATCCCAACAGAAGCAGCATCATCGTTGCATATCTTCTTTTTCTGATCTTCATGGGTGGTTGTGGCCGCACTGAGGCGGCAAGAAAGTGAAAGGCAGAGACAAACGTCATTGGTATCATGAAGATCAGGATGATCATAAGAATCAACAAAGTTGTTGGTGTTGTTAGCCATGAATGATCAATTGAAGAACGTTGATGTTTCTCACGCAAGAGACACTAAATTAATTAGGGTTTCCTACCTCATACCTTTCTTCCTATATTGGGTCGGCCCATCAAATCAAATCTTACTAAATATAAGATTTTTGTTCTCTTAACCCCTAGTTCTTTGCCGAGTATTAATTCCTAAAATCAATTTATATCTAATAATCTTATCAAATATGATTTCTTTTACTATCATTACTTATTAAAAAAAAATAAAGATAATGTATGATTTTGGACTGATTTTTTACTTCCAATTATACCCCTAAACAAATTTACATATAAAATATAATTTTTTATTGTGATTCAAAAAGATAAGAATTTATATTATAATTCTTAAATTGATGTGTCATTGAAAAAAATAAGTGTAATTTATTTTTTTGAACAATATAAATAGTTTTTAACAATATATAAGTGCAAAATATCTATATTTATAATTTGAATCAAAATCAAAATTAAGGAAACCTAAAATCTATTATTCGTAATTCATACGCATTAATGAGATAAAAAGAGCGGACCCGTGCTAACGCTGGTTATTATTATTTTCTATGACAAATGATTATTATTATTATTTTGAGAGGATTATTATTATTATTATTATTATTATTATTATTATTATTATTATTATTATTATTATTATTATTATTGTTGTTGTTGTTGTTGTTGTCGTCGTCGTCGTCTAAGTTCACTTCTTTGCTTTTCTCGACGAAATAGCCTTGCCACCATACGAAGAATGACTTAGTGCATTCGTATGAAAGTTTGAAGCGAAGAGGGTTAAAGTTTGGAAAATGTTCATTGAATTTTTGGAAAAGACTTCGCCACAGAGTTTCAGTCTTAGGTTTCTTCATGTCATCTTTGGATTGACAAAATGAACAAGGACGAACTTGAACCAAACCAAATTGTCTGGCCACTAGATTTGGTTGGTAGCCATAAACTCCATAAGAATCTTTCGAAGTGTTGAGAGTGGCTCTACTAGATAGCATCATGTGAGTCAGATAAGCTCTCCAGATAGCGTTAGTTTCTTCTTCATGTTTAACATATTGAGCAGGGAATTTCATTGTAAACCATTCTGGCCCACAGGTTCTTGTCGAAAAAGGAGCTAAAGAGGGCGTAAAAACATGACAATTCAGGAAGACAATGAAAGCTTATGAAAACATAGCTTGGCTAGTTCTATTTTCTTTATATCTGAGCATAGCAAGTCCAATTCCTTCAGTGGATTTTTGTTGATGTGCTTCTTCGAAATTATGAAATTACCTGCAGATTGCGTTCCTTTTCAAGCGAGTGGGCTGCCATATTCCCTCGACGCTGAACAAACTTAACTTAAGAGTTAACAATAAACTCATCAACACCATAACAAATATTAGAAACCAAACTATAAAACTCTTATACGCCTTATCCTCATTTTTTTTTACTATAACTCGTGTACTACAAAAATGATATAATAAAATCAGAAAGAAAGAAAAAATAATAGTGATAGATGATTTAGAGAGATTGATAGAAGATTGAAGGAAAAGACAGTAGAACATCTTTAAGGAAAAAACTTAAGTGAAAGCAAATTTTTAAAAAAGAGCAGTGTATTGCTAGTGTGATCATTGCTACAGTCAAGGTTTCTATAGAATACTATAGACGTTTAGGGTGCTAATATCTTCCCTTTACGTAACTAACCCCTGAATCTTAATCTCTAAAAATTGTAGGTTTATTCAAACGTTTCCCCCTTTCCTTTGGAAAAAAATAAAGCTCGGTGGTGAACCAAAATTTGTGAGTCAATGCTAATCAATAGCTTGATCTCCGAAAATCACCGCGACAGAAATGGCGACTTCACTAGGGATAATCTCCTAAGAGATTGAGTTAGTAGAAAGAGAAGTGGAACATTAAGTGAAGGGGTAGCACCAATTAAAAAAGAGAAGAAATATAATAACACAGTTGTAATCATATTTACTGAATTGAGTTGGAAAACAACTTTTGTCACTAGCAAAATTATTTAGCAACCCTTCAAACTACTATAGATACCATATGTTAAAGTAAGGTGTAGTACATGGTAAAAAAAGGTCGCGTTGGAGAGAGTCTGAAAAGGAATGTCTGGGTATTTAAGCGGTCCAAGTGACCCATGTCTCATTCTTGGGAAGAACCCGTCTCATGTATCGTTTATTTTGCGAACTAAATTAATTGTTTAGTAAGAACTTAAGTAATGAACCAACAACCCAAGGATTAGGATTGTAGAAATACAAAACAGCCCCACGTAGATGGATATAAGAGTGTAGAAGATTTTTCATTTTAATATATAAGAGAAGTTAAAGGAGTAGTTAGTCCCAACTTAAATAGGAGAAGGAAAAGGAGTAGAAAATAAGATAATTGGCAAGTTAATCCCAATCTAATAGGAAGAAGATGAGTAGAGCATAAGATAATTAAATGGAGGAGTTAGATCCAATTTAATAGGAGATGTAAGAGTTATTTCCAATTAACCGAAAATATGTTTTGATTCTTTTCTTTTTAGACTGCATGGACATTTTGTAAAATGATTGAATATGATTAAAATTTCATTACTTATCACTTTGGAAGTTCACAAGTAGTGTTATGTTTAGGATAAATCATGTATGGGATAAAAGCAAGCTCGCCAATGGCGAGATAAATAACGAGCTCACCATAAATAGATTGTAGAAAAAGAGCATGTTTAACAACAACGACCTTGCCACTGAAAACATGAATGATGAAACACACAATTTTCATAACCAGTCTTGGCTTTTGAGATTTGTTTTTACAGGAAAGTAAAACACCGCCCAGATGAACATCTCGACTGTGTAAGACTCCGCACGACGAGAGCATCCTAAGGTGGTATAAGATTTCCTACGTAGGAAGCATCCCTTCGTTAGCAAGTTCCATTGGGCACCTGAGTCGGTATAAGATTTCCCACGTAGGAGATGCCACCATTATCAAGTCCCACTGGGCACCTGAGCCAGTATAAGACTTCCTACGTAGGAAGCATCCCGCCATCAGAAAGTTCAATTAGCATCTGACCCGATATAAGATTTCCCATGTAGGAAGCATCCCGTTCGTTTCAAAGTTCAACTGGGCAATTTAGCCGGTGTATGTCTTCCGACATAGGAAGCATCCCTGCTATATATAACACTCCCCACAATGAGAGTATCCATCCTAAATATAACTAAGTCTAAAACTAAGAACCCTTGAAAACATCACCCTCTAAAATGAGTTAAAACCATCAGGTGATTTGGTGAAATAAACACAGCAAGTACATGAATGAATAACGAACGAAAACTCAAGAACAACAATAAATTTTCGTTCGATACTAATAATTCAACAATACTTTCGATTAATCAAGCACAACATAAACTATGCGCAAAAAATAATTTTCATACGGGAGACATTGCAGAAAGAAGAAAAAGCTCGACAAACCTCGTCCAAATTAGATAGCCCTAAGGGGCAATCAAATAAGATAATATCCCCTTAAACAAGTTACTTAAGCACTTCTCCCTTACAAGTCTCATGCTTGGGGGACCGTGGGTCGGATGAATATTTATTCTTTAAAAAGGTGACTAAGCAACATGATCGTGGCACCCATTTGATAATGATGATCACTATCTTAATAAGCTAGCTTCCATAATGTGAAGAACAAAACTTTGAAATCTAGTCCCATATTTAGTATGTAACACTCAAATAGAACTATATTTGATGGAGAAAATTTATAGAAAAGGAAAATGCAAAATATGAAAATAACAAAATTGTTTGCGCTCCATAATAACGGTTATAGTAGGTTGGTGGAGGAGCCATAGTCCTTACATCGGGGGTCCAACGACGTTAAAGACTATATAATTAATGATTTATGAGAGTTAGAGTTTTCCTAGGTTGGCGATAAATGAAATAATAAATGAAGTAACATGATCTGGGACTTGGGGAGTCGACCTGGTGCTCCCATGCTCGACTCTTGCACTGTTATAGAACGTGTTGACGAACCTTTACTTCATCTCTAGGCGAGCACATATTAATCTTATGTTGTTAGTGTGCAAACAATTTCTAGGTTGCCAACGATGATCTTGGATCAAACATAAATGAGAATTATTATGAAAAAGCGGAAGTAATTATTATTTATGGGAAATCTTATACCGGGTCAGATGATTACTTATAGTTTATAGTTTATTACTTATACCGGGTCAGATGATCTTGCCAATTTATAGCTTATTACTTATAGCTTTTAGTTTATAGTTTATAGCTTATATCTTAATTAAGCTTATACTATGATCATATGATTAAAACAGGAAACATCGCTACATCAACGTAAAAAATATTTGAAAATGAATATTTATATATGCTTAGTATAAATCTTAAATGAATTTAAAATTAATTTTTAGAGAATTAAAATTAATCTAATAATATATTGAAGATAAAGGATAATCAACGATCTACACCTACTGGATTTTGACCAAAAAAGAAAAAACTACCTTTTACTATTTAAAAAACATCGCTACATGTCTTTTGTACAATTTACCGGAAAACTTGATGTTATCAGTTTATAATTTACCTGTTAACTAACTTGAATCATTAGATAAAAAACTACAAATAAGAAATCATGTAATATAATAATTAGATACTTGGCATATACTATGACAACTACAGTTGCAACTTATGCATATGAACCACCATACTGTTGACATACAGGAATAATATGGTCTTGTCTCAAAAAGGGGTTATAATTCTATTGCATTCACTTCCATTTAGTACCTTAAGGTTTGAATTTTCAATACTTGGACTTTTATGCTATACATATAATCAAACGTTTCAGTATACATTTCAGCACTTGTAGCTTCTCTCAATGACTCTGCAATCTAATCTCTCTGCAAATCAGATCATTGGCAATTCAAGTAACACATAAACCAGAGTGAATGATGGAATGACATGATCATGAACCAATAAAACAATGTTGTCAATTGTCATATTTATATAATAACACATGGCTTAATAAAATTGAGACAATTAGAAGTACCAAAAAACAAAGGCTTTATATATTGTAATCAGAGTTTAATTAATACAAACAAATCAAGAACCCTAAGACAACCCACAAATATGTGTAAAGTTAACAATATCAAGACAAAACATATCAGATGATATTGTTAAATTAAACAAGACAATCATAAAAACTGGAAACTAATGTTGACAGTCTCTAACTTGACGATGATAGGCACGAAGAACCGAGAAATCAAACCGTTTCTTGTATGGATCCCAATGCATACCGATTTCATCTCCTTTCTTCAAACCCCTTCGAACTACAAAATCCTTGATCCAGTTCTCTTTGAAAACAGGGCTTTTATTGGAAGGTCGTATCTTGAAAACGAGAGAATGGAGAGAGTTGGTGTCGACATCCCACACAGCAACATTGATTCCTTCATTCTCAGCCTTTTCAGCACCCAAAACAGAAACCACAAAATCATGGGCCAATTCTTTGTTGAGCAAAAGTCTACTGTTATTGCCAAGATCAGTTTGTGTCAACACTTTCTTTATTTTCCATGGATCATCGTATAGCATCAACTCAGTTGAACATTCCCAATTTCTTAGGGTTTCAACATCAGCATCATCATCATCATTGCATGTCTTCTTTTTCTTGTTGTTCATTGTTGAACAAGAGAGGGAAGAACAAGAAGCACCACCTAGTGATAAACAGACACAAACAACATTGGTTTCAGTAGAAGGAGAAGTGAGACTCCCCCAATTGTTGTTTCTTCTTCTTCCAACAGATTCAGAATCATCACGTTTTCTTTTCTTGCTTGTCTGATCATGGGTTGTACAAGAAGAAGGTGAACCAACAATGCTTTTGTTTACCATAGCCATGAAATCAATTGAAGAAGAAAAGGAAAGTTAGTGTTTAGGGTTCAATAGAGAAGAGAAAAGCTATGCGTGTTTAGGGTTTCCTTTCAATTGAGTGTACTGTGATATCAGTTGAATTAAACAAAGCCCCTCTCACTTATATATACTCATTATCAGTTAGGGTTTCTCTTTTTCGCAAACAAATCTTTACTAATCTGCCCTTTAGGAAGCTTCCTTCATAACGGCTAGTTAAGTGATACTTGCAAGTCTATGTTATTTATGTTTATTTTATCAATCAAATCTTTCCTATATTATATTTATTTTTTCAATCAAATCTTTTTATTAATAAATCCCTTCAGTAAAAAAAATAAATAACTTTTCTAAATTATATTAGAATTTTATGACAGCTACTCTTATTAAATGACCAAAATATATTTTTACAGTGTCGTTCCTATAAATTTGGGGGCTAGAGTCTCATGTAAAAATTGGACTTTAATAAAATAAAAACATGATTTTTTAAAAGAGCATTTATCTATTTAAATTGAAAATAAGATCCGTCAAGATAAAAAAAATCTTTATTGTAACTAATACGTAAAAGAACAATATTCTAATCAATAATATAAATATATAATTTAAGCGAATATTTTTATCAATCTTCTAGGTTATATTTTTCCTTAGTTTGTACAAAGCCAAAAAGAAAAGGTTAATAAAGTTTTTTTTAGAGAATAATTATAATGTTTGTTCATTCAAATAAAAAAATTATAATATTTGTTCTTAGAGTTTAACTATCTTATACAATAAGTATGGGTCAAAGATTACGGGAAGTGTTCTAAAAAAATAAGAAGAAAAAAATTATATTATGTTTTCATTTGTAAATATATAATCCAATATGTTAAGAAGAATTTGGCTAAATTGAAGAGATGATAGATGAACCTCAAATCCATAATAAATAATGTCTAAATCAAAGGCCTCTCATACTAAAAATATTAATTAAAGATGTAAAAAGGAAAAGAAAAGAAGAAAAAAAGAAAAGAAAAACACAAGTCATGAATGTAAAACCCAAGACCCAAAGTAATGCCAACTTGCTTTTTTACCTCTAGGCTACATTAGTAAGTAAAAAATGACTATTACTTTTCCCACCCTGCTGCCTTCTCGCGCGTCCTGCGTTTTTTTTCTCCGAAAATACCCTTTGTTCGAATTATATAATCCGGATACAGTTTGGATTATATAATCCGAAATGATCAAAAATCACGCTGCACCATGTACTTTATGAAACTTGGACTTGATCAGGGTGTAAGAAGATTCAAATTTCATAATCCAGACAATATATATGATTTCTAGAAAATGAAAACTGAACACCCTGCATTTGAACTAAGCGGTAAAAAATGTCGTATTGTTCCGGAAAATAAATTCTGAACTGCTAGGTTATATATACTTGCCCAGAACCTAGCTGCAGCTCACCATCTTTATCACAAACACTCTTCATACCTCATAGAAACACACCATTTTGGGCCAAATACTGATTTGGAGCTGCAATTTGACCATCAAGGGGGGTTAACATCATCATTTTCGTCTAAATGCAAAGATAATGTGTATATAAACCTTCCCTCATTCTCTTTTTAAGCACTTTCCTTTTGATCACGTCACATGATCTGTGAAGGAGCATTAAGGAAAATAAAATCCGGACTGCATTCATGTTATTCGGATTATATAATCCGAACAACACCAGTACAAGACTGTGTTTATTTTTTGACTCTGCTTCGCATTGGTTTCAGTTATGGTTGATGATGCCCCAAATGATGATCCACTTGAGATTGAAGCTCATATTGTGTTGCCGGTTCTTTTACTTGAAGATGCGCATCATTCTAAAAATGCCAAAGTAGAGGATGCTCCTCCTCCTATTCTTCATGTTGTTGTTTGTCTTGATCAGCGAGAACATTTTACCACTACACAAAAGTTTGCAACAAGGAATGATTTGTTGGAGTGGGTTCGAGAGAAAGCAAGGAAGCTCGATTTTTGCATTGTTATTGGTAAATCTGATAATGGTGGCAATGGAAGAAGCGCATTTGTTACTTTGATATGTGAAAGGGGAGGTTCATACAGCGAGTACAAGAGAAAGACTCGGCGCATGATATGGTGAAGACTGGGATAGCTGCATGGATGGATATTGTGGATTCCGAAACAGAGGAAGCCTATATTGATGATTGGAACTGGTTCAAAGATGTATTAGGAAAATTTCCCAAGTTTTTGAAATATGTTGAAAAGACAATTTTGGATCCGGTTAAGGAGAAGTTTGTGAGGTTTTGGGTCGACAAAGAAATTCATATGGGGAATATTACAACAAACAGAGTTGAATCTGCACACGCTTGGTTGAAAAAATATATGAGTAGTAGTATGGGTGATTTGAGTACAGACTGGAAATCCACACTCACTGGAAGAGGTTGTGGTTCGAGTACGAGGTTGACCTGAAGGTTCAGAAAGCAGACATCTCTCTGTTGCCATAATGGGATATTCTTCAGGTATATTTTTACAAAATTGTGTTACTTTAGGTTCTGCACAGGATTTGTGCATCTGTTTCCTGTACTGGTATAATTCAGATTATATAATCCGGACAACATAGTTGTATTCCGGATTATATAATCCGAAAAGATAGCATTTACGCCCCATACAAGTGCATTTAAGCCTCATGCAAAGGGTGTATCGTAATTATTCGGATTTTATAATTCGGAATGTTCATATGATTTTCGGATTATAAAATCCGAACAACATTAGTATAACAGACTTCATGTTTTTGACTAGTTTCAAGCAACAATGTCAGTTTTTTTTGCACATTGTAGGTCCGGTTCAAGGATGCCGATTACAACATGAAGGTGCATATGAAAGAACAATTCCGACAGTTTGTTTTACCGGAGACCACCTCTATGTGTTCACCGCCAAATAAGGCCACAACAAAAGGAGCTCCAAAGAAAGATAAACAAAGCATTCGATCGACAAGGCGGTCCCCTTCACTATGGGAGATTGTTGACTCCCAGGAACAACAGACACATGGTTCACAGACAAAATCAACAGGAGCAAGTAGAAAGAGTGCACGAGAAAAGCAACATGTCTCCTACTCCTCCTAAGCCAATTCCAAAAAATCAGAAGCCAATACCGATTAAAGTCGACATACCAACCAAAGACAAAATCCCACTTTGGATGCATGATTTTATTCAAAAGGTGGTGGATGTACCTAGTGATGGCCATTGTGGGTTCCGAGCAGTTGCGATCCTACGTAACTTGAGTGTTGATGATCACCAAATAATCCATTACCACCTTTACAAAGAGCTTGTTGGTGTAGAAAATGTTCGCTATCGGAGGATAATTAATGATGATAGGCGGTATAAAGAGGTCTCATACGCTCTATCCTTTAGTGGTATTGGGAATGCACCACCGGATAAATGGATGACCATACCGGATATGAGTTTCCTCATCGCACAGAAATTCAACTAAGCGGTTGTTGTGTTGTCCATTGGGAAAGGGCGATCGGAAACCTATTTCCCTCTATGTGGTCCACCGCCATGTATCGATCGTTTGATGTGTCTAGCATATGTGAATGACAACCATTTTATGGAAGTGGAATGAAGGATGGTTGTCTGATTCCTCCCACTGGCCCTCTATGGAGACGACACTCTCGAGAGGATGCACAATGCTGGATTAATAGATATGTCAGTCGGGTGGCAGATTATAATGAGCTAAGTCGGGCGGCGGGTGTGGCAGTGATAGGAGATGACAAAGAATTGCACATTATTGAAAATCTTGATCCCGATGAGAGGGGTTGGTCCTGGTCCTGGTCCTGGTCCTGGTGTGAAAGTTGAGGTGGATGATAGTCTCATTGATCTTTCGGCGCCATAGATTAAATGTATATCATTAGTTTAGTTGAAATGTATATCATTAGGTGAAATGTGTAATGATATAAATTCAACTTTTTTTTTGGTATAATGATATATATAATCATTTTTTGATATATAATCTTATTTTGGTTATACACACATACATATGCTACATATACATATATATATATATATATATATATTGAATAATTTATTGAAAAACATACGATAAAAACCCCCCAATGACATGTAAATATGGGCTGCTCTGTTTCAGTTCTGTGTATTGAAGCAGTTCGGATTATGTAATCCAAACGTGTTCGGATCGATTGCAAAATCCGAATTGAGCCGAGGGTATTTTTGGAAAAAAATAGGACGCGGGAGAAACGAGTAGGGTCGGAAAAATTATAGTCGTATAAAATATAGGTCACACTAAATGTATTTAGGCATATACCTTGAAAAGGCCCAGCTCCATTGAGCTGTTTGCACCCTCAGGGTCGGACCCATATTTATATCTATTTATATTAGATTTTTTAAATATATTTTTTGTCAAGAAATTTTAGTCATTTGTATCTAATTCAAATTGTAACAAAAAAATGTATTCCTTTTTCTCCGTTATAGTGGGAATAGGTCAGATTGACTTGTGGTTATGATTATAATTATCCATGTGAGTTTAACTTAGTTCGTAGGTACAATGCATAATATATGTAGGGTTCAGAGTCAAACTCCGAACAACTCATTTATTCACCTTAAAGGTGAATTTAGCCACAGGCTACTTGATAAAAAAAAATGATTATGATTCTTTTAAAAGTATACTTAACTAAAAATGAGAAAAGTCAAGAGGGAGAAAAAACATTGTTGGGATGGAGTTCCACGGTCAAACGATAAAACAAGCTATAAACAGCTAGGAAAGGTTTTATAACCTATATGATTTATTTTTTTAAGAGGCTAAAATGAAATATATTACTCAAAAGAAGGCGTCTTCCTTAGGATAAGATGTATTAAGAAAGCAACATCAAAGTCAAAAACAGTAATTACAAAAGAAACCTGTACGAAAAAAGAAAAAAGACAGAGGAACATAAATAAACTCTAACCTATGTCCAAAATGGCGAACGGACTAAGCCATCGGCCATGGTAGTTAAAGGGAAGTGAAACAAATATAACTTAGCAGGGATATTCTAGATCATCCGTATGGATATAGGAAATTAACTTATTCATCAACTAGATTAAGGAATTAATTTTGTTCAATTTTGCTAATTATGATGATGAACTTACAATTTTATCTTATATCGATATAAATCAAAGGGTAATAGCTAGTTTATTACAATCTTATCTTGTATGCTCAAAAGAAAATCTTGGTATAAACCTAAGAGTTCAAAACAAAATCTCAGTATAAACCTAAAATACCATAATTAAATCTTTCAAAAAAAAAATAAACTCGTAAAAACTTATAAGAATAATCCTAACTCCCCAATTTATTTCCTTAAGAACCAAAAATCAAATTAAAAAACTATACAATTTTATATATCTTCTTTTTTGTTGTCTTGACCGATACAATTTTTAGAAAATACAAAGAAGTTTGTTGTGGTGGTTTTCCGGATCCAAATTTGTTTGAAGAACACATAAATGAATGAAGACGAATAGTTAGGTTTTTTTTTTTTGGTATCTATAGTTAGGTTTAAGATTAGATTCCTTTCTCTCTATTTTATTTCAAGAATAATTTTGAAGGAAAAAATAAATCAATATCAGATTATGAAGATGTAATTTCCATTCACTACAGGAATACTTATTCCGACCAAAATTTTCTAGGAAACTTGGTTCCTCGTTAAAATAAACTTTTTTCGAGGAAAATGTCCTCAGTATGCACATGCTAGAAATCTCTGCTCCTATAATTTTCTCGGTACTAAGACCACTCTAATATGATGTTTTCATCACTCTAATCTCTAACTTCTCCAAGGACGTCAAACATAAGAAGAGACTTTATTCTTAAGATCATTCTTATTTTCCGAATGAACACTTTAATTCGAAAGGGACTATGATATTAAGAATACTCTTATTTTGGAAGGGACGAAATTTACTAAATGGACTATGCTCTAATTAAGACCATTCTTAATTCCGAAGAATTATTATTTCTCAAAGGGACTATGATCTTAAGAACACTCTTTAAATCCGACGAGACAAAATAGATGAGAAGAAAAGAATAGCTCGTCAACACAAGCTAAAGGAGAGAGAAGAGAGAAAAGTTCTTTGACAACTCAAGAGAACCTTTGGTGTAAGTAGAAGTGAGGAATGAAAACTCTATTTATAGATGAGGAGCCAAATATGAGTTTCATACCCAACGACCAAGATCATTTGACCATTACATGAAGCAGCGTTCAGGCTAAGAGTTACTTTAGCTTTTCATAAGCCGTATATCAAAGGATTATCTTTAAATGTTATGTAGTGCAGAAATTAAATCCAAACACAAAGTTTGTAATACTTAGCAACATTAATTATGTGGTTCAGAAATCATTACCAAAATTTGATTCTATTATGCATCATAGAAAACTGATGAGTTAAACATTATGAAATAGAAGGAAGTGTCAAGTGGATATGCAACTAGATTATATATATATATATATATATATATTATTGTACATGAAGAGGGCAAAGCCCATAGATTTGATATTTTCTATATGCAGGTAGATTGATAGATAGTTTCTCTACTGATAATAATAAGTCATTAATTGAAAAGGCCTCACATTACATCCAGTTTAAGATTTTTGAAAACAATTAGTATTAGTTTGTATTAGAACACAAACAAACTATTGTTATATATATTTTTAGTACTATTATTATGTTTCCAAAGTTAATTAAAAATATGTTCATGAGAAGATTTGTTTCTATGCTTAGTATCTTGCAACCAGTACAAAACAGATAGAACACATGCACTCACTACTACACTCTAAAAAATATTTTCTCTCTTCCAAAATATTGAGTTCCTAGGTTACATCATCTGATTTGCGTTTATAAGACGGATAAATCCTTAAGGACGACCATTGACTTCGTCACGCAGGTTATACAATGGTTTATTAATTTGCATGTTTCATATGAGTTGTTGGTGAAGTATGTTGATAGAGTTGTGTCGGTGGCAAAACCGCTGCAGCCAATGGTTAAGTATCATCACTCTTAAAAAAAATGGTTATATATTATCATATACTAAACTGAACTGAAAACAATGTTACTATACTCGATCTTGCCAGGGACCATGATCATCATCGTTGCATTTTTTTCAATAGAGAAGAAGAACATGGTCAAGGAGTCAAAGTTCAAAAACAATGTAACTACACTAGATCTTACTAATAGATAAGAAATCTAGATCAAAAAAGGAAGTAAACTCAAACGAAAATAAGTAGATTACAGCATTTGGTATTCATTAGTGTCAAGCTTGTACATCCAGTGTTGGGATCTGCAATGTTAAGCTAAAGAAAAATCAATGATGATTCAACCGAAAAAGTGCAAAAGAAGTGAAGCGCAAAGGAAATTACAATATGTGGCTAAGCAGACAGAGAATCAAGATTAAAATCTTCGACTGATCTCTTGTTAGAAGGAGTTGATGATGCACACTTTTGGAACCTCTGTTGGACATGAAATCGATTCCTTGAGAGTTAAGCTAAACAGACTCAAACTTGTCGAGCTTGATTTTAGTACAGAGAAAAGGGTAATTATGAAACTTGGACTCGAAAATGGTAATTGTTTTGTAGAAGGGTAATTGCGAAATCCCATATTGAAATGATTCTAACTTCCAAGGAAGACAATGTCTTAGATTTTTCTATCAGATTGCAAATAATTAACGCATTATGAGACGAAATTAAAGTTATCCTTCTTGAATTAAGCATATAAACATGACGCAGCGAGTCAATTCTCGAGAGATGTTTAACTCTACTATAGTTTCAAACACATACCAAAATGAAGCACAACGATTATTTTTTTTGAACAGGTGAAGCACAACGATTATTATTTTTCTCAAATAATTAAAGCACCAAAAAGATTAACCAACATAGAAGAGCATGGAAAGAGGATGGAAGCAATATTTGAAGAATATTGCAAAAACTAGAACACAGTCGGCATTATGTTTTTTTTAACAGCCAAATGAATTATAAAAGGCACAAAAAGAACCAAAGTTCTGAAACAAAACAGAGTAAAAAAGGCCTAAAACACCAAATAAATCCCTATAATACAATTGCAGCAAAAAAAACACCAAAATAAAACAGCTGCATAGGAGGAAAAGGGTAATCCGCAACACACAGACACCAACACAGAGTTTCCCGCGCATAGCAATCACAAACACCACCTGCCACAAATGCTCAACCTCCAAGACAAAAGCGAGGATTCCAACACTCGTAGTATCGCTGTTTTGAGCCTACTCAAGATCCATTGCCACGAAAGATTTACCTTAGTCGGGATTCGATCAAGGATTCGAATAAAAGCCTTTTAGAATTCTCCACTCTCAATAAAAGCCTTCTTGAGAGATTTACCTTAGTCGGGATTCGATCAAGTAACAAAGTCCAAGAGAAATCCAACACCTTTGACAGCGCCTTACTCTTCCAAAGGTCCCTAAAAACAACCTCCTCCACCGAAGACAAAGTCTCCTCCAAAAGGCTCAATTTTTGTAAAATCATACAGCAAGACTTTACCGTAAACACCCCTGCCTTTTCCGGCCTCCACACCCAACTATCAACACCCTCCCCTGTTAAAACCCCTTCTAAACACAATAGAAGAGAGTTGAGAATGCTCACTTCCCAAACAAACAACTCTCTACGCCATGAAAACCGGCACATACCACCAACTACAGCCGATTCCCACATATCCCCCACCTTCACCTCTTGGTTTACAAGACAGGAAACAGAAACCATTTATGTAACATGTTCAGTGCAAAACTTATGTAATATGAAGCCAACATATAAGTTTACTATTCCTTTTATAACACCTAAACAGATTTTAAGATTAAGATGGACTAGCAGGTGAAGAAAACCATTTGGTTGGAGCTATAAGTTTTGAAACCAAAATGCTTTACAGAGACAAAGCAGATTCTGAATCAATGAGGGTCATTACGCGCAATTTTCTTAAAGATTTTAAATTTTTACTCGTTGAAATTCTTATAATGATTTTAAATTTTTACAGGTCCAAATCAATGAAATAAACTCCTTACCATGTATAAGTTCCTTGCCATTCAATTATAATACAATGAAATGAATGATATGGAAAAACAGTGAATTTCTATTGGAAGTGAATGTAAAGTTGTGTTACATTGCATATATATATTTGGCAGCAGCAAAAAACGCTTACTACCCGAACCCAAACAAATATAAATTACACAGAATAATGATCAAAAGAAATTAAAGTCTATATATAACAAAGAAGCAACAATAAATTCTTAATTTCAAAACATTGTAAGCAATTATTGTTTCTTCAAAACATCGTAAACTTCAAAACAATAACAAACTAAATAAAGAGAAAGTCTAAGCAATCAACTAGACACTGTAATCAACACCTATGAATAATTACAAACTAAGATTTCTCCATCAAGAACGGAGAAATCAAATCGGTTGTTGAGTTGATCCCAGCGAAGGCCAATTCGATCACCTTTCTTCAATTTCCTTCTTTTAACAAACTTTTCGATCCAAGTCTTCGTGAAGACACAGTATCTGTCTGATGCCCATATCTTGAAAACTAGCGAATGTAGTTCTTTTTCGTCAAAGTCCCAAACTTTAACTTGCACTCCTTCTTTTTTCCAAGCAGCTTCAGCACCACCCAACAAGTGAGGAATGATAAACTTATCAGCCAAATCCTTATTCAACATAAGCCTAATTAAATTGTGACAGACATCACTCTTTGTAAGAACCTTTTTGATCTCCCATTGTTGATCATCAACATCATTGGTTTCTTGATCCCCAAGCTTTTGTTCTGGAGCGATTTGATCGCACCCGCAGGAGGGGGAAGACAGTAAAAAATGGAGACAGACTGTGGAATCATGGATGGGTTGGAGGAGTTTGAGGTTGTTGTGTTTGCCAACAGCAGAATCATCATTGCATGTCTTCTTTTTCTCATCATCGTGAGTGGTGGTGGCCGTACGGTGGCGACAAGAAAGTGAAAGACAGAGACAAACATCGTTGGTATCATGTAGATAAGGGTTGAAAGTGAGTTTCTTGAAATTATTGTTTCTTCTTCTTCTTTTTCTTTTTTCAAGAGAAGCATGATCACGTTTTCGTTTGTTGTTGGTGTGAGCATGATCATCATAGGGTTTGTTGTTACAAGAAGAAAGAGTAGCAACAACGTTGTTGTTGATGTTGTTGTTGTGAGAAGCCATAGCCATGAAATCAATTGAAGAAGAAAAGGAAAGTTGGTGTTTAGGGTTTAAGAAAGAAGAGAAAAGCTACGCGTGTTTAGGGTTTCCTTTCAATTAAGTATACTGTGATCAGTTGAATTAAACAAAGCTAGGGTTTCTCTCACTTATATATATTAGTTAGGGTTTTTCTTTTTCGCAAACAAATTTACTAATCAGCCCTCTGGGAAACTTCCTTCACAGCGGTTAGTTAAGTGATACTTGTAGCTCAACATTATGTTTATTTTATCAATCAAATCCTTTCTAGATTATGTTTATTTTTTCAATCAAATCTTTTTGTTAATGTACCCCTTCAGTAAAATATTAAAATCATTTTTCTAAATTATATTAGATTTTTATGATGACTATTCTTATTAAATGACCAAAATATATTATATTTTGTCACAGCTTTTTATTCATTTATATCTACTTTTATTTTT
The DNA here is from genome assembly GCA_946800305.1 of Medicago arabica. NCBI lineage: Eukaryota > Viridiplantae > Streptophyta > Magnoliopsida > Fabales > Fabaceae > Medicago > Medicago arabica. The sequence goes on along the minus strand of OX326965.1, from coordinate 19,199,587 downwards.
ACAGCAACACAAACTCCATTCATCAAACGATAAAATATGAAGAAAACTATTCAGAGGATCATGAATTAGGACATTCTCCATCTATAATTTGAGATCAGTGCAAGTTATTAAGATAGCTAGATACGTATTAACAATACATATAAAAAATTTAGAAGTCAAGGCGTGAACAAACCAAATTTTTAATCCTAACAATCAAACTATTTTCTTTCACAAATGGCCGAAGGTCCGTGATAATGTGAGATCCACAATCTTTGATTTGATCCAACTACCAAAAAAAAATATTTACAGGTGTCCGCTCATAACGACTATAAGTAGTTTCTAAGATGATCAATGCAACCACAAGTTGACAAATAATTTGTATGAGTGAAAGGATGCATATTTTGATGATAGTCACCATGGTCCTCTTCCTCAAGATATAGTACCAAAGAACCATGTCCAACGCAATCTTTCCAACAAACACATGGAGTTTAAACTTGAAACAGACTAAGAACAACTGTCGCGGCGCGAAAAATAAGAAATATGACCACGAGTGTAAACACTCAGCAACTATAACAGAGTCCCCATCGAACTTTATTTATCCTAAAAGAGGGAAAGGAAAATATCGATAAAACCTTGGGTGAACATGGACTGTGAACCATGAGATGGGTTCAAAAGTTGGTTATGCGAGAGGAAGGTGTTAGCACCCCCCTGCATCCGTTGTACTCAACGGGTACCATTTAGGGGAAAAGTTCACTTACTCTCACAGGTTTAGGTTATCTGCTTATATGCTGGTTTCTTATTTCTACATTATTAAAAAAAAGATTTTTATTATTTGGAGTGCTTGACGAGATGTTGCGATCCCGCTAACGTATTCCCGTGTGCAATGAGAAATTCAAAGCTACGTAGTTCTTTGTAAAAATTATTTGCGGGTTGGTTGTTTTTAGTGAATAATGCTTATGTCATATTCCACTGATACAACAATGCTTGTATGCCCGCATTAGGAGGCTTAAACATGTGTATGTGTCAGAGGAGTGGATAAAACAATATCCGGTTAGAGAAAACAAATTATTAACGAATAATGTTTATGTCACATCCCACCCAAAAACTTGTGTGCTTGCATTAGGAGGCTTAAGCTTAGCATGTGTCGGAGGAATGGATAAAACATTATCCAATTTTTCTTAAAAAAGGAATTAAAGTGTGTTGGATTGATTTTAAGGTTTTTAGAATGAGGATAATCCCAAGATCACAGGACATACATCAAGGATAGGAACTGTCTGGATGCGAAAAGACATACATCAGATCAACCCTTTTTCATTCTTTTTATTATGAAAATATCTTCTGTTAAATAGTGAGGATAACCCAAGATTAATTACAAGACATACGTCAGGGATAGGAATTATCCAGGTGCAAAAAGACATGTCAGATCGATTGTTTTTCACTATATTTATTATTAAAATATCTTAAAATAATAGTGAGGATAACCCAAGATTACAAGACATACATCAGTGATATAAATTATTCGGGTGTAAAAAGACATACGTCAGATCGACCCGTTTTCACTATGTTTATTATTAAAATATCTTAAATTAATAGTGACGATAACCCAAGATCAGAAGACATACGTCATGGATATGAATTATCCGGATGCAAAAAGACATACGTCAGATCGATCCCTTTTCACTATGTTTGTTATTAAAACATCTTAAATTAAATAGTGAGGATAACCCAAGATCACGAGACATACGTCAGGGATAGGAATTATCCAGGTGCAAAAAGACATACTGTAACAGCCCGATTTTCATTAGATTTATTTTAATTAATTTCTATGTGTTTATATGTGCTCATATGTGATTAAATGCCTCTGTGTGTATATTGTTAGAATTCGATGTTAGAAGGGTATTTTAGTCATTTTGGACTTAGGGGTATTTTGAACATTTAGAGAGCAAGGGTAAATTAGTAATTTCACGGTGATAAGAGCTAGAGAGAGGGTTTTGAAGAGAGGAGATCTTGGGGAGCAAGTAAAGGATAGAAACTCAAGGGATTGGAGCTAAAGTGAAGCACTAGCTTAGATTTGTGAAGATTTAAGGTGGTGGGGGGGTGGGGGTTAGATTTCATTCATAATCTTAGTTTAATTTCTTCTTTAATTCTATGCAAAAGTGCTTATTTGAATAAGAGAATATTGTGAACTTAATTGTTGAAATTCGTGCTCTTGTTATAATGATATGTTTGAGTATATGAATTTGATGATAATTGAATTGTTGTTGATGAAATTGCATGTTCATGATATGTATAAATAGGTATATTGTGCTTAAAATTGTGGAATTGTGATGTTGTGTTGTTGAATTGATGTTGAATCCATGATTATAAGTTTTGATTGTTGTTAAGTATTGTCGTTGATGTCATATCATGGATTGGGTATCAATCTTGTGAAATGGTTGTGGTTGAATTGAGTTGTTTAGAAGTTTTATGAAAAATGGGTGAATTGTTAGATTAGGTTAAAATGTTATTTAATTTCAAGTTTAATGTGTTTTTGAAAGCCTCTTTATGTACATGAACATGTAAACAACTTTTGGGAACGAATCTGGATGTTTGGGAATCAAAAATTGGGTTTTGGGGTGAAAAATGATGAAAACCCGTGAAAAATTCAGCAGAACTGATGACTGTTCGCTTAAGCGAGCTCCAAGCGAACTGCCACTAAAAACTTCAGGAGTCTGGTCGCTTATGCGAGCAAGCCCAGTTGCAGCACCTTTTTGTTACGTGTTCAGGGCATCCGAGGATCGTTCTGAGCTTTCTAAAATACTTCTTTCAACATGTTTAACTACTGTTTTCACTCATTAACCTACTGGAACATCTTAAGACTTGGATTGATGCTTGATTTAAGAAATTGAACTAAACCTTTGAAAAACGTCCAAGATCGTCGATTTTTTCGGAAACCATTTTTCTTTAGAAAAAGGGGTAGGGTTATGGTTGTATACTATATACATGATTTATAAAAATGGCTGTGAATGATTTCAATGAGGTTTAACTTGTTTTGCTTTGAAAATGGAATTCTTTTTTAAAAATGGTATAGAGAGACGAACTTTGTGATTTTTATGATTTCGTCATACTTGGCCGGTGAAACGCACATGTATACTCAACTGCATTTATGTGTGATCTAAGAGTATACATAGTTGAGGCATTAGAGTTGTTTGCTTAGTTTTGATTCAATTGTCACAATTATTTTGAAGTTATGAAGTGATAGACGAACGTTGTCGAAAATGGTCTTTAAGACCGAAAACCTTGCAAATCTTTTGTAAATAGTTTGATATGATTGTATGAAGATGTATGAATGATTAATAGGTGTTGAACATGTTGTTTATCATAATGTGATATATTTTTCTCCTTGTTTTGATTGTGAGAAATTGTATGAAGTTGTTGATTTGTGGTGTTGTCGTTGATATTGACGTGAATATGCAATTTGATGATGAATTGGTGAATCATATTTATGATGTTGTTTGTTGTACATGTTAATTAATGTTGATTGTTGGTGGTGAATTCACATATGCTAATTTTGATGTGATTGGTGATGAATGCATGTATATGCATATAGCCGTTGATTATAGCCGTTGATTTGTTGTGAACATATGCATGGTCGATTGAGTCATATGTTCATTCATCATATGTCAAGTCGGATGTTGATATCCATATAGCCGTTGATTATGATGTGTTTGTTGCATCATAAGGTGACTATGATGGGACGAAGTGCAGCAGTGAGTTCAGCCAAAGTCAGAGGTGGTGATGGGGTAGCATTACGAGAAGCAGTTGATGTTTCAGGGGTGTTGGGTGGAGCTGGTGGGTGCTCAAAGCTTTCAAAAGTTCCAAAATTAGAAGGTAGTGAAGGCAGCGAATGATCAGAGAATGAGTTTCCAAAGTAGGCTTTGATTGGAGCATGGTGAGATCCTGAATTGCTTGAGGATCAGAACAGAGCATCCAAGAAGATCTTTGATGTACTTTTCTTGACAAATAAAAATACCATCTTTGTGCTGTTTAATTTGTAATCCCAAAAAGAATTTAAGTTCTCCCATCATGCTCATTTCAAATTCACTTTCCATGAGTTTAGAAAATTCATCACATATTTTTTCATTTGTAGCTCCAAAAATAATGTCATCCACGTATACTTGAACAATTAATAAATCATCTTTATTAATTTTTCGAAAAAGTGTGGTATCAATTTTTCCTCTTGAAAAACTATTTTGTAGTAAAAATGTGCTTAACCTTTTGTACCAGGCTCTTGGGGATTGTTTAAGTTCATAGAGAGCTTTGGTTAGTTTAAACACATGTTTTGGTTTTTGTATGTTTTCAAAACCTGGAGGTTGATAAACATAAACTTCTTTATTTAAAAAACCATTTAAAAAGACATTTTTTACGTCCATTTGAAAAAGTGTTATGCAGTTATGAGATGCATATGCAAGAAGAATTCTTATAGCCTTCAATCTTGCTATTGGAGCATAAGTTTCATCATAGTCAATTCCTTCTTGTTGATTGTATCCTTTTGCTACTAGTCCTGCTTTGTTTCTAGTAACTTTTCCTTCTTCATCTAATTTGTTCCTGAATACCCATCTGGTACCAATAATTGATTGGTTCTGAGGTTCAGGTACCAAGGTCTTGAATTTTTTTCAGATTGAAGTAATTCTTCCTTCATTGCCTCAACCCAAGATTCATCAATGATTTCATTTTTTATGGATTTAGGTTCTATTTGTGAGATCATTGCCAAGTCATTGTTCTGAAAAGATCTTCTTGTTCTTACACCATCAGTAGTATCTCCAATAATTTGTTCATGAGGATGATAATCAACTGTTCTCCATAATCTTGGAAGACTTTGAGGTGGTTCCTCATTTGATGATCTTTGAATAGAATTTTGATCATTCTGAACTTCTTCTTCTTCTTCTTCAATGATTTTATTTTGATTTTCAATTTCATCAAATTCATCAAATCTGACATGCATACTTTCTTGCAAAATTCTTGTTCTCAGATTATAGACTCTATAAGATTTTTATGTGGAAGAGTATCCTAGAAATATTGCTTTGTCTGATTTTGAATCAAATTTTCCCAAGGTGTCTTTGTTGTTCAAGATGTAGCAATAACATCCAAAAAAAAATGAAGATATGCAATGTTTGGCTTTCTTCCTTTCCAGAGTTCATACGGGGTTTTGTTTAAAACCTTTCTTATTGAAACTCTATTCAAGATATAGCAAGAAGTATTTATGGCTTCTGCCCAAAAATATTTTTCTACATTTCATTCATTTAGAGTAGTTATTGCCATTTCTTGTAACATTCTATTTTTTCTTTCTACAACACCGTTTTGTTAAGGTGTTTTAGGACAGAAGAAATTGTGAGAGATCCCATTTTCACTGAAGAATTGTTCAAAATAGGAGTTTTCAAATTCTCCATCATGGTCACTTCTGACAGATATAATATGGGATTCTTTTTCATTCCGAACTTGTGAGAGATCCCATTTTCCCCGAATTATTGTTACTTCTTCTTTTTCTTTTTTCAGGAGGAGAATTATCACGTTTTCGTTTGTTGTTGGTGTAAGCATGATCATCATAGGATTTGTTGTTACAAGAAGAAACAGAAGCAACAACATTGTTGTTGATGTTTTTGTTCTGAGAATCCATAGTCATGAAGTTTGGTGTCTAGGGTTTAACAGAAGTATCGCTCACTCAATCGTACTTAGAGAGAGAGAGAGAGAGAGAGAATCGCACTAAATTAAATTTAGGGTTTCAAAGTTTCCTTTCAAACCCCTTACTCGGATATATATATATATATATATATATATATATATATATATATATATATATATATATATATATATATGCCTCAGCTTTTATGTCAGTTGGGTGGGTATTTACTATTTAGGGTTTCAATCTTTTTCTATCAAGATATTAAATCGGCCCATTAATTGATAGATTTTTTCTTTCTTTCTATCATTTTTATTTTTAATGAATCTTGTTAAATAAAATAAATTAGACACTCTCACTGAATAAAATAAATTCACCTCTGTATTATTGAGAATCAAAATATCTAAATTAATCTTTAAAAATTAAAATTTATTTTCAAATTATAAAACTTAATGTTTACCAAAAATACAATCTTACTCCTTCTTAATTTTTAACACATCATCAAAATTATATCGTTTTGCGTCTTTTTCTTCAACTTCCTCCTATTTTTCATCTCTTGAAAATAAATTGAAACAAACTCATCTGATTAAACACATTAACTTAATATTTTTTTAAAGAATAAACAAACTTAATCTTAATTTTAATCAAAACAATTTTTTCCATAATTCAACTTCTAAATATCTAAAGAGTTAAAAACAATTTCTTCTCATATTATAAAACTTAATGTCTACAAAAAATATAATCTTACCCCTTTTCAATTTTTTGTCACATTATCAAAATTATATCATTTCGTGTCTTTTGATTCAACTTCCCCCTATTTTTTCTATTTTAAAAATAAATTAAAACAAACTCACTCGATAAAACAACACACTGACTTAATCTTTTTTTAAAAACAAACGAAATTAAAATTAATTTGAATGAAACAAATTTTCCCAAAATTCAACTTCTAAATATTTAAAGAGTTAAAAATAATTTACAATACATTATCTCTTTCTCTAATTATGAAATCTAGTGACATGTAAAAACATTTTTTTTGCCCCATCGTAATATTTTGACACATCAACCTATATTTACCTTTTTGTGTCTTTTGTAACAAAAGATCCCTATTTAGTTAAGAGAGAAAATATATTTCAAAAGATTAATCGACCCTAACTTATTCTAAAATAAAATCACTAATCACGGGCTCAAAACCAAGTTACAGAAAATATGAAAAGTAAACATCTGCGAAGAATAATTAATGGATCAACCGTCATCACGATATCAAAATTCAAGTGTCAACAACTCTCTAAATAAATCAGCAAGCATAAAAGCTCTTTCGAGCTTGAAGAACCAAAATGTAGGCAAACAAAAGACCTTGAAAACTGCGGATCTCAACATATTTGAAAACAAGAATTCAGATCACCATGTCATATTATAAAATAATATTATTTTTTATTGTTGTTCATTATTAATTATTATATCTTTAAGAAATATGACTATGAAAACACATAAAAATGATAAATGAGTTAATAAATAATATAGTTATTCAATTCATACTCGAGACTCATAACGACATCTTTATCAATAATGAGATCTTTTTTATTTTTACATACTTTTTAGTTTACCACTTCATAATATTTAATAACAATTATTTCAATTATTTTAGCATGGGCAAATTACTCAAAAAAAAATATCATGGGCAAATTACACTAACCTCCCATAAAGTCTTCTTAAATAACACAAACACCCCCTCTATTTTTTAACTAAACACTAGTTTCCCTTTTTTTTTTCTTTTATCAAATTGACAAGCACTTCCCTTATAATATAACACGGTTTAAACTTTGTTAGTTTCATTTTTTTTTTAGCAATTAACTTTTTCATATGATTATGAACTCACTTAATTTTCAACTATTTTTTGTTTCCAATTTTCACTTAAGTGATTTTTCCCAACTTATTGTTCCTCAGTCAAGGTGATATAATTTTTAAACTCTAATGTAATAAAACACATATATCAAAGATTGTTTTTTTCATTGATCAACCACAATGTCCATCCACCAAAATTCATCTCCTTCTATATTCTCTTTTGATCTCTTATGAAATTGCCGATGTTTGATTCTATTATTTGGTGCTAAAAACAAATGTTGCTATTGTTTCTCCATTGCTAGAAAAAAATCTCATTTAACTTAATTATGAAAATAAAAAACAGATACAAACAAACAAAAATGATTGAAATAAAATTATATATATACAAATATGAAAAGTTTTATAAAAAAGCCTATTAAGCCAATCATATCGGCCTATTAAGCTATTTATATATTATATCTCTTTCATTATTAATATTGTTGAATTTTTTTATAAACTCAAGTCTTCATATGATCTGGTTATTTACTAGCAGATATATACTTATATGATTAGACTTTCATAAGATTTCGTTTTTTAGTGGCAGACATATTCATTTGCTTTAGGCCTTCATAAGATTTGGCCTATTTAGTAGTAGACTTATAAGTGTGGCTAGACCTTAGTTTAAAATAGACTTTCAAGCTTCATCAGACTTTTAAAAAAACAGACTAGACCTTAGAAATGAGCCTATGACGGGTAATAGGTCATACTCATGGTCATGGCCTATACTTTTTGAAGTATGTCAGGCTTAGGCCATACAAAACCTGACCCGACAATTGTCATTTCTATCCCAAATTGCAATGTACTTTGATGCATAGCCACCTCGTTTCAAATTATCTCATGTGAAGCACGCGCCCGTGGTTAGCACGGGTTTGTTGCTAGTTAATGACTAAAAGAAACGAGTTCATTGACTAGGAGCCAATGTTTTTAAAACCGGACCGGTGATGGAACCGGCGAAACCTTCGGTTCAAGGTTCAACCGGTTTAACCGGTTCAACCGTTATTGAACCGGATAATTAATTAATTAATTAAAAATATATGTAATTAGTAATAAACCCCTAAAAAATATAAGTAGTGCAAAAAAAGTTAGATAAAAAAGTATGAATCCACATTTTTTTAAAGGGAAAAAGTATCAATAAAGTTGTTTCCTGATTTTTCGTTTGTTCAAAAAAAATGTTTCATTATTTTTCGTGTTTTAATTTTTATAAACTACTACTAACTACTAAGTAATATTTTTATAACTAAGTACCTAATTACATGTGATACTCTTAGTAAAAAGAACATGTGCTATTGGGCCAAAATAATAAGAGCCCATTTCCCACTTCTAAAACCCTAATTAGAACTATAAAAACTACAGCATGTTGTAGCCGCCGCACACTAGTTACTTGTTTCCATTTTTCAGTTTTCTTGTATAGTTCTTCTTCCGCTTTCTTTCTATGGATATAAAAATAAAACAAAAAGAGCCACATACACACACAAATTAACCCAATGTTCTTAGTTTTAATACTAGACTAGATCAGAAATGTTCCGTTGTTCAAACTGTGGTTTTTATCAGTGCCGATTTCTTTGTGCTTTTTAATAAGGATGGATCTATTTTTTCTTCTTGTTCATAGTTTGTTTCTTTTTGAGGATTCTTCATCTAATTTTTTTTAGAAAAAAGCGTTAATCTGGACCGAACGGCCTGGCGAAAACCGGGACGATTCACCGGTTCTTCCGGTTTCCGCCGGTCCAAACCGATTTTTTGTATTTTTGACCGGTTTTGCAGCCTTCCGGTTTTGTATGACTGTCTGGACCGGAGCTTGGTCCGGTTCCCGGTTGAACCGGTCGAACCGGCCGGTCCGGTTTTAACAACATTGCTAGGAGCCAAACATCTAAAAAATAGCACCGAAGTTCCGAGAAACACTTCAATTGCAAACGATTTTTAAGGGGCTCGATGACCTCATATAAAAAACTCGTAAAAGATCATTTTTCAAGAGTTTTGTGCCTTGAATTAAAAGCATTTTCAAAGGATTTTGCTCCTCATAAACTCCTAATAAATGATGTTAGTTTTTTTTTTAACAACCAATATTATCACTAGCATCCAAAACTCAAGAAGAGAAAGTTGGTGAAGAAATCACAATACAACACCCTAGCGCATATGCATTACAGGGAGGCCCAAAACTAGGAAAAACAACACCACAAAAAACTAACAACACCATGAAAGTAAAGCACCTTCTGCCCAGCCCACAAATAGCGGCCAAACACAGGTGTCGAAGACGCCGAAACTGCCTAAGCAAAGAATCGCAAACCGAAAACAAAAGCCCAACAGTAGCCCGCATCCGACACCAATAGTCCCAAAGAAACACCGGATTCTATCTAACTAAACAATCCCGAGGGTTTCAACACCACTCAAAATTCAAACCCAATACTATTTTCAACTTACTCATACTCCAATACCAAGCTAATACCTTGGTATTCTCGACCAATTCCTCTATCTCAACCATACCATTTTTGAAAATTATCTCATTCCTTCTCTTTCAAATAACCCAAACAAAAGCAAGCCAAATCAAACAAAAACCTTGTCTTATTTTCTTAGACGTAGCCTCATAATACCATTCAAAATGAACAAAAAGATTATGTGGTATTAAGAAATTTCAATTGTAGCCAACACATCACCCTTTGCCACACCTTCAAAACAACCTCACAATGCAAGAAAAGGTGTAACGTAGTTTCCTCCACCCTCTCACTCAACACACAATTCTTGAATGCCTCCGCATTCTAACCAAACACATGCTCCTCACCTTCCGAAATATTTTAATCAATTAAATAAAACCTCTCAGGTCTTATAACACGAATTCACCGAAAAACCTCCCCATTCTCCGGCCTCCATATCCACTCATCTCTCACCTTCCATATTAATACAAACCTCTCCTACACTACTATCCTTTTGCATTGAAATCGTAGAAAGACGCAGATCACATAAGGAGATATCGGATGTCCATCTATCCTTCCAAAAACTAGAAACTAGTACTCATACCATCTGCCATCTTTTTAACCACCTCCGATTTCAACCAACTCCTATCCTCCAACATTGTCAAATCTTTCCCCCAAAAAGAGGCAAGACTTCCAGAGAATCTATAGTATTATTTGAATCAAATGTGAAGTTGAAACATTTTATTTTGCTTTACAATTATTAAAAAATAAATAAACTGCATGTTATATATGCAATCAAATTTATTGGAAAGTGAGAGTGGTTCAAACAAAATAGGAATGTTTCAGAGAAAGTTATTATGGAATCGAAAGTTATTATGGAATCAAATTATTAGAATGAGAGTGTTCCAAACAAAATAGGAATTTATTGTGGTATTAAAACAATGAGTATTTTGCATTTACTGAACCAGCCACCTCTCTAAGCACAGATTAAAAAAGTTTATGAAGCTTACTAGATTCATTTTAGAAAGTGTTTTGGGAGGAAAAAACCATATGATCTAATCTTTTCGGTTTTGTTATTTGTTCATAACCGATCCAAATTTTTCCGGTTTGGATTGGTTTTCAGTTTTCATTGATGTATATTTGTTAATTTTCTTGTAGGTTCGGTTTTCATCGATTTTTGGTTTGGTTCAGCTTTTGGTTTTTCGATTCGGTTACTGCGATTTGCTTTGCTACCAGCTCACCAATAGGAATGTCCCCGGTAACATCGAATCCATCTTTGCTCCATTTATGATTGCTCCATTTACTCCTTTTTAAGTTAATGATGTGTGACATGTGGCGAAGACAAATCTAAAGGCTGAGATTAAAAGACATCATCCCATGCTTTCTTCACTCTATGTCACATGATCCTTTCTCCTCCAACTCCTTCATTCCCCTTTCAATTTCCCAATTTCATTGCAGAATCCATAACGATTTTGATGAGAATTTCCCAATTTCATTGCAGAATCCATAACGATTTTGATGAGATTAATTAATTAAAACAGTGACTCTTTCTAAAATTGGAGAACAAAATAATTAATTAAAATTAGAATTACAACAAAGAATTGAATGGATTTTAAATTGGCAATCATGTTAATCCTTAAAAAAAAAACGAGTCTGATTTAAAAACAACAGTGAAAATCCAAGAGTTTATTGAGCAGATTCTGCAAATTTCAATTTGGAGGATGATCGCAGGTACTGTGAGGAAAGGAACAAGATGAAAAGATGAAAACTTTTACATACACATTGTCTTTAATTTGATATTTTTAATTTCAACCATTGAATTTATTTTTTGTCACATCATGTATTAAAATGGAGTAAACGGAGCAAAGATGAACTCAGTAACATCAGGTATTAAAACCCTGTAAAAGACTTTATAAAACAACCACAAGACACAAAAATTTCAAGTTTGAATTTGAAATAGAAAGATTACATAGCAGGATCATTTGAGTCATCGATCACAAGGCTCACTCTTAAACCATTTGATTATAAGGTATTTTTTTTTAAAGCAAAATAAATTGACCAAAATAGGAACTAAATGCCATTTTAATAACACGAGGAAATTTCTTAATTAGAAAACAAAATAGCTAGCCATATCAGGGACAAAAATATTTAATGCAAGATATCACAGTCTAATTTAATGCAAGAATATTTAACACCATTTACAATATCTTGGTTTTGTATTCGTGTTTGGATGGTATCAACTGCAAGCAAGGAATCTACTCTATTAGTAAGATGAGGTTAGTAACATTGTTTTTGAAATTTGACTCGTTGACCATAGATCATCAACATTACATGTCGTCTTCTTCTTCTCGGTTAACAAATTGTTGTCTTTCAACGAAGAAGATTTAAACAAAGTTTCAACAATAAAGAAAAAGAAGACATGCAATGACGATGATCACGGCCTTGGCAATAATATACATTAGGGTTTGGTTTAGATGATCATACTTGAGGAGCGAGGTTTCTATTTATAGTGGTTTATTCTGCTGATAAACTCCGTGTTGTTGCTACTCTTTCTCTTTAAATTGTTACCTACTTGATAAATCAGGTCTGTAGCAATCTTTTCTCCTGTGATTGGTGTGGTTTTGTTACAGATATTTGGAGTAATTGTATCTGAGATAGACGTGGTGCCTATGCAGTTTACTTGATCCATGGAAATAGGACGAACTCATAGCTATGCAGAATTTGGTTCCCAACTTTGTCCGGGAAAAATTTGACTTTTTCCAAAAATAAGTGATTATTTAATTTTATAATATTTTTTCATCATAGTTAATTTCCCATCAATGTCCATGTGAGTTCAGGTTAAATTCTCATCAATGTCCTCAATGGGTAGGGACAATGCAAAATATGCTTAGAGTTGGAGTTTAAATCCTATAAACCCCCACTTATTCTCCTTAAATGTGAATTTCTAAATGCGAGGCTATTTAAAAAAAATAAATTATTTCTCAATCAATATTAATATATGGTGAATTATAGGGTGAGGGTCCAATTAAGTCCCTCACCGGTGGATCACTTTTATACATCGTCGGATTTGATGAAAGGTTGAGATTTTTTTTAAATAAAAATAGAACTTTGAAAGATTGCCTACACACAATCATGCCCCACATATCTTCCACAACTGCAAATTGTCTTCAAATTCACAAAAATTGGAACTTCGGTGTTTGATGCAAGAATTGCTATTGTTGATGCTCCAATAACATGTGTTCTCAATTTTTTTGAAGACAACATGTGTTCTCAATTGAGAAAAATAGTCGTAATATTTCATAATGTTTCGTTCTTAATCTTCTTTCTCCTCCCTCTCTTTCAGTACCATTCTTATCTGCAAAATAACCTAAAAAAATATGTTTCCAGAATCAAGATCCATATTTCAATTTTGAAGAAAAGAATATCCGACAAGAGCAGAAGAAAAAGGATTCCGGAATTGAATTAATTTAGATTTGAAACCCTAAACAAAACCTATGATGATTTCTTTAAAGTTGGATTAATTTAGATTTGAAGTTTGGAATTAGATTTGGAGGAGGGCGAAGTCAGACATTGAGAAATTGAGAGAAGACGGACAGAAATAAATTAAATTTCAAAGAGGAGAGTTTAGATCTGGTGTAATAATGAATGATTAGATCACCTAGAATTATTTAATCTAATGGTTAAAGTGAGTGGTCCATTGATGAGCGATTTAATTGACCCCTCACCATAGAATCCACCTAAATATATATAATCAATCAATCAATACAAAATATCAATAGAGTAAGGTTTTTTAGGCAACATGTTACGTTTATTCTCAATATTTTATTTTAAATTATTTTCAAATCTTGCATGAATATCTCAACAAAAATAATTATTTTAATTTTCAATTTTCTTAAAACAAATTTCATTATATGGTGTAAATATCTCAATAAACTACACATAATACTTTCAATCATATCCACTAAAATAATTATTTAATTTCTAATTTAATTTTTCAAGTTATAATTAATATCTAATTTAATTTTAACAAAATTTGTTTCAATAAATATAATTTTTTTATTACTTTTAGAATTCTCAAATTTTAACAGTTTTTTCATTATTTGTTGAAATCTCAAATTTTTAATATTTTTTTCTATTTATCAAAAATGGTTTTCTTTATTTGACCCATGTATTTGCGTAACATTGCGAGTCGGAAAAGATTTATCTAAGTTCTCATTCATTACGCAAGGAAAATGGAAATTTAGAAAGTGAGTAGGATGCATTTTCCACTGAGGTCCTAAATGCTCTAAATGTTATGGACTTCCACTTCATAGATTGTATCTAAAAGGTTGGAGTCCCGACAATGTTGATGAGAAGTATCGACCAAACCAATGGATTGAGTAAGGAACAATAAAGTCTATTTATCCGAAACAAATAATAAAGTTGGAAAACTACGTCTTTGTGCGCACAATACTGGCTAAGTCAAAAATTGGAGACATTGTTCTTATTCGTAGGATGAGCATGATCCTCGTTACTTAAGTAATGTGACACGTAGGCATTGAGTGAATCAAAATTAATGTTTTGCAAAAGACGGTAAAGTTCTAAACTTGACATGATTATGCGCAATGTTATCATATTCGATATCAATATTGTCCACCACCAGAATAAGCTCCCAAATAAATTGAGCATCATTCATGTTTGATTCTGGAACATTAGATCATATTATCTTTAAACATTTAGTTAATGTCGTTCGAGACAAAGTATCTGACTTATCTGGGATTGTTGTTGTGTCCTTGAATGTTTCAATAACAAGAGGCTTCTATGTAATTTTCTCTGGAGTAACATTTGTAGGCGTTGGTGGCTGAACAACTGGTTGTTTTGAAGTTCCCTCACCTTTGGGAACTTAAATTTGTTTTGCAGACTTCGCCCGTGGATTGGTTTTCTTGGTAGTTTTTCTAGTGCTTTTCCCTTTCTTTGTGGCTCGAGTTTTTTTTATTCCATAGGCTCATTCAGCCATCTACAATTATTAGTTGAATGTCCAAACACCCGATAATGGGAACATATATATTCGGCATCCACTAAAGAGTGACCTCAACATAGATTAAATACATTTCTCTCTCAACCATAGTCTCATCTAACATTTGTTTCGATAGATTCATATCAACCAAGATGTGAGCATATTGAATGAAAACATGATTCTAAGGTGTGCCTATGGCATTAGCAATTTCAAATAGGGTTTTCCAACACCAATATTCTTGCGGTAAATCTAACAGACGATTTGTATCATGGGCATGAGTTTTTCATTGTGAATAAGAATTAAAATTCCGAATCCAATTGAATAAACGAAAGATGCTTGGCTTCAGATTGATGAAACCCATAGACGATACAACACGCAAATCTTTTGTTGTGCTAAACCGAAACTTCAAGTAAACACGCTCTAGGGAAGTCTTTATTTTTTTGTTAAACAAAAGGGAGGTAGCTAAGATGTTACCCTACCGAAAATATATTGTATGAGAGAACCGAGGAACTTCATTCCAAACACTTAAGAGTGTCAACAACTTGATTTCCTTCCCTATAAATGTGTGAGATTATGCAATTTATTTGTCTAAGTAAAACTACCAAAGCTGAATCTATTTCCGGCTAGAGGTTGGTCCAATTCTTCTGATACGCAAGATTTATAGCCCTCATAGCACCACAAAGTTCTGCTTGATATGAAGAAGTAAAACCCATAGGTTCAACAAAACAACACAAAAATTTTGCTTGATGATTCCTAAAGAATTAATCCCCTTTAAGAAGAGATTCCAAGATTCCCATTAAAAGGCACCATCAGATATACATTTTGTTTGGTGTTGCAAGGAGGGTGCCAAATGATTTCTTTGATGATTAAAGCTCTTGGATGATGGATATTTACTTTGAATTGTTTGAGGATTGTGAAGTCTCTTATGGAATTGGTTCATGTTTGCAACTTGCATTTCCTAACAAAGAAGTATTTTCAAGGATCATTGAAATAGCTAACTTCAGAGATATGTTTTCATCGTTGAATCTTGCTTGGTTTTTGGCAAACCAAATTGTGTTGAGTAAATTGTTCAATTCATTCTGTAAGGTTGTTAGGAGCCGATAGAAGCTTTTGGTAAAAGAAAAAAATGACGAATCCTTACTACATTCTTATTCCCAAAAAAGAAATGACAAATTTTATAAGATTGAATGAAAAGATTGATTAAAGTGAAGGAGTTGCTATGCTTAGAGTTCCTATTTCAAAAGGTTGTAACTTCTTAATTGCGGCAGTCTCTAACAACTTTGCATTGAGGTGACCATGCCAAATCACAATTTCTAAATGTCTTATATGGTAATGAATTACAAAACCAAATTAAGAGTATTTAAATTTGCAAATAAGGACCAAATCTTGATTGCATATATATAACATACAAAGAATATGTGAAATGAGGACTCCACGTTGTTGTAGCAAAGATTACACATAAAGGGAATATTGATACCTCTGAGCATGACATTTTCATCACTGGGAACCTTCTCATTCATAAGTCTCCAAGCAAATAAAGATTTTGATAGAGGAACATCTAAACTCCAAATAGTTTTTGCCCATTGTAAATCCTGAAATTGTTTCAATTTGAAAAAGTATGCTTCTTTGAGTTATAATTCACCAAATCGAGTGTGTTTTCATAAAAGCCTATCCCGGTTAGCTTCCATCGAAATGATAGCTTCTTCATCAAGATATCTCAGAGTAGGGAACATCTGTGGAAATTGAGAGGGGAACTTCCATTGACCATTATGTATGTAGTCACTCACTAAAGAATGAAGAGACTGAAAATATGAGTAGGAATATTATAAGTATCTAATAAAGAATCTCTACATCACCTATCGTTCTAGAAATTGATCTCTTCGCCCACTACCTAAAAACCAAATTGAGTTATCATTAATGACAGTAAATTCATCCTGGATACCAGTGGCGGAGCTTGGAATTTTATAGAGTATGGACAAAAATTATAGAGCATGAATTCGTGTGCGCGCGCGTGTGAAAATATTGAGTTTGCCAAAAAAATTATTTTTTTAGTGGGTTAATGGACTATTGGGTTGGACCAAATATAAAGAAAATATCGATTGTGGTGGCTCCGACCCCGCTGGATACTACTCCAGATGGATGAGAAAATGTGATGTTAAAGGGTTATTCTATTTCTAATCACTCTATTCTTCATAATCTTGGCTCAAGATGACTCAGAGTTCAACAAGTTCCAACACAGCTTCCGATTTGTTGCCTGGTTCAGGGTTTTTAGAGACCTAATATTTAGACCTCCTTA
The DNA here is from genome assembly GCA_946800305.1 of Medicago arabica. Classification (NCBI taxonomy): domain Eukaryota; kingdom Viridiplantae; phylum Streptophyta; class Magnoliopsida; order Fabales; family Fabaceae; genus Medicago; species Medicago arabica. The sequence continues at coordinate 19,182,368 of OX326965.1, read as the reverse complement.
AGAGTATGGCCTGCAAAGTTTTTTTGAAGATATAGTAACCATTTTTCTCTTGTCTATATCTCCACTCCATATGGAATTTCTAGTATGTTTCTCAACTTCTTCGAAGAATAAAGAGAAATGATATAAATCATCATACTTTAAATCATATATCTAACCAATTGCACTCAACCAGCCATAGAAAGAAGGGAGGTTTTCCATTAAGATAACTTCATTTTTGATCTTGTGAATAATAGGTTGCAAATGACTGACTTTTTGCTTACCTATAAAAATTGGAACATTCTATAGAAGATTTTGTTTTAAAAGTGCTAATAACTTGACTTGAATACAAATCATACTTTGCAAATAAATCAAAAGCATTGAGACCAAAAAGCATCCCTTTGCAGAAAATCATCAAGTCATCAACATAGAAATAGCGTGAAGGGATGCAAGGCCATGGGCAAATTGATGTCATGACCGGCGTAGCCTAGAACTTGGATATAATGAGATTGTGGATCTCAAATTATCACGGACCTTCGGCCATTTGTGAAAGAAAATAGTTTGATTGTTAGGATTAAAAATTTGGTTTGTTCACGCCTTGACTTCTAAAAAATTTATATGTATCGTTAATACGTATCTAGATATCTTAATAACTTGCACTGATCTCAAATTATAGATGGAGAATGTCTTAATTCATGATCCTCTGAATAGTTTTCTTCATATTTTATCGTTTGAATGAATGGAGTTTGTTTTGCTGTAAAAATAAAAGTAGATATAAATGAATAAAAAGCTGTGACAAAATATAATATATTTTGGTCATTTAATAAGAATAGTCATCATAAAAATCTAATATAATTTAGAAAAATGATTTTAATATTTTACTGAAGGGGTACATTAACAAAAAGATTTGATTGAAAAAATAAACATAATCTAGAAAGGATTTGATTGATAAAATAAACATAATGTTGAGCTACAAGTATCACTTAACTAACCGCTGTGAAGGAAGTTTCCCAAAGGGCCGATTAGTAAATTTGTTTGCGAAAAAGAAAAACCCTAACTAATATATATATATATATATATATACATATATATATATATATATATACATATATATATATAAGTGAGAGAAACCCTAGCTTTGTTTAATTCAACTGATCACAGTATACTTAATTGAAAGGAAACCCTAAACACGCGTAGCTTTTCTCTTCTTTCTTAAACCCTAAACACCAACTTTCCTTTTCTTCTTCAATTGATTTCATGGCTATGGCTTCTCACAACAACAACATCAACAACAACGTTGTTGCTACTCTTTCTTCTTGTAACAACAAACCCTATGATGATCATGCTCACACCAACAACAAACGAAAACGTGATCATGCTTCTCTTGAAAAAAGAAAAAGAAGAAGAAGAAACAATAATTTCAAGAAACTCACTTTCAACCCTTATCTACATGATACCAACGATGTTTGTCTCTGTCTTTCACTTTCTTGTCGCCACCGTACGGCCGCCACCACTCACGATGATGAGAAAAAGAAGACATGCAATGATGATTCTGCTGTTGGCAAACACAACAACCTCAAACTCCTCCAACCCATCCATGATTCCACAGTCTGTCTCCATTTTTTACTGTCTTCCCCCTCCTGCGGCTGCGATCAAATCGCTCCAGAACAAAAGCTTGGGGATCAAGAAACCAATGATGTTGATGATCAACAATGGGAGATCAAAAAGGTTCTTACAAAGAGTGATGTCTGTCACAATTTAATTAGGCTTATGTTGAATAAGGATTTGGCTGATAAGTTTATCATTCCTCACTTGTTGGGTGGTGCTCAAGCTGCTCGGGAAAAGAAAGGAGTGCAAGTTAAAGTTTGGGACTTTGACGAAAAAGAACTACATTCGCTTGTTTTCAAGATATGGGCTTCGGACAAATACTACGTCTTCACAGCGACTTGGGTCAGAGAGTTTGTTGAAAGAAGGAAATTGAAGAAAGATGATCAAATCGGCCTTCGCTGGGATCAACTCAACAACCGATTTGATTTCTCCGTTCTTCATCGAGAAGTTTTGGTTTGTAATTCTTCATAGATGTTGATTACGATGTCTACTTGAATCAATTACAGTTTCTCTTTATTCACTTCGTAATTGTTTTGAATTAAGTTTTTGTTAAAAGTTATTGACTTGAAGTGTTAAAAAACATCATGCTTCTGAGAACTGATAATAATGAAGTTTTTATTTTTGGTCTCTTATTGCTTCTTGGTTACATGTTGACTTTAATTTCTTTTGATCATTATTCTGTGTACTTTATATTTGTTAATGGTGATGTGTCGTTGGTTAAGGTTCTTTGGTGCCAGCCTGATTGTTTAGGTTGTGGTAGCAAGCTTTTTTTGGATGCTGCTGCCAAATATATGAATGCAATGTGACACAATTTTACATTCACTTCCAATAGAAATTCACTGTTTTGATTGCCATATCATTCATTTCATTAAAATATAATAATTGAATGGGAAGGTACATGGTAAGGAGTTTATTTCATTGATTTGGACCTGTAAAAATATAAAATCATTATAAGAATTTCGGCCGGTAAAAATTTAGAATCATTATAAGAAAATTGTGTACTGACCCTCTTTGATTCAGAGTCTGCTTTGTCTCTGTAAGGCATTTTGGTTTCAAAACATATAGCTCAAAATGTACTATTGCTCTGCTAATTATGGAAACATGGTTTTCTTCACTTGCTAGTCCATCTTAATCTTAAAAACTGTTTAGGAGTTATAAAAGGAGTAGTAAACTTATATGTTGGCTTCATAATTTTAGTGGAAGTGAAGAAATAAATCTTCATATTACATAAGTTTTGCATTGAATGTGTTACATAAATTGTTTCGGTTTCCTGTCTTGTAAACCAACATAATAATTCCGACTGTGTTCTAGTTTTTGCGATATTCTTCGAATCTTGCTTCCATTCTATTTCCAGGCTCTTCTATGTTAGCGCTTGGTTTTGGTATGTGTTTGAAACTGTAGTAGAGTTTAACATCTCTCAAGAATTGACTCGCTGCATGAAGTTTATATGCTTAATTCAAGAAGGATAACTTTAATTTCATCACATAATGCATTAATTATTTGCAATCGGATGGAAAAATTTCAGACATTGTCATTTGAATCTGGTATTTTGCAATTATACAGCAGCATAGTTATTTTGCTGGAGCAATAAATGAGAATGAGAGAAAACCAAACAATTATTGACCTAGTTCCGAGAAACCTGTTATAATTAAGGGTTTATGTAAGCTTCTGCCTTCCACCATGTTTGAGACCAAGTTCCATAATTATGCTTTTCTCTGTTCTAAAATCAAGCATCGACAAGTTTTAGTCTGTTGGGCTCAAGGAATCGATACCCTGTCCAACAAGAGATCAGTCGAAGATTTCAATCTTTGATTCTATGCTTAGCCACATATTAAATTTCCTTTGCACTTCACTTCTCTTGCGCCTTTTCCGGTTGAATCATCATTGATTTTTCTTTAGCTTGACAAGCTTGACACTAATGAATACAAAATGTTGTAATCTACTTATTTTCTCTTGATTTTATCATTCTTTTTCTAATATACATAGCTCTGAGGATTATTCATGCTCAAGCTATTTGATTATCTGCTTGTTAATTTGAATAATTACTTCCTTATTTGATCTAGTTTTGCAGTTCAATCATCATAGTGTAATATTCCTTACAACAGTGATGAGTTTCATTCATGTTTCATCATATGCTCATTCATCTTGATTAAACATTGATGCACTATAGAAAGATCGAGTGTAGTAACATTGTTTTCAGTTCAGTTTAGTGTATGATAATACTTAACCTTTTATTTTTTTATTTTTTTTTGAAATAGTGATGATACTTAACCATTGGCTGCAGCGGTTTTGCCATGGAAACAACTCTATCAACATACTTCACCAACAACTCATATGAAACATGCAAATTAATAAACCATTATATAACCTGAGATGTGACGAAGTCATTAATTGTCTCATAAACGCAAATTTCCCAGAATGCAACAGTACAGTTCCTTATCCGATATGAATCATATTAGAGGTGGCAGAACAACTTGATTTTGATAAAGAAGATGATGTAACCTTGGAACTCAATATTTTAGAAAAGAGAAAATAATTTTTAGAGTATGTGTATTGCTTAGTGCCTGTGTTCTATCTGTTTTCTCATAAACATGTGATTAATTACTTTTCACTGATAAACCATAAACTTATCATTGTATCTTGCTTGTTAACTATTAACTGATCAATCATTATGGTGTAAAAATAAATTGAGTTTGGTCATAATCATTGGCTATGTAATTATGAAAGTTAAGCTCTATGTCTTTAAGGGAAGTATCAATCATTGGTATAATTTAACCAATAATTATCTATGTTATTATTATTATAAATCACAGTTTAGAATTTGTCCAAATCTGCTGAATTATAACAAATCATCTTACTTTTAGGTACCTTTTCTAAAAAATTATTTTCTTATGGTCTTGGATCAGAAGGCTCATGAATTAATATCTAAAGTAATATGATATCAATGGATACATGACTTAATTTATTCATCTCATTCATATACTGTTTTTAATCTGTTTTCAAAATACAACAAATTCTTAATTTGCATACTTTCCACAGACCAAGACTGATTTTGAGGAAATTGTGCTGATATATAATATCAGATCTTTCCAACAAATTCTCTCTAAATCTGCCAGATCAATAAGAAAGAAAATCTATTTATTTTATTTGAACAAGCCAAGAAAATCTAATATTTTAATCAAGAATTTGTGTGTATGGTTTAGAAGTTCTTTATATATTATGTGTCTACTTGTGCTATCAGTAGTGATTAACATTTACTGCTTCCAATTTTTGTTCCATTCCTATTTCAGTGCTTTCGAATAGTTATGGAGTTTGAAAAAAAAAATTGGGGTGTGGCCAATTTGCTTAGTGTAGTACATTTTGTTATTGGTTAGTTCAAATGATTATTGACTTGTTGTTGAATACATTTTAAACTAGAGTTTTATAATTTGTACCGATTAACAACCGGGTCAAAATACTGGATCAGTGATCAAACAACTAGGTCACAAACTAAACCACGAGACTAAATCGAATGACTCATCCATGTGACTTGACTTTTGTAAAAAAAAAATATATAGTATTAAATTCGAATGACCGAGTCACTGCATTGTAATGTAAAAAATAATCATCATATAAGCAAATATAATTCATTTTGAAAATATATTTTTATTTGACAATGAATATAGTATTTATAAAATTTAATTGCAATTTAATATTTGTATGATATAATACTATTTAAGGATATTTTAACGACTTTTTCTATTCACATCCCATATACTTTTTGTTACACCCAAATTTTCTTAAGAGTTTTTAATAATACCAAAATTGTCTTTTATATAAATTTTCTTAAAACATTGATTTTATTCATTGTCGCTGAGTTTCACCCTCTTTCACTCACAAACGATCAAACAATCTGATGTTCAATCAATTTCTATAAAAGATTAAAGAGTGAATCAAAACATCTTTCATTCATACTCGATTGTATATAAGTAAGTGAATTTCTTCTTCTTTTTCAATAATGCTAGTTTCAATTTTTTTCTTCTTGTTCAACTGCTCTGTGCGACGGTTTCAATTTACATTGTTGAGGTTAACTTAAATTCAGTTTAAGTATGTTCATGTAAACTTAGTTTACATGAACCTACTTAAACTGAGTTTACATGACCTACTTAAATTGAGTTAATATGACATGCTTAAACTAACTTGACAAGAACCTACTTAAACTGACATGACCTACTTAAACTCAGTTTACATGAACCTACTTAAATTGAGTTTGCATGACCTACTTAAAATGAGTTTACATGTACATACTTAAAATAAGATTACATAAAATCAATGAACAAGGTTGATATGTACACTTAAACTCAGTTTATATGACCTACTTAAACTAAGTTTACATGACCTACTTAAATTGAGTTTAAGTATGTGCACTTAAACTCAGTTTACCTGACCTACTTAAACTAAATTTATATGACCTACTTAAACTGAGTTTAAGGAAGAGGGGTTTTAGGGTGTTCCCAAGAAAGAAGGAGGAGGTTTTTTGAAAATCAAATTTTATGAAAGGGTAATTATGTCATTTTAGGATGTAACTAGGAATATACAGGGTGTAATTAGAAAAGTCTATTTTAACGTGTATATTATATGTTCAATAATGCTTTTTTTTTTTTTGAATCAGCAAATATTTATTAAAAACCCGATCCCTGCACAAGACGAACAGAGATCGGTGAAGTACAAACAAAAGGCGTCGTATATAGGCGGAACACCTGAAAACAAAACACCAACAAAGACCCCCCTGCGATCAACACCCAAAAGAACATCATCCACCAAAAATAAACATCCCCACCTAAAAAAGACTCTTATACAACCGACCATCGTAAAACGGCATCCATAACACCTATCGTCACTACTCATCCCTAAAAGAACACCCTTGAAATAGAAAACTTAGTCCTCATCACCGAAACTGAGCCACCTCCACCTTTTCTAAAGATCAATCAGCCTACACCACCCCACAACCTCCGGTCCACCGAAAGAACACCTATCAAAGCCCAAAACCAAACTTGAACCAAAGAACTGACTCCTGATCTCGAATCAAAAGCGATCGGCCCACCAGACTTTAGGACTAAATCAGAAGGCCACCTCACCCCCGATCCACCAGGAAAACACCAAGCCAGTCAAAACAAAATTGCAGAAAAACACCAGCTCCCGATCTCGAAGCAAAATAATCGGCCCACCAGCACACAAAAAAGTAAGACAATCGGCAAGATATACAAATGTGCAAAACGTCAATCAAATCAAAAAAGGAAGCTTCTCAGCGCGAAGGACTCCCATCTTCAAAGCACCCTAAATACAAACTAGAGAAAGCGGCAATAGATAAGGACCCGAAAAACAAAGGCGAGCTCCACAAGGAACCACCCACAAAAACCACCACCACAGAAACACCCACCTCCTAACCACCCCCTGAAAAAGCTTCCGTCCACAAAGCGTTTCGACACCAGATCCGCGACCACTCATCAAATCACCACACCACCATCACCACTCCTCCCCATCACCACCACCAAAACTAACCCACCCAACGGCCTCACCAAGAAACAGACAGCCACGCAAACACAAATATAGAGGAAAGCGAAAACCAACAACAAAACACGGGCAGCGACGCCGGTTTGAAGTGTAAACACAACTCATATCCTATAAAAGCAGTTGGCCGCCGGTAACAAGGAGAAGTCACAACCATCGCGCCTCCACCACCACATCACTGCGCATCACCACCACCATACCACGGAAAAAACAGCACCGAACAACCGCAACTGCTATACCCCACCACCATCGGTGACCAAAGATAAAATATGTAAAGGCATTTACATAGCACACCTTAACAATACAAATCTCTGGATGGCCCACCATGTTTTTGATTTCAATCCATTGCGTTGTATATACAGAAGCTTTGCGGCGTTCCGGTGATGGTGAAAAGTCAAAACAAGATAACACTAGCCACCAGCAATGAAATCGCACCACCAATGTCCATAACCGCCACCATTTCAGTCCGTATTACAACACCTACTCGCCAAACCTCCAAACCAGACGGATGTGATAGATCCTCCACCTACAAGCCTACAAGCCTCACACCACAAAGTAGTGGAAGCAAAACAACAGATCTGGAAAAAACAAAATGCCACCAGAAACCGTAAAACGGAGAGCAACCCATTGGGGGCTGGAGAAGGTGATAGTCCGTATGTTCAATAATGCATTATATTACATCTATACTATATATAAACACATAAATGCCGTTTTAAATTAATTGAAGAAGTTGTTAGATTGATAAAAAGCAAATTATGAAATCGTAATCGTCGTTGAGAGAATTGAATGATTGAAGCGTTGAAATTTTTTCAAGATATGTCAACATTCATTCAGGCATTCAACAACAATGATTTCTTCATCAACGGTCATCTACATCATTGCTATATAAGACATCAAGTTACGATACAATATTGCATTGAAGCTTACATATAAAGTCTAATATCTTCATATATACTTTTATATACATACAACATACTTATTCATAGTATATACATGACTAGAAAAAAGAAAAGAAACATTTGTAAGGCTACACTTTAAGAGTACAGAGCTATATATACGTTTACTACTCCTAGAGTTTGTGTAAACACTATCTTTTGTAAACAACTTGTTGTTGTATCTCTGAATTGCGAATAGGAAGTCCTCTAAGTTGAGGCAATCAAATGTAGGGCAAGGTTGTCTTAGTGTTGTTTTAATCATGATTTGATTATAGTGAAAATTCTCTTGGAAGTGCAACGGGAGTGGAAGTAATCCCGGGTTGTGGGGTGAACCAAGATAAACTCTTTGTGTTGTATCTTTCCATTATATCTTTACTTTCCGTTGTTTTCTTTTGAAAGATTTCAAAAATAGTCAAAAACAATTCAAACCCTCCGGATGTTTTATTGAAAGATTTATTTAACACAGATACAAATTATGGTATATGGAAGAAATAGAATAGATGTGTACCTGATTTAATTGGTTGGTGATTGACTATTAAGATCCTGTTAGAGAAGTAATTAGAGGATGTTAGGGTTGAGAGATGTTTCTGCCGCCTTACTGATGAATGTTCCTTAGTTTTTCAGAGTGGCTAACCTGATGGGATAGTTAGATTATATACTCATCAGTGGAGGCAGGGAACTCTCAAATGGGCTGGCTAATAAGAACAGTCAAACCTATCACGGTTCGTTCACAATAAGCCCAATATAAATACCAAGTACAATATTAAATATTCAATACTATATATTTCATTTATATTTTAATAATTAATTAAAGTGAATCCAAAATATTTAACAATGTTTTCTCACCTTCACGTTCCTCGAAAGCCTCCATGGCAACACGATCGTTTGGCTACTCCACATTTATCCGGTTTGAGATTTAATGCTTGTGTTTGTGTTTTTATGGTTTCATTTGTTTGTCTCTTAGTTTGTATATTTTGTCATTCTTAATCTGCTTCAAGTTTGAATTCCATGAGTTTGTCGGAAAGATTGAGTAGGACATGTTTCTTCGTGAAGAGGACTGATAAACTTTTAGCAATTGTACTAAAAATGCATCAAGTAATAAAATAAGTTCGTATCCACGAGGACTGTGTTAATCTCAATTTGGCAATAAAGTAAATATTTAGGATATATATATTATTTTGTAAAATATACATAGTAGATTTGATTTGATTGCATAAAATTAAATAACATAAAATAAAGATTTCGTTAGAAAATATAGATTCACTCAGAAAATATAAATTCAGTTAGAAAATATACAAAGTAAATAAAATGGTTTGATAATTGGATTAAAACAGATGATCAAGCCTTTCGAATCCTCTATTGCTCATTGTGAGTAATTTGGCTCTCTTCACTCTCAAAGAAATCAACCTAGCTTTACGACGAATTAACTAAGTGGTTTTGATCAATCTCTTGACTCAAAACCCTTTCCTAAGTTATAACCTTTTAATCTCTTAACCGATTGAATAACTGCAGAAGCATGGTGAAAACGTTAATCCATAAGTCATAACTCTCAATTTCCTATCTCTAGGTTCATATGTTGAATTAAACAGAATTACTATTTCAGGATTAAAAGCTAGGGTTAGTAGTCATACAAACAATCATAAGAAAAGCATTAAACACAAATAATTCTGAATAAAGACTAGGTTTTCATTGATGTTAAAGAGAGTTCTTAACAAATTACACCATCACAGATCACAAAGATTCATCTCATGGCTTAATCAACCAAAGAGTTTAGCTACTAATAACTAAACAATCAAATACACAGAAAATAGTGAACATACATAAATCAGAACCAACTATGAGTTGGGTGAGATCCACTGCGTGTTCTCCGGTTTCCTGGTGCCGTCTATGCTCTATTTAGGTCTCCAAAAAAATCCCCCTTTTTGCTTCTGATCGCATCTGGCTTTTATAGACAAAGAATTAGGGTTTCAGAAAAGCCCACCATCGTGGCACGATTTTCTCATTAATCCTACGTGGCAACAAATTTACTCAACCATCGTGGCACGTTACACATCCATCGTGCCACGATTTTTCCAGCATCTTCAGGTAAATTCCACGCTTCAAACGTGCCACGATTCAGGTCCATCGTGGCACGATTTCTTCTCCAATTTCTTGCATTCTTCTCCAATTTGTGCAAAAGTTATCTTTTATGAATCTTGATCTTGCTTAACCATGTATACAACATTTGACTCTCAAAACATTACAAAAAGAACACAAATATGACTAAAAAATTAATGTTGACATACTGTCATCAAGGACCATGGCGACTATCACCAAAATATGCATCCTTTCAGTCATACAACTGACTTGTCAACTTGTGGTCGGCATTGATCATCTTAGAGACCACTTATAGTCGATATGAATGAACACTTGTAAATATCTTTTTTTGTAGTTGGGTCAAATCAAAGATTGTGGATCTCGAATTATCATTGACCTCCAGCCATTTGTGGAAGAAATTGATTTGACTGTTAGGATAAAAATTTTGGTTTGTTAACGCCTTGACTTCCAAATTTTCTATATGTATCGGTAGTACGTATCTAGCTATCTTAATAACTTGCAATGATCTCAAATTATAGTTGGAGAATGCCCTAATCCATGATCCTCTGAATAGTTTTCTTCGTATTTTATAGTTTGAATGAATGGAGCTTGTTTTGCTGTAAAAATAAAAGTAGATACAAATGAATAAAAGAGCTGTGAAAAAATATGATATATTTTGGTCATTTAATAAGAGTACTCGTCAAAAAAATATAATATAATAATTTAGAAAAATGATTTTAATATTTTACTGAAGAGATTTATGAACAAAAAGATTTGATTGAAAAAATAAACATAATCTTGAAAAGATTTGATTGATAAAATAAACATAATCTAGAGCAAGTATCACTTAACTGTCGTTATGAAGGAAGCTTCCTAAAGGGCAGATTAGTAAAGATTTGTTTGCGAAAAAGAGAAACCCTAACTGATAATGAGTATATATAAGTGAGAGGGGCTTTGTTTAATTCAACTGATATCACAGTACACTCAATTGAAAGGAAACCCTAAACACGCATAGCTTTTCTCTTCTCTATTGAACCCTAAACACTAACTTTCCTTTTCTTCTTCAATTGATTTCATGGCTATGGTAAACAAAAGCATTGTTGGTTCACCTTCTTCTTGTACAACCCATGATCAGACAAGCAAGAAAAGAAAACGTGATGATTCTGAATCTGTTGGAAGAAGAAGAAACAACAATTGGGGGAGTCTCACTTCTCCTTCTACTGAAACCAATGTTGTTTGTGTCTGTTTATCACTAGGTGGTGCTTCTTGTTCTTCCCTCTCTTGTTCAACAATGAACAACAAGAAAAAGAAGACATGCAATGATGATGATGATGCTGATGTTGAAACCCTAAGAAATTGGGAATGTTCAACTGAGTTGATGCTATACGATGATCCATGGAAAATAAAGAAAGTGTTGACACAAACTGATCTTGGCAATAACAGTAGACTTTTGCTCAACAAAGAATTGGCCCATGATTTTGTGGTTTCTGTTTTGGGTGCTGAAAAGGCTGAGAATGAAGGAATCAATGTTGCTGTGTGGGATGTCGACACCAACTCTCTCCATTCTCTCGTTTTCAAGATACGACCTTCCAATAAAAGCCCTGTTTTCAAAGAGAACTGGATCAAGGATTTTGTAGTTCGAAGGGGTTTGAAGAAAGGAGATGAAATCGGTATGCATTGGGATCCATACAAGAAACGGTTTGATTTCTCGGTTCTTCGTGCCTATCATCGTCAAGTTAGAGACTGTCAACATTAGTTTCCAGTTTTTATGATTGTCTTGTTTAATTTAACAATATCATCTGATATGTTTTGTCTTGATATTGTTAACTTTACACATATTTGTGGGTTGTCTTAGGGTTCTTGATTTGTTTGTATTAATTAAACTCTGATTACAATATATAAAGCCTTTGTTTTTTGGTACTTCTAATTGTCTCAATTTTATTAAGCCATGTGTTATTATATAAATATGACAATTGACAACATTGTTTTATTGGTTCATGATCATGTCATTCCATCATTCACTCTGGTTTATGTGTTACTTGAATTGCTAAGAACTGATTTGCAGAGATTGGATTGAAGGGTCATTGAAGAGAAGCTAGAAGTGCGGAAATGTATATTGAAACTTTTGATTATGTATAGCATAAAAGATAATCAAGTACAAATATATCAATGAAAGTCTAAGTAGTGAGAATTTAAACTTTGAGGAAGTAAATGGAAGAGAATGCAGTAGCATTATAACATCCTTTTTGAGACAAGCTCATATTATTCCTCTATTCATGTCAATTGTATGGTTGGTTCATATATTATATATATGCATAAGTTGGAGCTGTAGTTGTCACAGTATATGCCAAAAATGGACTTATAATTATTCTATTACATAATTTTTTATCCGTAAATTTTTAGGGAAATTTTTATCTAATGATTCAAGTATGTTAACTTGTAAAGTATAAACTGATAAGAACAAGTTTACCGGTAAATTGTAGACAAAACATGTGGCTATGTTTTTTTGTTTTAAAATAAAAGTAAAGTTTTCCTAAAAAAAAAAAAACTTAAAGTTACAAAAATATCCTTTATCTTCAATATATTATTAAATTAATTATAATTCTCTAAAATTTAATTTCAAATTCTTTTTCATTTAAGTTTTGTAATTTATAAAAAAATTAAACGTAACAATAAAATATACTCAACACATATATGTAAATAAACTAAAAATTAAAGGTAACACATTTTTTTTTTCTGCTTAAATGTAACAACACATGTATGAAAAGTTCATCGTTCATCTCTTTTTTTATGTAGAGATGAGGTTTGATCTTTCGTTTCCCTGGATTTAGAATATAACTTTTCATTTTAAATTATTATTATTTTTTAGAAAAAAGAATGATGCAAGGTTCTCCTTTGTAATTCTTCATAGATGTTGATTACAATGTTTAAGCATTCTCCAAATGAAGTTTTTAATAATAGGAGGTGTTTCCAAACCCACACAAGTGACCACTCTCTATATGCATGCACTCTTACTAGTTTTTATTCTTGAAAATGATTGGACCGCAAGTGAGGAGGGAAATGTTCTTGAAAAGTTGAGCAATTGTTTGAAGGAGTTCGAAGTAGGTGTTGAGATCAAAGTCAAAATCCCTATTTAAAGTTTTAAATATGATAAATATATTTTAATTACATTTTTATTAGTGCTTATCTCGGTATTTAACTTGCTTGCTTGAGTGTTTTTAATTAAGTCACAAGATAAATCAAGAAGTAAGCTATGTCACGACCATACAAGACGAGAAACTTACTCGAGCTCATAGCATGCATGGCTTAAAATTGATCTCCAAAAAGGACTAAAGATAGTCATTATAAGGACTTCATGCAAAAAAAACAACATGCAAACGTATGAAAGCAAGGATTAAGAATCAAGGACAAAAAAAAGTCTTAAAAGTGGATCAAAGTTTTCGCATGTTGCACTTAAAAGCACAAATGATCATAAAGGAAGAACATTTTATGATAGAATAAGAAAGTCTATGAATTGTTATGAACCAATAAAATTGCGACAACACATGGCAAAAGTGAGAAAGCTAGACACATTTTTTGCTTAGAGATTTTGGTACAAGTCCAATCAATAAAAGAGTGGCTTTTTTATAATAAGGTTAATTAACAAGATACAACCAAGAGCAAAAGTAAACTGGTTGAAGAATAGTGACACAAATTCAAAATTTTCTCATGGCTAGCGCACGTACAAAGAGGAATATTTGAGAATATTTTTTATTAAATATTTGTGATTAATATATTTTTAATCATACACATTTTATTTTCAAGTAAATCCTTTAGTATGAGGCAAGTAAGTAGTTTAAGACATGAAATCTAAGATTAGGTTGTCTTAATGATTATGTAATTAGTTAAATTATTGTAAAATCCTTCAAATGTGAAGGGGCTAGTTAGGATTCGGGTCAGTCTCGACTTTCTCTTGACTCTCAGCTGATGGTGGACATGGATCTTTTTTAGAAGCCTCTTTTGAGTCAGACTCGACTTCCTCTTGATTCCCCTCAAGATAACTCTCCAATACTATCTGCAAAATCAACACCCAATTTTGAGAGAAAATAGGTTCACCATAATAAGAAAAAAATAAGAAAAAATATCAAAAAAATCAAATGTATTTCTAAATTTGGATCAAATGCAATTGAATTTTTAAATTGTTTTGATTATATTTTATTTCGTAAGGAGTAATTTAAATATGTACCTGAACAGGGGAAGCGACCATCAAAATGTCAATAAGTTGACCATCAAATACCCCACCATTTGATGACAAGCTCACATTTAAACCCCCAAATACCTTACAATGACTTTCTTCTTTATGAATTAAAGATCCACCAAGCGATATGATCTCAAATCTTCCCTAGCAACAAAAAAGAGAGTCATATTTCACTTATGAAAAATGTAAATAGTCATCCACTCTTAAGAGTATCCTATTTCTTTGTTGGCAAGTATATTAACACATATTTTTAAAAATTAAAATAAACATGTTTTTACGTAAGTAAGCAAACCATAAAACTGTAGGACGACTAACCTCGTAAGTCTCTGTTTTATCATCTACATAAATAGTTACTTTGGATGTGGTCTCCACTGACGATAATATGCTTATATTTTCAAAGAGATTCCAGGAAAATGTCATAATCTTTTCTAATACATTCTGAATGGCAAAACATATATGTACAAGAAAAATTAATAGTTGATCCTTAGCAAGAAACTTTTTTTTTCCTTTTAAAAATGACTAATGTTTGGAGACTAGGGTAACTTAAAACCTCAAATCCTTTTCCCCTAAATAGAAGACAATAAAGATAGTTTAGACTATAGTTACAATTTATAGCTCAACCAACAAAAATGTCGATATTATTAGACTGAACGTTGTGATTGGGGTTCAAACACTCACCTCTTCTCTTATACGTGTGAGTTTTAAATTTTAATGGTCTTGTCTATCCAATATATATATATATATATATATATATATATATATATATATATGTGTGTGTGTGTGTGTGTGTAGGTTTGGTTTGAAATTGTCTCTAGTTTTGTTAATTGTTCAAGGTTATTGAATTTTGATTGTATATAAGATTTGAATCGCGAATCTCTCAATTCTAAGATTGAAATCTTAATTCACATTGCTTTATCTTTTTGTCTATTATTGTGATTGTTCGCGCACGAATTCAATAGTCAATTTTATCAAATGAGATTTTCATAACTCCGAAATATTTTCAAAAAGCTATTCACCTCCCTCTAGCTTAGCAACTTATTAGCCATATAGACCAACACATATCTCTCAAATCCCTCATCCGCATACCCGACATACTGATGCGCTTGTGCCGAATCAACCACCTGAGAGTAATCCATTTGTGACTGTGAACCCGACTCCTCTTCTCCACCTATCCTCAAGTCCCTACGTCTCCAGCCTTTGGAACATACGCATTTTCAACCTCCAGCTCCTTCCGATGGCTATTTGTCATAGTAATTTTACCTTTGCGCATCCTACCCTCTCTAATACGCCGATGTCGTGCCTCCTCCTCCCCAAACAAAAACAAATTTAAAATAACATAATAAGTGGACAATGTATTTAGGCATTTCCTAAAAACTATACACTTTTACGGTAACACAACCTAAGGCATGGAACTATGAATCTAACCCTCACATTATACACAACACTAATGCAAGTAACATATCACCAAAATAAACTTATGCACTCATCAAACTTAATATAACATGTATACATTCATCATAGTTTATGTAACATATAACATTATGTAATTCTTCAAACTTGTCAAAGAAATTTAAAATCCTAGCTTAGAATCATTATAACATATATACATTATCAAATTTAACATATTTGCAAAAAAAATTACACAAAAATAGCAAGATTATCTCAGTTAGGCATTTCATCAAACACTTTAAGTGCATTCAAAATTACTAGCACAATTAGTGTTAATTCAACATCAAAACAACTATATTGTACCTAAACCTACTCTAAACAACAATGTTAGCAACAACCATACATTATAACATCAAATTCTATCATAATTTGTAATTTTTAAACCTCACCTAAACACTAACGTTTTGCTAAATTTATGAAAATAACACACTAAACAACCTACATTGCATGTAAATAGGAAGAAAGGTACTTACTTGTTATTTACTTGAAGCAAATGGATTATTTTCGTGCAAACGAAGGTCTGAGTGAATTTGGATTGAAATTGAAGTGTTTGCATGTGTTACTGTAACTGTAGTTTCTGTGTTCTTATGATACATATCGCAACGACAGTTAACTACCGTTGGCCTCGTCGGTAGTTAACTGCTGCTGATTAGCAGAACGGTAGTTAACTACCGCTGGAGGTATTTTGGAATTTTTCATGTGATTACTATAGGACATTTTTAAAGTCAGAACAACAATTGTCGAGGAAGAGATGAGAGAGAAGGAATGAGACAATAAAACCTTAAATGAAAAAACAATTATAAGAAATCTTATGTTTCTAAAATTTCATTAGAAAATCTCATAAAACTCATCAAAATCCAATTTATTAAACAATTCTTCAAAATTTGAATGATTTTGAATACTACAAAACTTTTTTAACTGATGAAATTTTCTGCTATTGTTATCGGTGGTGTGTGTTGCTACTGCCTTGCTGCTTGGCGTGTACCTAGCTGTTGGCAACACATTTTTTAGGTGTTTTTTGATGCCTCATGCAGGTGGTTTTTGGTGGTGAGGCAGGGGTATTCTTGCGGTGTTTTCGCATGTATATGTCAGCCTCAATATCGAGAATTTTTAGGAGGGTTTTATGGTGTTCCGTATAATTGCGACATCTTTATGTATTTTATTTACGCATTTGTAAAACCAACGAAAAATCTTGATTTAATACACAATTTTTTTTTAAATTATAAAAAAGTTTTGTCTGAATATTTAAGACTTTATCGTAATAAAAAATGTCTTTTAAAATTCTTTAAAATCCCAATGCATTGCAGACCAATTTGATGGTTTATTTCAAAAATAAAAATCAGCAATGATATCGACGCCGGGAGGAGTGAGAAGGAAGACCGAGAGACAACAACGGCACAAACCACACTCGCTGTGCGTGTGGCGGGAAGAGTCCCTTCCTCGGTGTCTGTTCTTGAGGTTTTGATACAAAAACGCATTCATTCTTCACCTCAACTCTTCAAACTCAATAATAATGTACAAGCTAGCTACTACTCGAAACGTCGTCGTTTTCTTCCCTCGCTTTCGTTCCCTTTCTCTCTTCCGGAATTCTCCTTCTCCTCCTTCTTCCTTCATTCCCTCTCGTTTCCTCAGGTATACTCTCTCTATCTCTTCTTTGTGGAAATCGTTTGTTTCAAGAATTTTCTTGGTTTTTGTGCTAATGCATTGAAATGCGTACTGTATTGACTATTGAGATTATGAGTTATTTATGTTACGATTTCATTTTATTTTTGAATTTTTTGATAAATGGAGGTAAATACTAAAATATTATTGGTAAGGTTTTTTATGCATTGAGGCTGTGATTTTGTTATTTGAAGTAGTGGTGATTATGAAGCACTCGCACCAAACATGAGATAGACACTGACACGTGGACACGGATAATAATTTGATAAAATGACAGAATCGAATGTAATCACATGTGGTAGTGTAATGTCAAACACATACACGGGTCAGACACACACACACACGCCTTTAATTAGAAGTGTATGTGGTACAATTGAATTTAAGTAGCTTTTGATTTGATTTTCTTTTATTTTTAATTTTTTTATTTCTTTCCAATTTCAATAAATGGAAGTAAATAATACTAGTCATGGTAATTTTTTCTTTGTTTGTGTACTGTGTAGAGGCTGTGATTTTGTTGTTTTAAAAAAAAAACACATTTTAAGTGCATGTTTGAATTAATGGTGATTATGAAGCACAAACACTGACATGTTCACCTGACATGCGGCGAACACCGGTAGTAATTTGAGAAAAATGACAAATTTAAATGTAATCACATATGTTAGTGTTGGACATTGGACACGCTTTTGATCAGAAATGTCGGTGCTATAGGTGATTTTATATAGCTTTAGTCAAAATTGTTGTAGCTCACTGGGATTAGTCATAAACTCACCGTCAATCTAAGCATGCACTAAGTTAGCAAGCATGACCAATCTAAGAGTGAGCGAGTGAGACTTAATGAAAACTGTTAGAGAGACCTTTTGGCTTTAGGTGAGAGGATTATAGATTGAATCTTTTTGCTGGTAAGATCGATATTGTTTTTCTAGGCTACTTTGGGGAACAGGTCGGGGATTGTATCTCATTGGATTAGAGCATGTAGCTACGAACTACAATGTCAGGGGTTTGAATCCCTCCTCGTCCACAGCCGGCTAACCCCGATTTTTTGGAGGTCTAAAACCCTTGCTTGTGCTGCTTGTACCTTGGGCAACAGTTATGCATGTTAATAATAGTTCATGACTTTGAGCTCATTCTTAGTACCTATTTGCCGTTTTTTGCTACTGCGACAAAATGTACCAACCGTTTTCTTGGCTATCGTACATACACGTCTATTTAGAACATTAGATAGTTCATTCAATACAAATGAATTGTGATTAAGATGTTATGCTATGGTTACCAACTTACCATATGTGTATTTGAAATTGTAGAATGCAAATGGTATACTCAGATACAGATCCTATGTTTCTGTTAGATGGCATGGGAATCATCATGTGAAGTCCTCATTTTAAATTTAGAAGGAAAAATGCTCTAGTTTTTTGGATGCACTATTTTCTTGACATGATACAATCTTAATGATGTAAATTTCTATTGGTTTTTGGCATGGTGTCTAAATTGTATATAATTTCGATGAATAGAACAAATGGACGTGTACAGAAGATATCATGTTTTAAAGACCGGAAAGTTTCAAGGGGGAGTGGTAAAGTGACCAAGAAGCTCAGAGTATCAGATAATGTTTTAGACGAAAAAGATCTTTCTCACATATTGTGGTGGAAGGAGGTAAGTCGCCTTAATTTTTTCCTGTGAACATGGCTATTATTTTTTTATTGTTTTGATCATAAACCACATAATATTTATAGAAAACCTTGCTTTCTCTTTCTTGTTTCCTTTCCAAACTATGGCAGAATTTGGAGAGGTGCAAAAAACCCTCAACAATGAATCTAATTGAAAGACTTGAATACTCAAATTTGCTTGGCATAGATTCTAACTTGAAGAATGGAAGGTGAGTGCTTGAAATTGATGATTTTCATTTTTCCTTTTAATATTTGTAATTGAAAAATGAAAACATTAATTGCTGGTTTCTATTTTAAAACATTTATTTACACATCTCTGAGGCTTCATTCTTAATGGTAATCATTGTTTATTTTCAAACTTTTGTGCATTTTTTATTACGCCCAATGTAAGTTGATAGAAAAATTCTTTGTTGTCCAGCTTCAAGCTCACAACTTATGGATCAATTTTAACAAGAATACTATTGTAGTTAATTGACAATCCTTCATTGTTAGCCATTTACACTGGCTATTGTTCCATGAAAGATCACAAAAATCTGAACTCCCTTGTCTCCTCTATTTTGATGGATAGTATTACTATAAAAATGTTGATGGAAGAATAATTTTTTGTTTGTGCAGTCTGAAGGAAGGAACACTTAACTGTGACATATTACAGTTCAAGTCGCAATTTCCACGTCAAGTTTTACTCTGCAGGGTATGGTACACACACACGCGCGCGCGCACACACACACCATTTGATGAGAGTTTGGTTAGGCATTGGTAGTCTTGTGTATTTAGTTTAAAGGAAACAAAGCTGCCATTCTCAACAAATTGCTGTTTTCTCTTTTGCTTGCACACCATGATAATTCTAGAGCTAACTTTCTCTTGGTATCTCTTCATTTCCCCTTTTCTTTTTAAAATATGTTCTCAGGTTGGAGACTTCTATGAAACTCTTGGGATAGACGCTTGTATTCTTGTTGAATATGCGGGTTTAAATCCCTTTGGTGGTCTACGATCAGATAGCATCCCCAGAGCTGGTTGCCCTGTTGTGGTATTGGCATTTTTATTCTTGTGCATGCTGTGTATTTTTATTTGTATTTTCTGTCGAGAAATTTTTATATTAGTGCCCTGATTGGTTAATGGTTATGCTTGTATTCTCAAGCTGTTTAATTTACATTGGTAACTGTCAACAGAGAATGCCAAAAGAAAATATGGTCCAGCTTTTGTCAAGTATTTTTTATACCTAGTGTTTGTGCAACAAGAAACATGATTCAGAGTCATTCCATGATTATTGCTAGACTTTGAGTTGTTATTGATGTTGATCTTTCGTTAATGGTTTTTGACACCTTGATCAATATTCTGAGTGTTCATTCTGCTGATGTGAGATTTGGGGAGGGTGGAGTCTGTTATCTTAGTGAACTTAATTTTTTAAGCTAAAATAAATTTTAATGGTGCTTGAGTGTTACGTTTTGTGCACCAAAGGTGATAAATTTGTATTTATTTCAATAAAACTGTGGTTCAATATGGTTGCTGATTTGTTATATATTTAATGTGCCTTTGGTGTTTGGTTTCAGAATCTTAGGCAAACTTTGGATGATCTGACACGCAATGGTTATTCAGTGGTGAGTTTAGCGATTAAATGTTCTTCCACTTCCATATTTTAAATTTTATTATTACATGACTGTATTATCCTTCTTCTATTGCCTGTCATTTATAGCATCTTTCACAACCCAAATTTAGCAGCCCCTTGTTTATGCATTTATGCTGTTTGTATGTTGTTATGATGTTTGCCGTGTTCACGAATACATGTTGCTTACAAACTTTTGTCTTGACAGTGTATTGTGGAGGAAGTTCAAGGCCCAGCTCAAGCTCGAACCAAGAAACGTCGTTTTATATCTGGGTAAGACAGTATTCTCCAATTGGCAGCCGTCTCTGTCTTCACTCTCTCTTTTAGATCATCTTTAGAAGATTTGTTTGTTGTACAACTCATTAAAATGAAATGTTTTCTTTTCCTTATAAAACAAATTTTAGATAGTATGTTGTGTGACCGATTTAATGTTAAAACTTTCAGGCATGCTCATCCAGGAAGCCCCTATGTATATGGACTTGTTGGGGCTGATCATGATATTGACTTTCCAGAAGAAGCTATTCCTGTAGTAGGTATGGACTTTTTTTTACCTAATTATACTACTAATTAGATTATTAGAACATTAATATTCTAATAGTAACTTCTATTATATAATATATATCTGGTCACTTCATTTCTCTTTAGGCTTTGTTTGTAAGATAGGAGAGAAAGGGAGGGAGGGGCATTGGGTTAGGGGAGGGAAAGGAATAGGGAGGTGAGTTTGTCAAATTGTTTGAGAAAAAAAGTTTTAAAGGGAAAAAGTAGGAGAACGTTTAAGATTGGTATTTTTTGTTTTGAATTATTATAAAAAGAGGAAAATGATTTTGAGAGTTTGACAAAGCCCTACAAAACTCTCCAAAACCCTTCCTCCATCCTGTTTTCTCCAAGCCTTCTCCTCCCTTTTTCTCTTAACTCTAAGCCATAATCAATTAAATAGCATTAGTTTTGTCTTATGTTTTCCCCATTTTGATGACCCTCGTATAGTAAAGTCAAAAAACCATGACATGCCAATGATGCAATTTGAAAGGATTTCTCGTTTGGATATGCAAGAGAATGCTCACCCTAAAAAAGGATATGCAGAGGGATTAGAGCTCTTGGGTCCATTGATTTATTTATTTCGTAACTTATCTGTTTTTCTATTTACAACACATTTCTCCGCACTGGTCTTGGTCTGTTATTCATTTCTTTTTCTGTATACACCATGTTTTGTCATAAAAATTGAAACTTGTAAATATATGCGTTCTTAATTCGCGAGAAAAAAATGTGTATATTGTTGGTTTGCCATACTTGGAGGGGATACAATTAATTTTTAGTTTTCATATCTTACTATTCACATTTCTCCATTGATAATACATCTTTAGACTACATTGGAATGATCAATTTTAACAATGCCTATTTTTTACAGGAATTTCTCATTCGGCAAGGGGGTACTGCATAAATATGGTCCTAGAGACCATGAAGACATATTCTTCAGAAGATTGCTTGACCGAAGAAGCAGTTGTTACAAAGCTTCGAACTTGTCAATACCATCACTTATTTCTGCATACATCTTTGAGGAGGGATTCTTGTGGTTTGTACTTTCTTTTTCTCTACCTTTTCATCGTAAAAATTTGACCAAACTTTGATACTCATGTATGGTGACTTGATATGTAGTACATGGCATAGCTGATACTGGTAGATTTTCATATACCTTGTTATATCTAGATTTTTCTGTTTGGTAGGATCCTTTCCTCTACTTGATTTGATTGCAAATTTCCATGTTAGAGAGTACACAGTTCTATAGTTTAACTAGCTTGGCAGAGATAGTTGTAACCGTTGAATAAGAGAGAAAAGAGGGACATGATGAAATACCGTGTGTCAGAATAGCACAACGGAAGATTTATTATATAGAAGTAAGTAGCTTAGGGCCTAAGCTATGATATATTTACAGAATGAATATTCATCATAATATTATATCCTAAGTAATTTAGAGAATAAGCTAAAATATATTTAGAGCATGAATATAATTATTTACTATATATTTATATATCAACACTCTCCCTCAAGCTAGAGCATATAAGTCAAATGCGCCAAGCTTGCCACATACACAACTTGTTCTAGGACCTCGTAGAGATTTTGTAAAGAACCTCGTAGAGATTTTGTAAAAACATCTGCTAGTTGATCATTTGAATTGACAAAGCTTGTGTAAATGTCTCCTGATTCAATCTTCTCTCCGACTAAGTGGCAGTCTATCTCGATATGTTTGGTCCTTGCATGGAACACTGGATTTGAGGCGATATGCAACGCAGCTTGATTATCACATATAAGCGTCATTGGTCGTGCTTCTTCGAATTGAAGATCCTTAAGTAGCTGCTTCAACCAAATGAGTTCACATGTTACTAGTGCCACGACCCTATATTCTGCCTCAGCGCTTGATCTTGCAACTACATTTTGTTTCTTACTCTTTCAGGATATCAGGTTTCCTCCAATAAGTACACAATACCCAGAAGTGGATCGTCTATCAATGGGTGAACCTGTCCAGTCAGCATCTGAGTAACCAACTATCTAAGTATGTCCTTTATCCTCATAAATGAGACCTTTTCCCGGATCACCTTTGATGTATTTAAGAATTCGAATTAAAGCATTCATATGTTCTTGGCAAGGAGAATTTAAGAATTGACTTACCACACTAACTGCAAAGGAAATGTCTGGACGAGTGACTGTGAGATAATTCAATTTTCCAACCAATCTCCTATATCTTCCTGAATCTGATAAAGGCTCCCCCTGATTAGGTAGAAGTTTGACATTTAGATCCATAGGAGTATCAACTGGCTTGGCATTCAATAGATCTTGGCATTCAATAGATCTGTTTCTTCAAGAATATCCAAAGTATATTTCCTTTGTGAAATTACAATACCATCCTTGGATTGGGCTACCTCAATACCTAAAAAGTAACGGAGTTTACCAAGGTCTTTAGTCTGAAACTCATTAGAAAGATGTTGTTTTAACTGGAGAATTCCCTGTTGATCACTACTAGTTATGACAATATCATCCACATAAACAATAAGATAAATGCACCCTTGGGATGAGTGACGATAAAAAACAGAATGATCGGCTTGACTACAAATCATACCAAACTGTTGCACTACTGTGCTGAATCTGCCAAACCAAGCTCGAGGAGATTGTTTAAGACCATAAAGGGATCTATGCAGCCGACAAACCATGGTAGATGACTCCCCCTGAGCAACAAACCCAGGTGGTTGCTCCATATATACTTCTTCTTCAAGATCACCATGCAAAAAAGCATTTTTAATGTCAAGTTGATGGAGAGGCCAATGACGAATAGCTGCAATAGAGAGAAACAGTCTAACAGATGCCATTTTGGCGAAATCCCAAAAATCTAACCCAAAAATCTGAGTATATCCCTTGGCCACCAAGCGAGCCTTAAATCGATCAATTTTACCATCAGGGCCAACTTTCACCGTATAAATCCAATGACAACCTACTACCGATTTTCCAGGAGGTAAAGAAACCAGTTCCCAAGTGCCACTGCTTTGGAGAGCACACATCTCATCAATCATTGCTTGTCTCCACTCAGGGTGAGATAATGCTTCTTCTGGAGATTTAGGAAAAGAAATAGAAGACAAAGAAGACAAACAAGTATAATGCAAGGGGGAAAAATTATGATAACACAAGTCAATGTAATGAGATGGATTTCGAGTAGGACGTATACCTTTCCGAATAGCAGTAGGAACATCTGTGGTCGGATCCGGTAAAGGCGATGGCGACGAAGGATAGTCTGGAATAGGTGTCGGAACATGCACAACAGATGGTGGTTGACGACGTTGGTAAGTTTAAAGAGGTCGTGGAGTGGGAGGCTCCGCGGGAGGGTCTCCAAGAATGGTTGTAGAAGGCTCCATGGGAGGAGGAACATAAATAGTGGACTCGGGCGGAACAGACACAATAGGTTGAAAAGGAACAATATCAGACGAGGTTGGCATATCAGCCTGAAGTGGGTCTAGAGGTACATTGGTTGACCAAAAAAAGGAACAAACTCAAAAAATGTAACATCAGCTGACATGAGGTACCGTCGAAGAGGAGAGTAGCAACGATAACCTTTTTGAGACCGATGATAACCAAGAAAGACACATTTGAGTGATCGGACTGAGAGTTTGTCAAGACCAGGAGAAAGATCGTGAACAAAACATGTGGACCCAAACACACGGGGTGGAAGTGAGTGTAAAGGGTTATTAGGAAAAAGGACAGAGTGTGTGGAAGTGAGTGTAAAGGGTTATTAGGAAAAAGGACAGAGTGTGGGACTTGATTACCTAAGACCGAGGAAGGCATGCGATTTATAAGATAGCATGCCGTTAGAACAACATCCCCCAAAAACGAAACGGAACATTACTATGAAGTAAAAGAGTTCGAGTGATTTCAATGAGATGACGATTACTATGGGCACATGAAGTTTGATGAAGAATACCTTGGAGGACATAAAATTTTGAAATTGGTGAGACAAATATTCTTTGGCATTATCACTACGTAAAGACTGAATAGACACTCCAAATTGAGTTTTAACTTCTTGATAAAATTGTTGAAAAATAGAGAATAATTCAGATCTATTTTTCATTAAAAATAACCATGTGCAACGAGAAAAGTCATCAATAAAAGTGACAAAATATTTGGAATCAAGAGTGGAGATATGACGCGAAGGGCCCCAGACATCGGAATGGACTAAAGCAAAAGGGGACGATGCTTGTTTATTGACTCGATCTGGAAAATGACTACGAGTGTGTTTCCCTAATTGACACGACTCACAGTGCAACTCGGATAATTTAGAAAGACTAGGGACCAACCTTTGAAGTTTGAGGAGACTTGGGTGACCCAACTGAGCATGTATAGTAAGAGGGGAATCTGTGGTTGGGCATGCTGTGGATGTGTTTACGAGATAATAAAGACCATTAGACTCACACTCGGTGCCACATTGGGTGACCCAATGCCAGTGGACTGTGATTCAGAACCATTTGCTGTGATAATACTCGGTAAGTAACCGGATGTAGTGAGAGAGGAGGAAAAAAAATCTTTTTTACCGGTAATATGATGAGTTGCACCTGAATCAAGAATCCATAGATTAAGAGAGGGTGACGTAGAGTTACAACTAATTACCGATGTTTGCTCCCGAAACAGCTGAACTTTGACGAAATTTTACCCATCGGAGAAAATCTTCATAAGTTGGCATAGAAACCTTAGGAGAATCGGTGGTCCGAATGGTGTCAGATAGAGCAATCAAAGGACGTGAAGAGCTCCCTTGAAGTTTTCTGCACTGAACGACAGTATGTCCCAAACAGTGACAGTACCTACATTTGGGACGAGTCATGGAGATAGATGGTCGCTCTCGAGAATAAAAAAAAAAAAAAACAGCCCCGTCGGTCGAAACCCAAAAATAAGACCTGATCTGGATCGTAGAGAGAATTCCGAGTCCGGAGAGACCAACAGCAGCCGAAACGGTGACCGGACGTGCTCTCACGCGCGGTGCAGAGTGGTGGCGCCTGAGGGCGCGTAGAGGGTTTTCGGAGGTGGAGAATTTTGTGATAGGCTGGATTTGGGATTCCGATTCTGATGGTGAAGTTTGTTTTCAGTAAGTCACCGGAATGAGTGGCGGCAGCGGCGATTGTGGTGGTTTGTGATGTATATCAGTGCCGGAAATTGACACGGCAGTGAAGGAGTGGCAAACCGGAGTTGAAAACAAGGTTTGCCAAAAAAATTTCTCACCGGAAGACAGTGGGTCCACCGGGTAAACACGGATTAGGGTTGTCTCTCAATAGGCTCTAGATACCATGTTGAATAAGAGAGAAAAGAGAGACATATGATGAAATACCGTGTGTCAGAATAGCACAACGGAAGATTTATTATATAGAAGTAAGTAGCTTAGGGCCTAAGCTATGATATAATTACGGAATGAATATTCATCATAATATTATATCCTAAGTAACTTAGAGAATAAGCTAAAATATATTTAGAGCATAAATATAATTATTTACTATATATTTATATATCAACAGTAACTAATAAATTATTGGTAACCGTTATATTTATTAATTCATTTGATCTAGAATTGTAAAGTTCTCTCAATGCTTGATTTCCTGGGAAATGCTACGGATAATTTCTCTTCTCGAACACATTTATGGCATATTTGTAGTTTCATGTATTCTTGTTATGTATTTGAGTAGCGTATTTCAGGAACGGCCAGTTGGGCAGAATTTGGTGAAGGGGGCCTGTTGTGGGGAGAATGTAGATCCAGACATTCTGAATGGTTTGATGGCAACCCTGTTTCTGATCTTTTGGTTAAGGTGTGATTCTAAACAGGATATATGTCTTGTGCATTTTTTATTTAATTTTGAATTTAACTGATATAAATAAGTTGTTTTAGATTCTTACATGTGTATTTCACTTTGGAACATAGGTAAAGGAGCTCTATGGTCTTGATCATGAGGTTCTGTTTCGTAACGTAACCGTGTCTTCGGGAAATAGGGCTCAACCTTTAAGTCTTGGAACATCTACTCAAATTGGTTGGTATCTTAAACATTGATTATGCTTGCTGGTCATTTTCTTTTTCTTATATCTGGATTTCCTGTGTCTCAGGTGTCATTCCGACGGATGGAATACCTTCTTTGTTGAAGGTCTTACTTCCACCACATTGCAAAGGATTACCAGTATTGTGAGTAAAGGACTCTTATGTTTTTATGAACCAATTGAAAATCATTCCATGCTAGTTATTGACATTTGGCAAACCTGTCGTTTAAAATTTTACATAAAAAACTCTATTTTTAAATATGCGTTAAACAGTTGTTCTCAATGTATTGATTTAATATGTCTTATTAGTAGTTCATGTGATTGAAGTGTAATTCCAAAGGTAAAATATCTTTTGTTATTGTTATTTCCTTTTATTCACACTGCTCTATTTTCTTATTTTCTGTTTTTAAGACATATTTTGTTTCCCTTAATTCTGGCAGAACCAAGTTTATCCTAGTTGTTGGATGAGGGTGTATTGTCTTGCTGATAGAGAATTACGTGTTATATTTTAAACTTGTTTATATTTTTCAATATTCAACAACTTAGATAATTGTATTATTCATTGTTCATCTCAATTGGACCGAAATTTTCACTTTAAATTATTTACCTCTCTTATTCTGCTTATTTTTTAATAATTAAATATAACTAAAAGTGTAGTCTTTTAGTTATTAATTCTGGATTCTGTACCAAATTTATGTAATTGTCTGTTTACTGTTTTAAACATGTTTATACTTGGATCATTTAAATAATCGTACAATCATTGTCCAACTGTACTAAAATGTCACTTTAAATTATATTTCTCCCTTGTTCCTCTTATTGCATTACTTTTTATTTTAATAATTAATGTAGCTCAAAGTGCAGTCTTTTAGTGATTAATTCTTGATTCCTTTACAAATTAACATCATTGTCTGTTTACTTTGGTTCTCAGGTATGTTAGGGATCTTCTTTTGAACCCTCCTTCTTATGAGATTGCATCCAAAATTCAAGGTTATTTCAAATTATTATAAACTTGTTTTTGTATAACTGTTTTCTAGTTCAAATTTTATCTCAGCTTGTACTTTAGATGAAAAAAATAATAATATGACTATATTTTAAACTTAATTTTGGACTCATTTCCTTCTGCTTTTGTTTGGCAGCAACATGTAGACTTATGAGCAGTGTAACATGCTCAATTCCGGAATTTACGTGTGTTTCTTCAGCAAAGGTTATTTATTTACTTCTGCTACTTTTGAATGAGCTTCAAGTGAAACCTGATGCATGCTACTTTTGCCTTAAAAAGATTCATGTGACTAGCTGTTTTTATTTATTTTAATTACTCTTGATGTAAATTTTCTTCTTCCAGTTTGGTTTTTAATACTGCGTCTTCAATTTCTTTTATATGTAGTGTTTAACCTTTTTTCTATCAACCGTTTTATTGTGTATGCAAATGTGTTTTCCTGTTTAACTCGTCACTATTTTTGTGCAGATTGCTAAGCTACTTGAATGGAAGGAGGCCAATCATATTGAACTTTGTAGAATAAAGAATGTGCTAGATGAAATATTGCACATGTACAGAAAATCTGAGCTCAATGAAATATTGAAACATTTAATTGGTCCCACATGGGTGGCTACTGGGTTAGACATTGACTTCAAAACGTTGGTGAGCTCCAAAACTTGGATTTTGTTTCCTTCCACTTTGCATATATGAAAATAAGGGATATTTTACAGCCTCTTAGATGTGCATTTGTCAAACTAGAAAATGTCTATCTTAAGCTATGTCCTCTTCCAGTATCCAAAGTCCCCTTATCATATTTAGGATTACTGATGTAGAGTCAAATTGCATTGCATGTTGGTTATGTTGTTTTTATTATAGTAACTGTTGTTCAGTTTACAATTGTGGTGTTTGAGGTAGGTATTAAACGTCATAGTTTTTATGAAACTAAAAAAGGTTGTATTGTTATCCGAAGACAGCAGATGTTTGGAAAGTAATTTTACCATGTTCATCAACTTTGTTCTTTTTTTCCTCTTGCCCAGCTCCTTTTATATTCCTGTTCAATTAACATGAAAAAAATGATGGAAGTTAGAGCAGCTAGCTAGTTAGTTTAACAGCACTAAGATAAATAATTATGGGGGTGTATGGTAAGAGGCATTGTTTAGATTTGTTAGTATTGAAATTTAGGGTTTTAGACAAGGAATAAACGAAGAGAAAAGATAGAGACTTTGAATTTTGAGCGTAGTTTGATTTGATGCAATAGACTAAGCAGTAATAATTTTTTGTGCATATACTAGGCTCCTAATCCTAATTAAATCAGGATACTAATCATGATAAATTGACAATTATTCGAATCCTAATCCACTGATCTTTAAGAGACAATCTAAGTTATCTTAAATACTATTAGATACAACATCATATTATCAGCTATTTTTCATTTATTCTAACAATGCCCTTCAAGTGAAAGTTAAAGCTTAATAAGCTTTTAGTGTGTTACAAATAAACCCTTGAGAAATTAAATTATAATATGGACCTCCCAAAACATGAATAGAAACACAACTTATTTGATGTTGGAGATCTTGGAGAGTTGAACAACATTACCAGAAAGTTAACACAACTTGATCATCAATCTGAATATTGCATAACGAAGGAAGAAAAGTCTTTTGGAATATTATTCAATGAAAATTTCCTGGTGTTATTATACATAACAAGAACTAAAACTTCTCCAAATCCACAAAGAACAAGAATTCAAAGTTTACACCACAAGAAATTTAGGATATAAAAATGTTGAAATTGAAACTTAAGCTGACATGCGTCATGACCATTGATATTTCATCACATAAATTTTGTGAGATAGTAGAAGTCACCATTGGTATGACTCACAACTAATTCATCACTAACTTGGAATAGCTAGAGCCAAAATTCAGCTGGGATAGCCAGAGCCTGAACCAAATTACTGCTGGGATAGCCAGAGCCAGATTGAACTTTGGAGAACCATGTCAAACTTAATCTAGGATTGCCCTGGCCAAACATACTGTCACAGTACTAAATTTGATGATTTTATGTATTTTAAAGCTGGAATTCTGTTCAGGCACAATGAAAATATGATTCTTCAGTCATTCCATTCCTGGTTAATTTATCTGCCTCAAGTTGCATTGGAATGTAAACTTTTCATAATGTTATTTCTTTTTTCCAGGTTGCTGGATGTGAAGTCGCATCGGGTAAGATTGACGAAGTAATATCTCTGGATGGTGAGACAGATCAGAAAGTCAGTTCCTTCTCTGCTATTCCTGATGAATTTTTTGAGGATATGGAGTCTGTATGGAAAGGTCGAATAAAAACAATCCACATAAATGATGTACTTACTTCCTTGGACAAAGCAGCTGAGGACTTGAATTTAGCAGTAGGTCTCTTTAACTGACACACACCTTGCCTATAGCTGTTTGCAAGTTAAGTGTATTTTGAGAAACATGTTATGTTTCATTTATATTGTCCCAAAAATCTTTCAGGTTACTGAAGATTTCACTCCCGTAGTTTCTAGAATAAAAGCTTCCATGTCGCGATTTAAAGCTCCTAAGGGGGAAATATCTTATTCTCGGGAACAGGAAGCAGTGTGGTTCAAGGGTAAACACTTTATACCAAATATATGGACTGGTACCCCTGGAGAGGAACACATTAAACGGCTTAAACATGCTTTAGGTTCTAAAGGTAAAAAGGTAGGTGAGGAATGGTTTACCACTACCAAGGTGGAGGCTGCCTTATCAAGGTGTGTTTTTAAAAAAAATAAAACTGGAGTTTTATGTTTTCTTTTTAAATTTCATCAAACACTTTTCCTTTCCTATTTTAATCATATATGCAAAGCAATTTGTCATAGGTACCATGAAGCAAATGTCAAGGCAAACACTAGAGTTTTGGAACTTTTAAGGGGACTTGCTGCTGAATTGCAATCCCATATAAACATCATTGTTTTTTCTTCCACATTGCTTGTGATTACCAAAGCGTTATATGCTCATGTGAGGTTTGTAAACATCCTTTGTTGCTTCTGCTTTATCTGTGGATAACATGCAATGGTTTTTGACCTTGCAGTGTATTGATGATTTTCACCTAACCTCTATGGATTTGATTGATCTTCAACATATTAGCTTTGTAGATTCAATTTAAATTTTATGAATTTTTCAATTTGTTGATTTATAGTATTGCATGCGTTGATTGAAACATGTGTTTATGGGTGTCTTGAAATCATTTGATACTAAAGTATTGAATTGTCAATGATGGAGCTGCACTACCATAGTATTTTGCTCCATTTGTTTATCTTAAAAATGGGAGAGCAACACCGAAATTGTGAAATCACTATTGTAGCAGTGATAGTTTTATATTATTGGCTTATTTATGGAGTGTGTATTACTGTATTGCATTAGTGGTCAAATTTCTTGGATACTATTACGTTTTGAACAAAGTAGATTAAATATACCACAAATTCAATCATACTTCCACATTTCAAGGAAAATATTGTAGATGACTAGAAACTGTTTTTAACTATTTCAATTTCACTGTGATTATGTTACATTATTCCACTGTGTTTTGAACTGGGGTTGTAAAATGTTAGATGTCAATGTTTTACCGAAATCATCATTTTTCTCTTTGGAGCCTTGCATGTTTTATGCTAATTATGTTCATTGATGTCTTGCAGTGAAGGAAGAAGAAGGAAATGGGTTTTTCCTACATTAGTAGAATCCCAGAAGCTTGAGGTAGTATATAAAAACTCGATGTGTTATGGGGAAATTGAATCACGAGTCACGACATAGGATTTTCTATTATATATGTACTGTTTGATGCTTCCGTTGAATATTCTAGGATATTCATAATACATATCTCATTATTTATCAAGATTAGTTACCGTTTTATTCCTGCGATGTAAGACGAGATATACATGCAGAACAATGTTACTTACCTCCATCTTCTTATGCCTTTATTATGTAACCAATGGTCACAGTTGAAGTAGTCCATGAAGTGTCAGCTATGTAACCTCAGAGGACAAAGTTTAAATCCCCTAGGGGACGGTTGTAAAATGATCACAGTCAAAGTAAATCTATTAGTGTATCTGTCAGTAGTGCTGAATTTGGTTTTGGATGTAGACTGTGATCCCGTCAGATTGAGTTCTATTTACCACACAAAGGATCAATAGTTTGCATGGTGAAATGAAGTGCAATAGCTTTTCCGCCTGATGATATAGGGAGATGCCAATGTTCTTCATACTTTACAGCAATGGAGCTTGAATTAATTAGTTGATATTGTTAGTTTGAAATACAAACTCTAGTACACCTCTTTCTGTAAAGAATTGTAGCCAAGTGTTTTCTTCCATGAGGGCTGACATTATGTGAGGTGATTGTTTTGAAGCTATGTATTTAGGGGTAACATTATTTTGTGTATTATTTTTTGGGAGAGATTATTTTTATGTGTATTGTGTAGTGTTTTCTAGTCTATCATCCATTCACTAGCTGTTCTTTATTAATAACTTGTTTGAGATTCATAATGGGATGAATGAACTTTGTCAAACTGTTGTTGCAGGATGGGATGCCATCCGATAAAAATCGCAAGATGAAGATAGTTGGTTTATTACCATATTGGTTCAACATAGCAGAAGGAGGCGCTGTGCTTAATACTGTTGATATGCAATCATTATTTCTATTGACAGGGCCAAATGGTGGTGGTAAATCAAGTTTACTTCGGTCAATTTGTGCTGCTGCACTACTTGGGATATGTGGACTTATGGTTCCTGCTGAATCTGCCCAGATTCCCTATTTTGACTCTATCTTTCTTCATATGAAGTCATATGATAGTCCAGCTGATCACAAAAGTTCATTTCAGGTTTGCAATTGGTTCATACTTTGCCCTTAAATTCATCTATAGTTGGATATCATATAATGTTGATTGCTTCATTGTCTATATAAGAAATCTATATATCAATTATTTATTGAAGTTATCTTAAAGTCTATATAAGGTCCATATATTGACCAAATAAAGCCAAACATCAAAATAACAAACCAAATATCATAATAATAACCAATCCTATTAGAAGTTTCAGATAATCTAAACATAGAATAATTTCCTTAAATCCCAAGAAACAATAAAATAATTCCAAAGGGTTGGCCGCAATTAAGGCATATGATCTTTACAAAGTTTGTAAATCTTTTAGCTTAAATGGATAGCTGGAAAACATCTTTACAAAGTACGTAACTTCAAATCCACCATATTTGTAAGAAGCTAGCGACATATGATCTTTATTCAGCTTAGTGTCGAATAGAGCTACTTTTCATTACTCTCTGTTTGTGGTCTCCGTCTAATAGCGCTTCTCATGATTTTTGTCTTTGTCTCTTGCTCAAAAGAACATTCTCATAATATTGAAGAGCTTTGACATAAGATTTTTTTTTCATCTCATGTATGAGATTTTATCGCTATAAAATATATGACTTTAGTCACACGACTTTCACCAATTTTGATAAAACAAAAAGAACTCGTGTACTTGTGGTGACCGATTGTAGATACTTCGTACTGAACATTGTTCATAAGGAGGAAGAGGCAAATGTGGGAAGATCACACAATCTGTGTCGGAAGCTTTTATGAAAAGTAGCTCTGCTTAAGCTTATCAATTAAGAAGATACATGCGTAACAGTTGCCACTATTCTATGTCCTTTGGTTTATCAAGCTTGTTCTCATAGGTTAATCAAGATTTATGTAGAGTCTAGTAAAAAATGTATGTTTGTGGTCCTTAAGAGTCCCACATTGGGTGAGAAAAGGCCTGAACATGTGTTTATAAGTGTTGGAGGCAGTCCTGACCTCACAGGCCAGTCTTGTAAGGTTGAGTTAGGCCTAACTAAAAATTCTAAGAGTGATCATTCTCACCAAAACCGCAATTAATAACTTAAACAGTATTTAGTAACGAGAGAAAAAGAGTATGGCAATTGATAAAAATAAGTCAGATGGCTGTTATGTGTAAGCTCTTTTTAACACTAGTAAATTTCTGTAAGAAGAATTGATATTTTGTGCTTGGAACTTTCTGATTAGAGTTCTTATAACATAAATCATACTCTAGTCTCTGTTGAAATTTGATAAATTTACAATTTCCTCCCTTCTAATATCACCATATCAGAAACAGCAGGGATATCCTTTTCATTCCTCTGTATAGTCTGCTGTACAACTATGTACTATTAAAATATTCACAGGGAAGGGATAAGTGTAATTTCCAAAACTAGAATCAACAATTATGAAATCTCACGAGTCAACATAATTTTTCGTGAAAATGAAATAGTGTTGTCTTTTGCTTTATGGATTTTCCTGAATAATATATGTTGTCTGTTGCTTTATGACATTTCATAAGTACCTTGAACAGTTTATCCTTCTTAACATCGGTTACAGGTGGAGATGTCCGAACTTCGATCCATCATTGCTGGAACCACCAAAAGGAGCCTTGTGCTTGTTGATGAAATATGCCGAGGAACAGAGACTGCAAAAGGGACTTGCATTGCAGGCAGCATCATTGAAACTCTTGATAGAAGTGGCTGTTTGGGGATTGTGTCTACTCACTTGCATGATATATTTACCTTGCCACTGAACATCAAGAACACTGTACACAAAGCAATGGACACAACTTGCATTGATGGACAAACAAAACCTACTTGGAAGCTGGTAGATGGAGTTTGTAAAGAAAGTCTTGCTTTTGAAACTGCCAAGAGGGAAGGAATTCCTGAGATTATTATCCAAAGAGCTGAAGATCTTTATCTGTCAGTTTATGCCAAGAAAATGCTTTCTGCAGAAAACTATGCAAAACAAGAAGAATTGTCTAGTTACATCAATGGTAATAATTCTAACGGGACACATCATTCCGAAAAGTTTATATCAGGAATTTCTCACAAGGGAATCTCTTTAGCTAATCCAATTGAAGTTTCACATAAGGAGGTTGAGAGTGCTATCACTGTAATCTGCCAGGATTTTATAGCGGAACTCCAAAGGAAAAAGATTGCATCAGATCTTATCAAAATAAAGTGTTTCTTAATTGGCACTAGGGAATGGCCACCCCCGATGACTATAGGCTCTTCAAGCGTCTACGTGATGCTCAGACCAGATAAGAAACTCTACGTAGGAGAGGTACATCACGACTTCTTTTATGTTTTCTCAACTGTGAAGTTGTTACATGTTTTCTTATCACTTCACTTACCATGTTAAAGGGTGGTTGTTGGACAAGACAGAATTTAAAAAAATTAAAATATACCAACTCATTCTTTTTATCAATTAATTTTGATCCTCACATAAAAAAATAATCCTAATACCTCTAAAACAGACAATTAAACTGGTAGGTACCAGAATTGGTTCAGTACCTTGTTGGGACACCTAATAACAACTGTTTATAGTCAAAACCTCTATAGGACAGAAAGCTGAGCCAAGCAGCATCTATTTGAATTAGAATCAATTTTTACACTTCATATTTGTAAACCTTAGGAACTTCTAATACCATGAAGTGATGTAAGCATCTCACTTGATAAGTCATTTGGAGAGATAGATAGAGAAATATAATACATAGAATCAGATCGACAGTTCATTTCTCTTTGTGCCGCTCATATGTTTGCCTTTCCTGCATTTTATTTGTCATGACTTTTTGAACAAGATACTTTATCTTGATTTGAATTGACAAGGACATCTAGCTTGATTTATACTACACCTTTTTGGAATGTTTATCATTTGATTGATTTCATGCTGTGATGGACTGATGACAGACGGATAATCTCGAGGATCGAGTTCGTGCACATCGATCGAAAGAAGGGATGCAGGATGCATCGTTCCTTTATTTCCTAGTTCCAGGAAAAAGCCTGGCCTGCCAAATAGAAACTATGCTAATCAACCAGCTTCCGAATCGAGGCTTCCTATTAAGCAATATAGCTGATGGTAAGCATCGGAATTTCGGCACATCCAATGTTTACGTGTAACTACATATGATAAACATCAACAATCTTTTACTCAGTATTATTTTGGCCGGTGTATACAGCTAATGACTTAAATCATCTTTTAAGTTTTACTGATGAAATTTAGGAAGCAATGTCTGCAGCATTTTTGTTAGAATTAGTTGCTGCAGCTGCAATTATGTTCACATCGGCAAATGTAGAAATTATTGTATTTTGTATTGGATTGCAAGTACATATTAGTTCGTATTCTATCTATTCCTTAAAGCATGTCTTTTATGGACTTCCCTCCCCATCCAACATACTAAAACAGGTATATTCATTAATGCAGCGAGTTGGAACAACAGATCATTCTTGGTAAAAATGTTCAGTTTGTATGGTTCTTTGAAGTGTTACATCGATTGACCTTCTATTGAGAGAAATGTTGTATATAAATCTGCAAGTTTCTTGTAGTAATGCTCTGAACCTATGAAACACGAACACTCTTCGGATTAGGTGTGTTCCGTCATGTCCGACACCGACACATATAATTACACTGAATTGTGTGATTTTTTCAAATTATTAGTGGTGTTGACATGTCTGTGTCCGGTGTCCGTCTTCGTATTCGGGCTTCATAGCTATGAACACTACAACTATCTAATTCCAGATTCATTTTACCCCCCAAAAATTCGACGGTATATGCTCATTCATTATAGTGTGATTCCTTAAAGAGTAAAATCCTTTGTGGAAGTAAAATGGAAAGAAGTGTGCATCCATGTGAAATTATGGCGTAAATTTGGTAACATAGTATGATTAGATGATGAAAAAAACCTAACACAAGTCAAAACCTCACGAAACAAACAAACGAAACTAAGAGGATCACAACATTTTAATTTGTTTTTATTTCTGGAATTGCTTCTCAATTAACCTAATAATATTTTAAAAGTGGTAGCAAATTCCATGGAGTACACTCGAAAATTTGAGTGTATTGGTGCACTTGACATTTGAATTAATAATTAAATAAATTGTTTTTTTATTGAAGAAAAACACTTTCTATCATTCAAAATTATAACTAAATATTATTTATCAAAAGTGTCGGTGAAATAAAATTTATTTTTTCTAAATTTTTGTTACTCATAATAATGAATATTGATTATTTTTAAGATAAAATAAAACTTTTAATATAATTCTTTTTTTTTCCGTTAATCTATTGATTTAGAAAACAAATGTATTGATACACTTCTTCAATTTACGAATATATCGTGGAAGCTACTCATTTCAAATCGTATCCTCAGTCCAATTTTGCAAAACAGTGCCTATGTATTGCAACAGTTTCATATATTTAATGAAATTTCATCACAGTCTTCTAATGGATGAACAAAAGAAACAAACCCCAACTAAAGAAGAAACTACATTACCAATTAGATGATGCAATTACCAGATTAGTGCTTTCACAACAACAACAATAACACTTAACACATTTCCAACACATTTATTATTTCGACAACGTAAGTAATAAGTGGTTCAAGACGGATCAAATCATACTTTGATATCATGTTAACAATATAGAGCATCATATATAGATAGGAATAAAATTAAATAAATTTATAGTAAATATTGAAATACATATTTTAATCTTTTTATTTAAAAAAATTGAAAATTTAACTTAAAACAAATACATCCTTAATATTAAACGTTAAAAGAAATTTTATTTTATTTTGAAAAAGATAAAAAGAATTTTATGTCACTCATGTGCTGCTACCCACGAAAGAAGTACTATACAGTAACTTTCTAAAATACACGGTAAAAAGTCAGCGGTGAATTGAGTATTTACTGTTCTTGCCAAGGAGGATAGACAGTTGACATCTTGGTTGACAATACAAGGATTGAGGTCCCACGGCGTGAATATAGGAAATAGAAATCAATGTACCTAAAAAGTTCCAATCTTTCATTTCAATCTTATCTATGTTGTTAAGGTAACAACAATAGAAGAAAATAATGGAGGTACAACAATGGTGGAAGCTTAGATTCTCCTTCAAGAGCGCAACCATTCTTGTCTGCTTCCTCAATATCATCACTGCTATCTTCCTTCTTCATGGCTTCTTCTTCACTTCTCCCTACACCCGCACCAAATTCTACCCTGAAAACACCAACTCAGGTTGGTTACCCCTCTTCTTCTATCTCTTTTTTCCCTCACAAATTTCTTCATTTTTTATCCTATAACTTCAAACCTATAATGGGTTTTTTATATTTTTGTTGATCATGTCATAAAGTGAGGTTTTTTCCTTTTTGGGGGTGAAAATTATGTCTTTTTTTTTTTGGGTGATTTGATTATGAGGTAAAGGAGGTTGAATTTGTTGGTTATTTTGATTTTGACTTTGTTACTTTTTATTGATTGTTTGTTAGGTTTTGATTTTGATTGTTTGAATTTTCCAACTTAAATGCTAGTGACTTTTTGTATTAGGTGGTTCTTGGAAATTAGGATTATGAATTTGAGTTGGATTGGATGTTGAATTAATGTACTGTTATTAACATTAGAAGATAAATTCTGTTCAATTGACATGAATTTTGATTGCTAATTATTGGTAAATTGTTTTCATATTTTGTTTGCTTGGACAGAGTGTTGGGCGATAACGAACTAACATGAGAGTAAATTAAGCATAGGGGTGATGAGAATGTTGTGTTGGATGTGTCCTAGGACTAGAAATGATAGAATCAGAAATGAAAATATTAGAGAGAGTTGGGGTGGTAAATATTGTAGAAAAGATGATACAAACTTGGTTTAGGTGGTTTGGGCATGTAAAAAGAAGACTCGTAGATTATGACGACATTTGATCCATGAAGCCAACCCCTCTTAGTGGGATAAGGCTTGGTTGTTATTGCTCAATAGTTTTCTCAGATCAGCTTGTGGGTGGTCCTTAGTTTAAGTGATGAAGTTGGAACTAGTGACTAATGTGTTGGAGTTGGATACTTTCTTTGTGTTACTAGAGAGAAAGGCACACACAAACTTGATGCTCTTACGAAAATAATGATAGATTGTCAGTGTTCTCAAATATTGCCATGGTTGCTCCATCGTGAATTGTTGTAGCGAAAGTTTCGACAACTGCCATGGCCAATTTGTGAAGGACAATAACTGTTTTTTGTGCCTTCCATTCCACTGTTATGACTCCAAAAAAATTAGGAGAAAATAACATTAGAGGATCAAAGTCCGGGCTCAGACCATAATGCAAGATCATGGAACAATCATAACTATGCTAAGAAAACAATTGCATTTTACAAAAGATGTAACATACAACATATTTGTTAGATTATTTTCATGCGCGCCAAGCAAATATACTTTGCTGTTGCATACAAGCCACACCTTCTCCAATTCTTGTCTTTCATTTATCTGATTGAAGTATGGAGGCAACATGTATTTAACTCACAGTATGCTTGGTTAAAGAAGCTTTGATACCATGTCAAGGAACCAATTATCCGAAATGCTTTACCTGATATGTATTGGATTGGATTGAGAACTGATTTTCATCACCTCTGTTTGGATTGATGGAACATAACGGAATGGAGCGGAACGGAATATAATGGAATGGAGCGGAACGGAAAGGAATGGAATAG
The DNA here is from genome assembly GCA_946800305.1 of Medicago arabica. Lineage (NCBI taxonomy): Eukaryota > Viridiplantae > Streptophyta > Magnoliopsida > Fabales > Fabaceae > Medicago > Medicago arabica. Next base: position 19,142,540 of record OX326965.1, on the reverse strand, counting down.
ATAATACATTCCATAGTTTGGATATTTTATGATGGAGCGGAATAAATTTACCGTCCCATTGTTTGGATTGTTGACGGAATGGAATGAGTTATAACTATTTTTTCCAATTTTACCCTTCTTTAAAATTAAAACATATATTTTCTACTAAAATGATTACAAACTATATAATTATAATTATAATTATAATAAAAAATAGTTGAAGTCTTGCGTTTTTCTAAGCAACCAAATATGATTTCATTGAGGAGCAAGGATTGATCTTGTTTCCATAGGAACACAAATGAAACAAGGCAATCTCTAATAACCAGTTGCAATAGCTCCAGAACTCATAGCTAACATAGGGAATTTGCCTTTTCACTTCTCATAAATATAATATGATACAATGAAATTGAAAAAATTGATTATCAATGATTATTATTTATTAATAATAAGTATTAAAAAGTGCAGCAAGTTTTTTTTTAAAAACAAGAATAACCTAAGTTGATAACGAACAATTATCGGTACTATTTCTGTGTTTTTATGATGATGAATTTTATAATCATGAACCAAGATAGTGCATATATAGTAGAAAAACAAAACTGAAAGTGGAGATTCAAAGGAACAAATATAACTAATGTAGAGAAGATGGGGATATATTTGTAATTTTGTAATTTGAAGAATAAATTAATTGAGGATTCCATCTTATTCCGCCCAAATTGGAGGGTAAGTAAAATGAGAGTAAGTGATGGAATGTGATGGAATACATACCATTGAGTTCCATTCCATCCCACCCTTTTAATGACTATCCAAACAATGGAATTTTAATTTATCCCATTCCATCCCATCCCATTCCATCATATACCATCAATCCAAACAGAGCCGTTACTTTAATTAGATTCATAGATAAAAAAATGAAAACATTCTATTTGAGCATTGGACTGCATAAGCAACTTATAAATGACACTGATTCTACTTATGAAATGCTTTGAATATACTAGTATACTCTAAAGTATTTGTTAAACTCGCTTCTGATATGCTTTGGTTTTAAATTGCAGCTGAACTCAGTTACATAAAGGAATCTGAAGAGATTCGTCTTGCCATGCTACCATTGGAGCTAATAAAAAGAGTGAGTTTTGAATTGGTTGTTCGCTATATTATTTATGACCATGTTTGTTATACATTAATGAAGACCAAAGCTTAACTAAGAGAGGGAAAAATAAATCTTGTTGAAAGTAGTTCATACATTTTTCTGCAAGTAACTATTAATTTGAGAAGTTCTGGAACAGACCTAAAACTTTGTTATGGGTTTTTGAGTTCATCCTCTAGTTGGAAGGCTTGTAGGTCATTGATAGGATCACAAGCCTTTGCTTTATACTCATTATAATTAACTTGAATTTTTAAACTCATCGTTCTGGCACAAAGCTGAAACTTTTATTGATTCAATGAAATCCGGAAGTCCTGTCCTTGATTTCAAAGTCAATTAATGGGCGATTGAATATGTAATTATTTATTACCATGACATACTATTGACAGTGACTGATAGGATCGCAAGTAGATATTGGACTTGGGAATATTGGGTGATATTTGTATCGAGTATTGACTGATATTTGTATGGATTGAAAAGATAAGGTTTCCTGTAATAGATCTGCAATGGGTCCAACCCTTTCCTGTACCCTTCTATGGCATGGACTATTATCACCAAATTTCGTTTTCTGGAATGCATTTATGGTATGAATCTTAGTGTGTTCTCATTCAGGTGAGAGAGATTGAGCAAGAAGGGTACACTGAACCAGAAACAGCCCAGAAGAAAGACACGAAGCAGACAGCTGCTGTTGATCTGTCTAAAAGGTTAAAGGATTTCCGTTCCTTGAATGATGCTTCCAGCTTGAAAGGTTTTTCTCTTTTCACCCTACAAACATTTCTCAGTCTTAACTGTCTTTTATGTGAAAACACAAGCAACAAACACAGAAAATGTGGATGTTCATTACTTCCCTGTTGGCAGAAAAAATTTATCGAGGAAGTTTTTCAATTGAGTTTTAGAAATCATTTCAAGTTCTTCACATTTAGATTATCATAGTGATAGAGCAATAGCATCATGACAAACTGTAGTTATAAGTTGAAGTGCAGCCCTATCAGGCGACGCGCTTTCATTAGTGTGTATGTAACAGGGTGATAATTCGTGTTTAAAAGCTTATAGATTAGCATTTGACAAATTCTGTGTATGTTTGTACTTAATTTATTTTTTATGGTAAAGGTTCAATTCTATGAGCAGTTCCGATAAGTTTCGCTCACATTACACTATGTCTGGAGCCTAGGATCATTTTCTTTCATTTAAGGCCTACAAGTGTTGTCAAGTAGTAGCGATATAGCATATCAGATTTTGATGAATCCGTGACGCTATCCTAGTTTCACTATTTGGGCAACAGGAGCCGCTATTCCAGTTTATGCTAGCTGATTTAGCGGCAATAGCAGAAGAAAGAGACTATTAGGGTTTTTTTGAAATAATAAAAATGAAGAATATGCATGTTGCAAACATGAAATATCTTGATTATTAAAAAGCTGAAAAGTTGGTGAGTATTACTCTTGTATTCACCGTATCCAGTAAAATAATGAAAACATGCTAGAACTAAGCATGGTTGACTTCTTGAATTGAAATGTATTTCTCCAGCTAAATATTTAAAATGGATTCCTATGAAATTTACAATTGATTGATATATATTTTTTGAAGTTCTCTTTTGTATTCACTTGTGATCTTTTTATACCGTTAGTAATCATGGAATCCCAAGGATAAAGGTCATAATGATCAGCAAGAAAGATAACATAGGAGTACTCATGTGGGAGATACCCATTGTGACTCATAGTAGAGTAAACTAGATTTGATAAAAGATAGATGATAGTACAATAGTTGAGACTTATTTATAGGGGTGAGTTAGTCTAACTAACTCCTAACTACCTAACCAACTAACTAACCATAGTTTAGTTATCAACTAACTATGGTTTATTCACTATACTCTAATATATACCCTTCACGCATCTAGTATATAAATTTAAAACCTACACCTCGAACTTACATGAATTTATTGTATTCTAAAGCTGATATAAACAAAACATAAGATTTGTTTCACTATATTCCATTTTGTTCTTTGTTCTTCTAGATTTTGCTGTACAATATTTATGTTGTTCGAATTTCTAGTCTCTCAATTTCATCCCTGAATCCTGTATTGACATTGGTTTTAATTTTCCTTTGATGTTTGTGGTTCTCAGCTTTGGAGGAATGGCGTAAGAGAAAAATGGAGAGGGCCAGACAAAGACAACTGGAGAAAAATGGAACAACCTCCTCTCAACCTTGACTTTACATATACTTTCTGATATAAAGTGAAACTTGACTTGCTAAAGTTAAATGTGTAATAGGGAAATTAGCAGGTCATTAGTCTATACTGCATAGCATCATCATACCACATTGGATCCTCTTCTGTTGAAAACAAAGAGGGGGTGAAGAGAGAACAGAGAGGAAGGGTTTACAAGAGAGAAAAGAGGAAAGACAGAGAGGGTCGAGAGGCGGAGAGGATCCATATCCGTAATGACATCCTTATTGTGACTCACCTTCATCTTCACCTTTTCCTTTTTGTTTTTGTTTTTTCTTTTTCTAAAATTAAACATATAAAGAAATAATTTACCATATGCCTTGATCTTGTTTGCTTATAAGCATTTCATTGTTACTTTTTGTTTAGGGAAACTATAACACCATTTTTATGTTTATATATATTGAGTGTATGATTAGATAATTTTTCTTTATTATGAGTAACAACTATTTGATTAGTTATATGTTTAGATAATCCTAACGAGCACAACGGAAAGATTCAATAAGTTACAACAATCATAGAACAATATCAACATTACAACAGAAAAGTACGAAACAAGAACAAAATCTAGGTAATCAAACACATACTACAAAGAGGGTTAAGCTGCCAAAAATGAAAATCAAAAGATATTATCGTTATTCTCTTTTAACTACCAAGAAGATAAAAGTTTCACTTTATTAAATAATTGATGTATCAAAGACTCTTTATACTAAAAGATGCGACATTTTCGCACCTTTTAAATGACCGAAAGACTAGCTAGCCAAATGAATTATATTTATGCTGAAAGATGCTGATTTTTTTTACTAAAGTGCAAATTTTTTACTAGAGTTAAGAAGTTCAATGAAAAACGAAATCGACTGCTAGAGTGAACTTTATGTTAATCTAACTAAGTTTTTACTTAAATTTCACAATTTAAATAAAAATCACATTAAAATTTAACTGATCATATAACATGTATTAGAAAGAATTTGTTGCTGGAATTCCTGATAGTAGTGGACCTTTATTAGAAGAAAATTGCTCTTCTCCCAACTAAAAAAGCACACTTCCATTCAAACTGATCAAAATACTCCCAGCATTAGTTAACTCACGCTCGGTAAGCTGGCGTATAACCTACATAAGTTAACTCATGCTGAAGTTCTAACCTACATGACTTAACTCACGTTGACTTAAGTCAGGTAGCGACCGTGACTTAAGTCACGCTACGTGTAACACATGTGTGAGTTAACTCATATCGGGGCATTTTTGGTAGTTCAGTTGAAAATATGCGAAACTTGATGGGTGAAGAGCAATTTTGTTATTCGAAATGGATAGATTATATCATGAATCATGACACAACACATAATTAAATTGAAAAAGAAAAATATCTTTATATTTATACTCTTGCAAGTTAAGACATGATTGAGATGCTGGATTATGATCAGAATGATGGCTATGTAAGCCTACCCATATGTGTGTGCCAGCTTGTTTAAAATAAGAGAATGATAATGCAATGGTTGACTAGTTGACCGTCCATGTTTCAAGTTTCATAATCCCTTCTTTTACATTTATAGTCAAAAAGTTTGCTTAAATGGATAAAAGGAAAGGGTTCTGTATTTGGATGCCAGTCAAATATATAAAGAGTGTTCTAGTTGAATTGGGATTACAAATACCAAATGAATTCAGTGCTAAGTGACAAAAGATGAGAAAAAAATATGGGAGTTCTAATAAATTAATAACACTTTCTTGAGGTTATTATCATTATTGTCCAAATAAAACTAGACATTAGCTAAATATGTGTAGGAAACAGCTATAACATTGAAGATCAGATCAAAAATAAATTAGTTTAGTTTGCACTAAGATCTTTTAATAATGTACTAAAGTTTTTGATGTGGATTGTGTAAGTGCTTGTCTCAATATTTTCAAATTCATGATGATATTGTTTTATTAGGCATGTTATTTGAACGATGATTTTTTTGGTAATTTATGCGACAATTAAAGATATACAAAGAAACGTAAGTATCGATATGAAAATTAAAACAATATAAAGGGTAAGAACATAATGAAAGTATGAGAGAAGGAGTTGTTCTAAAAAAACTTCAACCACATAAGAAAATATTGAGATGAGTCATAAACTATGTTGTTCTCTTTAAAACGTTTCGTGACATTTTCTAAAATAGTGCAAGCAGACTATCAATTTTGTCGTCTCCAGGATAAAATAGTCTAATTAGAGCCACATTGGATTCCTATTACACAGTAGGAGCCATTCTTGAAACACACCGTCTATATGGCCCTTAGACAACACAATATGATTCAAGACCACTCTAACATTTGTAGGGACAACCTAAGAGACTATCAAAAGACATAAAGAAAGAGGACGAAATTGGCTCAGAAGTGCGTCGAGCAGAAAGAGGGAGAAGAGAGAAAACTCGCTCGTTGCTGAGTTTATGTGTGAGTAGAAGGAAGGAGAGGTGTTGTATTTATAGGTGAGGAGTCGAGATCAGATACAAATCTGATGGCTGAGAGCATTTGTCCGTTACAAAACCAAATTAGTGATCTTTCCTCATTTAATCCCAACATGGGCATGCGTGTGTTCAGCGTGCGTTGGCGTGTTCAAAACACATACTGACATGTGCAAATGCTTACGTGGCGACGACGTATACTAAAAGAAAATATTCCAAGAAAAATATTAATTAATTTAAGGTTTTGAGTCATTAAAAAATAATACATCACACAACCCAAGCCCAAGTCTAGGCTCAAGTAGACATACAACATCATTGTTGTCGTTGAGCGTGTGGTGGTCATGTGGAGTGAGTCATCATCCGTTTACAAAATTGTGTACACATAAGGACGCACCATTAGGAGTTCTACCTCCATTATATAAACACTACAGTTATGTCTAAATCCTCTAATTTGAGACTTTTCCAAATTTTTCAATTCATAAAAAACACATATAGTGTTCCAATAATCTCCAACTTGAATTTAAAAAATGGCTCATAAGTTTTCTTTTAAGATTTTGCATAAGAAAAATTGTCCACGACATGAACCTTTATGTAATGAATGGGATTTAGATTTTACTAAAATGACTCGTAATCTTGAAATCTATCTTTAATATTAAACCACACACGATCTTTTCATAGGCGTATTCTTAAAAATCTCATGGTTTAAAGGCAGTGCAAATCAACTCTGGTTTAGTGAACGTTTTAGGAATTTTCCTAGAATTTACTAGGAAAAGACCCCCACTTCTACATTAAGAAAAAGTGGTTTATCAAGATTACTCTTGTAGAAAAGTACCCCACTCCTCCATATAGAGTATAGATCTCATTAAGAGTTTATCTTATCCTTTTATCACTTCATGAATCATGCCTTTTTTGTTCTATAATAACATCTTCACCTCATATCAATTCACAACTTGTTATCACCCATTGAACCTATTTATTGGGATATCTTGTCATTTACGTCGGGTTACCATCATGAGTGATTCACTTTTCCATAGACACCTAGTCCCATCTTAATTGATGTGTTATGAACTTTCTCTCTAGATAATCCTTTCATGAAATGATTGACATTTTAGCCGTGCGTACATGATCCATTATTACAGCTCTAGTAGAGAGTAACTCTCTAACAATGTTATACTTACGACACATTTATCATCTATTATCGTTATAGTAATATTTCTCGATTTTGGAAATAGTCTTGATACTATTGCAATGGATCAACACAACTTGTAACAATTTTTCCCATAAAGGAATTTCTTCTAGTAAGCATCTTAACCAACTTAATTCTTCATTAGCTGTTGCTAGTGTTATCATCTCATATTCCACGGTAGAATGAGCTAATATTGCATGTTTATTAGATTTCCAAGAACATCTCCTCCAGTAATATCAAATACATAGCCACTAGTTGCTTTGGAATCATATGATAAGATGTTCCAATCTACGTCTATGTGTATCTTTCAAGGAGTACAAGAAACCTATGATAATGTAGTTTGAGGTTCATGATTCTTTTTAGGTATATCAAGACAAGACCCTATTAATAGCTTGTGAATGCTCATTATTAGGTCTAGATAAATTTGCACGAGTCCCACAACATACGCAGTGTGGGGTCTAATGCAATCAGTGGAATACATGAGGCTTCCAATGATGCTTGCATGTTCTTAAATAGCTTTACACTTGAGTCATATGGTGTGAAAATATGTTTTCATTCAAAGTAATTATATTTCCTTAAGATCTTCTCAACATAGTGAGATTGATCGAAGGAAATTCGCTTTTTCTGACCATGTAATTTTAATACCAAGAATTATCCATTGTCCATGTACAATAAGGGACTAAGCCACCAATTATGATAACTAAAAGCAATAGTAGCGTGATTTGCTTTCATCCATAAAAAAGAACGAGACTTAATCTTCTCCAAGAGCTGAACAGTTGAACACTCATTATTATTAAAAATCCTATTATTTCTTTCTTTCCAAATTTTTCAAGCGCAAGAAAACCAGATTAATTGCATAATGGAGCGTCACACTTTTGATCCACCTGCTATATTGCCGAATTGAGTAAAGTGATTTGTGATATCAACATGATCAACCCCGAAAATTCCTAACTCGTTATGAACAAGATACCAAATGAACCCAAAACAACGATAATTTAGAAACAAATTAGAAGCCGTTTCTGGGTCATCGCAACCACTCACACAAAATCGAGAATCATTATGAATAATACCAAGATGAATTAAATTATCTTTAGTTGTCAATCTGTTACGGAAGAGCCACCACGAGAACACCAATACCTTCAAGGGAACAACTTTATGGGAAAAAAATATTGGAATCCGATGAAGTTATATACCCAACATCTGAAACCAACTTCCAATGCCACCAATCCTCATGTTCAACCTGCAACTTCCACGCCAACAACCGACGTCTCCACTTCCACGCCCCATTGCCCTCTCGTAAGTCTAACAAAAACATATAAACTATCGACAACCACTTATTCTTAGACAAATCAAACAACCTATGAAATCTATCTCGTAACGACAAATCACCCAACCACCTATTTGTCCAAAAGAAAGTACCTTCCTAATTTCCAACCTCTCAACTAATATTATCCTTAAACCATCCTCTCGCCACGAGACCTACACCATTATGAACCTGTACCATCTCCCTCCATTAAACAGACTCATCCCTCCCTCCCTCCCTCCTTCCACCGACTCCCTTCCACACCATACCTTGAGCCCAACACTCTAAACCACAACCCCTGCTCTATCCACCAACTTCCTCTCACCCCACTTACCCAACAGCGCATAATTAAAGTCGTTAATCCTCCTAACCCCCAAACCACCAACCTCTTTCCCCAAACAAACAGAACCCCAATCCACCTAAGAAACTTGCATATGACCCTCACTTTCCAAAAAATAAATAAATAATAGAGATTCAATAAAGGAAACAATACTTGAGGAAGCCCAATGAAATATCCGAAGGCATAAATAAGGAGGGATGACAAGACAGCCTTAAACAAGACGGCCACCCAACGAAAAATTCATGGATTTTCAACCTTGCTAACAATCTCGCCTTGATTCTGTTAAGCAAAAAATCTCAAAACATCAACTGGCGCGCATCGCCGCCTTTAGACAACCCCTAATACAAAAAGGGTAACCTTCCAACTGGACAATTCATTACCGTAGCTGCTTCGATCAACCAAGAATCACTAACATTCACCCCAACCAACTGACTTTTATGAAAATTAACCTTCAAACCTAACAAAGCTTCTAAAAGAAGAAGAACGACGTGCAGAACTCGCACATTAACCTAAGACTTCTCCCCCAAAATCAAAGTATAATCGGCGAATTGAAGATGAGAAATAGCAAGATGCTTAGTCATACCCACCCGATATCCTAAAAACAAACTACTCAATACCATAACCTCCATCATAACATGAAACCCTTCTGCAACAAAAGGATCCCCTTGTCTCAAGCCCTTACCCAAAGGAAATTCATCCGTCGGAATACCGTTCACCAAAACTGAAGTCCTTGCCGTGCCAATACATTCCTTTATCCATTTCCTCCACAAAGTCGAAAACATCATTATTCTCATAACCTCATCCAGGTAACCCCGATCAACATAATCATATGCTTATTGAAAATCCACATTAAATAACAGCAACTCCTTTTTACATTTTCTAGCCTCATCAACAACCTCATTAGAACCTAGAATGTCGTCAAGAATATGAAGACCTCTGATAAAAGTTGATTGAGAATCCGATATGACTGTCCCAATCACCTTACGCTGTCTATTCACTAACAGCTTAGCCAACACTTTATACAAGCTGCCCACCAACAAAATAGGCCTAAAATTGATCAACCATTGGAGACTAACAGCTTTAGGAATACAACCAATAAAAGTACAATTGATGCCCTTTGTCAGCTGCGTATTCCGATGGAACTCCGATAAAAATCGCATGAAATCTTCTTTCAACATATCCCAAAATTCTTTGATAAAACCAAATTTAATACCATCCACTTCATGATTTTTGTAACTATCACAATCTCATACTGCTGTCTTCACCTCTTTTGTACAAAAAGACTTAATCAACTCATACCTCTCCCGATAAGATAGAGTATGGAACTGCAAATCGTTAATCCCAGGTCTCGCATTACTACAAGCTTTAAAGTGATGTGAAAAGTGAGAAAATACAGCATGCCACACATTATTCACACCCTTCATCGACATACCCTTAACAAGAATAGAAGAAATAACATTACCTTTACACCGACCAGACATAATTCCTTGAAAATATTTTGAATTAGCATCACCTTCTCTTAGCCATTGTAGCCGAGATTGTTGCCAACATATACTACTATTAATACGAGATATAGAGAACAACTCTTCCAATAACCCATGAAGATCCTTCACCTCATGGCTGATAACAACAAATTCTCCCCTTTACCATCCAATTTTGAAATCCGATCCTTCAAAAATAATATTTTACCAGACAAATTCTAGGAGTGGTCATGGTGCCAACTTTTAGTGCCGCCTTAATCATCTTAAACTTTTCATTAATAACATAACCTCATTACCCCTCCACCCAAAAAGACCTCCATTGATCGCGCACAAACAACTTGTATCCTGGAAAATTCTCCTAGCACTTCAACATACGAAATATTCATGGTCCCCAGTTATCCTCATCAACAGAAAGCAACATCGGATAATGATCCAACAAACCTCTAATATGGGCTATCTGAATGCAATTTGGCCAAGTCAGACACCAATTAAACAAAAATCTGTCAAGACGACTCATATAATGCCTCACCTCCCTTTTCTTCTCAAAACCCCCCAACCCCCTCACATTCCATGATAATATCTTCATTGAACACCCACCCCACCTTGCACCACACCCCACTACATTCTCACATGCTCACACCCTCAACTAACCCAAACCCCTGTGTTTCTTCCTTCAACCGACACTCCCTCTTTCCCGTCAAATAAAGCAGTTAATTGCCTAAAATTCTAATATTAAAGAATTTTTCATTATCTCATCCAAATACACTCTAAAATCAAATTCAGACATAAACACAATGTATGAATTTTCTACAATATCCTTTTTTAAGAAAACATAAAGAAATAAGCAGAAAATCGAGCTCACAAAATCTCCATATCCGTGAATTTCTTTTAAGATTCAGCTCCGATTATTTTCCATTAGAGCAAATCTTCTATGTGAATACAATCATATAACTAAGATCATGCGTCATTTTCTACTCTCATTGATGTAATCAACTAAAGGATGTCAAGTACATTTCATTATTAGCTTCATGCACTTAGTGAGAGTCCAACTCAACATATATAAATATCAAGTTAAAATTTAGTGGATTGTGTCGTGGATTTAACTCAATCTAATTAGAATTGAGTTGATTACAGGAGAATTCACACACTACTCTCCAAAATCCAACGAAAGACATAAATTTATATTTAAACGCAGTAAAGTTCAAAGAGAAAAAATGGGCGAGTGTCTTAAGGTTCTTATATTAAGAAAAGGTTTTCTAGAAACCCTAGGCATGCCACAATATAAACCTATACATATTAAATAATTTAAACCGAAAGACAATTATATGAATATAAATAACTTTAGTGAGACCCACAACAATCCTGAAACCTTCATCATAATCTAAATTGAAAAGACACTCAAAAAGAACAAAACATTGTACATATACAAATCAAATTGTTATAAGCAAAGGAATCACATGTGATCCTCTCTCTCGTTTTTTTTTTAATACTTTTTGGTGCACTGAAATGTTGGTGCGATTTTAAAATTGTTTTTGATGTTTCCTTCACTCGTAAAATTTGGTTCTATATGATATTTTGATTGTACATGTATGATAGGATATTTGTTTAATATGTATAATGATTACCACATATTTTTTTTTTAAAAAATAGTGATTACTACATACTTATATGCACGGACTATTCCTTAAAAAAACACCTATATAATTGGACTACAGAAGCTAAATAAATAGATCGAGTAGACATGGCTGTGCCTGTGTGTGATATTATTTAAGTTAAAGCATTAATTTTTAAATCATTAATTTAAAATCAATTAGGTATTTGTAAACTGTTCCATGAGGTATTTGTAAACTGTTGTGCGTTATGAAGAACTGTTATACAAACAGAAACACAATTATGTTGTCAATGAACATATTGCTATATATATATATATATATATATATATATATATATATATATATATAAGTTACACTATTATTAATAACCAAATTTTAAATTATTTTATAGCTATTTGGTTTAAATTTTTATTGAAATGAATAACATAGAGTTTTAACTTTTAATTTTTTCTTTTCATGTTTATCATTTTGATAATTTTAATTTTTCTATAAATTTTTTGGAAAAAAAATACATTTTTTTGAGTTATTAATAATACACGTATCAATTAAAATAGCCAAAAAATTATTTACTTGTTTCCATATATTTGGTTTAAATCATTTTAAATATATTTATTTAGGACCATTTTTAACATAATATATATCTCTTTATTAAATGATAATTACTCCATTTAACTGTTAATTAAAAACAACCAAAATAATATATAACTCTTTCTTAAATGATTCAGGACCCTTTTAAGAGGCATATATATAAAATGCACCCCTAAATACGAGACACTGGATTGGATACTGCACTTCATGTCTAATTCTGCTTTTAAGATATCACTTTATCTTAAGGTAGAGTAGCATACGTACTTGGATTTTTTCATATATGTTATACTTCCTTTTTGAATGTGACAAAACGTAAGTGAAAAATTTGTACGTAAAGAAGAAAGCAAGAAAACAATAAGAAGAAACACAATATTAATAAACTTTTAATGTCACAAACTATGGTAATTTATTCTTAAAAGATCATGATACTGTATCTACGTGTGAATTCTTTTTCAGAAGATAAGTTCCATAAAGTATATATAAAAAAGCATCATCATCAATTGAATTATTGAAACATATAGTTGGACCTTCCGCTCACATCCACTTGAGTTTGATTCAAATTCCTACAACTATTTAGTCACTAGACAATACATGTTTCATTTGTAAATTCTCGTTTAAGTTTGATGGTTCTCCCTGATCTTACATGAGTATGTAAGTTTCTAATCTAAATTTATTTTAATAAAAGAAAATATAAAAAGAATATATAAAGTTAACAAATAGTTTACGCACTAATACACCATAATTTTTTTATTAGAAAGATAAGAAGTTGCCAAACAACTTGCCTCAACATTCTTTGTCACTGCATGAAAGATCTTAGATTTATACAGCCAAAATTGATGTTTTATTAATTTATTATAACCTGAAAGACTTGGTGCCAACATCATCCACAAGCACCATCTTTGCAAACATGATAAGAAAAGACCATCTGTCACACTTAGATGACGTTCAAGGCTGGGACAGCCATAATATTTGAACATAAAACTTCATATTAACAAAAAGTTTTTATAGTTCTCTTTTAAAAAAAAATCTTTTAGTTTTTTGAACAGATCCAAATGAAATTATAAAATTATGTTAATAACAGATTACACCCAACATAAGATATATGATAGAATATAGGGTCCGTTTGATGGTTAGAACATGAAGACAGGATATGATATATCCTGTTTAAATCTCATGTTTGATGCACCAAAGGGATAGGATAAAATAAATCATTTTCCTATCTTATCCTGACTTTCCTTTGTAATTTCTATCTTGAGTATAAGTTGGGTTAGAAATTATCCTGATGGGATTAGAAGATCATTCATTAATTATTATTTTGATATTCTACCATTTTTAAAACAATGATAGCATGTATTTTCTATTATAATTAATAACATGCCATTTTTATAATATTTAATTAATTCTGAGAGCAATTTTTCATTTAATTATAATGATGTCATGTTTGTTATCATGTGCGCATCAAACACATGATAGGATTAATGTTTATCATGCCCTTATCATATCCTATCTCTATCCTGCTTTATATCATATTTTGTCTCTATCCTATCCTAACCATCAAACGGGCTCATAATTCACAACTATGAATCCTATCTATTTAAAAGGAAAGCACAAAAGGTAAAACAAACAAGCAAACTAAGTGACTATCCGTAAACATAAAAAGGGATTAAGCCACCAAAAATAAAAATCAAAGATGAAATTAGGGTTTTTTCATCTTCAACCACCAAAACGAGAGCAACTTCACTTTGTCAACAAGAGACTGCATAGGTTCTTTGTTCTGTTGAAAGATGCGAGAATTTCTCACAGTATCTTCTAAACAACAAAAACACAAGATAACTAAATAAGGTATACCGACGTTCAGACACATTTAAAAAAAACGACCTAAATGACTGAACTAAATTAGGTGATATGAAAGACTCTTCGTGGAAGAATTAAATCGAAGTTTAACCAATGCAACACCAGAGACCAAATCCGCCCAAAGATATCATAAACCAGAAAAAGATGATTAACACTTTGAATAGCTTTACAACCACCCACACATAATTGAGAATCAACCGGAATGATTTGGCGATTAAACAAATTATCTCTAGCCGGAAGACGGTTACGAAACAATAAAGTTTTTATAGTTATTATGTAATTTTAAATTATCACACATTTTCCTTAAGAAAAACTTATCAATATTTTGGATTTATAATGCAATTGTCTCCGAAAATTTACAAATATATAAGGGGTAAGTCTTGATGTTATAATTTTTACTATATATACTATTTATAAAGTGAATACGTGTTCTTCAAAAGAAGAAAAGAAGAGAATACATGATTTTGAGGTGGTTTTTTCATTTTCAATTATACCCATAAACAAGTTTGTCTATAAGAATGCCATATTATTGGCGTCATTCAAAAAAGATAAAATTTATATTATATTTGTTATACCCATAAACAAGTTTGTCTATAAGAATGCCATATTACTGGCGTCAAAAAGATAAAATTTATATTATATTTGTTATACTTGACAAAAAAATATAGTTTATAACAATATGAATATATGTAAGATATATATACATATAATTTTAATCAAAACCAAATTAATTTTAGTCAAAATCAAGATTTTATAAAAACCACAGTTTGTAATTTATACACATTAGTGTAATAAAAAAAGTCGACATACAAAAAGTGGACATACGAACACGGAGTGTTTGTTTAAATATTAGTATTTTACAATGAATATGTTTTTTTTTTAAATCTTTGTTTCATTAGAATTATATTTTTGAACATTTAAATTGAGTTAATGTGCAATTGTATATCTAGAAGTGAGAATGTCTTATATTAATTTTAAATAAAAATGTTTTTTTTGTAGTCGCCGGGATTTGAACCCTAAACTTTGCATATATTATACCAACTGAGTTAAGCTCACGAGAACTCTACTCTATTCGAAAATGTTTAAACACACATAGAAAAAAATATATAAACTTTAATAATATCATTTAATTATATTCTCTTTTAAATTTGTTTATTTGTGTGTGCATCCAAATAATTTTGATTTAAAGATGCGTCGAAGTAAATAATTTTGTCATACATTTACCATTTTCCCTTTTTTGTTTTACAACTTTTTTATTTTCTATTTTTGTTCCCTCATGATTTTCTTTCATTGGTAATTTAAATGAGGTGCTATCCAACATTAAAGGTGGATGCATTAAACTTGCATATATTTTTCATTTGAAACTCGCATTTTGGTCGTGATGTTGAAGTTGTCTAACTCATTTAGTTACAAATAGTTCGTAAAATATAGTTCAACTTATAATGTCGGTCTAACTCTTACAATATGATACTTAACATTTTGTTTATGGATTTTGTATAAAAAAAAAACATTTTGTTTATGGATAAAAAATATATTTTTCATCTATTAAATATATAGCCTATCAGTTGCCTTGTGTCTAGATGTATAAGCCCTAGTGACAGGTGTCCTAAGACAAATCAGATTCTTCTTTTTGTCTTTTTTTAAATCAAACTTTAGCATCAATCTTAATATAATCAATTTTGTTTTAGTTGCTCAGTCGAACGTGTCACCTAACAGCATAACACGTTCTCAAGTTTCTAAATTTTTCTCTATTAAAAAACACGTGGCATTACATCATTGAGTGATCTCATTCTTCCAACACTCTGATCAGCACAACATATTTCTAGGGATGATGTGAATAATACTCCCTCTAATATCAATAATAGATTATTTTTTTCCAAAAGTTTAATAATCTAAAATATAGTCAAATATTAACTAATTTTATTTAACTAATTTTTTTTAATGTTATCATTCCTCAATTTCCATTTATAATTGAATTTTTTTGGCTTTTCAAGTTATTCAACCTTGAACCAAGGACCTAAAACTTGAGGGCATAAACCTCTAACTAAAAGACCATTTGAAAGTCCATCATTTATAATTGGTTTAGTTATTATGTGATCTTTAAATTATTTAAATAAATTAAATTCGTTTTTAAAACAACAAAAAATTGTACGGACGAGAGAGGATGAAGATAGAGGAGAGCACAAATTAAAGAGAGATTAGAGTTTGGAGAGGAGGGAAGGATAGAAGTGATGACTCTCTCTCTCTACCTTGATATTCTCTCTCCGACCCCTGCCCCTTCCCCTCTTTTCTATAGATTATTTAATCTCGTATCCCTCTTTGAGGAAGATAGGAGAGTCATACACAATAAATATTCTTTCTCTCATCTCTCTCTCTCTCTCTCTCTCTCTCTCTTATATCTCGTTCTCAACTTTTATCTCTCAATTCTTTCTCTTATATCTTTCTTTCCCTCTCCTCTCTGAACAAGATAGAAGAGAGCCGGAGAGAGACGATAAAGGCTACAAATAGGATATAACATAGAGAAGGGAGAATAGATAGAATATATCAAAGATAGAAATAATAAAGAATAAATAGGTAGAGAGAATAGATGGATAAGATACGGTAAAAAGGAGAGAGAGAGAGAGAGAGAGAGAGAGAGACGAAGAAAATATATAAGATACAAATATAAGAAAGATAATATTTTTTGTATTTCTCTCTCTCTCTCCCTCTCTCTCTCTCTCTCAGGCACGCAAGACAGAGTCGATAGATGAGGTATAATGGAGAAAGAGTGTAAGAGCCAATTTGATTTGAATAACTCATATATTAGGCTTTGATGATAACAAAGTAATAAAACATCATCACCTAATGTTTTACCTGTGAAGGAACAATTTATCTACCAACGTGTGTTCAAGTGTGGAAGATTCAATTGACTCAGCAAATATAAAAAAAGTTAGCATAAAACAAAATTAATAGAAGATTCAAGGAATCAAAATTATCTAAAGCACATCACTTAAAAATCTCTATTGCAATTTGCTGATGAACTGATAAAAAGGGTGACTATGTAAAGACCTCGCATAAGCGATCAACGGCTGAAAGTCCTAAATAATAAGGTTGAAATTCCTAAAAGATAAGGTTGAAATTCCTAAATAATAAGGTTGAATTCCTAAATATGCAAGACTTCCCACGACGGAAGAATCAACAAGGTTGAAATTCCTAAATAATAAAATCAACAAGGTTGAAATTCCTAAATTATAAGGATGAAAATCCTAAATATGCAAGACTTCCCACAACGAAAGAATCAACAAGGTTGAAATTCCTAAATATGCAAGTTTTCCCACGAAGGAAGAATCCACAAGGTTGAAATTCCTAAACATGTGAAGATTCCCCAAAGGGGAGCACCTCGATTAAACAAATTATGAAGACTTCCCAAAGTAAACAACTACATGTTTTTGAGCAAGCATTGCGACAAAAATAAACAAGAAGCTAAAGTACTAAAGGATTTCACCCATATGAGAGACATCGCCTAAAAAAGAGAAAAATAAAATAATAACTTGACAATTTCGCCAAAAAGCAGGAACAGGCCAATCTATGATTAGATATGATCAGAGTTTAAATTAACCACTTAGCTCCTATAAGCCTCGTGCTTGGGGGTTATGAACCTTTAGAAAAATATAAAGGGGAGATCAAGCCAAATGAAGCTCGCCATCATATACGTAAAAGATAGGAGTCACCCGCCCCTCAGTGTCTAAAGCAATCTTATAACAAACCACTTCGCATTGTCCCAAGGTTCGTGCTTGAAAGGCTGTGGACCATCAATATATCCCTAAGGGCACAAATTTCCTTCCGAAAGGCTCAGACGCCCTCCATAAGGGCACCTGAAGCCTAGGCGGGCTCTCCCAGGGGCGCCGCCTCAACATGATTCTAGAAGCTTCTAGATCACTGTACAATAGTTTATGCGAACCATCGACCATAGAGATTCATCATTTCGCTTTGTCCCAATACTCGTGCTTGCAAGGCCGTGGACCGTCAATATATTCCTAAGGGCACAAATGCTCTTCAGAAAGGCTCAGTCGCCCTCCAAAAGGGCTCCTGAAGCCTAGGCATGCTTCCAAGGGGCGCCTCCTCAACAGGCTTCTAAAACACTGCAAAATGACTTAAGACCCCGATTGATTGGGGATTAAGTCACGAAGAAAACTCTAGTTTCTCAAGGCAAACAACAGGGAGAGTAAAGGCTAATTTTTTATCCACGTTGTTTTTTCCCCAACTTTTATTTCAATTAGTAGTTTCCATATAGTATAGTATTTCTCTTGTGTTTTTTTTTCATGATTTCACCATCTAAATGTGGCGTTGAATTGCGTGTTGTTTTGGTTTTGCATTATATTTTTTCGTCTTGTTGTGATGTTCATTTGAATCATATTGACATAACATCTTCGGTCAATTACATATGCAGAGGCATGCATATTCCACACGCTTTAATTTTGTCACTTTTTTTAGATACTTTGTTGTTTTATTCTAGTTTAGGTGTTGTGAGTTGTTTATAGATTAATTTTTTTAGTTTTAGCGACGTTAAATTTGTATTATTTTCGATGTATTATGCGAACTTGAATGAATTTCTTATTTAGTAAAATAAACTTGTAATGATATTTGTTTATTTTTCAAATCCTGGGAAATCCTATTTATTACAGAGTGTGAAGATATTTTGGTCAATTGACAATCAATGAATAAAGATTCTATATTAGTGTCACTTGCACACCCTTTTTTTAATTTATATGATACTTTATAAACAATGTTACCTTAAACAGTGAAACGGGTATTGAAAAGATCATAAGAAAGTGACCCTTGATTGAGTGATAGAATCAAGTTGAGGGCAAACCTACAAGTATAAATAAGCATCAACCACTAGACCAAAAGATCATTGCCACATAAATTGGAAGACAAACAACTTTATCCAACACACAAACAAACTTTGAAACATTTGATTCTACATGTATTGGCGTGGAGTGATGGCAGGCCAAATTGGTCATGGTATCATGGAGGAAGAGGTTTGGAGGAAAGGACCATGGACTGCTGAAGAGGATAGGTTGTTGATTGACTATGTTAGGTTGCATGGTGAAGGCAGATGGAACTCTGTTGCTAGGCTTACAGGTAATTATAAACCAATCTTTTTCTACTCGTGTCTCGTAATAGCGACCAAGGTTTTAAATTGCAGTTGCAATCACTGTTCAAGATATAGTTTGTTATCAATTGGTTACAAACTAACTATATCTCTAATAGTAGCATTGATAGAGATGGTGGCCTCAATGGTCATGTCTACAACGGATCTCTTGAATTTTATCTGCTATAGCAATAGGAAGTTAACATACTATTTCCTTACTTGCTATACCAGCTACGTTTCAAGAGGTCCATTGCAGAGACAAAAAAAAATTATGTTGCAGTTCAATTTGCTATCGCAAGTTCGCAACCTTTTCTTAAAACTTTGATAGGAATGGAACAAGTAAAATTGCTTATAACTTGTACTCTTCAACTATGATCAATTTGTTATGTAGCTTAATTTATTGTTTTTCTTGTGAATAGGATTGAAAAGGAATGGAAAGAGTTGCAGATTGAGGTGGGTGAATTATCTAAGACCAGATCTCAAAAGGGGTCAAATAACACCACAAGAAGAAAGCATAATATTAGAGCTTCATGCTAGGTGGGGAAACAGGTAAAATTCTTAAATCCTCCAATCTTTTTGAGCTCATGTTTTTCTATAATTGGCAACTAAGTAACCTGACACTTCTGATAGAAGGAGTGTCTGATGAGACGTGTTGGTGTCAGGTAGTGACACGACACTAACTGATATAACTATCATATCAATGTGTTATTATCGGTGTATTAATGTGTTAGTGTCATATTTGGTGTCAGTGTTTATGTTTCATATATTGGCAAAGGTGTTTGAATCAAGACTTGACCAATAAATTTGAAAATTTTCAGGTGGTCAACAATTGCAAGAAGTTTACCAGGAAGAACAGACAATGAAATAAAGAATTACTGGAGGACTCATTTCAAGAAAAAAGCAAAAAATCCCTTTGACGCTGCCGAAAAGGCGAAAAACCGATCTCTAAGAAAGCAGTTGTTTCACCAGCAGCAGCAACAACAACAACAATTGCAGCAGCAGCAGCAGCAACAACAACTGCAATTCAACTTGGACATGAAAGGTGTCATGTCCATGTTTGAGGAAAACAATAGCCATAGAGTTCCTTATATATCTCAAGCTAGACAAGAAATTTTCAACATGTATCCAAATACAACAGAGGATCAAGGTTACTTTATGCTCAATGGAAACTCTTCTGTACCTAATGCAACAGAAGATGATAGTTTGTTGGATGGTCTGTGGAATTTGGATGATGTTCAAGGAAATTTCAGTGTTGCTAATGCAACAAACAAAGCTGGTCTATACAATTTAGTTGCTCCTTACTGTTAGTTTTACTTAGATGAGGAAATTTATAAGTACTTAGTTTTAGTTTATTTAAGTTATAATTTGATATAAGGCTCCAAAAACCATGAGCTTTGGATTTGTAGCATAAGGTTGGTGTGTAGTTGAGTTAGGAAAATGATGTTCTGAATATGTAATCTGCCAATAAAGTGTCTCAGTTTTGCTTATAAAACTTAATGGACTTTCCCAATAAAGTGTCTCAATTTTCTTGATTTCATACTATGAAGCACTGATACGGACACAGATACTAAACACGACATGAACATTGAAACATCGATACTGTTGATAATTTGAGAAAAAATATTTTTAGAATAGAGACATCGAACGTGCGTAAAATATATAACTTTTGCTTATATTTAAGTCCGAAAAATTCATTAACTTTTTGCTTATAATTGAATATGGAGTAATACTTCTATATTCAAACCCATAATACTGAACTTTATCTTGGATTTTTTTATTGTTTATGGATAACAAGCATTAAGGATAAATTGGATCCTTCCTAGTGACATAATCTTAGAAATGATTCTAGCATGTTTGCTTTTGCCCTTACATTTGTTTGAAATTAAATCAAATCAAAGGAAACCTAAAACTACAATTTATACTAAAATTCCATAAAGCACTCTTAAAGTAACTAAGTTCTTCACTTGGAATGGGAAAGATATGCTAGGTGTTGAAATCCAAGCAAGGAAATAGTGTATCTAGAGATCCCTTTAAGCATAGATTATGAGACACTTTTTAGTGCTAGTACAAATCCTTACTTAGTTAACATCTTTGTCACCATATTCTTTTTGGTTGTTTAATCGACACATAATACAAATACAAATGCTCTCTTCACTTTTTTACTTTCCATTACTTCTAATTAATCAATTGGGGTTAACTTAGGCTTAAACTAATACAGAACTAGATTCATAAAACGTCACATATCTCAAATGATATCATATTTTTAATTTTTGCTAATCATCTTTATACAAGTTGATTATGCTCTAAACTTAACTACAGGAGAAGCATGATTTTGATATTATGTAAAAACTGTATTTTATTTGATTCTGTTGCTGATTTTAATCATTTTATGAATACTTTTTTTTTTATTTGACAAGAGATTTTATCAAAAATGTTATTAAAACTTTTGTTAAAAATATATTTTTAAATTATAATTATGTTTTTGTTTTTATGATAACAACACGTACCTTAATAACAAAATGTAAACAAAATGGAATTTAAAAAACAAATGTATTTGGTCTAAAATTTAGACAAAAAGTATTTAACTTTTTAAATCCTTTTGCCTATATTTTGTTAGGGATGGAATATGGTATATGTATTTATTATTTTTTTCCCAAAAAGTTGTCAACAAAAAAACTTTTTCCTTTGAAATTTGTTGTTTATACAAGTGTTATTCATAACTCTTAAATATTAATCTATCATGAGATATGAATATGATTGATACAACTTATAATTTTAGAAAATGATTAACACAAGTAAAACTACTTACTGCTTCTTCAAAAGAAAAAAAAGTAAAACTATATACTTAGGCATTTTGGATTAACTTCTAGTTTATTGATCTGGCGTTAATTAGATCATATGTATTCGAACAAAGATAACCATACAAGAGGTTCTACGGTGTCGCGATGCTATGATAGCTCATGGCGGAGGTAACACACCGATGAGAGTACAAATATTACGATGATATTGCAAAAACACTTGTTACTCTTACAAAAACACCTCTCATCAATCTATGTATACAAATGTTCCTATGAGGCAACTCGTAACTACTAGCTATGTTAGTTTGACAAGTGACAAGCTTCCTTCAAGGCAAATCTTGGTTCATGCTTCCATACCCTCTCTGTTCTACTGCAACCCTTAAGAGTGTGCAAAATCTTTCCAAATTTTGGGGGGATGAAGTAGAGAAGTTGATGGAGGAAACTCTCGGCCACGACAAAAGACTTGAGGTGGAAGAGGACAATGATGAAGGCATCATATCAGACTTTGACTAGCACTATCCAAGTCTATCTGAGAGCACTAAGACATAGAGAAAGAAGAAGAAACATGTGAACAAAGTGAAGCCTGCTAACTTTAACTCAGCCGAAATGAGGACCCTTGCCCAAAAGGGTACCTCCCAAGCGGCCTTGGCAGCTATGGAATAGTTGGTTCAATTGCAACAAAATAGCTAGGAATTTCAATATTTTGTACAAATTTTCATATAGAGTGTAGTTTTGTAGCAGTTATTATGGTCAAGAATGGTCATCTGCCTAACTTTACTGTACAATAATGGACTTAGCCATCTTTTTTCTTTGGATCATTTCTTGGGATAGTTCTGGATTTTCTCTTCACATATTATCCACTTTATGGCTCTCTTGGTTCAAGCATCTCTTGTCTTTTATATTTTATTGCTTTGATCCCAAAAAAAAAATGGGCCACGTCCAATTTTAGACATGCATGTATGCTAACCAAAATAAAGTTTTACCCCACACCTCTAAAATTATCGTCTTACTCATACAAACCATAAAAGAAAATTAAAAAGAAAAACAAATCAATTTTAACCTTGTCTGAATCAAACCTATTCAACCTGATCACAAATTTTTCTTTTTATGACAAATGTTAGAATGTTAAATGTTATACTTGTTAAGTGTTTCATCACACTCTATTTTTGCACTTAATTTTTGAAAGTAATATTTACTTGTGGTTTATATTGAGTGATCATCACTTCTTTATTGACACTGAAGAAACTTTGAATGTTTTTTACTCTTCACATTTAAAAAATGATAACTTATGTTTCCTTTTCAATTGATATTCACTTATCAAAGTTTACTGTTCATTTGCACCGTAGTTGGTCTTACTAATTGCTCCCATAACTGAGAGGTTTGACATGGATCCTGGGGTGTATTGGAAAATGTATGCTTCCTTTGTTTCATATACTATATGTATCATAACTGGATCCTGATATGATATTTAGTGCTGATTGCTTCTTTGTGGTTTGGCTGCTAAAATGCCTAAAAAAACCATTCAGATTTCTGGTGAGATATTACAAATGAGTATTTACAATTTCTCAATAGGATTTTGTTGCTTGATTCATCATTAGTAAATGTAAATTCTGCTCCTGGATTTGGTTCAATCATTTATACCTTAATTTCAAATTTACTTTTATTTTCTTTTTGTTTCATCATTACTTCTAAATACTTGCAGTTAGAAGATTTTTGTTGCATTAGCTTGCTTAAATCCTCTCAAGGTTTTTTTTTTTTTTTTGAAAAAAATGATTACTAGGTTTAGTTAGGATATCTTATTTCATTGTCTTGTTATCCAAAATAATTGATCTAAATGTTGATCCAAATGTAGAATGGTGATTTTTCTTGGATTATGTAAAAACACTTGTTATGTGTTTTCTATATTCAATGTGGTAGATTGAGCACAAAAACTCCTATTGATAATCCATGTTTTCTAATATATTTCAATCAATAACATTTTTTTTCGTCTAAACAATTTTGTGACATTTTTTGCAACTTCTCAAAAATTATAAATGTGACATTTTTTTAATGTTACTAGTGATACAAAAATTGTTAGAAAAATAGAAATAATTTTCTTAGTGTTACTGATGATACAATAAAATATTAGACTATTACTTTTCTCACCCTATTAATTTCCTCACGCGCCTTATTTTTTCCAAAAATACCCTTAGTCCGGATTACATAATGCGAACTCCTTTCGGATTATGAAATCCAAACAAATTCGTAGATTTTGGAACTTAAAGCACCCTGATGGATTTTGATGCCAATGTGACATGGATAGATTTAGATTATACAATCCAGACTGATTTTACACTTTCTGGATTATGTAATCCGAAAAACGTCAATCACCCCGTAGAAAGTCAACATTTGGGGTGAAAAATGATGTTTCCGAATTACATAATCCGGAAAGTGTAAAACCAGTCCAGATTATATAATCCGAACTGCATCAGCACAGAGGCAGAAGCCATCTGTTTTGATCGAGCCTCTGTTTTAGAGCATTTAGTCAATTGTTTTCAATTTATAACATAACAATTAACAACACAACATAATTATCCAAACATTCAAATGTTACATAACTAAAAATTATTAAAATTATCCAAATGTTACATAACTTAAAATCATCCAAAATATTCAAAACATTAACATTATTAAAAAGTACAATCATCCTGATATCTCTACACCCCTGCCACCACTCCTACCACCTCTGCCACCCTCAACATTAAGCTTACGCCGGTAATCCTTCCCACCATGAACCTCTCTCAATACTTCCTTCAAATGTTGTCATTCCTCATACCCTCGTGAGACCACACCACTAGACATAACAACATACACATGGTCTCTGATACGGCCCAACCTTTCGACCAGCTCTAAGAAACCATGATCTCCATCCTCCTGAGTATCAATCTCATCAATGGCCTCCCGCTCTGGTGGCCTCAGCACCGGAACATCCATGTCTGGAAAAATCATGTTGCGATGAGAGACGTCATAAAACCAGTGGATATATCCCTCTGCTGCCTCCACACCATACAGTGCATGGTGACCCAACTGATGAGGTGTCAGTGCACAATCAAGAGCACGTTAAAAGCGGAGGGTGATATCCCCTAAGGTCTCCTGGGGAGGTGCACTCTCACATGGATGTCTCAGGACAGTTTGAACGTACCCAAACTAACGAAGCACCCGCTCTGGCAGATATCTCATCATGCGGTTGTCGTATCTGAGCCATCCAGAGTAAAGGCTGACCCACTCAAAAGGACATGTCTGACAATGCTCGAGACTATGACAACACCCGATAGATCCAGCGCATCCATATGCGCTTTGTACTCGTCTGGTGTAGACAACCCCATTTGTGTTGCAAAAAGCATGGCTCGTGGATAATCCTCCCGATATCCACCCCACGCATCCTTGCTGCCTATGCACCCGAAGTGCTGATAAATCCAAACCTTCAACAAAGACAACCACATGTACGAAAAAACAAACATAATTATTAATTTATACCTGTAGCAAAGACAAGTATCCTGACTGCTGACTGCAAGACCAATGGGCAACATGGTTAAGCTTCCTATACAAGTGAGATAGGCACGCAGCTCCCCATGAAAAATCAGCAACAACCTCCAGGTCTCTGAAGTACCTCAGGTAGACAACATCAACATAGTTGGCGCTCTTGTTAGTGAAGAGCGTGATCCCCACCAAGAACATCAAATATATGCACAGAGCCTGGTCCCGCAACCTATGTGCCTCCTCCTACATACCACCCTCATTATCTAACTCCAACTGCAGTTGGAGACACTTCTTGAAAATCTTCCTCAAGTAGCCAAACTGTGCATGTGCACCTCGTCTCATTCACCTCATCAAGAGCATCTCCAGCAGTACACCCCAAATACCTCATCATCATATCCACCGCACCGTCCCTTGAAATACTCCCGTGGGAAAGAAGTATGCCATCAATTGGGAGATGCAGCAAACTGGACACATCATCAAGTGTCGTTGTCATCTCTCCAAACGGAAGATGGAAGCTCAAAGTCTCCTCGTGCCACCTCTCTGCAAATGCAGAAATCATACCGTGGTCAATCTAGCCATAGCTGGTATCCTGAAGCCAAGAAAGGTCGGTGGCAGCCAGTCGATCATGCCACCACCTTGCAGCCATGATAGGTCTGATATCGTCATCATGCATCGTATCGATCTTCTTCCCGTTGTTGATGCATTTTAAATTTCCCACCACTACAAAAAGTTAAAAACAAAACAATAACATCAGTTTCACTAAGATTAACAACCGTTTACAATCATTCATTAAAGTATCACATTAATACGTACCACTCCCTTAGGCGCCTTCCTGGCCACGTGCACATGGTACCTCGTCAGCAAAGTAGTGTCATGTGAGGCACTAGGATAGGCATCAAGTGGCTCAGGGTCTAACTCTACCACACGCTTCCCCCTCCTCCGCCGACACCGTTGCTGCTGGGCATCCTTCTCCACATCCTCCTCCATTGCCTCAGCATCATCCTCCACCTGATGTTCCACGTCCATCTGCTCGTAATCTGGGTTAGCCTGAGGCTTAGGCACGTCATCAGCAACAGCACGGCGTGGCCTTCCAGCCCTACGCCTGGGAGCCTGAACTACACCCGCCGCCTCCGCCACCTCTCGACGTGCTTCCTGCTCTCTCCTAACGGATGCATGCATAGCCTCATTATCACCCCTTATCCGATCAACATGATCCATAACTGTAACATGAATATTAGGGCACAACACAACATAACAAAGGGAAAAAATACACAAGTGTATTTTCGGATTTCATTTTGCGAACTGCAACAACCTTAGATTTTGGGATAGGGGGGGGGGGGGGGAAGTGAAAATGTGAAACTGTAAAATGGAAGGAACGTTTTTTGTTTTTTTGGGGATTACGTTTTCCGAAGTGCATGTTTGTCATTTTTGCAAGGCGCATGAGTATGACATATGGGGTGGAAAAAGTAATAGTCAAAATATTATTACAACTTTTTAGTAGCATGGGCTTTACCTAACAATTATTCAAGTGTTACAAAATTTTATTAGAAACATTTTTCTTGATTTAGTAACAACTTATCTCAATTATAGTCTAGTGTGTTAAGGCATCATTTTTCTCATTGTCAAGGCTTGAACTTTGAACATTTAACAACTCAACTTTAATTTCTTAATTCATTTGAGCTACCTAACCTCCCATTCAACCTCACAAGTTTTCCGAAACTGAAAACCCCTCGTAAGTTTTTCAGAATTGAATACCAAATTGAAGTAGTTCGGCGTCATAGCTAGGATTATGTTTGCCACGGTTAAACCGTGCTTAACATGTATATTTGATATCTTTTATTGACATAAGGGCATTAGAAATTGAGAAAGGGGTGTTACCTCCCATTCAACCTCGCAAGTTTTCTGGAACAGAAAACCCCTCGTGAGTTTTTCGTAAGTGAAAACCAAATTGAAGTAGTTCGGCGTCATAGCTACGATTATGTTTGCCACGGTTAAACTGTGCTTAACATGTAGATCCGATATCTTTTATCGACATAAGGGCATTAGAAATTGAGAAAGAGGTGTTACTCGTGTTTTCTGATTAGAAAGAACATGTATGTGCTTATAAAAAGGGTTTTGCTAACTAATGCTCCAAATGCATTGGTTAAGGAAGCCATGAGTAAAAAATTTGTTTTGAAAATATAAATATTACATTTGACAAAGTAATGATTACACAATTTTATAATAAAAACTTTATTGTTTTAGTTGTTCAACGGATGCTCGTAAGACATCGATTAACATTCTCCTATAATAAAAATAAAAAAGAAAGAAAAGGAATTGAGCTATTTTTATTTTTAAAGTCGCACATAATGATTGTTTCGATGGTGTGAAATTTTTAACGATAATAATGTATCAAAATTAAATTCTATTAAAAAAATGAAAATTTTCCATTGACTTTGCTTTGTATAATTTCCTTCATTTATATATTTGAGAGAGGTCGTGAATTATTATGATTAGAAGTATCCCATAGGAAACAAATAATTAAATTACGTCGTCGTTGAATCTTGACATTGATGGTTAAGGCCCTACGAAGTTTACAGCAATACTTTCTAATTTGTGGTCACACTTAAGGATGGGTACTCTATGGGTAGGGTATTACAGTGCACTTTCTCATACTTGTATTTGTCTAAAATACTCGTATCCGTTCACGTACTCTCGAGGATAACAACTTTAGTATCATTTCCCGTACATTATGAGTATCTAAGTGTCTATATCCGTACCCATCACTCGCATTTTAACTATGAAAAAATAATAAGAATATCACAATTGAAATAAAACTATGACTTTAAAATTAACTCATAAAATAACACGAATCATAGTATTTTGTCAAATAAAAACATCCAAAATATCCCTTAAAAATTGTACACCAACATAATAGAGTTGTTATTGTATTATAAACAAATTTTTTTGGTTTAGATTTCGGTTTAAGCTTAAATAGTTTAATTAATTAATTAATTATACACCAAAAATAAATAAATTATTTATGATATTATAGAAATATGTATATGCGGGGTTGAACAATATAGTATTTTTACCCGTGTCTATACCCATTTAAATTTGTGGGTATTGCCCGAACTCATGCCCGAACCCATGAAATCGAGGTTTTACCCTACCCATTATGCGTATTTTTT
The DNA here is from genome assembly GCA_946800305.1 of Medicago arabica. Classification (NCBI taxonomy): domain Eukaryota; kingdom Viridiplantae; phylum Streptophyta; class Magnoliopsida; order Fabales; family Fabaceae; genus Medicago; species Medicago arabica. The sequence continues at coordinate 19,113,778 of OX326965.1, read as the reverse complement.
GCAGATACCCATTATATCTGTATCCAATTGTCATCCCTAATCACACTAATGTTTCTTCAAACTAGTATTTCCTTCGACCTTCTGAGCGCATATACCACACAAATATATTAAGGGTGAAAATGGAATTTTGAAGGCCTTAAGATATATTGAAGATACCTAAAAGGTAATTCTTCATATTTATCAACCATTTGTAGCTTGTAGACACCATAATCTATAAAATACCAACATAAATAGATTAAAATCTATATCATGTATTTTTAGATTTCCGTAAAAAATGGATTAAAAATTGATTTATATTTAAACCGACAAGGTTTCGTTAATAAATCAAAAAAAGACTGTTAGATTCTCCTCAAATAAAAAGATTATTAGATTTGTACAAAAAAAAAAAAAAAGACGATTATTAGATTTGTCTAAACATGTTATATCTGCAAGTTCTAGTTCAACTGACAAAATGTCGAAATTGTTGTGTTCAAAATTGTTGTTAGACCAGATGTTATGATCGAGGTTCGAACCCCGATACCTCCATTTATGTTGTGAGTTTATAATAACTTTACCATTTAATCTATAAAAAAACATGTTATAATAGTCCAAGATTGAAGGTCACTCCTGCCATCATCCTTACTTCACATATGACGTGACATAGTTTAATTATGTACAAAAATCACATTAGATGAGGTCACACAGGAAATAAAATTTCATTATGATTAAAGTTTGTGTTGCCAAAAACTGTTGAGGAACATTCATACGATAAAATAATTAGACTTTTGACAATTTCTTTACCTGCAACCAACCATCCATAAATCAATTCAAGTTGACTGATTTTGGTCATTAAGGTGGGAAGCATATTTGTCAATAAACACAACGTTGAGACAGAGACTTTTTTTGATCTAGCTAAAGAGGAATTGGTGCCGCAAAAAATTGGCAATTTAATATCAACTATTAAAATAAAAATGTTTTTAAAAAAATAAAGTATAAATAATTTCTAGAGATCCTTTTAATAAAAAAAAAAATCTAGAGAGAAGACTTAAGAATAAAAAATAAATTGTGGATGAAAACATTACTGAATATTCTTTTGTCACGGTACATGGAAACTTCTCAAGGTTAGTCATTAGCATTGAATATAACCAAAAAACGTTAGTCAGAGAAATTATGAAATATTTTAATTTGTATTAATAACATGTATATAATAACTTATAAAAAAAATGTACATAATAATAATAATAAATCACACTTTATTCCTCGATTAGATCTCATATGATAAAATGTTGCAAAGATATTGATATCTTCTGACCCGGATTCGAACTCGTCCATAATTTTGTCCTTAAACTCTTTTCAACTAAGATATTCTCCTTTTTTAATTTAAGTTTTTTTATAACAAGGCAAAATGAAATATATTAGATCACAAAGAGTGATTCATCTCGTACAGCAAAAGAGAACCACCCACCAAAACATACAAATTTACAAGCCTGATGCCAAAAAATAACACACCGAATGAAAGACAGAAACTAAATCTACATAATAACATTCATACAAGGTAAAGGGTGTTGCCATCTGTCGTTGTAACTGAAGGCAAAAGTAGACGTATCCGCTTTTATCCAATAAAAAGACAAAAATTTAGCGTTGTCTATTATATGATCCAAGTTGTCAATCTTCTGATTAAAAGTTTTGTTGTTTCTTTTCTTCCAAATAACCCAGACAATAGCCATTCAGATTATCATGAGAAAATAATGAGTAGATCGAGGTAACCCTGCCAAATGACCAAATTGGTGAAGATGAGCGTTAATGGATGTTGGAGCAATAAAAGAAATGTCTAGCCACTGATAAATGTGATGCCACACCAAACCAAAATGATCATAGTAAACGAGGAGATGGTCCGCAATCTCCGAATAACCGCACCCACCTATACAAGCAATGTCATTGGAGGAATGATGCGCCTACGAAAAATGTTGTTTTTAGTTAGAATGAGGTTGCGAAGAAGTCGTTCTTAATTTAAGTTAATGAGCTAATTTCGTTGACATTGTGTTTGCCGTGCATGTCCGTACGCACTACGCACAACTACTCCTACAGGAAACGTAACAAGTACAAATCCTTGATTATTCCATTTTAATAAAGAAATATTTACATTTACATTTTTTTAAGGAAAAGAAAGAAATATTTACATGAACCTGTTGTGTTAGTAAATAATTAGATATTATAACTATAATGAATAATGTATATACTAGTAATTGATATTCAATGACATAACTGAGCATACTTGAGTTCTCAGATTAATTATGTATAGTCAACTAAATTTATTAATCTAATGTAGTATATTGCTATTCATAGATCAATTGACGTTGACAGGTTGCAAGTCTAACCTTTGACAATTTCCTTTTTAACGAGATTCACATATGTTTTTTTGGTAAAGACAAATACATATTTTCTTTTTCACCGATGCTAACAACACTCTTTTTTCAACGGTCTCTCTAAGACCAAGTGTAATGGAGGTGTCGAATGAGACTTTCAATATGCGGTAGTAGTGCAATGGTGTGTCGAGTTTTGTAGAAGGATGATGTGGAGAAAAGAGATGTTGAAACCATTCAACATGTTGAACCTGCAAGCAGAGGCACGCGTGACAATTTTTGGATGGTTGAAAATGGCACGTGTGCAACACGCGCTGACAAGGGAGAGTGGAGAATGAAGAGAGAATAGTGGAGAGGATAAAGCTGGACATGTGTTATTTTCTGATTGACTGGCTGAATTTTTATCATCTTAATTATTTGAACTCACTTATTTCATTTCAAATTAATTTTTTTTTACCAAAATTCATGATTTTTTTTCTATAAATAGAGACTTGGTTCATTTGATTTGAACACAGGAAAAAAAACGAAATTTTCCACTATCTTAATATTATCTTTCTATTAACTTTTCTTTTGAAGTTTTAATCTTCTTTTTAGTGAAATTAAATTAAATTATTTAAATAAAATTTTGTTTTTACAAAAATCTAAAAGATAAATTGTTAAGTGTTTATTATTTTAATTTAATTATAATTGTACTTTTATATAATCATAGAAACAAAAATATAAAATTAAATAAGAATATGAAATAAAAAGTGGTGGGGTAGAGTGTTGAATGAAAAATCATCTGGAGAGGGTAAAAGTTGAATGAATGTTTAATAAGAGAGAGAAAATGATGTGGAGTGTTGGGAAGAGAAAAAGTAGGTGTTGAATGTTGAAACCATTGTAAATGGTCTAACACTTACTATTTTATTGGATAAAATCAATGCAGGTCTCACTACTTTATGTAAGACTCACATTAATTTAATCTAATAAGAGAGTGGGTGTTTGAAAGAATCTTGAAAAGAGAATATTACTAACACTCCTCTGTTCTGATTGTTATTTTTAAAATGTTACTTTTAATTCCTTTGACATGTGTAATATTATACAGATTAAACAAACATTTTTAGTATATGTATTTATGTTTAATTAATTATAAAAATTAGGTATAGCGTAGGGAATCCCAACTATATGTTGATACCTTCTACACTAAAAATATTTGTATATAATAAGTATTAGTTAGTTATATAAAAAATTAGGACCGGTATTGTTTATTTTAAATAATAATGAGCCAAAAGAATATAGACTTGTTGGAACGAGAGTGCATAGCAAAATATACAAAACCGCTAAAAATTAGTCGATTTATAGATCGGATACCAAATTATTTTAAAAAAAAACAGAACCGTTAAATAAATTTCTCTCTTGTGGAATCTGGCAATTAAATTACTAGACATATAGAATAAAAACTAGGCATGGAAACGGAACGGGGGTGGGGACGGGTTTTACCTTCTCTGTCTTCATATACCCGATTCTCATATACTTACATGTTATCCTACCTATACCCAACGGAAATGAGAAATTGAATCACATCCCCGTTCCCTACGGGTTCCCGCCACAACCCCATCCCCGCATTGAATAATTTTTTTAATAAAAAATAGAAGTTTTTTTGGAACCCCAAGAACAATGTTGTAATACATTATTCAACAATATGTTCACTTGAACATTTGTTATACCAAATGATTTAGTTGCTCATTTAAATATCAATGGTAGTTTTTATAACATAACAATTATTAAACAAAATAACATGACATATCAACATAAAATAATTTTGTACATTCGGGACAGGTTTGGGTATGAGTTTGAAGTGGGTACCTATATACTTGTTACCCGTCTCATATCCGTGTTTTAAAATCGGGGAAAACCCAAACCCAGCCAAAACAGAGAAAACCGTCAAATTAGGTTTGGTTTAGGCAGGTAGCCACGGGTATGAGTTTTGTTGCCATGCCTAATAAAAACCATGGGTCTAATCCAACACATCCTAGATGACAAAAAATCTAATTATCATCTATTTTGGTGACTCTAAGAGCAAAAGAGAAAATTTCAAATGAGTATTATAAACTAACACAAAGTTATCATAACCTTCATCGCATAGTTTAGCTATTACAGTAAATTCAACTCGATGTTTGAAAAATGCTTCACATCCTTGAGAGTTAACTTTGTGACATTGATCATCTCCAAAAAAATTCCCCAAATCCAACACACTTTTACACACCTTAATGGGCCAACTTCACATCACCGAATTCACCTAAATTATATGAGTAGATAATATCTCTCCTGAAAGTAAGATGTACTGAAGTTACCACTATTAGTCACTAACTATATGCATTATCAACAACATTAGCAGGGCCGTGATCTTCAACATGAAGCATATCATCATCATCATATGTCAAATTAGCACAACCTTCATTTGAATCTTCTTTTTTCTTTTTACCTTTACCTTTGTTCTTACTCTCTTTTTAAAAAGACCAATAATTTTCCATTTTATTCTCCTTTTTACCACAGTTGTAGCACTCAAAAACTTTGTATCAATTATTCAAATTGCTTCTGCGTTGGTCTTCATTACCATTATACTAGTTCATGTTTCTATCCTCTTGATTCAATAACAATTATTCGTGACTGGGAAGAGGAGTCCTAAGACTTTCTTCTTGTAACACCGTAAACCTTCAAAGCTATAATTTACGCGAATAATACAAATCATACAAGAATTTAGATGCTACTTCTTCTATAAGTTTAAACATGCATAATAATTTTTCAAAACATCGCAGCGGAATAATCATCTCAACAATTCATCATTAATAAAATAAATCTCCAAGTAGTCATGTCATCATACTACATATATTATCATTAATACATAGTTTAAAAAATCCTCAACAGTCATAATAAATAGACACCGACAACAGACACCTAATTAGAGCTCCTAAGACTACGACTCCAAATGCAATAGACGAGGTAGCATTCATGTTATCCTCAACCACACTCACCAAAGCAAAGAAACTATTCATGCACACCGTCTACCCATTTATAAGAATAAAGTAGACTGTCAACCGAACGATCACTTGGGGTTAGGTTACATTTCACAATTGAAGTATAATCAAACATAAGCATTCAAGGATTCATGCATAGCACATATATACACTCAACATTCCTAGAATATTAACTGCACAAGAATATTATTTATAATTCAACGCAAGTCATATCGTCCTACCTCTATCATAATATATCAAGTATTTTCATACTTTAAATCATCCCCGCATTGAATAATAGATCCACATAAACAATTCTCCATATACTCAAAATTAACTGAGCTTAATATCTATACTATATATAGAGAAAACAACCTCTTTCAACTCTTTTGGGTTGGTTTTTTTTCCAAAAATATCCTCAATTTTGAATACAAATAACACATGTAACAAATAGATAAGAACAAATTTAAATATTAAAAAAAATGTAACAAACACGATATGAATATAAATATATATATTTGATTTTTTTTCCTTTATCATTTAAAAAGTATAACAAACTAGATGAGTATATTTATACTTAATTTTTCATCATCCCAATTATACCCTTAAACAACTTTTTCTATAATAAAGATGGTTGTTGGTGTCATTAAAAAAAGAATTTAGTTTATATTTTTTTGTTATATTTTTGGTGTCATTGAAGTAAATAATTATGATTAGTTTGCTTTGTTATAACTTTTTTTAGGGAACGGTTTGTTATAACTTGAAAGCAACAAACATTTATATTTTTAGTTTGAGCAAATGTTCACTTTAGTCTCTGACTCTGCACCTCGCTGTCACATAAGTCCCTAACTCAGGATTAAATACAAAGGAGTCTCTGACTCTGCACTTCCGTTGTCACTTTAGTCTCTGACGTTAATTAATTTTGTTAAGTGTATCACAAGGACTAAAGTGAAAGTAGAAAATGATCACTTTAATCCCTAAACCAAAAATCAATATCCCCAACTTGAATTTCAAATCCCTGTATCTCAAATCCCTAAATCCCTTAAATTGAAAATCTCAAATCCCGAATATATTATCTTATTTGACAATATTAATATAACATTTTTTTGTCAAAATATAGCGTTCTTTTATTTAAAATTAAAAAATAGAGATTAATAATATCAACATTATTATTTTTTTGTTACACAATTGGTTGTTTAATACTGTGTTTTTTGGGTCAAAATATACTGCTCTTTTATTTAAAATTAAAAAATAGAGATTAATAATATCAACATTAAATTTTTTACACAATTGGTTGTTTAATACCGTGGACAAAGTTTTACCGTTAAACATAAAAAAAACACATAAAACTTTCAATACAATCTATAGAACATACAATATTCAATATATCTAAAGAAAAAAAAGTCTAGAATGTTTAGAAAAAAGTCACATTTTTATTTTTGACAAGAGAAAAAAGTCACATATTAGTGTATGTTTTTTTTAGGGATTCAGGGAGATTTAGGGATTTAGGGATTTGAGATTCAAGTTGGGAATATTGATTTTTTATTCAGGGACTAAAGTGACCATTTTCTACTTTCACTTTAGTCCCTGTGACACACTTAACAAAATTATTTAACGTCAGAGACTAAAGTGATAACAGAAGTGCAGAGTCAGGGACTTGTTTGTATTTAATCATGAGTCAAGGACTTATGTGACAGCGAGGTGCAAAGTCAAGAACTAGAGTGATTATTTGCTCTTTTAGTTTTAATCTAAATCAGAATTTCATAAAAAAAAATCCGTCAATAATTTTAAAATGTTAACGAAATAAAAAAAGCAGAAAGACAAACACGTAAGTGTTCGTCTTTTCGCTAGTACCATAATAGTTTGAATATTGTCAAAAAAAAAAAAGATACCCATAATAGTTTGAATCTTCTTGGATTGCGGCTATAGGTACAGCATAGCACTTGTTGATTGCTTGTGATACAAGTACATTGGGTAAACAGTCCAGAGACCACCAGTTTTTTCTTTTTAAACAATGCCAACCATGCCTATAAAAATGATTAAGTGAGTGTGCCAATTCCGTCACAAAAAAAAATGAGTGTGGCAATCAAATGATTCAATGAATACCGACAAAATTTCATCCTTTTTAAATTGATTTTTATATATTGATGACGATAATTTGCAATAGATATTTTAGGGACAAAAATAATCATTTCACAATTTTTTTAGGCATATTTTTATTTTCATATTTTATTCCAAGTTGCATATTTATATTATATTTTGACATTAAAAAAACACACATCAAATAATAATATCTTAAAAACAATCAAAACTAAATTTTGATATTTTTAAATTAATTAATTCTAGAACTTTTTCCAGAAATTTTAAAAGAAAATTGTGAGATTATATTTAACCTATGTTATATTGGAAAATGCTAACTGGTGCCCCGACACTGGTTAAGGATACTAAAAAACGAAGTTATATAGTAATTAATGCATTGAAATTATGTAATTAATATATAAAAAGTAAAAAAAAAGTTTGTTTTAAAAGCTAGATACGACGAGGAAGGGGGGAGTTTAAAGGAGGGAGGGAGACAGAACTCATTGTGAGAAGGAAGGGTTGTGGTATCGAGTGTTAAAAGCTTGATACGGCGAGGAAGGGGGAGGTTAAAGGAGGGAGGGAGACACAGCTCATTGTGGTGGAGGAGGTGTGTCGAATTCGTGAAGGGGTGGGGATGAGTGTGGGGAGCTGGTTTGAGGATAACACTCGTCGGATAGTGGGAAATGGTAGAAATACTTTCTTTTGGACGGATAATTAGGTTGACGTAGTTCCGTTGCGGACTAAATTTCGTCGACTTTATGTTTTAGCCGTTAATAGAGAGTGTTTGGTGGTGAATATGGCGGCGTTAGGTTGGGAGGAAGGAGGGGGTGGTTGGGCGTGGCGGAGAGGCCTTTTGGCTTGGGAGGAGGAGTGTGTGAAAGAATGTTGTGTTATGTTACATAACGTTGTTTTGCAAGAACATGTTCATGACAGCGGGAGATGGTTGCTTGAACCTACTCAAGGTTATTCAGTTCGCGTAACTTATCATTTCTTGACGGCATCTGATGAGGTCTTCGAAGGGAGACACAATTTGAATGTCCGACATAAGGTTGTTCTTGATAAGATATATGTTTTTGCTTGGCGCTTGTTTCGCAATAGACTTCCTACCAAAGATAATCTATTGCGCCACAGAGTTCTCCATCACAATGATACTATGTGTGTGGGAGGATGTGGCTGCCCCGAAACGGCAGTTCTCCTTTTCCTAGCTTGTGACATCTTTGGGAGCACGTGGTCTCTTTTATTGTGTTGGCTCGGTATAGACTTCGTCCCTTCCGGAATTATTGGGGAACATTTCGATTAGTTTTCTCGTATGGTGGGTATGCCTCAATGTACTCATTTGTTCTTCAGGGTAATTTGGCTTGCTTGCGTGTGGGTTATATGAAAAGAACGTAACAACCGTATCTTAAAAAATGCGGTGTCTGATCCATGTAACCTTTTCGACGAAGTGAAGTTGAATTCTTTTATGTGGTTGAAATCAAATCAGCCATCTTTTACTTATTGTTACCATGACTGGTGTTAGCACCCGCTTTTATGTATGGGTGTTTCAATGTAATTGTTTTTATTTTCTTTCTCTTCAGTTGCCTATCAGTAGGGCATAAACTGTGACATCGTACATATGTGAGTGAGTCTCTCCTAGCACGCCTTGTGTGGGGGGAGCCACATTTGGTTTAATGTTATATTCCATTTTGACTTGTTCAAAAAAAAAAATTTAACGCATAACAAACCATTGTTAATATAGTGTTAAATTTTAGTATATTACATGATATATTTGTTGATATTTTTTAGGATCCTAAACCAAAGAGGTGTGTCATCACATTAGACTAAGATCAACCACACAAGTGAGTTTGGACATCACTTTTCAAAACAGAAACAAATTAAGGCATTAATTGGGTATATGGATCCTTTTACTTATATATCATTGTAGGGACTTGATTAGGACACAAAAATGCCACAGGTGAATGATCATATTGAGTTATGACCAACCACACCAGTGAATTTGGATACAAGATATTCACACAAAACCGTGGGGCATTAGTCGATCATCATGGTTATCAATGTTAGCTTGATCCATATTGCTTGAAGGCTGCTAGGCTTACAACAGAGACCACCCATATCTAATTTGAGAACTATCACGCATGTACTCAACAATTAACATAAGGATATAGTCTGTGAAATATAGAAAACAACACAATAAAGGTGGAAAAGTTATGATACATTGGTTACCCGACAACGTGATGGCCGAAGTTTGAGGGCACAACTTAAGGAGGTTTAGAAGACTGAGCTCTTTGAAGAGATACATCCGTAAGTGCACGGTTTATCGATGTAGTAATAAAGATATCGTTTCGACAGAGAGATATGAATTTGATTGACTTTCAACAATGATTAGATAAGAATTCAAGTTGAAAGATTTGATTTTGTTTTTAAAAGAAAATAAAATAAAAAGGCGCCTTGAGATTATTGGTTCGTCATGGTGACAAATTCTTCACAAACCAAACCCTAAACTTAGAACTTTTGGACCTATTTTCTAAAGACAAGTTTCTCTTTAGCCTATCACATCTCATTTGGATCTCAGTGAGTGTGTTTCTCTAGCAACCACGCCTATTTTCATGGTTGATTGCTATTGAAATCCGCCTATTTTCATGGTTGATTGCTATTGAAATCCTTGAAGCTCGAAACTTTATTGTCTCAAGGTTTGCTAGACTATTTTCATGTTTCGTAATCCTTGTCTAAATTCACTTGTTCCAATATTAAAACTTCATCTTTCGATCCATAGCTTAATATTTGTGATGAATCAATGACAACTATTAAACTTCATCTTTCGATCCATCGATTAATATTTGTTATTAATTATAAGAACGGTGAAATAGATTGGATAATAGATTTAAATAAAATTAGGGTTCGAGACTTGGTTTGATTAGGATTAGGTCATTAGACTCATCCAACAATCCCAAGACAAGAAGAAGTCTACTCACTCACGTTCATTGTAGACATAGAGAAGAAGAAGAATAACGTAAAATAAAATAAATAAAATAAAGATGAACTTTTATTCAAAGAAACAATTGTCACTTATTATTTCCAAGAACAAAAGATGATTCTACAAGTTAGCTCCTCTATTTATAGTCTAAGGAGCAGCATAAATTTGCACTAAATCAGAATATAGATTTGTACTAAATCGGTACATAAAAATGCACCAAATCAGAACATAAAATTGCATTAAATCTGCCCATAAATTTGTGCTAAATCAGCTCATAAATCTGCACCAAATTTTTCCAAGTGCTATGTCTTTGAAGCAAAACAGCAAAAAGGGAAATTGATATTTTTGCACAAGATCTTCATATTTTTGACCATAATCAGCTTCAAATCTCATTTCTTTTGCTCCAAGACTGAATCTTTAAAATATTTGTTCCTGAAATTAAATAACTGGCAATTGAAGTAAAATAGCTCTAGAAATTAAATAAAAACATATAAAATCTAAATAAAATAGACTCAAATAATATATTAAAAACACTAATTATTGACTCATCACTCTTATATATAGAAGTCTCAACAAATATGTGAGATCAACTATATTTTACCCCAAAGATACACATCCAAAGCCTTGATAATAACATATCGCTAGCAAGAGTTAGACTTTAGATAATTAGCAATAATATATGGCACCCACTCATGGGATGAGTGCCAGTGTATCAAGAGTCGTTGAGAAACTTCAAATTGAGAACGTTGGAATATTGCTTGATATGGATAATATCGTTGAATAGAAATTATATGTTCATTCTCTTTGTCTTTGAAGTTCTTTGTCTGTTCTACACGTGGTCAGAAGATGACAAATGGTACTATCATAGTTTGATAGAGACAGTTTAAGAAGAGGACAAATCTGACATGGCTTATGGGTCCTTCGGAGTCTTCTGTCCTTCAAAGTCTGATTGTAATTGTAAACACTCGAAACGATAACAGAGTCGTCACCGAACTTTATTTATCCCAAAAGCGAAAAAGACAAATATCGATTAAGCGAAAAAGACAAATATCGATTAAACCTTCGGTGAACATGGTTTGTGAACAATGATATGGGTTTGGAAGTTGGTTATGCGAGAGGAAGGTGTTACCATCCTTTGCATCAGTTGTATTAACCGGGAATCATTTAGGGGGATGGTTCGCTTACTCTCACATGTTTAGGTTATCTGCCTATATGCTGGTTTCTTATTTCTACATTATTAAAACAAGAAAAAGAATTTTTTATTTGGGTTACTTGACGAGATGTTACGATCTTGATCCTACGTATTCCCCTGTGCAATGTGTAACACACTAAACTCTATAAGCGATAAATTTTGCTAATGATACGTGCATATCAAGAATCTAGATGTTACTTCCCCAATAAATCATCAAGCATGCATGAATAATAAGTTTCTCAAAACATCATAGCAGAATAAAACATCATTACATCGACATCTAAATAAAACACCTCAACATTTATCCATAATAAAACAAGCCACCAGGTAGACATGTCATCATAACATCATCAATACATAGTCTCGACATCTCCAACAGTCATGATATAAACAATTAATAAAGACCAACCCCTAATCAGAGCCCTAACGTCTAAGTAACCGAAAAAGCAGTAAACAAGGAAGCTCCAAACTTTCCTCAAGCAACTCACCAAAGCAAAGCAAACTATTCCTGTACACCGTCTACCCATCCATATGGATAAGGAGGGCGGTCAACCGAACCACCACTATGGGTTAGTCCACATTTCACAATTAAACATAATCAAACATAAGCATTCAAGGATTTCATGCATAACAAATATACATACCCAACATTCCTAGAATACTACCATCATATAAATATTATCCCTAGTTAAACACCAATCATATTATCATACTTCTAACATAATACATTAAACATATTGAATCTCTAATCAAGTCATCAACATAAGCTCGTCACTTAACAACATCAATCATATAAATCATATAACTCTACTAATCAACTCAACAAATACATTTCATCATTTCAAAATGTAGGCAAATAAAACATCATTATCAAAGGAATCACCAAATCATATATATATATATATAGACACACACACACACATATATAATTCTCACCTCATTACTATTACCAAGGTAATTATAATCAAACAGATTCACCGAGTGTATAAGTACAAGCAAGTAAGACATACAATTAGAGCTTGGTTCAAATATTCACAACCATCAACAAAAGTCAACCAATGCACATATAGACCAATTCACATACTTACAAATTCACCAATGCACAAAATCACCAAGTCACATATTCAATTATTACACGACTCACCAAATAATAAATGCATGCAATGTTCTAGAATCTTCTAGATGCATGTGATACCATTTGGATTTCGGAGATAATCTTACCGTGTGAATCCACACCCACGTAAAAGTACATCTCCTTTTACATTTCTCATATGACTCAATATGACTATGATGCATGGACATACAAGTAAAGACTCGACAATGCATAATCACCTAACATATGTATTCACCAATACAATATACACCTCCATTTACATTGATTAATACACCACCAATTACATTCTCAAGTATTTACGTCCACACAATCAACAAGTTAGAATTCAAACAAGAGTCATCATACAAACATCAAACATTAACATAATCGTCATCAACAACAACATATTAAGGAAACAACAAATTCCCAAAGTCAAATTTACATAAAAGACGGACATCAATTCACATTATGATATTCATCATATCAAATACCCAAACATCATCAATTCATTCACATTCTTTCATAATAACATGAATTCCAAGTCTACTACAAGTTATCCGACCACAAAACATTAGTTTGATAAAGTTCGTCTATTTTCGTAAAAACTAGCATTTTCCGATTATTTCTCCGAAATCAAGTAAACAAGCTCAAGTGCCTCAACCAAGTATACACACAAGTCACATATGAGTGCAGTAGTGTATATCCATACGTTGCATAGGCCAATACACATAAAATCCCAAAGTTTCACTAAGTTCGTATCGTTTTTTCATTTATAAGTTATTCAACAAAACAAACCATTCAAATTTGAATGCCTCGACTAAGTATATACACAAGTCACATATAAGCGCAGTAGTGTATATACATACGTTTCATATGCCAATGCACATCAAATCCCAAAGTTTCACAAAGTTCGTCTATTTTGCCGTCTTTCCAAAGAATTCAAGTTTTCAAGGCAAAACCAAGTTAAAGTTCAAGATTCCCGTCCAAAACATTTTTATAAATCATAACAATAGTAGACAACCCTAGTCCTACCCTTTTCCCTTGAGAAAACGAGTTTTGGGGAATTTCATGTTCTTGAACCATTTTCAAAAAGTTTAAGATACGATTCGTAAAACCAAATTCAATCTAACTCAATTGATGTTTCCAAAGGTTTAGAAAGTTCAAATACATTTAATTACATCAAAAGAATCAGTTTAAACTGTCCGGGTCGATCCCCCAAAACCCAAAACACCCAAAACATGGGTGTCTATTATGTGCAACTTGTCACGACGAGTTACACCAGAACAAGTCACCCTGTTCTAGGGTTTTCCTCTCGAGAAACCCTCAAATTCACATCAAAACCCCAATTTTGCTCTCGTTGACCCCAAATTCGACCCTAAGACTTATACACTTGATTACAAACATAAAAAGGCATTCAATTCAACAACAAACATCGGATTATAACACCAATCCACCTCAAAATCATCATCTAGTTCATTTTTCACCAACACCCACAATTTTCTCATTTCTCGTTCAAATCTCACAAACAAGTACATCAATTCAAACTCCATCAACATATGAACATAAACAAATATTTATGAAGTGATTTCAAATATGTTTCAACAACAATCATGAATCAATTCATGTTTTTCACTCAAATAATAAAAAATCATCAAAACACATGAACAAAAACAACAACCATGGAGTTTAAGCTATCATCACAACCATTTTATGAAGTTTATCATGCTCATAATTTCACATAAAATAGAAGCACGAATTTTATCACTTAAAACTACAAAAAGTCACAATTATCTCAAAAGCACTTATACCCAAAAATCGATTATGACTTAGTTGATGAATAAAGACTATCCCCATTACTTCAATTCTTCAAGAGTTAGAACCCTAGCCTCACTTTTGTTCCAAAGCTCCAATTCAAGTTTCCTCTGTCTAGCCCTTCTTCTAACCCTTCTTGATTCACTTTCTCTTTCTACCTCTCTCAAAATGTTTGTAAATGAGTGAATGAGTGTAATGACCTGATTTTCTCTTAAGACCAATGTTTATATAGTCACCACATAAATGAGTTTAATCTCTAGTTGTCTTAATGGGCTAAATATTCTCACCAACTAATTCACCAAAGTTTCTACTCACTTAACTGTTAAAATAACAAATAGTTATTGTCTCTTAATTAATTACCCCAACTCGCTAGTAACCTGGTAAAAATAATTATTCTCACTTAAAACACTAAAAAAACCTTCTTAATGAAATGACTAATTTACCCTTGTTCACCAAGTGACCAAAATACGCCTAAGTCTAAAATGACAAAAATACCCTTCTTAAGCCAAAATCCACTAATCACAACCAAAATATACACAAAGGTAAATAATCACATACAAACACAAATAAACACATATAGTAAACAATTAAATAATTCTAGCGAAAAACGGGTTGTTACAACTCTTCCCTACTACAAAGAATTTACATCCTCGAAAATTACCTGAAGAAAACAACTCCGGATATAAAACTCTCAACCTACTCTCTGATTCCCAGGTAGCACTCTCACCAGTTGGTCTAACCCAAATCACCTTCACCAAAACCATCTCTTTGCCTCTCAAACGCTTCACTTCCCGATCCTCAATCCTAGCTGGCCAAGTCTCAACAGTCAAATTATCCTTTACTTCCAAATCATCCACTTGAATCACGTGAGACGCATCACACTCATACTTCCGCAACTGAGACACATGAAACACATCATGAAGATTCAACAGCGACAACGGTAATGCAATTTGATACGCTACAACCCCAACCTTCTTAATAATCTCAAACGATCCAACAAAACATGATGTCAACTTCCGACACTTCAAAGCACATCCAACACTGGTTACAGGGTTCACTCTCAAAAACACATAATCGCCAACTTGAAACTCAATATCCTTCCTCCTCTTATCATGATAATTCTTATGCCTACACTGAGACGCTCTCATCTTCTCCTGAATCATCTTAACCTTCTCTGTAGTCTCTTGCACAACTTTCGGTCCTAACAAAGCACTTTCTCGTGATTCATACAAAGCCTCAAACGATGTCATCCCGATACTAGAATGAATATTGTTGTTATAAGTAAACTCAATCAACGGTAAACATTCGACCTAACTGACACCTTATTCCAATACACAAGCTCTCAACAAATCCTCCAAACTCTGAATCGTCCTCTTTGTTTGCCCATCAGTCTGGGGATGATAAGCATAACTCAATCTCAACTTGGTTCCCAAAGCTGCTTGCAAACTCTCCCAAAACCTAGAAGTAAACCTCGTGTCCCGATCCGACATAATACTAGAAGGAATATCATGCAATCTAACAATCTGCCCAATGTAGATCTATGCTAACCTCGCCACAAACATATTGATCTTGATATGAACAAAATATGCTAACTTCGTTAACCGATCAACAATCACCCAAATAGAATCAAATCCCTTCACAGTCTTCGGCAATGCTCCAACAAAGTCCATAGAGATAATATCTCACTTCCACTCAAGCACAAACAACGGTTGCATCAAACCCGACGACTTCTGATGTTCAATCTTCGACTTCTGACAAACCAAACAAGCATACACAAACTCTGATATATCCTTCTTCATCCCAGGCCACCAAAACAACCTCTTCAATTCCTGATACATCTTCGTTGCTCATGGATGAATGCTCAAACGACTCCTGTGACCTTCGTCCAAAATCCTCTTCTTAAGTTCAGGTACATCCGGTAGACAAACTCGATCACGAAACATCAAAACACCGTTCTCACCCAATCTGAAATCCCCACCTTTACCTTGATTAACCAACACCACACGATCCACGAGTTCTAAATCCTCCTTTTGATCATTCTTAATTTCTTCCTAAATATTGCTAGTCATCTTCAACATTCCCAACTTCACACCACTCGACGTCAACTCACTGACTAAACTCATATCCGGAACCTTCTCAATCAACTCTAACTCCTTAACCATCAAAGTAGACATATGCAAAGACTTCATACTCAAAGCATCCGCCACTACATTCGCCTTTTCTGGATGATAACTTAACTAAAAATCATAATCCTTTAAAAATTGCAACTATCTCCTCTGCCTCATATTCAACTTTTTCTGATCAAACAAGTACTTCAAACTTTTGTGGTCGCTGAACACTTCAAACTTATAACCTTACAGATAATGCCTCAAAATCTTCAACACAAACTTTACTGTTGCCAATTCCAAATCATGAGTCGGATAATTTTTCTCATGCACTTTCAACTACCTCGACGCATAAGCCACAACCTAACGGTTCTGCATCAACACACCACCAAGACCCATCTTAGAAGCATCACAATACACAACAGATGATTCCTTCAGATTTGGTAAAATCAACATTGGCGCTAAAGTTAATCTCTTCTTCATTTCTTGGAAACTCTTCTCACCCTTAGCATCTAAAACATACGCTTGTCCTTTCTGAGTTAACTACGTCAATGATAACACCAACTTAGAGAATCCTTCGATAAACCTCCGATAATAACCTGCCAACCCAAGAAAAATTAAGATCTCAAAAACAGACTTCGGAGACTCCCACTGCAACACTACATCAACCTTCGACAGATCCACTGCAATACCACCCTTTGAGATCACATGTCCAAGAAAACTCACTTCCCGCTGCCAAAACTCACACTTCGAAAACTTAGCAAACAACTTTTTCTCCTTCAAAGTGCGCAACACAATCCTCAAACTACCATCCTTCTTCTTAACCAACAACACTGGAGCACCCAACGGCGAAACACTCAGCCTAATAAACTACTTCTCTAACAACTCTTCCAACTGCTTATTCAACTCACCCAATTCCGACGCAGACATTCGATACGGCGCAATCAAAATAAGACTTGTTCCTGGCACCAAATCGATCGTAAACTCCACTTTTCTCTCCAGCGGTAAGTCGATAATGTTGTCTTGAAAAACTTCTGGAAACTCTTGCACTACCATCCTCCATTTACATTGATTAAGACACCACCAATTACATATCAAGTATTTACGTCCACACAATCAACAAGTCATAATTTAAACAAGAATCATCATACAAACATTAACATAATCGTCATCAACAACAACACCTTAAGGAAACAACAAGTTCAAAAGTCACATTTTACATTAAAGATGGACATCGATCCACATTATGATATTCATCATATCTAACACCCAAACATCATCAATTCATTCACATTCTTTCATAATAACATGAATTCCAAATCTACTACAAGTTATCCGACCATAAAACATTAGTTTGACAAAGTTCGTCTATTTAAAAAACTAGCATTTTCCAATTATTTCTCCGAAATGAAGTAAACAAGCTCAAGTTCCTCAACCAAGTATACACACAAGTCACAAATGAGTGCAGCAGTGTATACATATATGTTTAATAGGCTAATACACATCAAATCCCAAAGTTTCACTAAGTTTTTATCGTTTTATTATTTTCTAAGTTATTCAACAAAACAAGCCAAAAAAATATGAATGCCTCAACTAAGTATATACACAAGTCACATATGAGTGCAGTAGTGTATACTTATGACAGGTCATCTTACATTATTCTTAACATTTTTTTTAGTAATTTTCAGTAGGAAATAGCAGCAAAATGAAGGAGTATAAGAACGATTGCCAATGATTTCGGGAATTTTGTAATGTTTTCTATATTTGAGTCTGTAATTCTAGTTTTCTTGAAACATAGCAACTGTAGGGGGTTTTTGAAGTAATTAACGAAGAAATCATGCAAATAGACAAATCAAGAACAACTGAAGATTGTCAAGACCTTGGGAAGACAAGAATAAACATTCAAAAGGCCTCAAGAGACTTAACATAGGAAGGAATTTTGTTTCCAAGTTCCAAGGCGAGTTATTTGAAGACGAAAACCTAAAAACGACGAAGATCGAAGACTTTGGACCCGGAAGAGCAATCAAATGCGCCTAGGGCATGACAAAGCATTACCATGCGCCTGTGGCATCTAATATGCGCCTAGAGCATATGCAACAATGCATATGCGCCTAGAGCATATCACATGTGCCTCAAGCATGCTTAAAAGCAGAGGCGCAATTGTCATTTTATTCGTTTTTGTGGGTTTAGCCTGCGTTTTTAGCCCAAACCCAGTTAAAAATCCAACTCTATAAATACTAGCCTTCCTCATTCAGAATTTCTCGTTCAGAACTGAAGCAGTTCAATAGGAAGGCTACTTTGGAGCTTCATGAGAGAATTTATCTTCTCCTTGATTTTCTAGGGTATGTTTTTATCTTTTATATCTTGTTTTTAGTTACCAAGTGTAACTAAATCTTTTTAGGTTAGAGTTATAAGATGAACCTCTGTATATTTTTGTTGGATATTTATTTAATTTAATTTGTCGTTTATTTATCTATTTATGCTTTTGTCCACTATAGAGTTTTATTAGATTATAGTCTTTATTTTTGTGAGAGGTGCAACCCTAGATTAGGTACTTAGGTTGCGAGCAGACCTAATATTGTTTTCACTAACTGAATGCTTATATCTTGATATTTATATCCTTTTACCGTTAAATATCTGTCTAGGAAGTAAGTGATTATTAATTAGCCAAAGATACCATAGAAATTGTTGACCCTCGACGTAGGTACCCAGTGGCTAGAGCTTGTTGGGTCGTGTGGTGCATTACTGAAGCTAGGAATTAACTGGTTAGTAGTTAGGGAAACAAGCACCTAGCTGTTCGATTTATGATTATAACCTAGTAAGACCATTCTCTTGAAACCCTTAGTGAGGTAGACATAGATTAGGGCTGCCTGTTTGTAGATCTTGTGTCTGAAGCGCATCTTGAGCTTTTAGCAAACTTCTAAAATCAAACCTCGTCATTTTCTTCTACACAAGCAACTGAAGTACTTACTGGATTTCAGAACACTCATCCTTCATCCACCAATGTATCAAAATTTTGCGATCCTTTTGTTTCTACTCCACAAATAAACTATCCTGCTTTGTTCAATGATAATTTTGTGAGCAATTTCTTTAATTATGCTCCCAACACTTTTGTGCCTTTAGAGTCTTTTAGCACATTGCAATCAAATTGTCCAACTCTTCCTTCTATGCACACCGATGCGTGTGGTAACACTTGTCAAACTGGAACAACTACTGATCTAAAAGATCAAAGGCCTCCTAAAAGGTCTAAACTTGAAAAGGATGTTAGCAAAATTAGGAAATATTTGCCTAGTTTGTTTGAAGTTCAGAGAGTTATTCTCAGTCACCAAGTCTACAATGGTATTAAGAATCAGATTTTAAGGGACTGGTGATGACACCTTGTCATTACGTAATTTTCTATGTATTTTGATCACAATTTAAAGTTCACAAGGTAACTTAAGCAGCAAGAAAAGCAGAAAAACTGAAGAATTCACAAAGGATCAAAATGTGTCACGATTGGTACAAAACGTGACACGATTCAAGAAGACTAAAACATGCTCTCTGCCAAGGCAAAAAGTGTCACGTTGACCAAAACGTGACATGATTTGAAGAAACCCTAATTTAGAAGTTTGTTATACAAGGCAAATCGTGTCACGATTCTGCAAAAACGTGACACGATTTTAAGCGAATTTCTGTGCCTATTTAAGCTGAAGGCTATTCTGAAAACAAGGGTTACGATTTGAGAAGAGCAAAGTGCGATTTTGAGACTTGAAGACGGCTGCAGGGACGATTTCTTCACCTTGTAACCAGTTCATGTATGTATTGTTACCTCTAATGATTATGTTATTTATAAATTCGATTATGAGTAGCTAAATCCATTAGAGGTTAGGTCTGAGAAGATTCTTTGTAACCCTAATTGATGCATGTTGCTGTGAAACTCTATTTATTGGGAATGACAATCTAGTTTTTATTCAATTCAATTGTTCTTAATGTTTTATATATTCTGATCACATATATATATATATATGATTTGGTGAGAACGAATGACTACTGACCATAGCTTTCGACTTTGACCTAATTGAATTGTTCTAATAATTATAATTAGTCTAGGAATGGATAATTCTTTATTAGTGATATTAGGTTAACGTGCTTTAAATCTTCGAAGATTATTAGACCACCTAAGGGATTAGGGGCTGTAATCTTAGAAGAGGGTCCTAACTCAAGGGATTGATTAGGACTATTTTGTTAACTATCGTGAAACTAATTAATCATTCATAAGAATAGGTACAGTGGACCAATTAGGGGAACTCAGATGATTCGAAGACCTAAACTCATATCTCTCTTTATCTTTAACAATCAATTTACTTTCTGTTACTAAGTTTTATGCTATTAAACTAATCTACTGCCTAGTGGCAAAACAAAATAACTTTGTTTACATCCTAATTCAATAACGTACTTGACTTTTTGAGATTAAAATCAGTCCTTGTGGGAACGATATTTTTACTACTTCGATAGTATTTGGTACACTTGCCAAAATTCTATCAAGTTTTTGGCGCCGCTGCCGGGGACTGTTGATTTATTTCAACAAGGCAATTGCGTTATAATTTAGGATTTCTGCAATTTATTTTTTGTTAAAAATATTAAATTGATTCAGTGTTCATTATTTAATTTGCATTGTGCAGTGCTACTAAGGTACTTTGCTGTTTATGCGAGGTAGAAGGAGTTCCGACGACCTAGAATACGATCCTGAGATCGAAAGGACTGCAAGAGCTAATCGGAAAACCGTCCGGTTGTCTAAATCAAAGTCAGTTCCACCGGGTGTACGTGAACAACTACCTAATTCAACACTAGCTGAACCTGAATCAATCTCTCCTCCTAAATCTATCACGATGGGAGATCAACCACAAAGGTCTAAGTTGGGAGACTATGGTTTAGCTAACAACCGTGGTCGACTAACTCACACTTTCTAACCTGCTAATCCTGTTGCGTTTGACATCAAGACTTCTGTTCAGAATGGCTTGAAGGAGAAACAATTTGATGGGTCTGATGCGATGAGCCCTCATGAACATCTAAGCCACTTTCATGAAACATGTGAGTTTTGTGTACCTCCAGCCACAGTGACTGAAAACCAAAAGAAGCTGAGGTTGTTTGCTTTTACTCTCACCGGGATAGCAAAGGATTGGTTACTTTCTTTACCTAGTGGAACCATTCAAACATGGGAGGAACTTGAGCTGAAGTTTTTAGAAAAATACTTTCCAATGTCTAAATATTGGGATAAGAAGCAGGAGATTTCAAACTTCAGGCAAGGGGGAAAGTGAATCACTATATGATGCATGAGAGCGATTCAATTTGCTTCTGAAAAGATGCCCTAACCACGAGTTCTCTGAGAAACAATATCTCCAAATCTTTACTGAGGGGCTAACTTCCAACAACAGAATGTTCTTAGATGCTTCAGCTGGAGGAAGCCTGAAAGTGAAGACTGACCACGAAGTGCAAGCTTTAATTGAGAACATGGCTGCAAACGAATACCGTGCTGATGCGGAAAAGAAGAAGAAGGGCGTGTTTAATGTGAGTGATCAAACTTCTATCCTAGCCATCCAAGCAGCAATGAATAAGCAACTGGAGATTCTCACTAAAGAATTTCATAGCTATATGATATCCAACAAACCTCAACAAGTTGTTGCTGTCAAGTGTGATTTCTGTGGAGAGGGACATGCTAATGGCGAGTGTGTTCCAGAAGGAGGCAGTGAAGAGGTAAATTACATGGGAAACTATCAGAGACATAATCCTTACTACAATTCAGGGTTTAACAAACATCCTAACTTGAGTTACTCCAACAATAACACTTTGAACCCTTTGTTACCGAACCCTTAACAACAGCAACAACCAAGGAAGCCCTCAGCTCTAGAGGAGACTATGATCAATTTCATGAAGATGACTCAAGGAAACTTTGAAGATATGAAGAAGAGTCAAGAAATTGAAAGAAAGAACCATGAGGCCTCTAGAAAATTGCTTGAAACTCAAATAGGGCAGATGGCGAAGCAACTGGCTGAGCAGAACAAAGGGGGATTCTCAGGTAACACTAAAGAAAACCCTAAGAATTAAACTTGTAATGCTATAGAGTTGAGGAGCAAGAAGGTGTTAACACCTCCAGCTCCACAGAACCGAAAGAAGGTTGACACAGTTGTTGAAGAGGAGGATGATGGTGGAGTAGTTGAAAAGAATGTTGGGGAAGAAATATCAGTGGATGAAGATGAACAAGGCAAAGTTGAAAAAGAGATTACTCATGGCGTAGTTGAAAATGAAAAGAAGAAAAAGACTAATGAGGAAGAAAAAAATGAGAAGTTAATAGATGTTGACTCGATCTTAAAAAGAAGTAAAAACCAACTACTGAAGGATGGGAACAAGGATCAAGTAATTCCATCTTATGTGAAGCTTCCTGATCCTCATTTGGCTAAGAGAAGAAGAAGAAGGAAGAAGGACAATTCAAGAAGTTCATGGCACTCTTCTCTCAACTCCAGGTCAACTTTCCTTTTAGTGAAGCTCATGATCAGATGCCCGTTTATGCTAAGTTTATGAAAGAACTATTGACTGGAAGAAGGAAACCGAAGGATGACGAGAACATTTCACTTTCTGAAAATTGTAGTGCAATACTCCAGAAGAAACTACCTCCTAAGTTGAAAGATCCAGGAGCATTTACTATCCCATGCTCCATCGGGAAATTAGATGTCGGAAGAGCTTTATGTGATTTGGGGGAAAGTATAAATTTGATGCCTCTATCAATGATGAAGAAGTTAGGATGTGGGGAGCCAATACCTACAAGAATGACCCTCACATTAGCTGATAGGTCAATCTCTTATCCTTATGGTATTTTGGAAGATGCTTTGGTCAAAGTTAATGACCTAGTGTTTCTTGCGGATTTTGTTATCTTGGATTTTGCTGAAGATGAAGACATTCCCTTACTTTTGGGGAGACCTTTCCTTGCAACTGGTCGTGCTTTGATTGATGTTGAAAGAGGTGAACTCATGTTAAAATTCCAAGATGAACAAGTAGTGTTTAATATTTTTGAAGCTATGAAGCACCGAAGTGACAATCCTCAATGTTACCGTATCGATGTTATTGAAGAAATAGTGGAAGACAATTCATGTGAACCTCAAACCACACAACCTATGGAGAGAACAATTGTGAACTCTATAGAGACTTGTGACGCTGATGAAGATCTTGAGGTGAAGGAATGTGTTGAACAACTTAAGGCAAACAAGGAAGAGAAAGGATCGGTAAAAAATTGAAGAGTTACATGATGAGGAATCTAAAGGAGTACAGCCCTTGAGCAAGGAGGAAAAGAACAGTCCAGATTTGAAGGTTTTGCCTCCTACATTGAAGTATGTTTTCCTTAACAAGGATAACTCTCAACCAGCAATTATAAGCAGCACCTTAACACCTTTGGAGGAAGAAAATCTAATGAGGGTGTTGAGAGAGAACAAGGAAGCCATAGGATGGTCGATTTCTGATTTGAAGGGTATTAGCCCAGCTTACTGCATGCACAAGATACATATGGAGGCTGAATATAAACCTGTGGTTCAACCTCAAAGAAGACTGATAGAATTTTGGCAAGTGTACCAAATACTATCGAAGTAGTAAAAATATCGTTCCCACAAGGACTGGTTTTAATCTCAAAAAGTCAAACACGTTATTAATTTAGGATGTAATAAAAGTTATTTGGTTTTGCCACTAGGCAGTAACTTTGTTTAATAGCATAAAACTTAGTCACAGAAAATAAATTGATTGTTTTAAATAAGAGAGAGATGAGTTAGGTCTTCGAATCATCTGAGTTCCCCTAATTGGTCACTACACCTATTCTTATGAATGGTTTTCTAGTTTCACGATAGTTAACAAAATAGTCCTAATTAATCCCTTGAGTTAGGACCCTCTTCTAAGATTACAGCCCCTAATCCCTTAGGTGGTCTAATAATCTTCGAAGGTTTGAAGAACGTTAACCTAATATCACTAATAAAGAATTATCCATTCCTAGACTAATTATAATTATTAGAACAATTCAATTAGGTCAAAGTCGAAAGCTATGGTCAGTAATCGTTCGTTCTCACCAAATCATATATATATGTGATCAGAATGTATAAAGCATTAAGAACAATTGAATTGAATAAAAACTAAATTGTCATTCACAATAAATAGAGTTTCACAGCAACATATGTCAATTAGGGTTACAAAGAATCATCTCAGACCTAACCTCTAATGGATTTAGCTACTCATAATTGAATTTATAACTAACATAATCATTAGAGGTAACAATACATACATGAACTGGTTACAAGGTGAAGAAATCGTCCCTGCAGCCGTCTTCCAGTGTAAAAATCGCACTTTGCTCTTCTCAAATCGTAACCCTTGTTTTTAGAATAGCCTTCAGCTTAAATAGGCACAGAAATTCGCCTAAAATCGTGTCACGTTTTGGTCAAATCGTGTCACGTTTTTCTTTGTATAACAACTTCTAAATTAGGGTTTCTAGAAATCGTGTCACGTTTTGGTCAACGTGACACGTTTTTGCCTTGGCAGAGAGCATGTTTTTGTCTTCTTTAATCGTGCCACGTTTTGTATCAATCGTGACACGATTTGGTCCTTCTTGAATTCTTCAGTTTTTTCTGCTTTTCTTGCTGCTTAAGTTACCTTGTGAACTCTAAATTGTGATTAAAATACATAAAAATTATGTAATGACAGAGTGTCATCAAAGACTAAACCCAACAATGAAGGAAGTGGTGAAGAAGGAAGTTCTAAAATTGCTAGATGCTGGTATGATTTACCCTATTTCTGATAGTGCATGGGTAAGTCATGTTCATGTTGTGCCTAAGAAAGGTGGTATGACGGTGGTGGCTAATGATAAAAATGAATTGATTCCCACCCGTATCGTCACTGGTTGGAGAATGTGTATAGACTACCGGAGGTTGAATACAGTAACAAGGAAGGATCACTTTCCGTTACCATTCATGGATCAAATGATAGAGAGGTTGGCTGGCCAGGCTTTTTACTGTTTTTTGGATGGGTACTCGGGGTATAATCAAATTGCTGTGGCTCCGGAAGATCAAGAGAAGACCGCATTCACTTGTCCCTTTGGTGTGTTTGCATATAGAAGGATGCCTTTTGGGCTGTGTGGTGCACCAGCAACCTTTCAACGGTGTATGCTCTCCATCTTCGCTGATATGATAGAGAAGAACATTGAGGGTATTTATGGATGATTTCTAAGTGTTTGGTAAGTCTTTTGATCAATGCCTGTTCCATTTAGATGATGTCCTTAAAAGATGCACCGAAACAAACCTCGTTTTAAATTGGGAAAAATGCCATTTTATGGTAACTGAAGGTATCGTTTTGGGACATAAAATAAGTGCTAAGGGCATCGAGGTGGATCAGGCCAAAATAGAGGTTATAGAGAAACTTCCCCCTCCTGTTAATATTAAAGGAGTGAGGAGTTTCTTGGGGCATGCTGGTTTCTACTGGCGTTTTATAAAAGATTTTTCAAAAATTGCCAAACCCCTTTGTAATCTCTTGGTCAAAGAAAATGAGTTTAATTTTGATTCTGAATGCTTAGATGTTTTTTTCTTTGATTAAAACCAAGTTGGTGACTGCACCAATAATCATTGCTCCTGATTGGGATCTACCGTTTGAACTTATGTGTGATGCAAGTGATTATGCTGTTGGTGCAGTCCTAGGCCAACACAAGAACAAATTTTTCCATGCAATTTACTATGCAAGCAAGGTTTTGAACAAAAATCAAGTGAACTATTCCACTACTGAAAAAGAATTGCTTGCGGTAATATTTGCTTTGGAAAAATTTCATTCTTATCTAATTGGCTCCAAAGTCATTGTTTTTACAGATCATGCAACTCTTAAATATCTTCTCACCAAGGGGGAGTCAAAACCTCGGTTGCTGAGATGGATTCTCTTGTTGCAAGAGTTTGATCTTGAGATTCGTGACAAGAAGGGAGTCGAGAATGTGGTGGCTGATCATCTTTCGCGGCTAGATAACGAAGAGGTCACAAAGAAAGAGAAGGCCATTATGGCCGAGTTCCCGGATGAAAACTATTCACTGTGGATGTCAGGCCATGGTTTGCCGACATGGCGAATTTTAAGGCCGGTAACATCATACCGGATGATATGTCCTACCATCAACGAAAGAAGTTCTTCAAGGATGCAAACCATTATATGTGGGATGATCCTTATCTGTTTAAGGTAAGCACTGACGGTTTAATTAGACGTTGTGTTGCAGGTGAGGATGCAAATAAGGTTATATGGCACTGCCATAGCTCAGCTTATGGAGGCCAGCATAGTGGGGAAAGAACAGCTGCAAAAATTTTGCAAAGTGGATTATGGTGGCCTACCTTGTTCAAGGATTGCCATGACTTTGTAAAGCAGTGTGATAAATGCTAAAGGACATGTAACATTTCCAAAAGGAATGAGATGCCCCTAACTGGAATCATTGAAATTAAACCATTTGATTGTTGGGGCATTGATTTCATGGGACCTTTCCCTTCTTCTCACTCTTATCTCCATATACGTGTCTGTGTTGACTACGTCACCAAATGGGTTGAAGTGATACCCTGTATTGCTAATGATGCTAAGACAGTGGTTAACTTTCTGCAGAAAAATATTTTCACTAGGTTTGGAACACCTAGAGTCTTGATCAGTGATGGGGGGAAACACTTTTGCAATAATTTTCTTGAAAATGTGCTCAGAAGGTATAACATCAAGCACAAAGTTGCAACTCCTTATCACCCATAAACGAGTGGACAAGTAGAGGTTTCAAACCATCAATTAAAGCAAATCCTTGAAATGACAGTGGCGTCAAATAGGAAAGATTGGTCTAAGAAATTAGATGACGCACTGTGGGCTTATAGGACAGCCTTCAAAACTCATATAGGGCTCTCACCCTATCAGTTAGTGTATGGTAAGGCTTGTCATCTTCCAGTTGAGCTAAAACATAAAGCGTATTGGGCCATTAAGGCCTTAAACTTTGATCAAGTAGCCGCTGGTAAGAAAAGACTCTTGAAACTTAATAAAATGGAAGAGATGAGGCTTAGAGCATATGAAAATGCGCTCATCTATAAAGCCAGAACTAAAAGGTATCATGACAAAAACTTAGTATCTAGGGATATTAACTCTGGACAACTAGTTTTGTTGTTTAATTCCAGGTTGAAGTTGTTTCCTGGAAAGCTCAAGTCTAAGTGGTCGGGACCATTTGTGGTCAAGAGTGTGTCACCTCATGGAGTTGTTGAGTTAACCACGTCAGACGGTGACAGAAGTTTCAAGGTGAATGGGCAAAGAGTTAAGTCATATCTAGGTGGCGACCTACCCAAAGAGAGGGTAGGACTTGTTCTGACGGACCTCTAAGGGTCCTTGACAATCAAGCTAGTGACGGTAAAGAAGCGCTTGGTGGGAGGCAACCCACATTTTTAAGTTCAGGTAATAATTTTTATTTTTATTGCTTTCAAAAAAAAAATCAAAAATACAAAAATATTTCAGCTGAAACAACAGAGGAAGAAAAATTTTCAAGTCCAATACTGGGCAAAATCGTGACACGTTTTGGGTAAAACGTGACACGATTTTACCTCCCTCTGAACGTCTCAACAAATTTTCTAAGTTAAAAAAGTGTTCCTTACTGCCAAATCGTGACACGATTTCTGGGAAATAAATTTTCAAAAATTGAATATTGTGACACGTTTTTACCCAAAGGTGACACGATTATGGTGGTTTTCAAAATCTGGCCGTTACAAAAAGAAATCGTGACACGTTTTTGGCCACACGTGACACGATTTTCTCAACCTATATATACACCCAACACGATTTTCATTCCATCCACTTCCAAAAGTAGCCAAACTCTGCCAAATTTTCCCCAGAACCTTAACCTACGAGTTTCTTAACCTTTTTAACCAAAATTCTTCATCTTCTCATCATCTAATCACCTTTTCATCAACCTGAACCGTCACCATCATCATTCACCCGATCAAATTCATCACAACCACAAATTCACCTAACCCTAACCCTAACAATGGTGGATACAAGAAAAAAATCTCAACCAACCAAAAAAGCCAAAACCACCGCAAAAAAAAAAAAAACCAGTTAAACCTAAACCGTCAAACCAACCACCACCACCTTCCACAGACAGATTCCTCAACCAAGAGGCTCGTGATCGCTTCAAGGATATCAAGCACTTTAGGGTGATTCAATAGCAAGCCTTTTTGCTCCTTAAACTTTTCGGTAACCCGGAATTTGAACAGACACTGACGGCGAGGGATTGGCATGGGCTGAACGGGATGATCTTTGAGCAAGCCAACAAGACTTTGGCTTTGGAATTCTATGCCAACGCTCGATTCTCTGGGAGAAGGTACGGTACTTATATTCGTGGTAAGGAAATCGATTTCTCCCCTGCTGCTATTAATAACCTGTTAAAGCTTGTTCCTCCGGAACAATGTGATGTTAAGAGAAGGAGGGAGACTTGTGGTAGTTGGAATGAGGAAGCATGGAAAGAGCTGCTTTTGCAACTGTGTGTAGAAGGAGCTAAATGGCAACGAGGGAAACGGATGTTGTTGAAGTCTGACTTCAAGCCGGTTCCCAAGGCTTGGGCATCATTTGTGGTGCAGACATTGGAGGGAACCTCGTGCACTTATGAAATCCCATTGGCACGTGTTCATGTTGTGGCAGCAATCCTGGATGGTGCCCCGATTAATGTTGGTGAGTTAATTGCCGACAACCTTGCTCTTTTTGCTACAGGTACAGAGAAGGCAGTACCACATCTGAGCCTCATTAACTGGTTATGTGAAGAGGCAGACTGCCAACTGTATGCCAATGATCTGGATGCTCCTATGATGAAGCCTCTAACAGACACTTACATAGCTGGGTTTGTGAAAGACTACCAAGAGCGTCTGCTACAGATGGGAAGAGAGGAAGAGGCAGCAACACAACAACAGGAACAACCTCCGGTACAACCACCTCCACCTCAACAGCAGTCTGTGCATGGAGAGTGGAGCAGTCAGCAATTCACTCATGCACCCATCCATCCCTTGGTGCTAGACTATATGTTTGGCCACTCTAATTGGATGAATGAAGTTTCTGATCAAGAGTACTGGAACCGTCCGAGGTTTGGGCAGGAATTCTCTGAGATGGTAGCCCTTAACAGGAGGCTTATGACTGGGTCATTTGAGCGCTTTGATGGGTCCGAGGAAGCGATGGACCATTATTTTGATGTGACCAGAGGACGAGCTCAAGATCGAGAACAGGAGATTAGGGCTAACTTTGCTGCTAGAGGTGCTAGTTCCAGATATCATTTTGGAGAGGATTCGTATGCGGAGGAGAACCCGAACACTTGGATTGATCAGGACCAGATGGAGGATTGAGTGGACTACTGATGGTCCAGCTCTTTTGATGTTTTTTTGTTCCTTCTTGTGTTTCAGCATTTGTTTTGATGTACTTTTAATTTAAGTTGAACAATTTTATTGCTTTCTTTTATATTTCAGTTGTAATCCCCCTATTATGTGCTTGATCTTGAACTTGTTTATTATTGATGAATTTGCTCGTTGAATTGAAATTTTACAGTTTGATAACAAATGTTTGTTCAAGTGGTATTCCAAAAGTTCAAAAGGAGGAGTGACTTGTGTTCAAAGGCGAAGTGTACGGCAGTTAAAGATAGGTAGTCACAACTCCCAGAAATCTAAACACTGTAAGGTTAATGGCCAAATTTTCTTTTTCCAATTTACTTATATAAGAGTGTTCCATGCTTTTACATTTCTAGAACTTGCATTGTTTCTCTATTGTTGATTGGTTTTTGTTATTGCATACTGAGGCGAAAGTGCTTGGTCATGTGAGCCTTTTTGAAGCCTACCCTGTTATATTAAATTTCTATCCTCTTTTTAGCCAAATTGAGCTGGTAGGTATAGAACTTTTTGTTCGGTGACAAACTACATTACAAGCTTAGAGACTTTTAGGATTTTTCCCTATTGTTTTATCTGAGTTAGGCATTGTAGAATGTTGCTAAATAATAAGTTTGGGGTTGCTATTGGAATTTGCAACCAAATAAGTTTGGGGTGGTAGTACTAGAGAACAAAGAATAGAACAACTGAAGAAAAAAAAAATGAATGAAAAATACACACAGAAAAATGGTGTATAAAAAAAACAAATTTGAAAAGGGGACATATCATTGAAAATCCGAGTAACGTTAAACTCGATCGTCGCAAAAAGTTACAAATGTTCTCTAGTACCTGTACAAATTGTTGTTTCAAAGGTGATTTATAGGGTGAATCTATGCTTTAATTTCTATAGGAGTGCCTAACTCATGATTTTGTGTAGCCTACTTATCCAAATATTATCCCACCTTCACCTAAGCCCCGTTATAACCCTTGAAGACCTCAAAGTATGCATTGACATGAATTTTGATTAATGTTTAGAAACTTTTCAAGATTATGGTAATATGTAGATTGCATGTCGACAATGTGTGAACCCTATTCAAATTGTTGCGTGGAGTTGTGAGTTGGTAGATGCTAACAAGTCAAACTAGCTCATCTTTAGCTAGTAAGGTGTTGAACTTTTGGGTACTATCGCTTGATCAGGTACTTGTTATTTTACAGTCAATTTTCAATTTCATAAGTAAATTCCTTGAGGACAAGGAATAGTTCAAGTTTGGGGTTGTGATGACACCTTGTCATTACGTAATTTTCTATGTATTTTGATCACAATTTAGAGTTCACAAGGTAACTTAAGCAGCAAGAAAAGCAGAAAAACTGAAGAATTCACAAAGGATCAAAACGTGTCACGATTGGTACAAAACGTGACACGATTCAAGAAGACTAAAACATGCTCTCTGCCAAGGCAAAAATGTGTCACGTTGACCAAAACGTGACACGATTTGAAGAAACCCTAATTTAGAATTTTGTTATACAAGGCAAATCGTGTCACGATTCTGCAAAAACGTGACACGATTTTAGGCGAATTTATGTGCCTATTTAAGCTGAAGGCTATTCTGAAAACAAGGGTTACGATTTGAGAAGAGCAAAATGCGGTTTTGAGACTTGAAGACGGCTGCAAAGACGATTTCTTCACCGTGTAACCAGTTCATGTATGTATTGTTACCTCTAATGATTATGTTATTTATAAATTCGATTATGAGTGGCTAAATCCATTAGAGGTTAGGTCTGAGATGATTCTTTGTAACCCTAATTGATACATGTTGCTGTGAAACTCTATTTATTGTGAATGACAATCTAGTTTTTATTCAATTCAATTGTTCTTAATGCTTTATATATTCTGATCACATATATATATGATTTGGTGAGAACGAATGACTACTGACCATAGCTTTCGACTTTGACCTAATTGAATTGTTCTAATAATTATAATTAGTCTAGGAATGGATAATTCTTTATTAGTGATATTAGGTTAACGTGCTTCAAACCTTCGAAGATTATTAGACCACCTAAGGGATTAGGGGCTGTAATCTTAGAAGAGGGTCCTAACTCAAGGGATTGATTAGGACTATTTTGTTAACTATCGTGAAACTAATTAATCATTCATAAGAATAGGTACAGTGGACCAATTAGGGGAACTCAGATGATTCGAAGACCTAAACTCATATATCTCTTATCTTTAACAATCAATTTACTTTCTGTTACTAAGTTTTATGCTATTAAACTAATCTACTGCCTAGTGGCAAAACAAAACAACTTTGTTTACATCCTAATTCAATAACGTACTTGACTTTTTGAGATTAAAATCAGTCCTTGTGGGAACGATATTTTTACTACTTCGATAGTATTTGGTACACTTGCCAAAATTCTACCAACTGGTACACTACTACTATGAGTATGAGGTACAATGTTCCTCCTCTGGTTTCTCATCATTTCCCACCACCACTCTTCACTATGCTTGTGCCTTCTACTTCCTCCTCCTCTGATGAATCATCAACTATGCTTTAGCACACATTAGGGCTTCTTCTCCTTTTTAATGAAACAAAGGGGGAGGAAGAAAATGGGAGATTAATTGGAAGATTGATGGTTTTTTGGAACTTTTTGAACTTTTTTGGACTGCTGCAGCTGCTTTTATGATATTATTGTTTCTGCACTTTTCTATGTTGTTATTAGATTTTGTTTGAAATCAAAAGATGTATATGTACATCTTAAAACTCTATTATATTTTGTTGTATGGTATGTAATATGCTACTACTGTTATGATGATGCTACTGATGTTGTTTGCAAAAGTATGCATCTTATGTTTTTATGTTGAATCATGACA
This sequence comes from Medicago arabica, assembly GCA_946800305.1. NCBI lineage: Eukaryota > Viridiplantae > Streptophyta > Magnoliopsida > Fabales > Fabaceae > Medicago > Medicago arabica. The sequence continues at coordinate 19,080,919 of OX326965.1, read as the reverse complement.
TTATTCTCCTTTTGAAAAAAAAAATTATTCTTAAATCGAAAATCAACTATATGCATCAAAAATGATTTTTTTTCTCTTGAAAACAAATAATGTTGAAATCAAAATATGCCATATACATCATAAAAGTTTTATCATTCTCAATTTTTAAATATTGATATTGGATGCTTAAATTGAGGGGGAGTTTTATGATAAACTTATTTCTCAAAAATTTCCAAAAATCGTATTTGTTTAAAGGGAAATCAAATGAAATTTTAACATGTTTGTTATCATCAAAAAATGGGAGATTGTTGAAAGCAAAATCTTTATTAATGTTTTAAAGATAACAAACATATTTACTTTTATTTATATTGTTTTCTACTAATGAATTTTATGAGAAATGTTTCATGATAATGTTCGTAGCAAAGTAAGAGAACATTTTTCCCTCACAAGAGATAACAAATCTTTCTTAAAAATAGAAATGAACAAATATGATTTTTTTGAGTTAATGTCAAGATATGCATAATTAAGATCAAGAACAAAGTAATATTCTTTTTGTCTCACTTAAAGAGGAAAGGAATCAAGATTCTTGATGAAGCATTAAAAGGCAAAGAAATAAAGGAAATTAAACATATTCTCTCTTGCACATGAGCTGGTAACAAAAGGAATAAAATCAACATTGGGTCCCATGTGTATTTTTCGACCCACTAAGGAATAACAGAAAAAAGAAATATCTAAGAATCAATCTTTATCATCAAGTTACATGACATCATCAAGATGACATCAACAAAGGATCAACAAGTGCACATCAAATTTTCTCAAGGATTGATCACTCCTCATCAAAGCAAAGTAATCACGTGTGAAATAATTCTTTCAAGATTGACTGGAACTAAGAGAACGTTCCGTGCAAAATTAAAAAACATACTCTGCATGTTTTTTATCCAAGCTTCTTTGGAGCGCATATTTAAATTTGAATTGGAAGCACATTAGCTCTTTTATGGCTTGCTCTCCAAGGATTTTCAGCTTTATAAATAGAAGAGGTCATTGAAGGTGAAAAGCAAGAGTTTGAAATACAAAACATAAATCTCTCTCAAAGCAAAAGTCATCATTCGCTATCAAGCTCTTCAACAGACATAAGCAAATTCCATAATCTCTCACTATATTTGTAGTCTCTTTATATCTTGAGTTTGTGTTTGTAAAAATCTCTTTTGTTTAAGATATCACTTTCTAAACAAAACCAATCATCATACAAAGTGTAACCTAGGTCTCAAGTCTATTGGGCTTAATAGTTTGAAATATAAAAGTTCCAACCTTTCTTGTGCGAAAGCAGAGAATTGTAGAAGCCTGCTGAGGTTGAAAATACAGTTGTTTCAGACTGATCTGGTGTGATCAAGACCTTATAGGGCTAGTCAGAAGTTTCTACTAGCAGAATACTATAATGGATAATCTCACACAAAGTGTGGGGGCGGGAAGTAGTCGGGTTTGATGAACCAGGATAACTCTCATGTGTTACTCTTCTTCTTCTTCTCTCTCTTTCCTTTTATTTTACGCGATACACGCACACACACCATCATACACATTAATATTTATTAATCTCCAGAATATTCTGGTCTTAATTAATCACTAACAAATTAATCCAGAGTGCTCTGGTCCTAATTTAATCTTCACTTTATTAATTAAACAAACTGCTTCCAGAACATTCTGGTCCAAGATAAAACAACTGCGTAATATTTAACTAGAGTTTAAATTCAGTTTATAAAATTGTTTTATCATTCTGCTTTTATATTTTTCCATAATATTCTGCTCCTTGTTAAAATAACTTTATAATTCAGCTTAATATCATTTTTCTCATTCTGCTTATATAATCATTCTCCATAACATTATGGTCCTATTTATACTAATTATTACTTGTTGGCTGGACTAATATTAACCAAGAATTTTTCTTGAGTATACAAACTTAATTTAAGTTTCAGGAATAATTTTAAAAGGGTCACAACTCAAACTCCTCTTTCTTGTGATGTTTATTGCTACTTCACTGTATATTTTTAACATATATTAGCATATTCAATTGTTCTTTAATACTTTGTTATCATCAAAACTCCAAAGAAATCGTAGAAAACCATTTTTGTTCCAATAAAAAGATCATCTTATATGCAAAAGGAAGATCATGGTGAGTATTATGTGCCTAGTGCATACCGTTTATGCATGTAGAAGCTACTTGACACCATCCACTTTTAAGTGCAAGGAGCCTGGGATTTGATCTGGAAAATTAAGATGGCCCCCAAAAATGAAAAACTTTATCTGGCGTGGGTGTAGAAATTGTTTTCCGACTCGAATAAAGCTTAATGGTAAAGGGGATAATTGCCCATCAAATTGTGTGTTGTGTAGTTCAAACGATGAGGACAACTACAATTTTTTTTAAATGTTCAAGTAGCTACAACGTTCGGAGTATGTAGGATGCAAATGCTATCATTAGTAACCTAATAAATCAAGGACATGACAATGTAAGTACTATTTTCAAAATTTTACTAGTACTAACAGATGAAGAAGAATCCATGTTTTTGTGTATTTTGTGGAGCATTTGGAAACAAAGAAATGAAAAAAATTGGAATGATGCTGTTGATGCTCAACCCTTTGTTTTCGATCACGCAAAGACATTGTTGTATGATTGGCTCACAGTTGGCAAAATCCGTCCATCACTAGCTCCTACAACTACGAACGTGGGAAATACACAATGGAAGAAACTGGAGGCATGGAGATTCAAGTGCAATATTGAGCATCCTTTTCTAAACATTATAATAAAGTTGAGAGAGATATGTGTACAAGAGATGAAGCATGTATTTTATGGTAGCCAAAAGCGAATGGATTAGTCCAATGTATGATGTTCATATTGGTGAAGATTGTGGTCTACTATCATCTTTAGGATGGGTTCATGAGCTACGGTTGGGACCTGTAGATTTTGAGCTCGATTCCAAAAGAGTTGTTGATAAATTTTTATCCCCAAACATGATGCTCCATAATTTGGGACTATAATAAAAAAATTGTAAAACTCTTTTAGACAATATTATGAAAACTCAAATGTTGAGTTTGTGCGAAGACATGTAAACGAGGTTGCTCATGAATTAACCTCATTGTAATTAATAAAATGATATAAGTGAATTGTGGACAATCTTAACCCTATTCAAAGGGAGAAAAAAGAATTAAATGTGAAGATTTACCATAAGTGAAAAAATGTTAGGAAATCCTTATCCGTTTTTTTTAAAGCCAAAATGATATATATATATATATATATATATATATATATATATATCATAGCTAGACGCTTTAGCAGAAGAAGTGCCAAAAAGCCTAGACAAAATCAAAGTTCAACAATCATGTACAAAGCCAACAAGGCGCAAAACAAGTAAAAGGAAAAAGAAAAACAAGCTAAAACACTGAATTTAAGTAAGCTAAAGGGCTTTGTCGCCGCAATTGATAGTCGAAATCAAAAGTAGCGTATTTCGATTTCAACCACTAAAATGATTGAAGCTTCACCATTTCTCCTAGCGCGAGCAAGTTGTCCCCTTTCCTTTGGAAAATTATATTATTTTGTTCTTTCCAAATTGTCCAAACAACTGAAAGCTATATAATATGCATGGACTCAGTCGATTTCTTTGAAAAACCCCGCAGAACACCGAAATGATCCAAGTGATAAAAAATTAAGCAAGAAAAGTTGTTGAGAAACCAACCCATCCCGCAATAAGATGCCTCCAACCGCCGAAGAAACCACATGTAAGAAATAAACGATCTTTGTCCTCATTTGAACCGCAATTTGCAACACAACCCTATTCGGATATTAGTAAGACACAAATTTGGAAGAGCTTATCTCTAGCAGGAATCCGATTAAGAAACAGGTGCCACGCAAAAATCAGCACTTTTAGAGGCACCGCTTTCAACCACAAAAAAATGTTAAAAAATAATAAGCAGAACTAACAATGTAACAGTTAGAAACATGTAACGTCCAAATCCATTTTTCGACACGATCAACCTAAAAAGAGGGATTTAGATTTCCTGCTGTAACTGCGTGTTGCAGTTACAGATACCAGCCATCCGATTTAAATGAATGGCATAGATCATTCTAGTATAGAAAACTAGGTTGAAACTTGAGCTGTTTGATTTAAATTTGATTTAAATTTAACGGATGGGATATATTACAGCGTGAAACTGTATGTAAAATTTACAGCAGGGAATCCAAATCCTAAAAAGAGAATGTAGTTAGCCGAACAACACACTCCCCCAACAACTCCTTATCCATTAATATATCATTAATTGTTTTTAGGCTTTTATATGTGTTTAGTCCCTGCAAATAGGGATCATTTAAAAAATGATATTTGTATTCTTTAATCCTGTCATTTTGCCTTGCCAAAATTTAATCACTTAAAAATTGGTCCGTCAACCTAGTTAATTACTGCCACGCATGAAATTACAAAATTACCCCTGTAATTGGTGACGTGACAGTGAATATGTGGGGAGAGAGACAAAATTTTAAGTGATTAAATTTTGGCAGGGCAAAATGCCAAGATTAAGGAATACATGAACTAATTTTTAAATGACCTCTATTTACAGGGACTGAACACATATAAAAGTCTTGTTCTTTTTTTGGTCAAATAGTTTAGTGATTAGAGCTCACACAATTTAATTATGAAAAAATTGATTGTCCGATGTTCGAACCTCGACCCTACGTATAAAAGTCTAGTTAACATAGGGTTAATGTTTTCATTCAATCTAACATTTACCGGTAGTACCATTTGTTTTCATTAAAGAGATTAATAAAATAATGCATAAAAAACTCTAATTTCAAAAAACATATACATCCTACCAATATAATTTTTTAAACAAAAAACCATTGTGAAACCAATACAAAGATTTTTCATTGTATTTGACATTCAATATAACCAAATTGACAATGTTTGAAAAGTCTTCTCCTACTCAAAAATCAAAAGACCAAGGAAAAATCCTAGCACTTGCCACACTTCTGTCTCTCTCTCTCTATAAATTCACACTTATTACCACTCCATCATTAAACAGAACGCGCTTTTCTTTCTAAGCAGCTTCGTCACCCACCTACCCACCAAACATGTCGCTGCCGGAATGCTCTGTTTCACAGCTCGCGCAGTTCATCGGCCCCAACGCCACCAACGCCGAAGCCGCCGCAAATTTCATCTGCGCCCAGTTTTCAGCAGTGTCAAACAGATTCGTCGACACACAATTCGCTGTTGACAACACCTATCTTCTCTTCTCAGCTTACCTTGTTTTCTCTATGCAGTTGGGTTTTGCCATGCTTTGTGCTGGTTCAGTTCGTGCTAAAAACACCATGAACATCATGCTCACAAATGTTCTCGACGCCGCTGCCGGTGGTGTTTTTTACTATCTTTTTGGTTTTGCCTTTGCCTTTGGAACACCTTCAAATGGTTTCATTGGAAAACATTTCTTTGGTTTGAAAGATGTTCCGACAGTAAATTTTGATTACAGTTATTTTCTCTATCAATGGGCTTTTGCTATAGCAGCAGCTGGTATCACCAGCGGCTCTATAGCGGAACGGACTCAGTTCGTTGCGTATCTTATTTACTCATCATTTCTCACAGGGTTTGTTTACCCTGTGGTTTCTCATTGGTTTTGGTCCGGTGATGGTTGGGCTAGCGCAACCAACACCGGGAACCTACTTTTTGGCACCGGAGTCATTGATTTTGCTGGCTCCGGTGTTGTTCATATGGTTGGTGGTATTGCAGGTCTTTGGGGAGCACTTATTGAAGGTCCGCGAATTGGACGGTTCGATCACTCTGGTCGAGCCGTCGCTCTTCGCGGACATAGTGCTTCACTTGTTGTTCTTGGAACTTTCATGCTTTGGTTTGGTTGGTATGGTTTCAACCCTGGTTCCTTCACAAAGATTCTGAGTCCTTATGATTCAGGTAGTTAACAATCTGAATTTTTGTATTAACTAACTTTCATTGTTTTTCTTTATCTTTTTAGATTTTAATTTTTTTATGGAATTTTAGGTAATTATTATGGCCAATGGAGTGCCATTGGGAGGACGGCGGTGACGACGACATTAGCCGGTTGCACGGCAGCTCTAACCACGCTTTTCGGGAAAAGAATTCTCTCCGGTCACTGGAACGTGACCGACGTCTGCAACGGATTACTCGGCGGTTTTGCAGCAATAACCGCCGGGTGTTCCGTTGTAGAACCATGGGCAGCAATAGTATGTGGCTTCATCGCCGCTATAGTTTTAATCGCGTGTAACAAACTCGCGGAGAAGGTGCGTTACGACGATCCATTAGAAGCAGCACAATTACACGGAGGATGTGGCGCGTGGGGTATAATATTCACCGCTTTGTTTGCTAAGGAAGAATATGTGAACCAGGTTTATCCGGGTAAACCGGGTCGACCCTATGGGTTATTTATGGGTGGTGGAGGGAAATTATTAGGGGCACATGTGATACAAATTTTGGTTATTATTGGGTGGGTAAGTGCAACTATGGGTCCACTTTTCTTTGCTTTGAATAAATTGAAATTATTGAGGATTTCAACTGAAGATGAACTTGCGGGTATGGATTTGACCCGACATGGTGGGTTTGCTTATGCTTATGAAGATGAAGGGTCACATAGAAATGGGACTCAAATGAGGAAAATTGATCATAATTCTTCTTCCACTCCAACTCCAACTCCAACTACAGATTTGTGATTATAATAATTTAAATTTGTTTTGGATTTTTCTCACTAGTACTAGTTTTTATTTTTTATTTTCTAGATCTAGAAAGGTGTACTTATTTTTATTTGTACGGACATTGTAAGTTTAAATTTGATTGGTAGTAGTACATTACTTTGTGGTAAGGATCCAACCGTTGGAGATAATGTGGAAAGTTTGGGTGGGTTGTTGTTTGTTGACTAATATCATGTTGGACTTGGAAATGACAAGTGGTAGTAAAAAATTGGTTATTGGAAAATGTCTTGGTTGTGATGAGATTTGCTTCACAAGTTTATGATTGGTTTTTTATGATTATGATGATGTAAAATAGGAAGTGTTCCTCATTCTCAATCTAATCTAAGTTTTGAAAAAACTTTTTATATACTTTGAGTAGTCCTTTTTCCTTGGTAGAAATCCTTTTTTTCTTGGTAGAAAAAAGAGTTCTTTTTTTGTTACTAGAAAAAAAGAGTTGAGTCTTTGTAAAATAAATTATATTTTTTGAACATCAAAATAATATTTCAATTCATACATCTCTTAAGATAGTTATATGATAAGAGGTCGGTGTTAGTTCAAACTTGTAATAACTTATAAGAGATAATTTTTCTCATAGCACCATTAAACAAACATTAAACATGAAGTTTTATGTTAGACAAGATCCATCACTTTAATGATATGGGTTCCTTTCATTAAATCTAATTATGGTTTGTTGAATAAATACACTCCCATCAATTATGTATATGTCTAATTATATTGTGATAACACTTATTTTGACTATATTATGTTAGCGTCATGGTTTAAATTCTTAGATTTTAGATTCTACGTTTATTCACAGTAAAATTATATCCATTAAACTATTTGTAAATGTTTTTGACTATATTGATTTTGATTAAAATGAAAATACTTGTATTTTATGTTTTTGAATAGTAAAAGTAATTTTATCTTAAATTCAATTATTGGAACAAAAAGCTTCAAATTACTTCGAATCTAAAATTATCTAAAATCAAAAATATTTTTCAACTTTTTTGAAAATAAAAAGTTGGTTGTACTTTAAAGTATTTCAAAGTTTTATATTTCCAAAATCATTTTTGTTTTATTTAGAAAAGGGAATCTAACCCTATACTAATTTTTGCAGTATCTTAGGTTTTAAATGTTAGGATCTGTAGTCATATGAAAAAAATGAGTTACGTACAACACCTGCAAATTGGAAAAAGGTGATTGGGATTTAACAAAGGGGTTAAGCTTTGTTGGCTGTAATCATTAAAGGTTTTTGTTTGGATGTAAAAATTATTTTGTATTTTAGGGATAATAGAAAATGTATGGTCATGATTGTTTCCAAATATAGTGGCTTCTCTTTTTTTCTCTGAGAAAAGGCCAAATATAGGGTACTACTAGTATATGGCAAGAAATTAATTTGGAAATTAAAGCACCCAATTGTTGAGCTTTCTTAAATTACCTAATTTCCACAGCCAATTACTACGTAGGCATGATACTTGCTTAGGCCTCATTTGTTAACCGGTGATTTTTCATCAAAATTAAAGTCGATAATAAATACCTATTAAGATTCTTCAAAAAAAATAAAAATAAATGCCTATTAAAAGTCAAACGAATTTTTGAATGTAAATTCACAACAAATAGGTAACTCCTTTCAAGAACGAATATGGAAAAATATTCAAAATTGAAGCTCTCGATCAAGAAGTGCTTATAAAATAAGTGGTTGAATCAATTCCCTCTTATTGCATGGGTGCATTCCCACTTCCAACTTCTTTTGGAGAGGAAATAGATCGTATGATGAATTTTTTTATGAGGGTTCGGAAAAAAAAAATGGTGGTCATAATATCGATTGGTTGAAGTGGGATAAGATTAAGGATCACGGAGCCGTTAATTTCTGCGACGTTGAAGGTTTTAATCTTGCAATGCTTGGTAAGCATAGATGGAAGCTTCTCATGAGCTCTTCCTCTCTCCTTACAAGAGTTCTCAAAGCTAAATATTTATCTAGAAACGGTTTTTTGGATGCCAATATTGGCCATAGTCCAAGCTTCACACGGAAGAGCATTTGGAGCACTATTCATCTCTTATCTTTTTGGTTATAGATGAAAAATTGAGACGGAAACAATATCAATGTCTAGAATGATCCATGGAATCGTTTGAGGCACAATTTGTGGCCTACTTCACTTCTTCCGAATAATCTACTCAACATGAAGGTTTCTCAACTTTTGTATCCAACAATCAACCCTTGGAACCGAGTTGATTGCAACTTTCACGAATGCCCAAGACACATATGATATATGTAAAATACATCTACATTCTCGAATTGATCATGATGTGTTATGGAAACCATCCCCTAATAGTACCTACACCGTCAAATCAGGCTATAAGATGTGCTTGAGCCTTTCAGACGACGGGACACATTACCAAGTAAGTGGTGACTGGAAGTTGATTTGGAATATGTGTATACCTCCAAAACTTAAGCATTTTTTATGGAGGTTGTTTCACTATTGTCTTTCCATGTGTTTTAACTTGCAATGCCATGGAGTTCATCGCCAAACTGCGTGTGTTGAATGTAATAATGATATCGAAAAGATGAAATGCATATGTTTATGCATTGCACTTTTGCAATCAATTGTTGGAAGGAAGCAAATATTTGGGGAAAATAAAGAGGTGTTGCAAGTGGTAGCTTTTCCTCTATTATTTGTACCAGTCTTGCAACCCTTAACCCTTAACGAAGAAACTTGTGCTTGTTTTTTGGCTGTTAAAAACCAAGTTATAGGGCCACATTTATGCTTGTACAAACTTATCGTCTAAATAGTGGTCTCTTTTACTTCTTCACAAATAGGATAACTAAAAAACACTACATGTTGCTAAGAAAAGCATCACCCATTGGAGAGGCTCTAATAAGAATTTTGAGTTGTTCACAAAGAAGATGAAAAAGAGAGTAAACATTTTATAAAACTCTTGTTTCAAAGTGAAGTTGCCCTTGGTGTTAGGTTTTTTGTGTTTTGATGATGTTTTGTTAGGGTAGATTCTAGTTTTTTTTTATGATGTTTATTGATCATATCAGTTAATGATTAGAATATGTCAAAGCACCTAACAATACTTGTTTCACATTGTTTCATGTGTCTTATGTGTCAAGTTTTTTTTTTGCCCGGCAAAACTCTTTTTTTTAAGCCTTTGATTCGATTCAAAATGGTTTAAATCGTATCATTTAAACTCTCTAATCTTGGCTTTTGGAAATCATGTCAATATGAATTGTATCATTGTTGGTATGATTCATATCATTGTTGAATCGAATAAAAAAAAAGCTTGAATTGTATCATTTGAGTTCTCTGATCTCGTGTTTTTCTTTAATGAATCGTATCATTGTTCTTTGATTCGTATCAATCTTCATTTGTGGTCATTTGAATCAAATCATTTCCATGCATGTTTTATTTTGAATCGTATCAATCTTTATCTGAAAACTTTTGAATTGTATCAAATATTCCTTGAATGGTATCAATCTCCGTGACTTCAATTTTTTCCTTTTTCACATGTCTGAATTGAATCACACTTAACATGATTCAAATCATGCAGTTGTTTTTGTCATAAAAATTGCACTCATCAAAATGTCTATATATAACTTTCCCCATACACCTTCCAACTAAGTGAGTCAATTACAAATTACATTCTAGAGTCTTAAAACCTCTCTCTCCACTTGTTCTTCAGATTAAACACGTTTTGTAAGATTCTTTATGAATTTTGAGTCATAGATTGCTAGGATCAAGGGTCTAGAGGAAAAGATGAATTTATTTCCACCTCCAAGGAAAATTGTGGTGGTCTTTCTAACTTCTCAAATTCAAGGGAATCCAAACTTCAGACATAGCAAAGAAGAATTCAAGGTGAAGGTATTCCAAGTATTGCATGGGAGCTTGAGTTTCAAAGACTTAGAGAATTTTCAATTTCAAGAGTTATTGAAGATTGGTGGTGTTGTGGTTGCTTAGGATTGAAGATTAGGGTTATTAATGGAATCTTTTGTAATCATAACAATTTGTAAATATTTTTCAACAATAGTGAAAGTCCTTGATATAGACTATTTCTATCAAGAAGAGTGGAAGTACCCCGAAACAAGGACGAAAACGTGAACCACTATAAACCATTTTGATTTTATTGTGATTACTTTTGTTCACTTAACCTATATCAATTACTTCAATTTAGATTCTTTCAAATTCTACTTTATCACAATCAAGATTCAATTAAGTTTCAAACCATTGATTCATATACCTCGTGTTCATTAGTTGATAGTGTGATTTATTGTTAATAGGTTTGGTTTGAGAATGTTTAGTTTTGAAATTTGTATGTTTGAATATTGATATTTGATTTGATTAATAGGATTCAATATTTGAACCTCTCAATTCAACTTTGAATCTTAGTTATTAATCATTGCCTTAAATTTGTTATCATAATTTCGCACAAATCTAATTAATCATAAGTTTACAACCATATTCACCCCTTCTTATCGTAAAGTTGTAATATTTGATCCTAAAGTTACCACCAAACTATCTCTCTATCTCTCCTCATCCCTCTTCTACCTTAATTATCATTTTACAACCGTCATAAAAGATATTTGATCTTTGTATCCTAGACCTAAAGTTATAATATTATGCTCTTTACCACCAAACTATATCTCTATCTCTCTCCATACCTCTTCTACCTTAATGCATATTTTATTTAATCTAATAGCTATTTTAAGGTATTTTTCATAAAAGAAAGTCAATGATTGAAAGAGTTTTTATTTGTCAAACACATAAAACAAAACACAATTTAATTGTCTCTTTCTTGTAAATAGGTTTTTTGTGTTTAAAAATTCATATTTAATTTATATTTGATCAAAAAAACTTAATTTTGGAATACTAAAAGCAAGATCAAAAATGTAAAAAGAAAAGTTTTAAAAGACTAAAAGACGAAGGAAAATTTTAAAGGACTAAAACGAAATATCTATAAAAACCGAAAACATATTTAACCCAATAAAATAAGTACTCCCACCTTAACACAAATTAAGTTGTTTTTATTAAAAAGAAATTGTTTTGTTGTATATGTCGTTTTATAATATGAATAAAATGTCCATTCAATTTTTCATATTGTACTGCTAACTTAACTATCTATTCTTTTAGTTTTAAGGAACAATCTATTACTCTTTTACTTTTCATATTTTTCTAAAAAGAAAAAAGAAGTTATGTCATAAATAAAACTTAGTTTTGTAAAAATTCATGAATATTAGGAGGAAAGGAATATTCATGAGTCATGATCATATGACTCTCTCATGAAACCGTCAATGTTGGCGGCCATGTTGCTTTCATTGTCCATAAACTAGTGGAATCCAATGAGTTGACATAAAAACTAACTAGGGGACATAAAAATTTAAAATAAACTAGGGACATAAAATTAAAAACCAACTAATTTTTGTGGTTGTCAAAGTAGTTCAATTATCATCCAAATCGTCTCTTTCTTCCAAATTGTCATCTTAACAACGATGTACTAATACTTGTATATGTTTTTGTTTCTCTAGCACACAAATGCACCACATTCAACCAAAGAGGCATAACTTGTGGGCAACCTCACAAAGCATGCAACATCTTCAACAATGTTACTATAGTACTCAACCATTTGAAAATTCAATTCATCAAGTATATATCCAGGTTCTATCCAAGTACATGATCATGCATCTATCATCTTTCCATCACCCAATGACTAGTAGCAATAGTCATTTAAATTAAGCCACAAACTCACAATGACCTTCCAAAGACTCGAATCCGTCAACCACACTGTCGTCTCCTCAAGCATAGCCGTACGCCTATAGTTTCCCCACATCGCTTCGCACCAGATATCATTAGCCCCGGATTTAAGCTTCCAACCCGACTTCAAAAATACAAGTTTTATTCATTATATTCAAACGATCGACCAAAGTCTGGACCACCCAAATCCTTAGGCTTAGCTACCTTGACCCACCCCACTGCAAGATATTTCCGTTCCTTAATGTTGGTTTCGCCACAAATGAACTTTGGTTGCATTTGTGAATTTCCTCGATACATAATTTAGAGATAATTACAGTCATCATTGAATATACGGGAATAGCTTCTAAAACATTTTTAACCATGGTAACCCGTCCATCAAAAGAAAATTGATTACTTTCCAAGGCATAAACTTAGAACTAACTTTCTCAACAATATAAAGGTAATCTACCTTTTCATGATCTCTTGTTAACATCACACCCAAATATTTACCAAGAGTATGTGTCACCCTAAATTCATATTCTTAGAGAAAAAAAATGCTTGTCTTTTCAGTACGCACTTCTTGATAGACATTTTACAGAAAAGCTGAAGAATTCTTGTAACACAATTTGTTTGTACCTCTGTTGCTTCACCAAACAGTAGCAAGTCATCGACAAACATCAAGTGTGACGCCAACGGGACATTTCTTCTTGCACGAATTGCCTTGCAATCACCACTATCCACCGCGTGCAAAATACGATGAGATAACTTATTCAAACGTAACGCAAATAAATAAGTTGACATTAATCATCTTCTATAGCAACTTAATCTTTGCCACTCCAAAATAAGCTTATCGTAATCATTTGATAGATCAATGTTAATAGCAAAATACCCCTTTCTAACTGTCATTTTATTCATACTATGAAGCATCTCTTGCGCCACCACAATATTTTCACGAATACTTCTCCCCAGCATAAAACCGGTTTGAAACAGCGAGACTAAAATAGGTATGCAGTCATTGAGTCTCTCAACAATCGATTTACTAACTACCCTATAGATCGTAATACGTAAAGAGATAAGTCGGAATTGGTTCACAAATTCCGGTTGGGCTACTTAAGGGATAAGACAAATATCGGTTTGATTTACCATAGATCATTCACTAGGAGTTATGTCTTATATTTAAACTCAGGTAATATTTTTGAGTTTTAAATATAATTTGTATGAATTCAGAATCACTCGTTACTTCGAATCAACTTTTTTTTTTATTTGTTTATTTCTCATCTGTATCAGTTTACATCATTCCCATTGTAATATATATCAAAGTATATATAATTCAGCTGCTAACAATTCACTAATATTAATTACTTTAACTATACACATGCAAATGAATTATGCTTAATGCATTCGGGTACATTCCCAGCTATGCACAAGTGTAGTCATTGTTAGCTGAAACAAAGTTGTCACAAACACTTGAAAATTGAAATCAGCTATTAGACTTGCACATGCACCTAACATTAAATCCACAAGTTATGATCACAAAAAGCTGTCTAAAAACCATTATCAGATGAACATAAATTTAAAGTTCATCATCTTGTTCAATCACATGTTGAGCACCTTAACACAATCATTAAAATTACTAGTTGGCTTCTTTTCATACAAGGAAGATGTAAAAAAAAATTGGAATTTGCTTATATACTTATTAGCTTAATCAATAATGCACCTAATTATAAATAAATATTATTGAGTTGTATTTTATGGATGACTGGTGATAGGTTGGAACGTGTTTTTGCTTAGCCTGTCGAGAGCTCCTTGCCATCATGATAAATATACGACTGCCTCCTCATTCAATCTGTCTGACATAGACAGAGGGTAGTAATCCTCCCACACCCTTTCCTTCTATAAGGAGAATGGATCCTACAACCATGACAGGTACACATCTCTAATTTATTCCTACAACATCATGTGATTATATGCTATACATTGTATCTATTGTTGATTTCACATTACAAATCTATTCAAATTCCATAAAAAGAATCATAATCCAACTCACCAAAGCTCAAGTTCACTATGGAGGAGACTTTTACAGCATCTTTGTCCATGAGCCCAAAAATGGAAAAATAGCGATAAGTAATCGAACCAAGAGGGGCGTATCACTTTTTCTTTCTCTCCTACTCAACCTACCACCTTCCATATTAATCCTTTGTGACCCTTTCCTTGCTTGTGATCTCCTTGTTGTTGGCCTAGCTCGCTCCAAGTCATCCCATCCACCAAAACTCGGTGCATCTTGGCTGCCACTATCAACCGAACCGTTATTTTCAACAACCCATGACTGCATCCCTGCCTTCCTCGTATTAGTTTTCTGGTTTTCTTCCGGCTCTTCCTCAACTCGGGTGTCATTTACATTTCGGCGTTTCCTCTTCATCCTATACTTGCGCTTTGGTTTGCTCTCGGTCCGTCCCCATAATTTCTCAAATGCTAGTGCAAGTGCTGACTGACCAAGAGGGATTGCTAATGCCATGAGGAAAGCTTTTGGGCCGGTAGAAAGCAACCATGAGGCAAGGATGATGGGCAGCGTCCAACCATAGGATTTAAAAACCTGCACTGCGAAAATGAATTCAACACCTCACACCAACAAAAATGTTCAATGCACATGTAGCAGATTAATACATAAATAATATGTTTTGTAGAGTATTCTGCCTCAATGCAACACAACAATGATGACATAAAGCATGCTAAGTTACATAAGTGACATGAACCTATGAAGTAATGACACAAACATTGGATACGAGCCACAACACTGACACTAACACCGACACATCGACACCAATAATAATTTGAGAAAATGAAATAGTTGAATGTAATCACTTGTATCGCTGTTGCGTGAATTTCGGTGCTAGAAAAATATGAACTACCAAAGAAGGAAGTTATTTGGAAATATTTTGAGCCTTCAATTCTTCTGATGATATATGTGTGTGTGTGTGTGTGGGTGGGCACAAACTTTACAATCGGCATTGTTACGGATACTGAAACTAAAAGCGGCATCAACTAAGCAGTTCCTTATACTTTAATAAGAGAATACAAATAAAGGAAAATGAGGATGAAAAAAAAAACGTATATGCATATTTTGAGATAATGCCAATTGCCAAAACCATCTACGAGAGATTTAGAAACTCTTATAAAACAGTGCTCTCTCTATCTCTACATACTCTATGAAGGATTCAAGATTCAATGGAAACAATAACTATTAGTATTTAGTATGATATGGCTCACGATATGAACTGTGATATGCCTGTAAAATAACAATAACAGAGCAGATTACAGTCCCCTGGTCTCAGCATTTTGAGTTCCATTTTCCAAGATTCTAATGAAAAATGGTTGGATCCATTAAGAAATCAACATTGATTTACATCTGAAGAAACATTTGTTATTTGTACCCACACTTATTTGTTGAAAGGTATTGGAGGGGAGTTTTGGAGGGCTTCACCAAATTCTCCAAACCATTTTTCTCTTTTCAAAATACTCTCAAAACAAACAAAAAAAAAACACATCAATCACAAGCATTCTTCTCTCTCTCCCCACCCCCTTTAAAAGTTATCTCCCGAACAAGGTGAGAAAATACCCTCCCTTTCCATTTCCCTCTCCTCTCCCCAAAGCTCTTCCCTTTCTTCCCCTCCTAATTCCCTAACAAACCTTTATTTCAAAGTTTCATTTTTGTACCATGAATGCACTACAAACCAAGTGATCAGGATATATTAACTTCCAGAACATAATAAGTTGACCAGAATTTACCATATATACTAAATCTCAACGCACTTATATGGCCACCTTGAAATTTGAGAACAGTCACCAAACTGAATTCTGTAAGCAAAAAGCTAAATCTGAGACAAACTTCAGATTAGGAACTAGCTAAAAGAGCGATAAATCTAAGATGATGCTCACTATGATGCATGGTTTTTGCTTGATCTTGCAAGATATAACTTTAACAAAGAACTGAGTGAAAATCAGTTGTCTTCCAATTTTTTGCGCACCATTTTGCTCTTAATTAGACAGATAAATATACTTGTCATAAAAAACTCTTGTCTAATAAGCTGTAGAAGGCTTTTTGAAAATATTACATGAATAAATGTGGGGAATAGTTTCTTCATGTAGCACACTAAGCATTCCCCATTCCATTGGTTTCAGGTTTGGAAGTTTACAGAAACCAAATAATAGCATCACTATATTCACTAATATAAAGAAAGTTTAGATTTATGAACCTTTGAATATTAACACTTAATTTTCATCATGCAATACCTCCCTTATTATTCACTTGCATTAGTAGAAAAATAATATTAGGATATAGGATAACGGCTAATTAGTGTAGTCAAAGTAGTTAAGAGTTGTTATAGAAGCTAGTTAATTTGTTGGTTGAGGTTGTAATAGGGCTATTTGTAAAAATATGAAATTACAATGTTAGAGTTGATTATTGAGTATTGTAATCATTTGTGAATAGAGTAGTAACTTTATTGTGAAGGGGAAACCCTTGTAGAAGAGATCCCTCTCTTATTCTTTCCTATCTCTTAATAAAAGGGTTCTTTCTTTCGAATTCAATTCTTGGGTTCCTAACAAATGATACCTTATATAAATCTTTACCAAACGCTATGGTTCAATATGACATTTAGGTTAAGAGTTAAGACATTATTTGCAGTCTGATAAAACTAGACGTATTTATATGTCTGCCATTCCGCCCCAGCCAACCAAATTTTATATGGTGTTCCATGTTAAGTGTTTCTTTCAGTTCCAACTTCCATATATGATATATTTCAACAGTTGGCTGGCTTACTAGAAAATATTGGTAACATATAAAGTCCAAAGTGAAAGAAACTAGTGTTCAAAAGGGTTCAATTCAGTTCATGAATATTAACAGAAGATACGCATTTGTACTAGTTTACAAACCAGTGAAAGGGGAGCTCAATAGCAGTTAGTTAGCATTGCTACAGCTGGTATTAGACAACACTTTGTACTAAATCAATTGTTGCGGAACAATAATAGTTTGTTAAAATTCCGTTATGCTATAACGTTGTAACGCTGCTATTTGGTAACACTACCATGTGACGTTAGCGCTGCTATTTGATAACACAACCCTGTGGGCGTTTGGGCAATTGGGCTTATTTATATCATAGGCAATTGAGTAAGTTCTTTTAAACTAATTTTCATAAACTCTTCCAAATAGCTTATTGTTATAAGTTGTTTTCAACCTATGCAGTTTATCTATAATCAAAGAGAAAATGAGGGATATGACACAGACAAAACTCTTACACAGCAAAAACTTATTGAATAAACACTTAATTAAGTTGTATATCCAAACACGAACTAGCATCTTTAACACTTCTCCACCCACTCTAGCACTATCATTTCATATGAAACTATAAAGAAACACGAAATTCCTTACATAAAAAATGGGCACGTTTAGATTGACTTATTTGCCATTTGCTAAATGGCAGCTAGGGCAGAATGGCTTGGCAGATTTTTGGCCTTTTGTGAAGAAATGTCCACCAAGGCAGCAGTATAGGCTGCAAAGGCGTGTTTACATAACGGATTTTTGGCCTTCTGCCATCGAAAACACTGCTTATTTAAGCATATCCACTGACATAGCCACTTGTGAGACTACTCTGGAGTTGGGAAAGCTCAAAGAGTAGTTTATAACATGTCCATAAACTATTTTCAGCTTAGTCTGATAAGCTCTCTATAATAGCTAATGAAAACTGTTCAGAGCTTATTTGAAAATAGTTTGACTTCATTTTATATTTTGTTAGAAATAGTGTACTAGCTTAATTAAGTTGTTTATCTAAACAGCTCATACTATAACAAGACACGTGAAGTACTAATCTTTCAATAAATTTCCTTCTGAATAAAATCACTCTAAACAAAAAATACTAA
The DNA here is from genome assembly GCA_946800305.1 of Medicago arabica. NCBI lineage: Eukaryota > Viridiplantae > Streptophyta > Magnoliopsida > Fabales > Fabaceae > Medicago > Medicago arabica. Next base: position 19,062,559 of record OX326965.1, on the reverse strand, counting down.
TACAAAAAAAAAAAAATTCCAATTTTTCTAAAGAACTTTTTCACATCTTCCACATAAAAATAAATTGCATCATTCAAATTTAAAACAACCAAAATTATAAAAAAAAAATCTAAAAATGGTTTACCTTGAGAATCCACAAACTATCTAAAGCATCTTCCAAAACTCCACCATTTCCATCTTCCTCAGTTTCTTCTGTATACTCATCAGACCACCACCTTCTCTTCTTCCCAAATTCATCATCATCATATTCCTCTTCTTCATCATCTTCTTGAGGCTTGGTTCTTGCATTGTTGAAGTTGAAGTTTGGAGGACGAAAAGGGTCATCATTGGAATTCCAACGTGGGAAGTTGTTGGAGGAGAAAGATATGCGAGAGTGAGAGAAGGGTCGCCATGGATGAGGAGAATAGAGAGGTTGAGGTGGTCGAGGAAGGTGACCAAGGAATGTGGTGCCTTGGCAGTAGTGGTGATGATGATGAGTTTCCATCTATCACATACACTCTCATCTTCATTATCTCTATTCTATCCAATTAATTTTTTTTTATATATAAATTATAAAATGTAATAAAAGAAATTAAAAAATATCTTTGTAAGAGAGAAAAATTTATGGATTTCTATTAGCAAAACAAAAATAAAAATTATGGATTCCTCTCTTATTTGTTTGATTAAGTGTATTTTATATTTAATTACCTCAATAAAATATATTACCTACTTTAGTTATGTTTATTTAGGTTCTCGTGAGCTTAGCTTAATTGGTAGTTAGAGTCAATATATAATAGCATATGCAAAGATTTTCGGTTATCACTTTTGAAACAAAGAAAATTTCCTCAACAATAAAACTTGGTGGTTTTTACGTAACTCGTATTTCAACAACAAATAATTTGATAAGGAGTGTACTTTAGCCTAATGTGCATCTATGTGTGGGTGGTTGTGGTGATATATGGAGGATGTGGACCATTTGCTTTTAATTTGTGATTTTTTTTTTGCACAATTTGGTTTCATATTTATAACTGATTAGACTTTATCGCAATTCATTCGGAACATGTTTTTGGCTGTTTAATTCAATTCGGATATTTGGGTGGTTTTTCCAGAAACATATGCTCAGCTCATTGTCTGATTTGGTTGTCGTGTGTTTGAGTCATTTGGCGAGAAAGTTATACTTGCATTTTTCAGCAAAAGGGGATACTATTCATCATTTTCTCGAATTTTTTTAGCTTCAATCCTTTTGACTGATGAAGGTGAATTGCATCAATTTTGCTTACAACTATCATAGATGGTGGCTTAATTCCCTTTTGTGTTTGGGAGTTGCTTTCTAGTAAGCTTGTTTTTTTTTTTTTGGGTCTATTTTACTTTTTTTTTTCAAGACTTTTGATGTAACTTTAATTGTTTATTTCCTGTAGTGTTTTCCTGGCATTTCTTTGTGCTGGAATGATTAAGAGGTTCAGTTAATATATTCTATTTTAGCTCTTTCAAAAACAAAATGGAAAGAGAAACTTAAAAATAAAATAAACAATAAGTTTCTTGCAAATGACTTATAAGTTACATTATACCCTAAGTAAATTACAGATGAATTGTGAATTTGACTCTTTCTTTTTATGAGCATGAATTCGATCACTTACGCTAGACTTCGGTGGTTAGATAATATTGTGCATTATTGTACACTAGCTTCTTTACCCGCACCCGTTCACGAAGATGTGGGAACTCTTGCTTATTTTTCTCTGCATCCAGACGGCGATGCAGCGGCCCTTGCTCATTTGACATTGTATTCGAGCTATACAGTGTGTTGCTCCCGGGCACTCACATTATTTTGTATTTGGTCCATGTCATAGAGATTCGACAAAGTTTTACGTTGGTTGTCTAGGCCTAACACAACCCTCTCATTTTACTCGAACTCGAGACCGGCCTTGGCAGGATTAGTTATCATATTTGTATACAAGAAAATAATAAATAGAATAGAGTAGAATAGCAAAAGATATCGTAAGCTGTTTTAATAATTCATAACCTGAAATGATTAGTGGAAGGTTGTAAAAGTTGTAATATGACTTGTCTCCAACTTCATCGAACACTCCACATTTGAATATAAAAGCTAACTTATTTAAGATGAAGATGAATGAGGAATCAAAACATGAGAATGTAATATAAATAGAGGTTCTTAAAATTATATTAATGTATGTCTATCAATATTATAAAGCACATCAGTACCTAGCACTTACATTTAAGAATCAAATAAGATTCATGTACAAAGGGCTGGTGGACAATGACATTATTAAGGTGTAAGCATTAATTGAGAAGTATAAAATATTTTCAATGTTACAATTGAGATAGTTAAACAATGCCCTTAGGGCACTTGTTAATATTTTTTTAGTTTTTATATATGAGTTTTTAAATGACATTATTAAGGTTGTTTGTGAATTTTGTGAGAAAATGAATATTAATCATGAAAGTGGTGTTTTAATGAATTGAGTTATGATTGTATTAGTGAAGTTTTTAATTTGATAAAATGAATGAGAAATTATGTTTTGGTTATGAAATTTGGGTGTGAGATTGAATTTGGAGAAAAACGGGTTTTTAAGCTAAAATTTGTTTTCAAGTGATTAAGTGAAATAAGCTATTTTGTGATAATTTGAATTGAAATGTTTTGAGCTATATTTGATGTTAAATGGTAGGGTTTTAATGGTTTAATTGTTTGGAATGATTTTGGCGCGATCGGGATCGAAAACGGTTTTGAAAACGAAGATTCACGCGGCAAAACAAAAAATGCAGAAATCATGTGATGTCAGGGCAGCACGGACCGTGCACCTGGGGGCACGAACTGTGCGCATCGCTCGATATTGAGTGACACGACCGTGCGCCCCTATGGCACGACTGTGCGGCACTGTTATATGCGCGGAAAGTTTGATTTTTCGTCGTTTTTCAGTTATTAAAGTATATCAATGGGTTCCAAACACCTAAACCTAGTTTATCTATGTATAATTGAGTAATTATGATGATTTTAACTTAGCTTAGGATGAATTGGATTGATTATTGTGAAATTGTGAAAATAGACAAACTTTGAATAAAATAGGAAATAGACGGACTTTGGAAATTAACGATTTATGCCAAGATAACTTGAGAATGATTATGTGCTAATGATGGTTATTTTAGTTTGATATGCAAACTTGAAATATGAATATACTAGGCGTAAATGATTTATCATCTCAAATACTAATTGTGTTAAATTAAAGTGATGATACTTGTTTGATGAAGTATATGTTTGATGATGATTTGATGATTATGATTTATTGATGATGGATATACATATGTAAAATGATGAAGAAAGATAATGTTTACTAGTGACAACAAAATTATATATGTATAAAGCGTTGATGAGTGTCGATGAGTGTTGATGACATATGTTGTGGTGTATGAATATATGCATTGTTTTTGAGTCACTGGGCTCCTTGATGTCTAATCTACTTCTTGCCTTATCCAAAAAAAAAGGTTATGATTTTTGAATTTCTCGGGATTTCTTGTTATTTTATATGGAGAACCATGATGTATGATGATATACCTTGAGATGTTGATGCTATAACTTTGGTTTTGTTCTTCCGTGAGAAGATAAGTTCACTCTCATGTTTGTTTCGTTCTAAGTTTTTGACAAATAGCATTTTTAATTATTGAAATATGGAAAATGTTTATAAACAAAAGGGGTTGGGGTTAGTTGAGAAGGTTTGAGAACTACTTCTTAAACACTTTTATTAGTAAAAAAAAGAGGTTATAGTTTACATTTTCCAAAAAGTATAGAGAAAGAAGAACATTGGGATACGTGGACAAAAACATGTGAGTAAACAAATGAAGGGATATTGTCTCTAATTAGATCAGAACTGTTTATTTTAATCTAAGGGACATCATTGAATGCTCTTGTCTCTCATTATAACTACTCCTTTCACTTGATATGATCTATATATATATATATATTTAAGAATATATATATATATATATATATTCTTAAATTATTCAATAGCCAAGTTACTAATACTATGTGTAATTTGTTTGTAGCATTTTCCGAAACTTGTTGGTGAACAACTAAACTTGAATGATCAAAATGTGAAACTTTTATAGACGAAGAAACAGAGAAGGCATACAAATGTGACATTTACATTGGTCAACGAGATGAAAATGTTAAGTACCTTGGAAAGGGTGGTGGGAGTATATTGCCTCCAAGCAATTCTGAGTTGGAGATGAACATTGATATTCCCACACGCAGGCTATATGTTTATCTTATTAAGTGGTTATGAAGATAAGCATCAATGTATTGTAGTAGTATAATTATGAATCGAAATGCAATTCCATGATATTGTACTCTTAATATCAAACTCATTGAGATGTATTAGATAGAAGTATAAGTTTTGACATAAATGCTATTATTTACCTTAAGAGAGAATATGTTCAGCTTCATTGATGATCATTACTGAAATTTTTCTCTCACATGCAGTTGTTTCATTGTTATATCTTGAAATAAAAATTTAATTCAACATTAAGCGGAAAAGAGCAATACATGTGTAAACCTGTATGATCAGAAAAAGTGTTGTCATGTAGATGCCAAATCTTCATCTGTTGGATAACAACTTCAAATACCTCAACATTAATGTCTCATTAAATTTACGTTTAATATATAATATCAGCGCAACCAAGCAAAAATACATTGTTAAGTACAACCCAATTAAAATCAAAATAAATAAACTTCAAATGATTGAATAACTCAGTCATGTATACCATAAACATACATTAAGTGCATTACATTTAAACATTATAGAGAAGAAGGACATAAACAGAATCGAAACATAGGCAACCCTAAATTTAAAATTGTAATAATTAGACAACAAAAAATTAACCGACACATTAATTAAGAAGACATAATAGTAAAAAAGGCAACATTGCTTTTCTTGATATTAGTAAAAGTAAACTTCAACTTATTTCCATGTCTAATATTATACACAATGCACAAGGTCTTTCAATTTAGACCAATGATGGTGATATCTTCAGTTTCAATGTTTGTCCAATAATATTTTATTGTGCAACACATGACTTGCCCATTTGAACTAGAAAGAACAATACCACTATGCATATAGTAGCGTATGACACCAGTTAATTCTTTATCTACTACATGTGAACAATGAACAACCCAAGTTATACTACATATACCTACTGTTATACTTCAATTGACTCATAGAGTAACTGAGATGTACTTAACTAATTCATCTTCAGTTGACATGGATGTCGAGAGATTAACCTCAAATGACATTGGTGTGATTTTCCTTTTACTACGGGCTTGACTAAGAGTGAAATACTTGGGCACATGTTGTAACATCCCACTTTATTTTAAAGTCATTATTATTATATTAAGTGTGTTGAGTAAGTGAATGAATTGATACTATTGTTGTTGCCGTGTTGTTTATGTTTTAAGTAGCGGTGAGAAATGATTAAAGTAATAATGTTTAGTGAGAGGTGGCTTAAGGAATTAAATGAGGCGAAGGAATAAACTCAAAAAAAACAAAAATAGATAAAGGGTGGAAGGTGTGTAGAAGTAAGATTTAAATAAGTGGGGGAGGGAAAAAGTAAAAGAATAACAACCCGCGTTAGAAGAGTTTAAGACGAGCGTTGACCCGAATATAAATATAACATTAGGAAAATAAAATGGTCAGTTTCATTTTTTTGGCTGAACGTGAAAGGAGAAAAGAGAGAAGCAGAGAAGAACACAAAACCCTGGTTGCAAACAAGCCGAACTGGAGATTTCAATGAATTCGAGGCAAGGGGGAGAATTTTATTCATCATAAGGGTGTTTCTTGGGGTATCAATCTTATTTTTGAAAACTGTAATAGGTGGGTGTGGTATAACCCTAAACCGTCACTCCAAAAACGTAATAAAATTTATTAAACTATCAGTGCTTCGAAGAGTGGTGAGACGTGAAACACAATTGGATTTAAGGTACTATTGGGAACCAATTCATGTTAAGTTTCCTTGTAATTTAATTTGTGTGAATAGGAGTTTTGGGCGGGTAGATTGATGGTAGGAGCTTGATGAAACGAAATAAAGAAAGCTTAATTTTGTGTGAGAGTTTTAATGTAGTTATATCAAAACATATGATATAGAAATTCTTATGACTTATTAGGATTGTGATTTTCAAGGATTAAATTGTATAACATGTATGTTATTGTAGAGTCATTAGTCCTATGGAGACTTGGATTCATGTAGTTAGGCAATATAGAATTCATTCTCATATATCTTAATTTACACTATTATATTCTCTTATTAGGTAATTGATTAGAAGATTAACAAAAAACAAGTGAGACTAAGACATATATAATTGGTTTGTTCTAATGTTTTTTTTTCCATTGAGTCTATGTTTCGGTTAATCGAAATCTCTTCAGCATATCACGAATTATTAAAGCATAAATTACAAGTCTCTTGCCTAAATAAATTGTTCTTATATACTAATATGACTATGTGTAATCTCAACTTAAGTGAATGAGATATAGTAAGAATTATATTGCTTGCTGATTTTTTGAAAGTGTGTGTGTTTGTGTCACTTAATTAATCACTTGTAGTACCTATTTGAATTAACTTTGGATTATAGGGGGCTCACTGCCTGAGACTAGCCTTAGCTTCTAACATGAAATAAAAATCTTTAGGAATCCTGAATCACATAGAGAACCATTTTAATGTGTCTAGCTTACAATAACTACTCAACTGAGATAAATAACTGTTCTTTTTTTTTCTTCATAGTTCCAAGTAAAAAAAGAAAAAAGAAAAAGGGGAGTCCAATACACTTAGTTGATATTCATGGACAATTAAAGGAAGGGAACTTTTGAAATACTTATGACGCATATATTCACTTTAATTTGTGAGTGAATATACATATAAATAATTCAATCATATATAGTTATCTCAATTGTTTTCTTTTTATATAAGTGTTTGTTGAAATATTTATAGTTATTCTATATATATAATTATATTGAAGTCCTAGTTGAGATTAATGATTTGGTTAATGGTGTTACATTTAAAGAGATGAGAATAATAAGTTATAAAGTTATTATTGATGAGATGAAATAATGGGTTAAATTATAGTGAAGACGAGAATGGTAGTATTTATATTTTAGTAGTGATGAGATACCAAACACTACGCTAATACGATGATGAGAGTGAGGATGTTTATCTATGATGATGGTGGGAGTGATGATAATTTTTGTGTGTGCTTGCATTAAGAGTTATGCATTTTAAGGAGATACTTGCATTAATATGTGGCTTATGTGATTAAGTGCATACATGTAATACTTGTCGAATTTAGCTCTATGCGTCTATATAGAGTCTAGAGCATGGTGTCTTGCATGATGTGGGAGAAAAGTCCAGTAACATACTTCTGGCAACTACGTGGGAGAAAAATCCAGTAATATAACTCTGGCAAAATGGTGAGTAGGTGTGGTACCACGTTCATATAGGTCGTTAGGATAGTCCATATGCATTGTATATGATATGCATTGTATATGATGATGTTTGTGCTTGTATTTGTAAATGTGGAAATTGTGTGCTGCTGTGATATGTAAAGAGGAGAAATTATACTTAATAACTATTGGAAAATTGATGAGATAGTAGAGATTGTATTCTTATGGCATGTAATTAAAATGCGTGTTTTTCCTTATTATTATGTTATGGAAGAATTTCTCACCCATTTATCTTTGTTGTGTTTGTTTCCTTTATGGTGACTGTGAAGGTGAGAAAAACACAAGAAGGGGGGGTTGAATTGTGTTAGCTTTTCGCAGCTCTTGAAGAGTGAGAATCTAATTCCTTAATATCAGAGTCTGAATGGGATCAGAGTCTGATGGGAGATTAGGTTCTGATGCAGCGGAATAATCAAGAGATAGAGAGAAGAGAGAACACAAGCAATTATACAGGTTCCTTCCACAAACCGGAAGTAGTCCTGTCCCCCTTGTACTTCCAAGGAGAGTTCACTAAAATGTAATATCAATTACAAGTTGCTCAAACACACAGTAAGAGACTTCCAATGCTCAAGCACGCAGGCAAGAGACTTCCAATGCTCAAAGACACAACTAAGAGACTTCCTTGCTCAAGGACGCAGCCAAGAGACTTCTTTGCTCAAGCACACAAGCAAGAGACTTCTAACACAATTACAGAAAATTGAATAGAGTTGAAACACTTGACAACAATCAAAAGTGTTTCTATTACAACATAGACAGACTCTGTTTCAACAAAAGACAGACTTTATTTTTCTGTTTAACTTAGAAATTCTAGAATACTCAGTTTGTAAGAATGATTTAAGTTGTTGATGTGTTTTTGTTCAGACTCAGATGAATACGAAAGCAACGCAATGTAGTTTTTCAAATTATAGAGTCCAACAATTCTTCAAGTCTTCTATCCTTTATATAGGCGTAGGAAAGAGACGTTGAGTCATCCAGCACATCAGGATGATTTCTGAAGCTTGATCAATGGATGTTGATCTGTTGCTTGATTTGGTAATAGTCCTTCAATTGCATAATTTGAATTCAATTCCCTTTGAAGATTAATACCGGTAGACACAGTTGTCAAACTGTACTAGGTAGTGGAGTAGTGGAAACAGAGTTCGTACAACGTACTCTGTACTGGCCTGCCTTCTTTGTCTTTGTGCTTCCCACGCTCAAGTTGACTTTGAAGCTAGCCGTTACTCCATTTGAGAGTTTCTTTTGCATCGTAATGCTTGTAGAGATCCTTGTTAGCAGACTTTCAGATTTCGGGCTTCAGACTCACTGTAGCACTAAGCTTCTGATAATCTTCAGACTCTCTTGGTTTTCAGATTCTGATAGTCTTCAGACTCTGATACAGTCTTTCAGACTCTCTTCTGTACAGTCTTCAGACTCTCTTCAATACAGAATCACAAGCAACAAGCTTCTCTGGATATTTGCTTTTTAACATTGTTCAAACAGAATTCTTTCTAAGATATAAATCTTGATTGATATCCTGAATACTTCAAACAAATATTAGCAATAACCAATTGACAACTTTTTTAATACCTTGTTATCATCAAAACTCAAAACGTGGTATTGCTGAACACCTTTGTTCCAACAGACTGTACTGCGAGTACATACACTCAAGTCAACGAAGAGTGGCTTTGTGACGTTTAGAAGGTGGAGAAGAGAGATGGTCTCCGCATCAATTTCTTTCTTTTAGTAGTTGAAAATAAAAATGTAGATGTTGCATGCTTTGATTTCTGTAACACTAGGGTTGGGGAAAACGACTACATGTCTTGAATTGCAAATTTTAATTGCTTATGAGAACCTTGTTTATTTTATTTATGAATATCGAAGAACAAGTATGAGATTTTTCATTATTAGGAATCATTTTAACAAATTATTCTATGAAGGTGCAATCTTTATTAAGGGAGCATTTGGTATGCTAATTTAGTGTTAAAAGTTCGAGTTATGTAACATCCTTGCTAATAAAAATATAATCATTCTTATTATTAATATTTATAATATTCTCATGGGAAATAGGGTGTTACATAATTGGTATCAGAGCAGGTCGGTCCATCCGGCCTAGGATTTCTAATTGATATTTTACCCTGTAGGCAACAAGTGTAGATCACGCTACAGATGCCTAAATTCTAATTGTTGCCTGATTATGATGAATGCAGATAAGAAATGGCTGTGAGAAATGATCAAGCAATCGCAAATGCTATGACAGCGGTAACACAAGCCATGAACAATGCACTACAAGGACAACATAACCAACAGGGAGCAGCTGATGAGCTTTGCCTGGACATGTTTATGAGAAACAACCCTCCTACCTTCAAGGGGAGGTATGATCCTGACGGTGTACAGAATTGGCTACAAGAGATTGAAAGGATTTTCAGGGCATTGGTGAGCACTAATGAACAGAAAGTTAGACTAGCGACACACATGTTGGCGGAAGAGGTTGAATTCTGGTGGGAAAATGTCCGTCAAAGGCTTGAGGGGGCAGGCACTGTGGTTACATGAGAAGTTTTCAGAGAGGAGTTTTTGGGAAAATACTTCCCTGCTGATGTAGGTAACAAAAGGAGATTGAATTTCTCAAGCTGAAGCAAGGGAGTATCTCGGTGTCAGAATATGCAGCAAAATTTGAAGAATTGTCTAGATTTTGCCTTTATATAAATGCAGCGGGGCGGAGGTTTCCAAATGCTTGAAGTTTGAGAATGGATTACGTCCTGAGATCAAACAGTTTATCGGGTACCAACAGAATCGTCAATTTTCCTTGTTGGTAACTGCTTGCAGAATTTATGAGGACGAGATCAAGGTAAGAGCTAGTCATTACAAGGCACTTAGTGAGAGGAAAGGGAGACTAGAGTCATGGTAAACCGTATAACATTCCAAGCGATAAGGGAAAACTGAAGAGGGGTACTGGTGAGACATGATCTTGTGGGGGAGGCGTCCGTCCTCCATTGAAATGCTACAATTGCGAGGGGATAGGGCACCGTGCAAATGAATGTCAGAGTGCTGAGTTAAAGTGCTTCAAGTGTAGCGGCACATGTCATCATGCAACGGAATGCGTGAAGGAAGTTGTGTTGTTTCAGGTGCGGAGCGTCCAGACATATCAGTACTTATTATCAGAATCCAAAGAAAGAACAAGTCAAAGGGAAGGTCTTTGCTTTGAGTGGGGAAGATGTTCCTAACTCTGATTACTTAATCCGAGGTACTTGCTTCATTAATAATGTTTCTTTGATTGCCATTATTGATACTGGGGCTACACACTCTTTTATTTCCCTTGAATGTGTGAAGCGGTTGAATCTTGATATGATGTCAATGTCGGGTAGAATGGTCATAGATACCCTAGCCAGTGGTTCAGTAACTACTGCTTTAGTGTGTCGAAATTGTCCTTTAATAATCTATGAGAAGCATTTTGGGATTGATTTGGTTTGTTTAACCCTGAGTCAGATGGATGATATTCTAGGGATGAATTGGCTGGAATTTAATCGGGTTTATATTAATTGTTTCACTAAGACCGTACTGTTCTCTGAACCTGAAAAGGAAATAAATTTTGGATTTGTTGCTGTAGTTCAAGTGGAAGAGGCTAGGAATGAGGGGGCTCAGATGTTTATGTTACTTGCGGTGTTGAAGTTAAAAGATGAACTAGAAGGTGATAATCAACTGGTAGTGTTTGAGTTATGTAACATCCTTGCTAATAAAAATATAATCATTCTTATTATTAATATTTATAATATTCTCATGGGAAATAGGGTGTTACACATGTCCAGATTGGTCCACAACAATCAGAACAAAAATAGTATCACCGTTATATATGAGGGCAATTTCATGGTTCTTTTCTTTTAATTGATAGAATTTACCAATTAGAGCCCAACGAGAAATAATGAGTGGATGCATCATTTCCTCATTCCACTAAACGTTAAAAAGATAATTACAATCATATAATTTTCATTGTCTTCTCAACTCTCTACCCCACCGATGTTTAAAGTAGGGTTCGATCTCAGCAAATGGCTACAAAGGAAATTACAAAAGAATCAAAATTTCATTTGTATAAGATTAATAGTGAACATTTACATCAGCATCAATGGAATACTTACCTCGTTTCTCACAAAAAACGGTGTTGAAACAATCCTTCTCAACTTGTTCACCAATTATGTCAAGGCATTACATTACTGGATCTGATATAATTGTTGCAAATGTCAATCATTAGTTTTAATTTATAAAATGTAAAACACATTTGTATAGCACTGAGCAATGGATAATAATATATTGTTACATATAAGATGTTGTAACATATATAAAAGAACACTATTTTCGAACATTCTTTTAGAAATGACTACAAAGTAATATGTGAGTCATGTGGACAAACTTATAATTTAAGAAGCTCTCAACTCTCCCACTCATAATGTTGAAGAAACGCACGAGTTATGTTTTATAAATGTCATAATAAAAATAAAAATGAATAATAAAAGACTTTGTTTGTTTTTGTGTTTGATAAATTTATGTACCTTATCTCTCATTGGCTCATCTTTCATTAAAAAAGACAAAAGAAAATAATAATTTTCCTGATTTGACTAATGATGATTAAATGGAGAAACTTTTTTGCAGTTTCCTTTTAGAATTTTTTTTACTATACCACCATAAAAAAAAAGGGATAATAATTTTTTAAAAAAATTAAAGGACAATTATCTTTAATTAATTATAAAATTGAAAATAATATAAGGTCAATTGTAATAATAATAATAATAATAATAATAATAATAATATCGAAAAAGGAAACATTTTTTTATATGGTTTTTATATGAAAGAGAAAAAATGCATCAATTGAATAAGTGTCTTTTCTGAATTTTGATTTGAATGTTTGAATGAACTACAGAATATATTAAAGTGAAAGATTTTTTGAAGACCTAGAAAAAAGAATAAGAGAAGAGAAAAAGGACAGAGTGAGAAAAGTGTTTACCAACTCGTTTTGTGGTATGTTTTATGTTTTGAAGGGTTTTGTTGTGTATGTTTTGTTTTAGGGAGAGAAAGTTTAATTAGTTATTACATGTTTATTTATTAATTATTATTGTGGAAATTAATTTTGAGGTATTTTTTCTGTTTCAGACGACATAAGAGAGATGAGACGCTAACACAACACAACTACAACATAATAATAAAAGAAAAACCTTCTCAAATCAAACCTAAAGACTAAAGACTAATCTTCAACCACATTAAAAGTCATGTTAGCCGCCCTCCAAACACCACCTCTGAACCTGGAAAAAAAAAACATGCAGCAGCAAAACAACTCCTCCTTAACAAAACCTCCACTAATGTTGTTTTCTTTATCATGCTCAGAGGTTCTAATAACAAATACTTTATCTACATCAATGTCCTTTATGTCTTTGATCAATCTTGATTCTGCTAACATCAAAACATCCATGAATCATATCCTTGCATATGGTGAAGAATAATTATACAACTGTGATCAAATTACCTATTTTAATTCAAATGTAAAATAATAGTAAGAAAAAATCTCTAAACAAAATATAATAAATCTTAAACTCTAAAAGAATTACAACAATGAATAGAAATAGAACATTAAAAGAGTAACAAAGTTTCATTCCAATGAGATAGAAAAAACCAAGAAAAAAAATGCATAAAAGTTAAAACTACTTATCTACAACAACATCATGTAGACTAGCTTACTGTTTGGTAATTAAGAAACATACATATATCAATCATACTGAATATAAAATGCATTGAATAATCATTAGAAACATGGAGTACTAACTAAATATAGATCTGAAAAAAATAGTTTCAAGGCATACCCAATATCAAAGGCATCAAATCATTAGTAGAAACATTGAGTACTAATTCAATTGAATTCGGAAATAGAAGACAACAATCATACCAAATATAAAAAACAGTAGATCATACATCTGAAGTAAAATAAATACAATTTCATAAAATTGGAATTTGGTTGTGGATATAATGTGGATGTAGATCATTTTCATGTATGTTGGGCTTCCAATGTATACTTCTACATATAAATAAAAGATAAAAAATTTATAAGTATTACAAACTTTCTAGATGGAAGATCCAAATAGAAGTTTCACCTTAAACAAAAACATAATATGATAGTTTGTATCACTAACAAAAAGTAAGTAGGAAAACAAAAGCAACTATTGAGAGATTTCAATGGAAAAAACTTCAGATCATGTCCTTGAATCATGACTTGAGTGAAATTGTTAGTTTTGAAAGTTTTTTCGTTCAAGAAAATATACAGGATTTAATGTTGCATCTGTATGAAATATGAAACAAAAAAAATGTCAAACCTTAAAATTGTGTTGTGATGTTACAATCATACATGCAAAAGCCTCCTATTCTTACAAGAGTAAAAACAATTTTTGTGGAATGTATTTCATTCTTAATCAATTGAATATATTCATTAAGTCATGTTAATATTATTGTCTCTCCATTAGTTAAACGTTTGTTTTAATATTCATATATATGTAACAAAAACATTTCTTATTAATGTTGGGATCACATAGCAAACTTGTGTGATGCATAGGTTTTGAAGCAATTTCTTATCATTAAAAACATATTGCTCTAATGGTAGGAGTTGTGAATTAAGAGTGTGTGGTACTTGGTTCAATCCCTATTATGAGTTTTTTTTACATTAATTAATCATTTATAATAAATAATCTGATTCATTAATTGACTATATTGAAAAGTATAAAATTCAGCAAGCATATATATATATATATATATATATGGTATATTTTTCATACAAAAAATATGTGCAACAATTAGCATAATTAAGACCAGTCTCTTTTTTCACAACATAAATTCTCCAATGATTGTTCATTATAAAGCAGTTGTTGTAAGTATCAAACTATAGCCTATTTTGTATAACTTGATATTTTAAGAAATCTAATCATGAAAATTTTTACCCAAAAACCGAGACATAACTCGATCAAACAAAACAAATATGGTACATCTTGATTCATCCATTACAATAACTGAGACCTTGAACATGAATATTAAAAAGAATTAAGCATTGTCAGTAGCATCAATCTAAAAATACCAATAATGTAAGCATCATTGTGGAATACAAGATCAGAAGAATATAAGCATATATCTTCTAATCAATATAACTAATCAAGAGTTTAATCATAAAAAATAGTGAAAATTAAGATCAGCACAAAATAAACATATACGATCAATAAACATACCAAACAACAGAAACATAAGGGAAAAAAATGTATTAATACAATATAATTATATAATCAATAAAAAAACAATAAACAATTTAACATAAACAATTCTATAAATATAAGATTTGAACATATCTTCTCATCAACCATTATCATATTCATGCATTGTGTTTATGATGGCTTAGTTTTGTTTGGTACAGACCAAACATGAACGCTGCAAACACGCAGTTTCAAAAATACTCTTCTACCGGTTAAAGAAGCAATAGGAGTCAAGATTGATGTCGTTTTTGTAATAATTATGTTATTATGCAAGAGAAATAAATGAATTCAAAGTGAACGGTTGCATAGTGGGGTTGTTACTACATATTTTTTAATTAGAGTTTTCTCATGTGGAATGATTAATGAATGGAGGATGGGCGATTGCATAAGTGGGCGGTTCCTACATATATTTATTAAAAGTAACACTTAAATATTGAGAACGATAGTAGCTTAGTGATATAAAGTGTGTAACGTAAGCATATGTTACCCAGTTCGATTCCTTGCAGAACCTTTGTTTTCATACAACTTATTAGATCCACCAAAAAAGGCAGGATTAGGGTATGTCAAGACTATCTAACATTTAGTATAATAAAGATAAAGAATTATAATAAAGATAGATAGATGTGGTTGATATATGGTTTGTTAGTGTTGATGTGATCTAGGGTTGTTACTTTTAAAATAAAGATTTAGAGTTGTATTGGAGTTGCCTCCTACATAGTCTATGTATAGGCCTGATCAACTCCATATTGGACTTAGCTTAATGGATCAGATCTGCATCCTTTATGACTTGAAAATTGCTCTTCTCCCAACAAGAGTTGCTCACTCCCAAAGGAACTTACCAAAATATCCCACGTGACTTAATGGTATAGAAACAGAACAATAATCATCCTGCCATAAAAGTTTCCAAAACTCCCAAGTGTGATTTTGTTCTCAAGTGCGATTTTCGCCAATCTTAAGCGAATTAACGTCAACTTCTACCCCCTTGAATAAATTTGAATAAAGTTGTGTATGATAACTTTCAATTATTGAATGAATGAAGCAATTATGCCTATCCTGTTTGGTGTATAACACCTACGTGACTTAAGTCACGTTGGAATATAACGTGAGTTAAGTCACGTTGAAATATAACACCTACATTACTTAAGTCACGTTCAACGTGAGTTCAGTCAAGTAGATTATACCTCAACGTAACTTAAGTCACGCTGGTGCTACCAAATATGACTTAAGTCACGTGGGGGCATTTTAGAAAGTTCATGTGGGAATGAGCAATTCTTGTTGGGAGAAGAGCAATTTTCCTATAACTTTTATACACCTGATTTTATAATTTAATTCATATACACATGATCTTTTTTACATTTCCACTAACCACACGATATAGACACTAATAAGTCATGCCATGTTGTTGCTCTGTCTATATAATTTTTTTTTAATTATGCCTAGCTAAAAATGGACAACCCTTATAAAATTGAGTATCCTTTACCAACATTACTAAAATGACTTTTGTTTTGAAAAGATTCTGCAGTGTAAAACATTGATATCCTAGTAAAGTGGCCCATGGTTGAGCATCATTCGCTCACCCATAAGACTCAATCAACACCCTCTTCTGGGTTCGTTCCTATGAACATGGAGGCCCGGTTCTCAAAGTAAAAATAGGCAAAAAAAAAATGCATCTTTTTAAGAGAGCAAATAGAAAGAGTTTGTAATGTTTATTTATTTTTAATTTTTTGAGAAAAATATTATAATGTTTATTATTAAAGCTTTACCATTTTATAGGATAAGTATTAGTTAAAAATTGTAAAAAACTGTTAAAAAATGTGAACCAAAAATTACAACAAGTGGTTTAAAAAAAATAAGAAGAAAAAAAGGAATACTGTGTTTTTGTCCAAAAAATAATTAGTTTAACCCAAGACGATAACAACACACAACTACCGGGTCACGTTATGAAATGTGGAATCGTATCTTCCTGCTATATATATATATATATATATATATATATATATATATATATATATATATTAAGTTTTTAGACGCATTATATATTAAAAAATATTTTGGGCCTCCAAAATTTTGGAGGCCCAGCTCTATTGAGCTGTTTGCGCCCCCCTAAGGACGGGCCTGTGGTAACTCCTATCCACGTCACGCCTGATTCGACAAGAGTCGTCAAGGCACAAGGGTTGCAAACTTAGCGGCATGAGAGATTAATCAAACAAGTAGATCCGGCCCATTAATCTAAGTCCAATATGGAGTTGATTAGGCCTATACATAGACTATGTAGGAGACAACTCCGATACAACCGTAATTCTCATTCACCCCTCGCCATTGGAGAAGCGGCTAAACCTACATACACCCCTTGTTAGTTCTAATGGAAACACAGTTACTTTTTATCTTATTTGTAAAGATAGAGCTCAATACTCTAAAATTTACAGCACTCACACCATGTATCGATCACTTACGCTAGAAAAAAAACTTGATTCAAAGTTATGATATCCAACAGCAGCAATGGTAAAGCTATTACAACATTATTTTCTGCATTTGCATTCCAAGAATTGCTAACATTGTTAGACAAACAAATTTTCTGGTGGTGGTGGTAACCATGCATAGTCTATTTACATTTATCTAGGAATCTTGTCTATACAACACACAATTTCATTGTTTGAATATCAAAAGTTAAACCCTTTAAAAATTGGAAAAACTCTGATAAACTTAATTCACCCAATTGAAATTTGTGAGATAAAAATAATGCAATCACGATTGGACTAAAAGTCTTATTAAATGGTAGCATACGTGGGAGTGCTTCTGAAGAGGGTTAGACGCGCGTCAGCCACAAGCACTGCACTCCCCACTGCTGCTATCATTTAACAGCAATTTTATTAAATGGTGAAGAGGATTAGACACATTCTTCTTGCTGACTGGTGGGTCAGTATCCAGCATGTTTTTCGTGAGGCTAATAAAGTTGCAGATGGTTTGTTTAATAAAGTTGCATATCGTTTTGAGCATTTTTTTTTCTTCCTAAAGTAACAGGAGTTTCTATTCTCAAGTTGATTTCGCTGTAGTTTTGTTTCGCCTTTGTCTCAATTAACTTAAAAAAGAAGTGTTATTAACAAAGTAAACAAAGTATTGGTAAAATGCTGAAGTCCTTAGTAAGGTCATTTTATGTGAACTCTGCATATGATTGTATAAACATTCTGTTAAAACTTAAGATTCTGGTTAATTCTGACTATTGTTCTGCATGTTCGTCACAGTTTCTAATAAGGAAATCTAAGCATAACCCGTTAATCATCCGAATGCACAAAAAACTAATTATAGATGGAGAATTTGATATATGTGAAAGTAAAAAGTTAGGTTAAGGCCTGAAAGTATGAAATATTCCTATCATGTTGATATTTGTCATTTCACTAGGATATGAAACTTTACACCTTTAGGTGCTTAATACTTCATAGCAAATGTTGCATAGAGTAGAATATGTGATTCAATGTATGATTTTCATTGTGACAAGAATGAAAGGAAACAATATAACATAGCCAATGTTAGAACTAGCTAAAATTTTAACGCAACAAAATATCATTTGGGTCAGCGTATCTTATGAAAATGGGATGAAATAATTTATACACCACAAGAAATGAAAAGGAACTTCTCATCAAGGTGAAGCAGGTGCATCATGGAAGGTACATGGCCATCCCCTTCTCATTTCTTTGGCACCATTGTTGAAGATCTATGAGCCTTTTTCGAGTTTCTATCGACCTTCTGCACGTCTTCCTTGAGCCAAGCTCACTCGCAATGTTCGTCCTTCTAGTTCCTGAAGTGCACAAATTACAAAGAAACAATAAGAAAAATCTCAACTCCTTGTTTACACACACAAATGTATAGCCGAAGTTTTAAATCATAATCACAATCGCACTACTAATATTGATATTACAGAGAATTGCGGTCAAATGTTGCTGATACAGCTTCAATCACTGTAACATTGTTGTCACATTATGCTTACAAAATGAAAAAAATTTATGTTTGCTCAGATTGAAGTCGGGCCGTTTTTTAAAAGTTGTTGTGCATAAAAGATTGAATAGATGAGAAGTAACATACCACATTATCCATGATTTCAAGGGCGGCATCCATTTCTGCTTTACTGGCATAGGAAACAAAGCCATAGCCACGAGACTTTCCGGTTTCGCCATCATATAACACCCTAGCTCCAACAACAGTTCCATGTTCTTGAAAGGCTTGTGTAAGACTCCCAGAAGTTACTGTCCAAGCCAAGTTCCCAACAAAAAGCTTGTACTCAGTTTCAGGATACAATGGTTCTTTTGGTTTAGGTTTGTCAGAGAAATTCACCCGCAAGGTTCGCCCCATGAACTCCTGGGAAGTTGTTCATTTGCAAATGTTAGCATGCAAAAATATTGAAGCATTACATAGAAATTGATCATAGAAAGTGATTCTTACTCTCCCATCAAGGTTTTGAATTACTGTATTACAATCTTCAACACAACTCATTGTCACAAATGCAAAGCCTCTACTTTTTCCAGTGTCTCTGTCATAAAGAACCTAAAGACATATACAAATCATTAACATTACTGTAACTCAAGGAATGAAACATAAACATGGATAAACCATATCATACAATACAAGTTTGAGGGATGTATACTGAAAAATAATGGCAGAAAATTTGGTTTTTATCTTTTTTCTTTCTTTTTAATATATTAATTTGCCAAAGTCTATCCATAAGTAATTTTTATAGTTTAATATGTGTAACAATTTAATTTCTCTTTTTCTCGCACATTACTTTTCTGTAAACATTCGATGTAATCTTCAGTACAAAAATCTCTCTGTAGATTATAAATTTAGTTGGATTATTGCATTTCTCACTTACCATAAGTTACTTTAATGAATTGTAAATTCAGGAATCTAAAGCCCCTTTCACAGTTTAAGTCACAATAATGAGTAATTTGGGACAAAAACTGATAAAGATGCAGCTGATAATGATGATGGTGAAAATTAACAGGTCTTAATTATTTCAGACTCTGATCGATGAAAATCAAACTGGAGACAAAGCAAGCTCTATTTCACTTACTTATCTTGAAGAATACTAAAATAAATTAAAAGCAGCTTATAAGCATATCATAAATTAGTGAGTGTTTTCAAACACTTACACGTGAGTTTATGCTAAGGATAAGTCGAAATAAGTTTTACATAAACTCGTCTAAACGAAATTTACAAATTCACTCCTATCCTATTCCTAGCTATAGCAAACAATCTTCTAGTTATCTATGAAGCACTAACACACAAACATGACACACTAAGACTAACACGTAGACACTGATAATAATTTTATAAAATGAAATCGGTTAAATATCCACTTACGACACCAACACATGTCGAACCCCAAACGCGCATTAAGTGTTGGTGCTACATAGCTAGTTGACCTAGTTCTTAACGATGAATATTGAAAATAGTTAGATAAGAAGTACCTCAATTAATTCTGCACTACCATACTCCTCAATTAACCCTGCAAGTTGTGCACTATCAACACTATAAGGCAAATTACCAAAATAAAGCTTAGTCCTAGTGTCTACTTCAGCTACAGTTTCCCCTTCATTCTCCTTCTCTTCAACTACTACTTCTTCTTTTTCTTCCTCTTCCACTACAACTTTCTCTTCATTCTCAACAGCCACAACAGCCTCTTCTTGTCCAACAGCAACAGAAACTCTAGGAAACCATAGCTTGTGTGAAACTGTTGTACCAATGGACAAAGGTTCAACTGAGGATTGTGAAATCAAAGATACAAACATGCGGTTTGAGGATGTATCTAATGAGGAGTTTTTGGAACGTAGACATTTGACAGTGTTGATGGAAGATGAAAACAATGAAGCCATGCCTGCTGCAGTAGCCATGTTGTTGTGATGGTAGTGGTGAATGGTGTAAAACTAAAGTGCACAAGTTGGAGTTAGTTTAATAAGTAAGATGTGATGAGAGGAAGATTTTGTGAAGTGGTTATTGCTGAGGTGGCTAGATTGTGTCCACTGTCCTATGATATAGGTAGAAGATATACACTATCAAGATAAGATTGAGTTACGTTTCCAATTTGTTCAAAATACAATGTGTTATATTGTTATGTCACTCTTATGTAACATGTAACATGACATGTAATGTACTAATGTCTCTAGAGTGCATAAGATTTTTTGTGCATTAATTCTGATTCTAATAATTTTTTTTTTACTGAGGTTCTACTCTTCTTGTAGGTATGTATATTAAAGAATCTTTCATTAAGCAATTCTTGGATGAACACAAAGATTTAGACATTCCATTTGGTCATACACATAAAATGACAAAGTAGAAAAAGTAATAACAAATAATCATTAATTTTCAAATGATTATAGCATGTGTACTTTTTTGTGTGTATGACCAAATAAAGTGTCCAAATTCTTGTGTCCACACAAGAGTTATTCTCTCTCTTGTTCACTCTACCTATGATAATCATATTGAAGGTGTTGTCGAACTTTAAATATACACATTGGCTCGCCATGTTGTAAACCCCCTTGGTATAAAATTATTTATTCTATCATACTATTTGATTCCTATTTTTCTTATACTTAGTTATCAACCTTTTAAAAACACAAGAATGAATCTCTTGGAAAATATTAGATTGTTTGAGTTGTATAGCCCCAATTCCATTCTTCTCACAAACACACACAAGTCCACTTTTTTTTTACACAGTTAAAATAAGAGAGCTATTTTAAGCCACACTTGTTACGTGAAATAAAGGAATGCTAAAAAGAAAAGTGAAAACAAAACTCAGGTATTCCATTCTTTTTTTGGAATTTCGTTCTCCTCTCGGAACACTTCGATGGTCATTGGTCAAGAAACACAATGTAAATTCATCCTGTGAATGACCACAACAGAAGCAACTCTATTCTACACGGCGTTTGAGCATGGCTACCAGCAGTTATTTTTATCGAAACTAAATTTACTATAAATTGAGCTATAGGTTCTTTAAATTTGAGATTTGTAACATATTAGTCTTTAAGTTATTTTGATCACACATAAGTCAATTAAGTTTGAGTTTTGTAACATATTGATCCTTTAAATTATTTTGATCACACATAAGTCCTTTAAGTTTGTAAACGTTTTCAATTTAGTCATTCTGCCACATCATCATTTTGGTTAACAAAAAGACTAAATTGAAAATTTTACAAACCTAAAGGATTATTTGTTACAAACCTCAAACTTAAAGGACCCTTGGTGTAATTTAACCTTTATTTTCAAATTTCAAATGAATAGCCAAATTACCTTCGTATAAATTTAACCTTTATTTTCAAATGAGTAGCCAAATTACCTTCATATAAACAGTGATTTAAGTGGAAAATTTAAGCTTCCTAAAACACGACTTTAGTTGTGTATGAAGAAAGCATTGAGTATCAAGATGCCAATCCAAACAAACTATAAAGAAAATATAACATGTGTAATAATATAATAGATCAAAATAACAGCATAACGATGGGGACACAGGGTCTTGTTAAAGGCTTTACATTCAGCTCATTTGCCTTTGGAATACTAGCTTCGACCATAAACATTAGCGCCAAAACTAGCTTTAGCAATAAACATTACTGCCAAAGGAACAAAAATAAGAGGTTCTGAATATAACTTTAGAATGAATCAAGGTATTGCACACAAATTTTATACACAAAAACAAAGGCATTAAACAGCAATAAAACCAACCAATTTATTTTCCGTGAAGTATTGTAAGCTAAATAGCAACATGTCAATGCCAAGCAAAAATTATTTAAATCTGCCAGAGGTTAAAGGGTATAGTGATATACCCACTTCCCTGGAATCCCCAAGACACCAGAACGATTCTAAAGCAGTTAAGCGCAAGAATGACAATGAATACTCCGTACATTGCAGCCAACAATGAGATATTGTATTAATTCATCATCAAGAACAATAATGTGAGAAAACACTATCCAGAAAACCATACACCGTTCACTTGATAAAGGAACAAATACTACTTGACAATCATAGTAACCAACCACATCTTAGAATGAGTTTTTCACCCCATCTCAGGACAGGGTACTGTCTCTTTAATATGTGAATACTTAAATTTTAAAAATCATTAATTGGCAAGGGCAATGAAAAACAGACTTGACATTCAACAAATGAGCCAATATTTCATTCAATAGAACCAAGTGAAAGCTAAATTAAAGCATCTAAGTAAATCAATCAATTCAAATAACTCAGAAAATTAAAGCAACTTCAGTTTAATAGCAATGTTTCACTGTTAGTTAGCAACTTATTCCACCAAAAAAAAATTGGCAACTTATTGCAATTTCCTGGAAACTAACAAGGTACAAGAGACAACATTTCATAGAACAGACGTAGGCAACAACAACAAAGAAACAAGCAGATTAGGATATAAGGAACTACAGGACAATACTCTGTCCATCTGGAACCTACCTCGGCTAAAATTAGAATGACAACAATAAAGGTCATCATACCACGGCAGGGTTTAAATCCAAAAAATAATATGGTGAGGGAAAAGAACTAACCGTAAAGCAAGCAAGCCAATAAATATACAAATAACAGCTACATACACCATATACACTCCAAGGATGAAACTAGCTGTTTGTATACCAAAACAAGATGTGCAATTGGACACTGCAAACAAATATCCTGGGTTTCCAAGTTTCATACAATTACAACTATGGAGCATGGATCTAATTAAAGCACTTCAGGACCTTTCTGGCATGCACTTTGATTAAAAAAAATTAACAATGCTGAGGAGTTAGCATTGCAATCCTCTCATTAAGCAACTTCAGTCTTTTCGGTTAACACAAGCCTAACACTACACCGGGCAATCAAATCCAGAAGGCAAAAACCATTCATTCATTCATTCAGCCAAACCATGGCAAAACAACAGATACGAAAACCCTGTCATGTTCAACAGATATCTAATCAACTTTTTGAAAATTTTGCTATCAAGCACTTTGCCTAAAAAACTAGCAGGGTTCACTAGTCCGAATCTCTTGCCTAAACAAACACATTACATCAGCTGACAGGGTTTTAAACAAATGTCATAACAATTGCAGTCGCATCACAATCCTTAACATCGCAAGAATTAAGATCAAATGCGGCTGATGCCGCTTTGATCAGTGTATGATTGAGTTTTCACTTCTCAGCAAAATTTTCAGCACTATCAAACCATTTATTCAGTCACAACAATTTTCCGATTGCAGTCGTGGACCCCTAAACCCTATCAGACACAATAAAACCCCCAATCCTCATCATACTTTGAATCAACAAAAAATTCAATTTTTCTCAACATAAGAACACAGTATCACATCATGAAACAAACAATTAAAATTCAAACAAAATCATAAATCCATATAAAGTATCACAAATTAAATTCAAACTCAACACAATTTGAATATTCCAAAAAAATAAAGAAAAACCCTAAAAACAAGAACTAGGGTTTTAGCCAGCAAGAGGCGAAGGAGTTCCAAGAATATTCGCCTGTTGAGATTCAAGTTCATTGATCTGCTGTTCACGGTCCATGGCAACGATGAGAGGAACAACAAGTACAAGAAAACTGGTTCCGACGATCCACGCCGCTTTGCCGGTGCTGCGGAGAAGCTTCTTCGCAACGACGGTGGCTTCGGAGGCGGCTTCTTTGGTGTTGCGGACGACGGGGTTGTTGCAAACCCTAGCGATTGTTGATAATTGCTTTTTCGCCATTTGAGAAAGTGATTTTGATTTCAGAGTAGAATGAGTTGTGAAAATAGAGAGAAGAGAATAATTTTAAGACTAACTTTAGGGTGAATATTTATTTTGTTTTATTTTTTGTTTGAATATTGTTGATGATTTAATTTATGTTTAATTCTCTAAAAAAAATTAACTTATGTTTAAATACAATTTTGACACCAAAGTTTAGTTTCATAATTGTTTGATTTTTTTTGTCAAAAATAATTGTTTGATTTTTTCATAAGTTTTAATTGTTATATTTTTACTATGAAAGTTTACTCTCTTTATTTTCTATTTTTCATCGGTATTTTGATCGAAAATCACTGATGTTAAAAAAGTAAATACATTAAATAATATTATATAAGCTATTTATAAATACACAAAAATAAAAAATTAGTTATTTATAATGATTCTTTTTACTTTCAAAAGATCATCTCCAATAACTCTTAATTGAATTCTTAAGTCAATCGTATATACATACGTTATTTGTTGTTTATTTTTTTAGAAAAATGTTAATCAGTATCCTCAGAGCAATGATTAAGAAAGCAAATATAGTATTGTCCTAAAGACATCGGTTAACATAACCCATTTTTTTTAATAGCAATGTCTACTAAAAATCAATTCCTCTCGTACCTTCAAGAATTAAATTAAATTAAATAGGTCTCACAAATAAACATATATCATTACATTTTAGCATTAATTTATTTATTAAATCATTCTTTTGATTCTATTTTTATTTTAAATCTATCCACGTGGATCTTACTTAAAGGAAGAGAGAAACAATGTTTATACAACAAACTCCCCCAATGAGATACCAATTTGATACCAAAACTTATAGCATAAGTTTCACCCTTTGATGATGCCACTTTATCTTATTTGACGAATATGTGGTAAACGATTCACCACAAAAATAATTGTAGTGTTACATCATCTTCATCAAATTTAAAACTACTACAAAAGAACAACAAACGTGGCTCAAAAGAGAAAAATAAACAAAAAAAAAAAGAAAAAAAGATGGAAATGAAAGAAGGATGTGACACTCACGAGTGATAAGTTTAGTGCAAATTGGACACAAGAGAAAGGAAGCTCTTCACGAGAGCAGTTAAATAAGAGGAAGAAGATAGGATAAAAGTGAGGGCAAAATTAGAAGTAGATTGGAGAAAGCTGTGGATGAATCACGTAGAGAGTATAAAGGGAGGACAAAATTAGAATTCATTTATCAATCATGATAGGTTAATTTTAACCCAACCAAAACTTAAGATAGAAATTACAAAAGAGCGATAAGATATGATAAAATTAAAAAAAGAATAATTTATCTTATCTTATTAGTGCATCAAACAAAAAATTAAAATAGAATGGGATATATCAAACAAATTAACAATTAACAAACATATTAACATCAACTATTTCCAAAATAAAAAATCTTATCCAGGAGCTTGGTCGTTGGACCTCCTAGCATTATAGTGTATCATAAGAACCAAAGGCCAGTTTGCAAGTGTCTACATGTCAAAATATCTAGAAGGCATGAAGAGAACGAGGCACTAGAGAAGGGTTGATACAGTTAAATTTAGCAGGTGAATATGGTGAATGGTGCATGTGAAAATTGAGACGTTATAAACACTGTTGATATGTTAAGAATATAGGTTATGAACCAGTAGTGGCATAGTGGAAGCAAAGAAATGAAGCCAACATTTTGAGATGAGTCAGGGGCTTGACAAGTTATTATAAATACAAATTGCAGCATCAGATGAAGCCAAAAACTTCTATAATGCAGAAATGCAGCTTCTTTACTTGAACATTTCTCAATATTCTCCATCTGTTAATGAATCCAACAAAACACTTAATTTCTACCAATAATCCCATTTTCACCATCAATTGTTGACAAAAGTTCCTTGTTAAATTTGTTCAATATCAAACAATCTCCATCATACAATTGCAAGTTTTTCTGGACTTAATATACAAGCTTCATCATTTGTAAGAATTGATAAAGAAGCATGATGGACACAAATGTTTACTGCAAAAGAGGTTTAAAGGTTTCACAATAACTATACACAATTACTAACAGTTAAATCATCTCCGTATTCAAATTATTAAAAAAAAAAATGACAATAACTGATGAACTCACGAGCTAAATATTTCACACTGAAAAGCTAAATTACAAAGGTGAGAGGATGATCCAAGATAATATTCAAACAAAAAATCAAGAGAAAAAAAAAAGGATTGAATTCCTCTATCTACTTTTCATTTCGTGATTGCAAGTTAAAGCAAGTACACTTATCTTTCATGGCGTCACCCTCATTTCCATATTCCTTAAATCTGTACTCTTCCTGCTTAAACGTAGAAGGCACCTTTCCTTCGCTGTAGCATTGGTTACACAAACTAAAATGAGATTTTATCTCCTTAAAGCGCGAACCAATAATAGGGTACCGGCACACTGCGCACATGGTTTTGCCATGTCGGTTTCTATCTCCTGTTTCAAGCTTCACTAAGGTAGGCATAATACCAAAACCCCAATCTGGATCATCAAACATAACTAGAAACTCAGAGAAAGACACCATTGAAGTGTCTACGTCTCCGCGAACCTCCATCAATTCACTAACACCTTGGGAAGGAACATAAACAGCCCTTAACAACTTAATGTATCTGGTAGCATCAACTTTCTTCAAATTAGCACCGTCTTCGTTCATGGGACGCCACAACAGTGCATCAAAGGCGATCCTTTTACGTCTCTCTGGAGGACCACCACAAATGGGAGCAAGAATAGCAAAGAACATTCCAAGATCTAATCTGCCTGAACCATTTTCATCCAAAACAGAAAGAATCCTCTCATTTATGGCTTTCACAGCTCCTTGAAAAGTGTCTGGCTTCAAAAAACTAAGCAATTTGCGAAGAATTTCTTCCAAGTTCGGTTTCCGAATGGATTTTTCAGGCACTCCGGTACCAGAATACGACACCGGCACATCATTTTCGCTCATTTCCTTCTTCAAAAGCTCCACATTACAACGACTCAACCTAGCAACCTTCTGAAGTGCTCTAATTTGCAGAGCACTGGCTAGCTCCTGCCTCACAGTAGTCTTATCACCAACTGTCTTAAACTTGGATGGATCAACTATGACAAATGGTGATTCTTCTGGAACATCCCCATTGGGTTTGTTCTTCTTTTTCTGCAGCTGCTTCAAATGTGATATCGCATCGTGCAACTCGACCCTATTTGTCATTTTCAGTGCTTCCTTCAAAGCTTTTTTGGCTTCTTCGTTCTCACCAGCTCCCAACAACGACACAGCCTTGTTCAACTGCGCCCGCCAATGATTTGGCCAAACAGCCAAAACTCTCGTATACATCTCAGAAGCCCTCTGGAACCTACCCAAGTCCATATACAATCCACCTAAATTATAAAGAGCATCAATATGACCCGGTTTCAAATCAATAGCCTTCTGAAACACCTCAATCGCCCTCTCATCCTCACGCATAGCATGCAAAGCTGACGCCAGATCACAATGTGCATCAGCATAATCCGGTTTCATGAAAATAGCCTCTTCAAGCGCCTTAACAGCAGCCTTATATTCCCCTACGCCGAAAAGAGCACTGCCTAACAGTTTCAAAGCTCTAAAATGCGTGGGACAAAGAATTGCAGCCTCCCTATAATACTCACAAGCACTCAAAACCATACCTTCACCTTCCAACGAAATGCCAAGGTTAACATAAATCTGTGGCAACAAATAAGCCCATTGATTTCCACCAGCCTCAGCAGCTTCAAGTGCCAACAAAAACTCTTCCTTCGCTTCCTTATACCTTCCAAGAACATAATAACAATTACCAGCTCTAAAATGTGGCCTAACATCAACAGGTTGCAATTCACAAGCCCTCTTGAAACTAATCAAAGCCTCCTTAAACAATTGATGTTCATACAAAACTCTACCAATTGCCATATGTCCATCAAAAGCTTCTTCTCTTGATCTAGCATTATCAGCTCTAGTTCTCAAACCACCCACTTCCTTCACAAAAACAGCATAATCATGCCCTGATTCATCCCAAACCACTCTCTTATCCGAAATCTCAGTCGACGGCCCCAATTCCCGAGACCAACCCGCATCAGAATAAGCATCAAAATTCTCACCTTTCACTTTCCCATCTTTAGCTTGCTTCAACTTCAACCTCTTTATCAAAATCTCTAAATCATCAACAATCTTCCACGTCTCATCAAACACAATACCATGATTCGGCGACACTGCCCACGCAGCCGTCCGCTGTTTCTTCTGTGACTCAACCGCCATCCTCTCATCAACAATCGACGAAGAAGCCTCCGAATCCGGCGCCGGAGTCTTCCCCGCCTCATCAACATTAAGATCAAGAGCAAGTGCATCAAAATCCCTATCAACATCACCAGCACCATCATCATAAGTTCTCAAAAGACCCTCATAAGTCAAACCCCTCTCACCATCAATAAATTCAGCATAGGTTCGAAAAACCTCATCCAGAATTGCGTTGATTTGTTCATCGCTGAATTTCACCCTAGGGTTTACAGCACCAACAAGCGACGCCATTTCTTCCCTATTCAAACCCCCATCATGATTCGCGTCGAATTGGTTGAAAATTCGTCGCACCTTCTCCGATCTGGTGCCTCTTGTCGCCATTTTCAACTTCAAAATCGAAACTTGATAATGATAACTATGATGGGTCGGTTTTTGTTTGTGGAAGAAAAAAAAAACCCTAATTTGATAAAATGGAAAAATTAGAAATTGAAACCCTAATAAATTTTAGGGAACATTATAAATTCATAATTAGGATTTAGGCTTGGAAATTATCAAAAGAGACAAATTAAAAAAAAAAAAAAAAAATCTCAAAGATTTGAAATTGACATTGAAATTGAAATTGGAAGCATAATTTGTGATTAGAATCTTTGATATGATTTGGGGTTAAGGTAGGGAAAGAGGTTGAAGTGAAATTGGTTAATTGTTAGTTGTTGATGATGATGGGTGCATGTGGTGAAGATGATAGGATTCAATAATGGGGACCAGTTCAATTTTTCATAAGGTTATTTTATTTAATTTTTTTAATACTAAGATTTGAGATTAGAACCCTAAATTGATATATGAAATGATTATTAGGAGTTGATTTGGGATTTTTGCAGTTTGGTATAATAAAGATTAGCTGGTAGTCGTTATTATCGTTTTCAACCATGTGATTGTCAATCACAGCTAAGCTGGAAAGCAAAAGGTAAAGTAACTAAAGAAGAAAACATTCCATTGTCATTCTTTCTCTTTCTCTTAATTTAATGTTATGTAATTATATTGATTGTTATTGTTTTCTTAAAATAAAAGTTTAGTTGAATTGAATTTGTCCATTAAGATATATCGGTTTGAATTCTGAATTTATTTATCTACTTATTTATTGGATGATTTTTTTTAACACAAAACTACTTAATCATTGAAGGGCAACTTAATTGCTAGATTTGAAGGACATTTGCAAGGGTTAAAGTTCGGATTTTAGATTCTTAAATTTTTTTCACATGGGTTCGTTTGATGATTATAATAAGATAGAGACATGATATGATACAAAGTTGGACAGAGATAAGATATGATAGAGACATGATAAACATTAATCATATCATGTGTTTGATGCGCATATGATAACAAACATGATATCATTGTAATTAAATGAAAAAATTGCTCTTATAAATAATTAAATATTATAAAAATGACATATTATTAATTATAATAGAAAATACATGCTATCATTATTTTAAAAATGACAATAATTTAAAAATGGCAGAATATCAAGATAATCTCATAAATAATTAAATATTATAAAAATGACATATTATTAATTATAATAGAAAATACATGCTATCGTTATTTTAAAAATGACAATAATTTAAAAATGGCAAATTAACAAGATAATAAATAAAGAATGATCTTCTAATGATTATTTCTAACCCAACATATACTCAGGATAGAAATTACAAAGGAATGTCAACATAGAATAAGAAAATTATTGATTTTATCATATCATATCTATCTATCATGTTGATCAAACGAACCCTTAAAGTTTGCAAATATTGTCAATAAACTATTTTCCAAATCTTTTGTCCAAATTGTTTTCCTTCCTATTTTAGTTAAATAAACAATTTTCACATGTGTGGTCTTTCGTATGTTTTTGTAGTTTTATGATCTTAACTTGATTTTCACTTTTTGTGTGTTTTTTTAATTTCT
This sequence comes from Medicago arabica, assembly GCA_946800305.1. Lineage (NCBI taxonomy): Eukaryota > Viridiplantae > Streptophyta > Magnoliopsida > Fabales > Fabaceae > Medicago > Medicago arabica. Next base: position 19,031,893 of record OX326965.1, on the reverse strand, counting down.
CGTTTTAATCTGCTATTTATTTAATTCAAGTTGAACGATTAGTTTTAGTCCACGAATGTTTCGACCATTTGAATATAGTCATATTTTTTTTAAGTTTATAAACTTTGACGTTTATCCTATGAGCATTAACATGGATGTTATGACTTTATTTGCATATTAATTTTTCTAACAAATTAAGTTTATGTTGTATCGATCCCTAAAAAAAGTTTATGTTGTATCAATATATCCTATCAATTTAAATGAATAAATTTCATTTATTTTGTAAAAAAAAAAAGTTAGACTATGAAAAGGTTAGCAAATAACATTAAAAATCTTCACGTTAAATTGAACTCACAACATTGTAAATTCATCTCCGTGTAGAACCAAACTATCTCCGCTAGGGCTGGACAATGGTCGGATTCGGTTGGCGGCGAACCGAAAAATAGGTCATGTCGGTTAACCGTGGGTGAGTAAACCTCATCCAATTCCGTCCGTTAAAGTCTTCGATTTGATCGGTTTTGGTTTAGGCGGATTGTCGGATAGTGCGGGTGGGTTGGAACGGTTTTGGTACTGAGTATCAAACACAAGAACAGAACAACCGTTAAAAAAGTTCATGTTTTTTCACTTGTTTTTCACTTGGTCCACACAGACCAAAAAAACAAACTCTTAGACAAACTAGTGCTTTCAAAACTGATGTCATTTAATTCTAGATTTTATTAGATCTAATAAAATGAGTATTTCATAGCTACAACATCACATGAATAAACCAACGAAAATTAAGAATAGAAATGGAAGAAAATAGAGATGAACAAATCTGGCTTTTATAAGATCTAGTGTAACGCCCATTTTGATTATTTAATTATTTTATTAGAGTATATAGTATATTATTATATATTATATGATTTTGATGATGTCTGTGACGTATGAGACCATGTTGTGATGTGATGCTTATTTTATTGTTTAATAAAATAAGATATGTGATGTTAATATATATATATATATATATATTTATATGAAAATAAAGATGTGCTATAATAATAATAATAATTTTGAGAGATGGGGTTGTTTTATAATAAGATAGAGTTTTGGGGATAAGTGATATTAGAAAGAGGTATAAGAAGGAAATTAGGTTTAGAGAAAGAGTCAGTACGTATTACAGACTTTTGCAAAAAGGGAGAAAAGTGGCCAGAGAAGAGGGAACCCCAATTCTGTAAACTTACCAGGTAAGAGTGAGCCTAGCTTCGATTATATTACTGTAATTCAATTGTTTCTGATTAACTAAGGAATTGGGAAAGAGTTTGAGAGAGTTCATAGGTTAGGGTTATTGATGAATTTTGATGAATTGATGAGAGAATAATGCAATTTGATGTAGGAAGGTGTTACAGAACCTATGTTAATCAGTGGGATCATAATTCTGAAAGATTAGAGTCATATCATGAGAGATTGGACGAGTTTTGGCGAGAGATTGAGCGAACCCGTACCCTGTTCTGCGATAGTTCGCCGTGGCGAGCAGAACAACTTAACTCGCCGTGGCGAGCGACCCTTGATGCACGCGAGGCGAGCAGAACCACTCGCCGTAGCGAGTAGTAACAGTATGCTAGGCAGCAACTCGCGAGGCGAGCAGAATCACTCGCCATAGCGAGCAATGTGGTCTCAAACCACTATAACTTGAGTGTTATAACTCTGTTTCGAGCGAGGCTTTGAGGGTAGATTTTTGGATAGTGCTAGAGATGTTTTACAACCTAAATTACAATCTGTAATGATGTTTTAAGATGATTTTAATTGTTGGCGTTAATCTATGATTATATGCTGTGAAAATGTGTTAAATGTGTTGAGCTGCTGCCATGTATTGTATAATTGCATGTGTCGATAAAGAGTCGTAAATGATGTTAAGATGTTGTGTTAACTTGTTTAAGTATAAAGAGTCGAGTTCATGCATTTGCATAATTTGAGACGGTGGAGCTTATGCTCAAAGCGACGGTGGAGCATTTGCTCAAAGCGACGGTGAAGCTTATTTAAGCTTAAATATTGGTACCACATGCATGATGTTTGAGATGTTAGAGTTGCATTTGTCGAGTCTTGTGCCTAAGACGTTATGAGATGATTTGTTATGTGAAGATGTTTTAAGATGACCTATTATATGTAGATGTTTGAGATGTTTCCGTTATATGCGATGATTGTTGTTGTTGTTGTTAAGCATGTTAAGCATAAATGTTTGAATTATATGTTAATATAATTGTTGTGAATCTCACCCCTTCTGTTGGAATTGCCGCCTTGTGGGCAAGTGCAGGTGACCAAGCTTAGGTTCGACGATGTGAGAGGTCCTTGTGGTGTCGTAGGAAATGCTCTGATATGTAACGGGATGGGGTTTTTATTGGATTCTATTCCTTTATGTATCATGTTGAACTAATTATGATGTTTACGACTTACCTTTGAATTTTGAGATGTTTGTGAGGCCTTCGTGCCAAGAACTAATTATTTTAAGGATTTTGAAATTATGATTCCGCTGCTACGTTTGAATATTTCTATGATGAAGAATTACTATTCTTTTTATTAAAGAGATTTTTATGAAATGTGACATCCTGAATATGATATACTCTGATTATATTATGAATTTTTATACTTGGGATTTCGGGGTGTTACATCTAACATAGCATTAGGACAACAACGATTTCTACTGAAAAGGTTGAAGAGAGGAGAAGAACGTGGTGACGACGATAGAGGAGAAGAGATGCAGAGAAAAATGGTGTTTTGGGTTGAGAAAAATGAGAGGGGCGACTGATGTTTAGAGAGAGATGTTATGAGAATGAGAAGAGAAATGGTAACCCTTTTCTGTGAAACGACGGTGTTTAGGGGAGTAAAAAATCATAAATAACTATTATCTCGAGTGGGTAAAAAATCATAAATAACATATACCTTCCTTAGGCAATAAAATAATTATAGATTAGGTAATATATCTGTTTTTTTAAGGAAGGTATATGTTATTATCATTGTCAAAAAAAATCTAGGTTTAATTGTATGAATGGTCCCTTAACTAATTATGAGTTCTCATTATGGTCCCGTTATTAATTTTTGCCCCATTCTGGTCTCATAAGTTACCTTCGTCCGCAACTTAAATCCATTCTGTCAGTTTTTAATGGAAAAAAAACGTTAACATCATCCCCTTCATCATCCAATCTAGAAAATTCATCACATTCATCCTCGAACCCAAAGAAATCATCACATTTAATACCAAACCCAAAAAAAATCTAAAAAATTAACCATTGTCATACCTAGAAAAATTCCCCTTATTAAACTTCAATACCGGCATCGAGTCTTCCTCCGACCCTGAACTCCACCATACCAAATCTTGCTCCTGCTACTACGCCGATGATTTTTTTCAAACAAAATCCATAATCACCAATCATCAACAACAACATCTAACAAACCATTGTGTATAAAGCATAAAAACGTGCAGGAACTTATTTTTGTGAAGATTGTATGATTGGGTTTAGATTGTTATTTTAGAAAGATTGAAAATTTGAAAGGTGAACACGTTTTTCCCATATAAATCCAATCGATTGAACTCAACAATTTACACAACATTTCTCACCTCTCAGTTTGACCACCTTCTCATTTTCAATTCACACACCATTTCATGAATAAGCTTTATAATTTCTTAAATTTTATGGAATAATTTTTTTCTAGAAATATAATTAAACAACTTGAACAACATCAATGAAGGTAGAAGACGACAAGAGTGTGAACTTTTATTTTAAGAAACCAGTGGTGGTACTCATGGAGATTTGACAAGATTGAGGCGTGTCTTTCTACGGTGACTTTCGAGACGAAGGTTCCAGCAAAGCTTGTTACGAATGTGTTGTCGTTGTGGTTGACACAACATCATTAGCGGCGGAGAGGATCGATTCGCCGGAGGGAGGGGGAGAGAGAGGAAGAGACGGCAGCGGTGGCGGAAGCGGATATCGGAAGTGGTGAAGGCGTTGAAAGGAGGTCAGGGAGGGTGGGAAATATAGTAAAATATCATGTCTAAAAATTCAATACTCATGGTCATAGATATGGAGTTTGAAGTTTATTGGTGATGGTGGTCAGTTGAAGAAAATGGTGAAAGAGAAAGGAAAAAAAATAAAGTGCAGGCAGACCTTGAAAAAATCAGTGTTCTTCTCTCATTTTTGTCAAATCAACAAAATCTATAATGGTTTGTTAGATTTTGTTGTTGTTGATCGATGATTATGAATTTTGTTTAAAACAAATTACTTTTTTTGATTTTTTTTTTTGGATTGTGTTGATGAAGGTATGAAGATAGTGATGAAGATGATGAAGAGAATGAGGGAAGAAGATGAAGAAAGGTGGAAAACAATTAGGTAGTGGGAGTGCACAATTAGATATAGTAGACATACACGATCTAACGGTTGTATTTTTAGAAAAAAGATCAAATGGTTTAAACTAAACAAATTAATGAGGTATTTTGAAGACCACCTACAATGTATGTTCACATTAGACATTTGAGGATAATAGTTAACATAATTGGACAAACTTGACTAACGGAGGTAACTTATGGGACCAGAATGAGGCGAAAATTAATAATGGAACCATATTGAAACCTCATAATTATTTAAAGGACCATTTATGTAATTAAGCCAAAACTCTATTATTATATCAAGATAAAAAGGCAAAACATGTCCCTGTGAACTTAGCTCGTTTGATAGACACAATACAATATATGCAGGGATCGGGGTTCGAACTCCGAACACCCTAATTCTCTACATTTAAAATGTGTGAGCTCCAGCTACTAAACTAACTAATTAACAAAGAAAAGACAAATCCTCTATCGCGCGTGTTTTTTTAACTTCATCCAGTGACATTTTTCTAATATCTTCTTAAAAAAAAAAATTCTAATATCTTTTTTGGTAAAATGTGATTTTATTTATAAATACTTTTTTACTAATGTGGTTTTTTTAATAATGAAACTAGCATTTAAACGGGCACGTCGTGTTTTTTTTATTTTTTTGAAATAGGGTACTTCACGCTTATCTATCTACTCTTTTTTTAATGACATAAACATTATAATAACTAACGGAAAGACGGGCACGGTGCTCGTCTTTTCGTTCTTTTTATTGCGTTAATGTTTGTAAATTATGAAAGATATTTTCTTTTATGAAATTTTGGTTTTGATTAAAAGTAAAAATATGAATGTTGGTTGCATTTTTTAATGACATGAACAACAATCGTTATTATAGAAAAAGTTGTTTAAGGGTATAATTGGGATAATAAAAAAGTAAGTATAAATATACTCATTCGGTTTGTTATATTTTCTAAATGACAAAGGGAAGGGAAAAAAACATATATACATATATTCATATCGTGTTTGTTACATTTGTTTTAATATTTTAATTTATTCTTATCTATTTGTCACATGTGCTATTTGTATTGAAAATTAAGGATATTTTTGGAAAGAAAATTCCAATCCAAAAGTATGTTGAAAGGAGTAGTTTTCTTTATATATAGTATAGATTATAATATAAATTTTATAGTTTTGAATGAAGTAAAAAATATAACATTTTTATAGACAAATTTGTTCAACGATATAATTGAACGTGAAAAAGTCACCCCAAAATTATATATATATATATATATATATATATATATATATATATATTTGACCTTCATATTGTAACAGACTATACTTATATTTTTTAATGACACCAACAACAAATATAATATAAATTCTTTTTTTAGTGGGGGGATATAATATAAATTCTTATATTTTTAAATGACATCAATAATAAAAAAAACTTATAGACAAATTTGTTTTAGAGCATAACAAGAGGAAGCTATAGGGGGTGATTAGCTTTTTCCGATTAAAAGATTTGCAAAAGAGTGGTTTTGAAATTCTCTTTAAAAAATGTACAACTATTTTAATTCGTGCACAATGAACTAATGATAAGAGTTATACAATATGGAACCAGCAATTCAATTTTGAATGAGATATTCAACTATGAATTGCAGTGTACTCAATCTAAAGTTAATACACTTTACAATGCATAAACCTATGACCATTTCAAACCAAACCTTGTGTTAAACACAAAATCACTACACAAGAGATTAATAACTTAGATATATCAAAATGGTTATTGACAAGTTAATTTCCAAGATGTAATGTGATCGAATTGAATGTGAATTGATCTCAATCAATGATCTATTAAGATTAGGTTTATGCAAAATAATCAATCATAATCACATGGTAACTAATATAATCAATAAACATCATATATCAATGTAAATTGCTGAAATTAAAAGGACAAGGGAAAGAAGAACAGAGGTTTCCCTTTTTCGTCCTCACTAGGGGTACATCCTCTCTTCGTAGAAGAAAACACTTCTTTTACGTACTTCCACTATAATGTTTAGAATGTTTACAAGAGTATGATTACAAATATTTCTAAGATTCCTTATCTTCTACGCTAAGCAATCACACTAAGAATTCAATCTTCAAGTTATCTTAAAATCGGACAATGAAGGTGAGAAAAACACAAGAAGGGGTTGAATTGTGTTAGTTTTTTCTTCTTTTTAAACTAAGTCCAGGGTCCAGAGTCTGATAAAGTTCAGATTCTGGAACAATGTTCAGAGTCTAATGCAGCAGATAATGTAAAGAGAGAGATAGAATAGAAAGACGCAAATCAATTATACAAGTTCCTTCCACAATCCGGAAGTAGTCATGTTCCCCTTGCACTTTCAAGGAGAGTTCACTAAAATCAACATCTGATGACAAATGTTCAAGCACACAAGAAAGAGACTTCAAATACTGAAGCACATAAGCAAGATATTTCCTATGCTCAAGCACAAAAACAATAGACTTCTAAACAAACACAATTACAGAGAAAAATGTTTGGTTTGAACACTTGATATACAGTCAGCGGTGTTCACAATACAAATCAGATACATACTCTTAAGACTCTTGAATTTCTAAAATACGGAAGTTGTTAAGAAGTTCTAAGTGCACTGATGTGCAACAATTTTAGCAGAGTTGTGGCACAAGTAAATTGTTGTTGAGTCTCTACAAATCTTCAAGTCTACATTCCTTTATATAGAGGTATGAGAGATACGTTGTAGAAGTGCCAACACATCAAAAGAGTCGTTGTAGAAGCTCGATCATCACTAATGATCTGTTGCTTGATTTGGTTAATGTCCTATGAGGGAATAATTTGAAATCCATTTCTTGTTTGGAGAAATAACCAACGTAGACACAGTTGTAGCAGTACTATATGCAGACAAGAGAGTGGAGTAGTGGTTGTACAATTGTACTATTGTCCTTTTACTGCTATCTTCAGTGGATAAGCATTCAAAGCCTTCTAATTCCTCTGAAATAGTTGTTGCTCCAGGCTTTTATTTCTTCTGCAAACTTGTGTCTTCAAATAACCAAATAAGCTGACTTTCAGGTTCAGACTCAGGTGGCTTCAGACTCTGACTATCAGCTTCTGATAGTCTTCAGACTCTGACTTCTTCAGACTCTCACTTGCAACATAATACCTTGTTTTAAGACTTATAAATTTTAGTCTATGGTTCTGCACACTTGAACAAATATTAGCATATCCAATTGAACTTTTAATACCTTGTTATCATCAAAACTTAAGGTGGCAATGTTAAACACATTTTGTTCCAACAGAAAATCCGTAAGGTCTTCGAACGTCAAGCTTGCATGCAATCCTTTGATCTTCTACTATGACAAACCTTCTTTGTTATGTCTCCACTTCTTTGGAGGTGAAAAGTACCTAGTTTTCCTTTAGATCCTTGATGCCAGGGGCGGATCCACCCCCTAGCTAGCTAGCCCAGGCTCAGCTCCAACTTTCTTTGTAGCAAGCCTGACCATTACTAGAACTTTTAGCTTTTCATGCGTATTTACCTGCGGAAGTTTGTGTAAATTCCGCAGGAAACACATTTCCTGCAGATTTTGCCAAGGATTATAGGTTCCAAGAGGTAATACCTTAGGATTTTAGGATCCGCAGGAAAGATATATCGCAGGAAATGTGAAATTATTCGCAAGAAATGTGAAATTATTCGCAGGAAGGAAGTAACGTTTTGCGATAATTTTTTTGCCAAGCTATATAAAATTCCTGGCTCCGCCATTGCTTGATGCTACACCAAGATCCTTAAAAGAACCTGAATTTACAATTTTCCTACAACATCCCATTAATGTAGATCTCGAATCCTACAATAGTTCTTAAAAAAAGTGTTTAATCCGAAGAAGTTTGTTGAAAGAGAGTGGTTGGAGACTTTTGAGTATTTTGGAAATTTGATTCTACGAATGAGAGAATGATCGAGTGGATAGAGGTATATATATAGGCATGTGACATAGGAGTTAGTTGGGCTCAAGAAATAACTAAAAAACTGTGTTCGAATCGAATCAAGTAATGCTTGAGTTAATTCAATAGTACAAAAAGTACAACCTAGGTTGAGATGAAAGATTGAGTCGAAGGGAAAGCTTAGTGAATCAATTCAAGGAATTTTAGAATTAAGATTGAATCAAATATAAACCTTATAAGCAAAGGTTTTAATCAATTCAAGGTTTCCAGAACTGAAATGCTACGATTCAAGGAACCTTGATATGATTTAGCAAACACAAGTTAGAAACATGTAGAAATATGTGAATCAATTCAACTTTCACAAAGGAAACATTTGAATCGAATTAACGACTTTGCTCAAGACACCTGAGTCCATAAGTGATTTGTTTCAAATTTTCCAAGACAACTATTGAATTGAATCAAAGTATTAGAAACAATTTCTTTTTGAAAACTTGGATACTTTCGTAAGACATAATCATAGACGATTTAAGATAGCGACTAACTAGGGTGTTGTCACAATTTCAACTAAGCAATTAAACAAGAACAAAACATTAACTTGATAACGAGAGTTGAAACCCCATATTCCTCATTTATTCACTTTAAGATGTGAATTTTTAGCAAGAATACTACTTGACAAAAAAGAGACGAAATGGATATAGATATATAATATAGAAATATGGATATACTCAATGAGGGTTTCCGATTAGTTTTTATTTTTACTGTAGTTAATTTTATTATTTAGAATTAATGTTTATATTATACGTTTTATGTTATAAGTTTATATACCAATTATCAATGGTACAATTAGTTATAATTCGATTTAACCTTGTATCTTGTGATTATCTTAATTAGAGCTGTAAAAAAGTTTTAACCCATAAACCATCAGACTTATATTTTATCACGAATTGGGTTGTAAGAAATTGTGAAAAAAATGATCCCATCTTTTTGGATTTGCCTGGTTGACCATCAAATTTCGGGTTGACCCATTAAAAATATAAAAACAATTTTTTGCTTAAGAAATAATTTTGAACTAACCTCTTTTAAAAATAAATCCCAAACCCCTCTTCTATTCTCTCACTTAGTGATTGATCATGTGTATGTGACTCTTAATTTTTTTTTTTTTTTTTTGCAAAAGAATTAAGAACAACGAAGGTTTAAAGATAAAACAACTTGGGAGAACTCTTTCCCAAGTTCCAAACTCATATCAAAGATTGAAAATACATGAAGAAAACAAGGAAAAATATCTTTGGTCCATGTGATCCACCTGAACATGATTCAATAATTTCATGAACTCTTCATCTGACTGAGGAATCAAGATAAACCATTGGGGAGTCACCACAATAGTGCTTAACTCTTTGGGAATTAACTTTAAATTATTCTCCATAATCATTTTTCAAAGAGACAACTCCAGTGGGAGATACTTGTGTAATTACAATAAGGTCCAGACCATTTAGATTTAAGCTTTCCTGAAAGAAGTATAAATCTGGAATTAAAAAGTAAAACTTTCTCTACCACCTTAAGCTCTCTTTTTTGAATTCTGGCATCATGCTACTTCTTAACCTTGGACTTGTAAATCTATGTGTTTTCATACACACACATAATTTTTTTTTGTTCTTTTTAAATATAATCCTACATATTAGTTATAATTATTAATTTGTTTTTTAGTTTTATCCATCATTAAATTTCAGTTTAAATTATTTTAAACTGAACAAAGGTTTTATCAAATTTAATAGATAATTTTCAATGAAGATTGACTCATCTGGTAAGGAGTTGAGTCACGTGCAAGATCGTGTGTTCAATTGCCGTTGTTGATTTGAGGACATTTTTGGCAACTAGCTATGTAAGCACTCTTTGAGTGCTTGAAATTTGTCATGACTCTAGTGAGCACCCGGAGCTCACCTAAACTTTTTGTAACCACATTTTTTTAATAGATAATCAATTTTTTAAATCATAAATTGACAGAGATTTTTTTAATAATTATTTGATTAAAATTAAGTTATTTATTTTAATCATTTTTATATATAAGGAAATAATTTTTTTCGTATATGTGCCAATTCTATTCATTCAAAATACACACTCTTGATTATTATTTCAGCTTACATAACTGAAATTGATTTATTTTATATTTTAGGTAGATGTTAATATTTCATTTAATAAATTGTAGATTATAACATGAGTATTTTTTATTTTTTATTTCAGAACTCTTGATATATAAATTTTTAATGACTATTATACGTAACTTTAAATAGTAATATTTCTTCTTCTATTTTTTTTTTCAAATAGTAATTGGACTGACATGGATAGACCATTCCGTTTGGCTGTTCAAGTCAGGCCAGCTCAGTTCGTCTTTAGTCGATACTGGTTTGATTGTTCAAGTCAGGCCAACTCAGCTCGTCTTGTCTTCAGTCAACACTGGTTTGACTGTTCAAGTCAGACCAACCAGCCCATCTCATCTTCACTTTATACCACATGTCATGTACAGATAATCATCACGTCTCTACTCCATGCGCCTGGTACAGATGAGTTGCACCCTAGTCCACACGCGGCCAACCAATGAGAGGCTTTGGATCACAACTTAATGAGTTTTGAATGATCAGAAAAAGGCGATGTTTGATGGGACAAATTGATTCTAGCCTAACAGTGTATTTTTCATCCAAGTCTTATTCAGAGTGCTCTTTGAATTCCACCTAGGACATTTCACGGAGCAACTCACCTGTTGTAATTAACTTGTGTTTACATACATGAATAGTAATATTATATGTATAAATATTATATGTATAACCAGGCAACATCAGAAAAATATGCTAATTTGATTTAAATTTCAGAACCAAATTATATTTTATTTTAAAATATAAATTAAGGTTATGATTAAATATGATTTGATTTTAATGCCATTCAAAAAAATATATATTATACAAACACATTTTTTGACGAAAAATTGATACAAACTTGAAATAAAGATTTGATTTTTTTACTAGTATCAGAACAAAAAATATTTAATTTTCGTATCTTTAAGGAGATCTTTTGGGTCAGTGTAAATTGAGATATCTCTATATATATCTCACATGTCATTACTTCTAAAGATCACTGAATAGATTTTCCATGAATAGTTCAGTATAATTTGAAGCGAGAATACTCTTCTTCAAAGCTTATCGACTTTACGATTCCAAAATTCCACAAAATTTCTTATTTTGTAACAATGGCCCTCAACTCTTCTTCTGACAAAGTTTTCATACCCACAGATGATGAACTTCTACAACGATTCCTCTACAACAAAATCCATAACAAACCTTTGCCCAATCATATAACCATTCTTGAATGCGATTTGTTCGGCACCGCAAAGAATCCATGGGAGATTTGGGAAGAGTTTGGAGCTTCCCACTCATATCGTGGAAAAGACCTATACTTCTTTACAACGTTAAAGAAGAAATCTGCTACTAGCTCCCGCATAGTTCGCACTATTGGACTTGGTAGATGGGAAGGTGAAGACGCTGGAAAAAATATAATCAGCAAAGACAAGAACCAAATCCTCGGCATGAAAAAACGTTTTCGATTTGAGAAGAGTGACACTAGCCAAGATGGTGGATGGATCTTGCATGAATTTAGCCTCCACAAGTCTTTGATAAGCAATCCATTGGTAAGCCCTAGGTTCCAATATCTGTAGCCCTAGTTTTTTTTTTTTTTTTTGCAGATTTATGATTTGATTTTTCCAATATTTGTAGCCCTAGGTTCCAATGTTTTGTTTACAGATTTATGATTTGATTTTGTATCTGGTTTTTTTGCAGGCCAATAATTATGTTCTATGCAGATTTAGAAAGAATTGCACTCACTTACCTGTAAGCAAAGAATTGCACTCACAAGATAAACCAAGAAAGACAGTCGCAATCACTGTAAGTTACTCATTTCTTTTGGAGAGTATTAACAAATCTTTAATTACCACATCAATTTCAATAGAAATTACAGCGTGATTTTATACATTCAAGATTTCATGTATACTTTTCAAGATCCCATTATTTGATGTTTTTTTTTTAAGGACATTATTTGATGGATATATTGTATTATTGTTGTTGTTGTTATATCATGTGAATATTATGTTATTTATTGTTGTTGTTTCTTTATGATATTGTTGTCTTTTCAGTAAAATGATTAGATTTTATCTTATCACTGTTTAGAGAATGTGCGGATTATGAACTGTGTTGTAGGATTTTTTTTTTACCTTCTAACATTTATCCATTCTATCTTCTTAAAATATTGCTTAAAGATCGCCTAATCAATTAAGCATGTGATTTATGTAATAGATTTTAGATTTTGATGCAAATTATTTCTTTGATTGATTTGATCATAAACGAAATCAATTTCCTATTTTAATGATTTACTCCTCATATAATTTATATAACAATTTTATTTTATATAATAATCATTCAAGTAATTTTTTTTAACATTTTTCTTTTTCATTCTGGATTTTTAGGGCAAGAGAAAATATATAATTTATGAAGAAGCAACAAAAGAATCAAACGGTACTGTGGTTAATACAAAAGCAACAAAGTTTCAACGTAAGGAAAAAGAAAAATATGCGGAATGGCCAGAAGAGACCTTTGTTCTTGCACTCGAAGCACCCAATAAATCTGTAAGTGCTACATATATTTACATTTGTTAATTATTGTGGACACAGATTTTAAAAATAGGTTAATTGATGGGTAAAATTTATAGAATAAATAGGATCCAAAAATAGAATTCACCTATTTTATTGAGATGAAAACATATAAAACCTTTCTATAAAAATTAATATATTAATCCTTTACCTTTTTCATGTCTAAGATGTAAAACAACAAATACTGTTGTCGACCTTCACATTTTATTTAGGGTCTAATTTTATATTTATGAAGTTAGATTAAATCACTTCACATTTTAATTGTGTTTATCTTTTAATCCCTTATTATTTTGCTCTTTGATTCTCATATTGTAGGAGAACAACAATGTTTGGTTGGGGGAAAATATTGAACAAAATCCAAATAATCAACTTAACAATGGGAAAAACAAGATTGAAGATGATGGTGATGTCATTACAAGCATAGAAGAAGATGGTGATGCTATTATGTCTTGGCCTGAGTTGTTTTCGTCGCAGCTGAGAGAGATGGATGAAGGATGCTTGATCGAAGAGGAAGACGTTCCAATGATTTCTAATCAGTTTTATAAGGATTTATCGTTGGAAATATTAATATAAATTAAATAGTAGCAAAATGTTGCTAATTTGCTCTAGTAGTATATGGTAGATTCATAGGATGACAAGTTATTTGTATTTGTTCAAGCATCAATTGTTTCTTTCTAAATTTTACCTTATTCATTTATTTTCCTCTGGTTGTGAATTACGATAGTCTAAATTGCTAAAAATGGCAACTATTCTTTCTATGTAAAATTCCTATACAAAAATTGAGAGTTTCACAAACTCTATATCAACCAATTCAACTATATCCTGCAATAGGGTTTTGACCTTTGCTTAAAGATCAGGCTATTATTGAGCAGATTTGTAATTAGAGATGATTTCCGTCTCCACACAGATAAATCGCTTGTATTGACACATTGTTGCGCACTAGTTGGGATGACTTGAGGCTCAATCAACCACCTTATGTGAGCTTATCCATCTTCATAGCAATATGCATTTAAATCTAACAGAACTTGCTTGACAAAAATAGCAAACAAGATAATTTCTACTGTACCCATAAGAGACTTTAAATTTAGTGGACATCTTCATTGATTCTAGGGCAGTTATCCAAAAGGCAGAACTTGATTCATACCGGAGAAATATGGAGGAAAGAAAAACCAAATGTCACTTATATTAAACGATAGAGATAAATCACGCGTTTCAAAATATATGATAGTATTCTTTACTTGAGCTTATATTAAACGATAGAGATAAATCACGCGTTTACTCACTTTGACTTGACCCGAATTCTTCCATCAGAGCCTAATCATTCCTCCTTTTCCTGCTTGTGGGGATCCTCTAAGCCTATACCTGCTCGTGACCGTCAAATTTCAATACCAACTGCTTCAGCCCTACCCGATCCCTGCTTGCCAATGGCGGAACCTTAAACCTAATATTAGATTGTGGTATCGGAGCTTCCACTTTTGCTAATGTTTAATCATCTTCTTGTATTTGTTTTCTCTTCCTTCCAATTTTTTGTGATATTGCCAGTTAAGAGCTTTAAGTTGAATATTGGAAGAGTTGATTGAAGGATCTTTCTTTTAATAAAATTTGAATACTTTTAGTTTTATGAGCAATACTTTAAAGCTTTTGGGTTTTTACAGAGTTCATGTTCCCCTTTTAGAAGAAATGAGAGTTTCAATAGAAGAAATCAAGGTGAAACAAAGAGGATCTTCAAAAGAACCTTATTCTTTGGTTGACAATCTTGTCTCTCTCTTCTTTTTTTTTTTTTTTTTTATATAAAACAGTGGTTGGTCTTGAAATATTGCTAGATAAAAAAATAAAGTACAATTTGGTATCGATAAATGAATTGAGCAGTGTTATAATAACCTAACCAAATTAGATGGTTCAATCGAATTAACCGTGAAGTTACACGGCCTACGGTTTGGTTATTTAAGCGGTTCAACTATTGTTTCATCTTAGTTTTGGTTATTTAAGTGGTTCAACTATTGTTTCATTTTAGTTAGATCATTTTAAAATTGTAGAACCATGACTCGGAGGTCTCATTGATTTGATATCCGGTTTAAATTTTAAAACATCGACTCAGAGGCTCTAGAGTTGTCGTGCATTATGAATGCCATAAGTTGGAGGAGCTAAGGGTGAAAATTGTAACAAATAAACGGATCAAAATTGTTCCTAAAATGATGGAAGTGGTAGAAAATGCTCTAGAAAAATTGAAAACAAAAGGTTTCAAATTGCTTAAATGGCACATCAAGTTTAGTCTTCCAAAGATACATGGCACATTGGCACATCAAGTTGGACCTCAAAGGTTTTGGACATCACTATGATCAACAATTGTCGAAAATAAACATCAGTTTAGTCCCTGGTTATATTAGATATCCTTGGAGATAAATCAATCAATTTGACTTAGGTAAAGCAGATATTCAAATCTTTGAAAACTAGATTAATGTCTCGTGCATCTTTGGAGGATTAATTTTAATTTTTCGTCCTTAATTTTTTAACAGGCCAGTCCAACGATCAAGTTGTCTAGGCCAAGGTTTTATGCCTCAAAATTGTGGGTAAACTAATGCCTGAAAACAAAAATCATTTTAGTTATAAATATATAATATGACAATTATTAATGGATGTTTCCTAGCTTAGTTGGTTAAAACGAGACTTTATATCTTCCTTGACCAAGTTCAAACTTATTTTATTTTAAAAGGCCTAACTATAAAATATTTTTGGAAAATCGCTCTTTAGGCACCTATGATTGCTCAGAAGCACCTTAAACTTCCGAAAATACATCCAACGGTAATTAACTAATGTTCGCTGCTGAACGACAATTAATTACCGTAAAGATATATTTAGTTACTTCACCCCAACACAGGGGGATTAAGTTCAACAAATTTTTGTTTCTGGGAACGGTTTGTAACTGCCATTCAGCAGCGAACGGTAGTTAAGTGCCGTTTGAGGTATTTTTGAAAATTCGAGGTGTTTAAGAGAAACTTTTTGTGAAAGTTGAGACATGCATTTGAGTTTGAATGGCTTGAAAGTTGTTCTCAGCTTCTCTAACATAATTGTGAACATTTCCAAAAACTTACTTGTTCCAAACTTTCAATTTGTTCTTCAGTATCTAAAGCATCTTATTTAAAACAAACATTGGACAACCAATAACTCTAACCTTCCAGCAAGATGATATGAAGTATTTACAATCCTTATGTATTCACCACATTTTAAGGAATTTGAAGTTTGATGAGAAACTTGATTTGATTTGAGATGTTACCTGAATCAAATCATCAAGATTATTGATTCTTACCTCATAATTATTCAATTGTTAGGATCCAGAAACTATGAATTTTGGTAACTTCCATCATCATCCTAATCTTCACTCTCCTCATTGTCACCAAGAGCAGTGAATCTTTTTGATTGCTCCACGATCTCATCAGCATGTTCAATTTGTGTCAAGTTATCGAATTCTTTTGTTCCTTTAGGGCTTACTCTGACTATATTAGATTGAAGCAAAGGCTATAGGATCTCATCAACAAGTTTTTTCCCCATAATAATCCTCCAACAATATAGGATCTTTGAATTTCCCCTATTCATTTCTTCTATCACTCTTTTGCGCAAAGACTTTCTTAGCATTTCTTGTTGTTTTCTTTCTTTTGTTAGTCTTCTTCCTTTTCATTTCTTCTTCACTCAAGTTAAAATTCTTGCATATTTCTAAATAACGGGTAATAACTTCGCAGTGACTACAATAATCAGGGAGATTCTCATAGTCTAATTCTAAAAAGAAGTAAAATGATTTCCTCTCCATAATAAGTAACTTATATCTTAGGGTCTGTGTGATATCCATATCCGCCAAACCCTAACATATTGAGCAAAAGTTCTATCCTTTCTTAGGTTTAAAATTTAGATGCTGCAAAATCAATACAAATTTGGGTTTCAAGATTAAGACTACAAGCAATGGTAAAAAGTATATTTGGGTGCTAATAGTCTTGTGCTAAGCTATAGAATTTTACCCATACCTAAACTGAAGTATTTTGTTGCAATTTTGGATTGAAATCCTTTGTATAGGAAAATGGTTTCAACTTTCAAGAATCATGGGCTTAAATTCCATAATGCGATTGATCTTACTCTTCTAACATCCTTCAAATAGGAGAAAGTGAACTCATATAGTCCTCTACCTAGGGAAACAACTCCCCACTTCACCAGATCCTTCCACAGAGGAGTAAGCTTGCTCTTCAAGTTAACCACAATCAAAGGTGTTTCATGATATATTCCATCCATGAAGATTATGCTTGCATGATTGTAATCCGGCTAGATATTCATCGTCTGGTATTGTTATAGCAAGACTATTACCTTTGACGCAAGCTTGTGGGAGATGCAACAGTTCATGAATATAAAAAACGTTTGTCAATGTGGAAGCAAAAGATTTTTGGATTTTTGGTTGTTTGTTTTCATTTTTGGGTGTTCGTGTGGTTGAATCATGTCATGATGTATTAGGAATGGATTCATGATGAATTGATCGGTGACCATAAAGGTAATGTGATGGGTTTTAGGTAGCTTAGGATGAAGAAGGTGATGAACAATGATATTTTCGCTGGTGTATCTCTCTCATCTATCTAACCAATATATATTGAGAAGTAAAAATATCTCTCATTTCACAAAAAAATTAGAGGTAAGAGAAAGTAAATCACAAAAGGAAAGAAGAGGAAGCTAGAGGGAGAGCTTGGGGTTTGAAGAGCTAGGAGCTAAATTGAAACCATAGCTAGAATCTTTGAAGCTAGGGTAAGGGGGTAGATCCTTTTCATAATTAAGCTATAATCTCTTATTTTCAATTATGGGTTTAAGTGCTTTTGTGTTAATTGTGACTTTTGTGATTTTTGATGATGAATTATGTGCTTGTAATTCATGTGAACTTGTGTGTATGATAAACTTCATGAAATTGATATGTTATGTGCTTAAAATTCATAGTTGTTGTTCTTGATAAGTTGTTTTAATGATTTTGCTTATTTGAGCGTAAATCATGAATTGATGAGTGATTATTGTTGGAACATGTTTTAATTCACTTCATAAATGTTTATTTATGTTTGTATGTTGATGAGGTTTGACTTGGTGTGATTGTTTGAATGAAAAACGAGAAAATGTGAGTTTTGGTGAAAAATGAACAGAATGATGATTTTGATGTGAATTGATGATACGATTCCATGTTTGTTGTTGTTTTGAACATCTTTTGGTGTATGTTAACTAATGAACAAGTTTGGGGGACAAATTTGGGTCAAAGGGGGATCAAAAACGGGATTTTGGGGTGAAAATTGGAGGGTTCTCGAGAGGAAACCCAATAACAGGTTGTGCAACTCGCCAGGCGAGCTGGTGGCGAGTTGCCCAGTTCAGCACCCTTGTTTTGGGTTGTTCTAGGTACTTCGGGACCGATATGGACTTTCCAAATTGATTCTTTTTATGTATTTAACTGTTTTTATGCTTTCTAAATCTTTGGAAACATCAAAATGAATTAGATTAGACTTGGTTTTATGAATTGAATCAAAACTTTTTGAAAAATGTTCAAGAACATGAATTTTCTGAAAATCGTTTTTCTCAATGGAAAAGGGTGGGGTTAAGGATTTCTATTGTAATGTTGATTTTAAAAAATGGTTATGGATGGTTTACTTGAGCTTTAACTTGATTTTGCTTTGAAAATGGAATTGTTTTTAAAAGTGATAAAGTGAGACGAACTTAGGTGAATTTTGGAATAAATCGGAATTGGTCTATGATGCTTATGCATATGCTACTATGATCATATGTGAGTAGTGTATATGTTTTGTTGAAGTGTTTGAACATGTTTACCTTGTTTTGTTGAATTACTTAGAAAATATAGAAAGTTGTGAAAATAGACGAACTTTGTTAAAATGTGATTTCATGACCGGATAATTTGCAATTGGCTTTATGTTCATGATGATATGATATAATAAGAACGAATCAACGATGATCGGGTGTTTAATATGATGAATGTAACGATGTGGATAGTTCTCCATCTTTTATGCAAGATGTGATTTTGAAACTTTGTTGATTCTTTAAGTTGATTGTTGTTGATGATGATTATGATGGTGATTTATGTTGATGTATTCTTACATGCAAAATGTTGATGTTATTGATGATGAATACATGTATGACAAATGAAGACGAAAATGAAGTTGATTTTTTGTTGAACTTATGCATGGTTGAGTCATATGTTCATGCATTCATAATTGTTGAGTCTGATGTTTATATCCATATTGGTGACGACTAGATACTTTGTATTCATATTGGCGATGACTGAATGTTTTGCATTCATATTGGCGACGAGTAATGATACTATTGTATCTTGAGGTGACGACCTTGGTGATGAATGGTACCACATGCATGTAGAGCCGTGTCTAGGCGCATAACATACATGGTTAATTAGTTAAATGTATCGTACTTGCTTATGTGTTTGGTGAATACTTGCATTGGTGAAGCTTGGTGATTTATATACTTGGTGAAAATTGGTGTATATGTGAAGATGTGAAAATGTACTTCTATATTATTATTCGTGTATGCTTGATGATTATTAATGATGTTGAGTTGTGGTGAATGATTTAATGATGCATTATTTAATCATTTGAATTTAATTATGTTGTTTCACTTTCAGTTGATTATACTTTAATTGTGAAATGTGAACTAACCCCCAGTGGTCGTTTGGCTGACCACCTACCTTATTCGTATGGATGGGTAGACGACATGCAAGAGTAGTAGTTGCTTTGCTTGGTGAGTATGTTGGAGGCTAGCTTTGGAGCTACCCCGTCTTTTGCTTTCGGAGTCTTAGTGTGTCGGGCTCTGATTAGGGGGTGTCTGTTTGTTATTTACATTTTATGACTTGCTGAGATTTTATTCACTCGATATGTTGAGATTGGAGATTTATTTTGGTGATGTATTATGATTATGTGACATGGCTACTTTGGAGATTTTCATTATTTGTTGATGAGTTGTATGACGTTAATTCCGTTGCGATATTTTGAGAAAAATTATTTATGCATGTTTGGACTTATAGAAGAAGTATCATCTAAATCCTCTGCATGATTTGTATTATTTACGTAATTTATCATTTTGAGGGTTTAGGGTCTTACAATAGTTCCTCATTTTCATGTATAAGGTCCCTTTCTGAATTACGAATAATCTTAAGAGTGGAGTCGCATTCGATATTTTCTACCCATGGAGAAGTTAGCGGTTACAATAGTTGTAGCATCATATTTCAGTGGTAGTAGTACCATAGTAGACTGGTCATAGTGCCACATTTGAGTGGTTTCAGTGTTAAATTTGAGTGGTCTTAGCACCATATATAAGGTGTATTTTTAGAACGGATCCTACAATGAAGTAGAACTTTGAGATAGTTATAGCTTGGTTGTTTTATCATGGGGACGAGTGGTTGATGATAGTATGCTTGCACAATATTTGGGCGGTTCCACGAAACGTTTTAAAGAGAGTGACATGGTCGTGACTCAACTAGTAATAACTTTGGTGGCTGAAAACTATTTTTTAAAATAGATTTTAGAATCCAAATATAACAGTTTGAAAATAAAAAAACAATAAATAATACATTTTAAATAATTATATAATGTATATATAATCAAATAGAGTGTCTAAATCCTTCTACCAATCCAAGAATTATTCTAGAGAAACTCCACCTTCTCAATAAGTTCTCTTTCTACATCACTCATCGTGGACGAGTGATTTTATGTTTTTCTTTACGTAGAATCTTCCATATGCATCTTTTTTCCCCTTGCTTTCAATCAAATAAGTGGTTCTCACATATATCAAGTTTTCGTTTGGTATTTTTTCGTGATTTTGTTTTCTGAGTGTAATGTTGTCTTGTTTGTTGTCTTGTGTGACATTGTTTGATTTCACGTCTTGTTGCGGTGTTCGTTTGGTTCATATTAAAAGTTCAATTTCATATTCAATCAATGATTTGAGCGTCAACGTTACATACACTACTAAAAAAACAGTGTTTTCAGACATATAAGATATAAGTATTCATCTTAATTTTTAGACAGATTTGAGATAGTCTTAAAGGAACGAAATTTTCGTCCCAAATCCATCCCAAGATCATGTGAAACTTATAAAACTTGTACAAACAAGATTTATTCGCACGAATTTCGTTAAGAAAACAAATCCGACCCACAATAGTGTGAAATATTGAGACGGATTTCTAACTGCCAATATTTGAGGGTTTTTATTTTATTTTTAATTGGGAAAATTTGATATGCCGGGTATCTCACATAAATTTTCCCTCGTGTGCTGATCTCTCTCATAACCAGTTTCACTATTTCATAACCCTAAAATCAATTTCATAACCATTTTCTCAAGCTCTTTAATCAATTTATTCCAAAACCAGTTTTACGATTTCTCAAGCTCTGCAATCAATTTCTCAAGCTTTCAAGGTTCGCTTCTCTTCTCTTCATATTTGCTTTGGAATCTTAATTTTTTTTTTGTTGTTGTAATTTATCAAGCTCTTCAAGGTATTACCATTCACTCTCTCTATTATAATGTGTCACTACTAGAAAACTGTCATTTAGAGACCAATATATCAACCGATTATTATAAACAATTAACAAAAACAAAGTGTGTCTCTAAATCGTAACTGAATTTATTTAGCAATCGATTTAAACACCGATTGTTCAAATACCCAAATATCACCCTCTATCCTCTCTCTTATTATTTCAATTTTTATAATAAAAATTGTTTATAATAATCAGTCACCGAATTATTGGTCTCAAAAAAGTATAATTTGTATTTTATTCTTATTAAACCTACAAAGCTTGAAGAACAAAATCATTTAAGCGAGTTATTTTGTTTATTTTGTGCCAGATTCTTTGTTCAATTTCAGAGTTTATTTTGTTTTACCTATTAACTACCTAGACCTTAATTCATGTTTGCTGTCGAAATATGTTGTGGGTTTTGCGGGTTTTCGCTGTTCCAATTGGGATGTACATTGTGATTTGTTTATTATTGGCCTGGTACATATTTGGGTGTGAACTATTTGGGCATGAGCTATTTGTATTTGGTTTTTATTGCTTCCTTCGCTACTTGTGTGGAGGTTGATTAATACAATTTGTTGTTAAAAAAAAGGATTAGTGATTTGGGGGAATCTTGATATATTGTTAAATTTTTATCTTTCATTCATTCAAGATATGAGTGTTTTTATATGATACTGAATTATTGTTAGTATAATAAAGGGGCTAATTTGTGGTGTTATTGGATTCTCCCTATTATTATTATTACTATTATTATTTTATTTTTTATAAACAATCATTTTGGTCTCTCAATGTGTATTTTATAGTCATTTTACCTTTACGGGTGACCGCGATTGACAAAATGATTCTTATTATTTTTTCATTCTCAAAACTGAAGAGAAAGGACCAATTGTTGTCATATTTATGCATGTAATTATTATGAAATATAGTACTCATTTAGCAATGGAAAAGAACCTTAGTTGATTTGATATTTAGTTTTTTATATGAAAACAGGACCTTAGTTGATTTGATATTTAGTTTTTTATATGAAAACTTGTTTTATGTTGTTAGTCACTTTGAAAATTATTAGTTGTAAATCTATATAGTTTAAATATGTTTGTTATCTTCTACACCATGATACTAATACTACTGATAAAATGTATCCTCCTATGTCTCTACCGTAAGATATATGCTACGAGATTTGTGGTTTGTTTGGTTGAGGCTTGATAGTATCATCCTTATTAATTTTTCATAATGATCCTGCAATGAATTTACTTTTCAGATTTTAAAATAGCTAATTGAACTTAATTAGTGACATAACAAGTTAACACATTGTGAACAATCTTGTAAGATTTAGGACATCATTGACATTTTACTAAAGAAGTTATGAAGTTGCTAGATTTATACATGTATTGCTAAATTTATTTACATGAAACAGAATATGGGAATTTCTGAACATCGAAAATGGATGTATAAAAGACTTCTTCCCAATCGGGCAGGAATGAGAACATAATTTGTTATTGGTGTTAAGAATTTTATAGAACAAGCAATTAGGGGACCTGAATTTACAAATAATTGGGGAAAACTTAGGTGTCCTTACAATAAACATAGAAACATAGATTTCTTAACTCCTTGTGAGGTTATTGTATAAGCATGGTTTCAAGCCAAACTATTGGTGTTAGGATTCTCATGGGAAGAGTTCTTTAAGCTCAGGTAATAGAAATGAAAATAACGTGAACAAAGAAAGCACATGCAGCCAATCGTCAAGTTTCGAGTCACAAAGAAACTCTTATGTGGCTATGGTTTTTGATGCTATTAAGCCATAAAATTTGGGCATATTTGAGCAACAGCCGAAGGAACCTCCAAATAGGGAAGCCAAACTTTTTTATGATTTGTTACAATCTGCACATCAACCATTGTGGGAGGGTTGTGATACCCACTCAGAATTATTTATGACGGTTAAAATGTTGACTATTAAATTTGACGAGAATATTTCGCAACAAAGTTTTGATGAGATACCTAAAACTATGAAGAAGAGTATGCCTAACGATAACTTTCTCGTCCCTAATTTCTATAGAAAAAGAAATTGGTATCTAAACTTGGAATGGAAAGTAAACTAATAGATTGATGCATCAACGGGTGTATGTTTTACTACAAAGACGACCAAATGGCCAAAGAGTGTCGATTCTGCCATGCTCCAAGGTATAGGGTAAGGTAAAGGGGTAAAGAGTTTTTCTTCTTTTAGGGATAAAGGGGGTAAAGAGTTAGCTTTAAAGATTATGCATTATCTACCGATCACACCAAGGTTAAAGAGACTATACGCATCAACAAACTCCCCACGCCATATGATATGGCATTATAAGCACCAACCAGTTCAGGGCGTCTTTGAACACCCTTCTGATGCATAAGCATGGAAGCATTTTGATCAAATGTATCTAGAATTTCCTTCTGAATCATGCAATATGAGACTTGGATCATATTCTGATGGATTTACTCCTTTTGGTCAATCTGGTTCTCCATATTCATGTTGGCATGTAATTGTGACTCCAAACGAAAGCATGCTTGCAACTTTATTTCAAAAGTTGAATATGCCATTGCCTTCAAACTTTGTTTGCTCTTGAAATATTATTTATTTTTACTTGAATTTAGTAAGTATTATTGAATATAAATTTTACGGATTTGAATTTATCTCAAACTAATTAAAAATTATTAATTTTGTGACAATTCTATATAAAAAAAAAAGCTTATAACCTCGTCCAAAAAATGTCGGAAATATTTTAAAGCAAATTAAATTGTTAATTTTGTGGCAACTCTCTCACAAATAAGCCTATAATCTCGTTTGAAAAGTGTTGAGCATTAAAATCTAAAAGTCATCACTAAATATAAGGGTTCGCTTAATTTCATTCAAAAATCGTTGGAAAATTTAACTTAAAACTATCCGAAAATCGTAGGATGTTTAAACTTAATTCCGTCTGAATTGCATAGAAAATTTTAACTTAATTTCGTCTGAAAACCGTAGGAAAATTAACTTAACTCCGTCTGAAATCCGTTCGAAGTTTAGTCCAATTAATATCCCACAAACTTAAATTTCAGAGTTTGTGTGAAAACCATTTGAAATTTGTTTGAAATATATTTTGGACGGAATTTGGGATAGAACTATGATTTGTAACGCGATTTTTTCGGACAACGTTCTATTTGTCCGAATTTTGTCTGAAAATATATTTTTGTCCGAACTCTGTAGGAATTGTCCGTAAATTCCGCCCCAAAATTGTCCGAAATTCCGTTCGAAAATGACATTTTTTTTAGTATAGTGATATTCAATCAATTATTATATTTAGCATATTATATGTATGCATTTTATCCTTGTATTTATCATCTTGGATGATATGAGTTTGTTCGATTCATCCTCTATATTTTTAGCGATATTGAACATGTTATTGTATCTGATATACTCTATGAATTTGAATGATGGAAAAAAAAATCTTACTTTCCACGAAAGCCATCATTTTCGCTAAAACGATCACATAGAAGAGCTGACCTACTTTATATCCTTAAAAAGTAAAATTCTAGTTTTAATAATAAAAAAGACTAAAAAAGTTAAAAGCTCCATTTATTCATAAAATGAAATTAAAAGTTCACTAAGCTACACAAACACACTTGTTTTTTTTAATCCAAATGTTGAATATCATTGTCTCATCATCATCTTCCTCCACCCAATCATATACTTGAAGCTCCCTAAGATTTAGACATTTTATTGTTGAATTGTCTCATCACCATTTCTTGTGGATTCTTCTTTTCCTCGATTGAAGATGAAGACGAGGGTGATCCTTTTGTTGTGACTTCCTTGTCTACTCCTTGATTTTCATCATCTTCATCCACAGTAAAAGGTGGCATTGATTTTGGGTTGAAAAAAGAATGAAAACACTTTCTTGATAATTTGGATGCAATCAAATGTCTTCTCCTCTTGTTGAAGGGATGCTCTTGCTTCTTTAGTTCCGTCATAGTCGTCACTTGAGACATATCCGAAAATGATCTTGATTTTCCAATATAATGATTCGACAATCCCTTCTTGATGGGAAGAGAGTCTCTTATGGAATCAAGAGAGTTCAAACCCTTAAACTTGCTTTCAACCTCTTCACCATCTTCATCACGCTTTCTCTTCAGAGAAACATCGTCGGTTTCAATGTCGCTGTCATCCGGTGTTCCAATTGAGGACGAGCTCTCCGATAAGTCACCGGCAAAAAATGTGTTCCTGGTCGGATGGTTTTCAGCAAACGGTGGCGGCAATGATGGAGCGTCGATAGGTAAAGAAGGGGACACCATAACTTCAACGTGACAAAAAAAAAACACAAGTAAAGAAAATGAATAAAAATAAAACCGAAGAAAATTCACGAGAAACACGAACAGAGCAAGAGAAACACCCAAGTTATTATATTCGAACACGGTTAGGGTTTGGTTCCAAACCGAAATTCACCACTTCTTCTAGCCATTAGGTTGTAACATAAAAAGTAGTAATGTCTGAGGCATATTTATAAAAAAAAAATATTCAACTTTTTTTATTATTTAATAAAAAATTATAATAAGAAGAATTTAAAAAACAAAACAAAAATAATTAATGAGATTTTGAACTAATTATGAACATTTGACTTGATTATTTGTAATTGAATTATTATTTTAATATAAACACTTATAATAATTGAAAAAATTAAACTAAAATAAAATAAATAATTAATAAGATTTGCATTACTCTTACCTAAAAATAAAATTAATTAAAAAATTAAACTAAAATAAAATTAATAATTAATAAGATTTGAATTAATTAAGAATGACTATGACTTGATTATTTGTAATTGAATGACTAATTTAATATAAAAATTAGAATTATCCTAAACTTTTAGGTCTATCCCGGTAAACCCTTGTTCCACTGTTTGCTATGGGCTGAAGTTTGTTTTTCCCGGTAAACCCTTGGTTGAATAAAAAAGCAGCACACACAAATACACCACACCAAGGTAGTATACTTTTATACAAAACAGTAGAAAACAGTAAGAAATTTTTATAAAAAACTACGTACCAACTTCTTCAACTTTCGGTCTCTTTTTCTCCTTTCTCAGTCTCTCCTTTCTCCCTTTTGTGAATTCTCTAAATCTAAACCCTTTATATGGTAATAATTTATGTTTAGTATTTTACTGAGACGACCCAAAATATTTAGAGGCTAATTCAATTTAATAGATCGTATTAAATAAAAAAATAACACAAGATTTATAAAAATAAAATAAATCAAATATGTTCAAGTTCAATTTTCAAATAATGATCAATTATAAAAATAAAATAAATCAAATATTTTCAAGTTCAATTTTCAAACATTGACCATCTATAAAAATAAAATAAATCAAATATTTTCGAGCTCAATTTTCGAACATTGATCAAGGAGAATATGAAGGGATCATCTTGTCTAACCAAGTTTTTTTTTTACGAAAGTTGTCTAACCTATGCAGTTAATCATAACATTATATTATATCAGATGGATGTCAAGAGTGCAATTTTTAATGGTGTGATATCTGAAGAAGTTTATGTCAAACAGTCTCCTGGTTTTGAGGATCTTAAGCATCCTGACCATGTTTATAAACTCAAGAAATCACTATACGGTCTTAAACAAGCTCATAGAGCCTGGTATGACAGACTAAGTAATTTCTTGATTGAAAATGATTTTAAAAGAGGTCAAGTTGACACAACACTCTTCAGAAGAACTCTTGAGAAAGACATTCTTGTTGTGCAGATTTATGTTGATGATATAATATTTGGTTCTACTAATGCATCTCTTTGCAAGGAATTTTCTAAGTTAATACATGATGAGTTTGAAATGAGCATGATGGGAGAACTGAAGTTCTTCCTTAGAATTCAAATCAATCAGTGCAAAGATGGAGTGTATGTTCATTAGTCAAAATATACTAAGGAGCTTCTGAAGAAGTGTAAGCTTGAAGATTGTAAAGATATGAACACTCCAATGCATCCATCCTGCACCTTAAGCATAGAAGATACTGGAACAAAGGTTGACCAGAAACTGTATAGAGGTATGATAGGTTCTTTGTTATATCTCACTGCATCTAGACCAGATATTTTATTCAGTGTATGCTTGTGTGCAAGATTCCAGTTAGATCCTAGAGAATCTCATTTAACATCTGTTAAGAGGATCTTCATGTATCTGAAAGGAACAACAAATCTTTGACTCCTTTACAGGAAATCCTTAGATTATAAGTTGGTTGGATTCTATGATGCTGATTATGTTGGTGATAGGATTGAAAGAAAATCAACCAGTGGAAACTGTTAGTTTCTTGGTAAGAATCTGATATCTTGGGCTAGCAAAAGACAAGGAACTATTGCTTTGTCAACAGCATAAGCAGAATACATCTCAGCTGCAAGTTGTTGTACACAACTACTTTAGATGAAACATCAATTAGAGGATTATCAAATTAATGAAAACGATACTCCTATTTATTGTGATACTACTATTGCTATTTGTTTGTCAAAGAATCCAATTTTACATTCTAGAGTCAAGCATATTGGAATCAAACACCACTTTATCAGAGACTATGTTTAAAGAGGCATCTTGGATATACAATTCATTGATACTTAACATCAATGGGCTGATATATTCACCGAGCCTTTAACTGTTGAAAGATTTAATTTTATAAAGTAAAATTTGAACATGCACTTTGCGTTTGATTAAATGTTTGCCTCTGAAGAGGAATTTAGGTTTTGAAGTTGTTCAGAAGTTATAGTCCATCAGAAGCTCTTTACTGAGGTGCTGAGGAAAATGTACTTCTGATGACATCATCATCTGAACTCCAGATTCTGGACTCCTTGCTTCTGATAGCAGTGTTAATGAAAACGTTGGAATTTACTTTTCGGTAACACCTGCCCCACTAACATGACAGTTACTCTGAGAACCTTTGATGTGGTTTATTTGTATTGGTTTATAACTTAAAATGGCAATGATGAATTTTAGCTTTGAATGTACTATCTCGCGCTCCTTTGTCATTAATGTCTGTGTTTGTTTGTCCCCTTTCTGAATTGAAAACGTTTTACTAAAAACACTTAGACAAAAATCACACACTACTCACTTCACTTCCTACACTTTCTGATTTTTAGATCGTCTCTCTAAAATCTCCTCTTTTTCAAAATCAATCACCTTAGAACCCTAAAATCTTCAAATCATCATGGCATCATCAAGTTCTAGTCAAGCTTTCCCCATGCAAATAGATTATGGAGAACCTTATCAGTTCAAGCCTAAAACGATGAAGATCAATGAAGACAAATTAGTTGTGCAAATTTTATTTCATTAAAGCATCACGAGGTTAATCTAGCAAACTATCTTCTTCATCAAGAACTGGATGGCTACTTTGGAATGCTGAATGGACCAACTTATGAAGAATTAGTAAAGTATTTATGGGTTAGGGCTGAGGTATATGACAAGAATGCTGCTAAGCTAGAAGAAAAGGAGAAGATGCTTATTGATCCTAGTCTGGAAGGGAAAACCAGAGCAGTACTGAGTTTGAAGGAATTCACCAGAACTGAGATTCGCTCCAATATAATGGGTATTCATATCACCATTACTGAAGATATTATTGGAAAAGCTATAAGATGTAAGGTGGATGGCCAGTATCAGTGGAATCTGAACAACAGAACAAGCCCATGTATCAAGAAAACATATGATGTCTTGTACAAACCAAATGCTTCTGACAAGTACAAAGACATGCAAAAAGAACACAAGGTTCTTCAGAAACTGATCCAAGAGTGCTTCTTACCCAGGGAGAAGGTACTGATCAACTGTCCTTGGAACACAAGGTGTTTCTCTATTTCTTGGTGACTTTTGACAAGGTAAATCTGCCAAGATACATGTTCAACCATATGGTCTGGGCACTCAAGGAAAGCCAACAAAAGAATAGAAGATTCATTCCTTATGGAAGGCTATTATCAGAAATCTTCTATCAGGGAGTTCTTCTGAACGTTCTAAAGAAATTTGGTGTTGTCTCTGATGAGCAACTTGGTACAGTGGTTGGAAAGTACATCAATGCAAACACTTTGAAGAGTATGAAGTTGATAACTCAAGTTGAAAATCTGGATACAGACCTGAAGGAGTCAATGATCGTTTCTGATCTAATGGATGACTTCCCACCCATCTCCAAGGAAGACAATACAGTAGTGCTTGCAGAGTTTGTGGCTACGCACTTCAAGGATACTGGTGAACGTATCAATGTCAACTTAATACCAGATACAATTGTTGGAAATCCTCTTAGAGTTGCAAGTAAGAAAAGAAAATCTAAGAAGACTACTTCAGAAATTGATGAAGTTGAAGCTTCTGAGTCAAAGCCTAAGAAGCAGAAGACATCTAAAATTTCTCCTCAATTGAATGTGGTTGGACCTCCTCTTCCAACTATTCATGAAGAGGTCTCTGATCTAGAACCTGTCATGATTCTAGACAAGAGAACCAGAAGAGAAGCTTCAGAAGCTGCTGCAGAGCTGATCAGAGTCGAACTCAACCTAAAGTTCACAAGAAGAGAAGAACTATTAGGAAGATGAAATTGACTCCAGATGAAGATGAAGAGCAAGCAAGCATTTAGGCTACTGCTTTAGTGAAGAAGGTTCTGAAAGATAAGAGGATTGAAGAGTCTTCCTTAGAACCCCATCCAGAAGTTGTTGCTTCTGAGATGCAACTAGTTCAAGTGGGAGGTGATACTACTGAATTAGAGACTGCGTTGAGTTTAGCACATGAATTGGGATCATCAACAGCTCATATTGTCAAGAAAAAGATTGTTGAAGATGCTACAAAGGTTTCAAAGTATGTTGAGGCTGTGAAAGGTTTGGCTACCAAGGAGGTTGGTGATCTGCTTAGAGCTACTATGGAGGTAAAGAGGGAAGTTGGATCAGAAGCTGCTACTTCAGTAGATGGTAGAGGTAACAGTTCTTCTTACATTGCTTCTGATAATACAATAGATCTAGACTCAACCCCTTCCTCACCCTCAACTGATATAGACAATATTCCTTTGAATAGAATCTATAAAACTCTAGATAAAAGCTTTACCCCATCACCATATACCAAACCTCATAAAAAGCCTGATGATGTCTTTGTGCCCATGTATCCTTCTATTCTTCAGAGAATATGAGAAATGGATCAAATGAGGATAAATGTTTGTCAGAGGCTACCTGTTGATCATCATTTACAACCACCTTTTATTCAGCCACTTCAAACTATCCCTGCTGATGTGCAGTTTGAAGGTGTGCAAACAGGGTCAGCTTCTGAAAATCCAGAAACATCATCATCTTAACCATCGCATCCTACCCAAACCAGTGATTCATTTGTTCTTGATGAACTGCCAAATCACTTTAAAGGTGAGTTGCCTAGCTTTAAGCATAACTTAGAAAAAGCCTCTGAAACAGTTTCTAATAAAGTTGTTTCAGAAAGCCCCTAACAACAACAACCTGAACAAATGCCAATTTCTTCAATTCCAAATACACATGAGTCCTCATCACCTGCTCAGCCTGATTCTGATATTAATACTTCAGTATCAAAAGCACAAACTCATGTTGTTCAACCAATAAGTGTAGCTTTACCCTCCGTCTCTTCAGAAGCTACAAGTAACCCTCAACACTCTCATGAACAAATTCTTAAACCTGAAAGTACAATAGTATGAGATTCTGAGGTTGTAAATGAGCATGTTGTTCCAGCTAAATGAGTATTATACTCATCTTTACCCTTTGTTCTAGAATCTGTTCATGATCCACCTTTTGTTGCACCTATTCAGTCTACTGCTCTTGAAACTTTAAGCACAGATGAACCTTGCTCCTCATCTCAAACCATTCATGAACCTCTAACCACAAATGTCTCACGCCCACCTACCCTTTTACTAGAGTCTATTGTATTGAAGGAGGTATGTGAGAACATCTTTGAAGATCTGACTAAGCTTGTGGAGGCCAGAAATTATGTCATTCCCACAGAGAACTATGAAGATCAATGGACTGCTCTGAGAGAAAGTGTAGACTATATCATGTTTGAACTTCAGAAGTTATCTCAAGAAGCTTAGATTCAGACTCTTAGCAATTGATTCAAAGATGTTGCAAGAGGTAGAGTTGAACAGAAATCAAGCCAGAAACAGACTATACATCTCAGATGCTCCCCTCTATATGGATGCCTCATCAATCATCACTGCTAGTGTTCATTCTGAGGATCATAACTTATCTTGGTTAACTAAGTTAAAGATTCAATCTGATGATCCTATCCTTGAGAAGCTGAAAAGAGATTATGAACAAGAGTATATGATCAAGAAGCTTGAACAAGAACTCTTTGAGAAGAAGATGATGTATGAGAATCTCAAGAGGAACATGGCTGCACAGAAGGAAGAATTCAGAGCAAGAGAAGAAACTCAAGCTAAGAGATACGATGCTTTGGAAGCTATGATGAAGGACATGATGGAAATGATGAAGAAACAAGCAAAACCATAGATTGCACACACTTTAATCTTATTTTCTTCTGATGTTTGTCTTGTTTTGCTTATGATATGAACTTCTTAGCTATTTTGATACAATTGTTATCTTGCTTCTGACTATGCTTATAGAATTATCTCATGATGTTTTTATCACTTCCCACTAATTTAATTCTATAATTGAATTAGGAGAACTTGCTTCTCATCTCTTAGTCTTTAATTTCATGTGAGATTATTCTGAATGTTAATACGTTTTAACAATGAATTTAATTAACTTGAATAGAACTTAGGGGGAACTTACAAACATCACCTTAAATAGCTATTGGAATTAGGGGGAGCTTACAAACCTCATACCCAAATAGTCAACTTGTTAATTAGATTATAATTACAATTGAACGTTTTAATACTAGTGTTTGTCATCATCAAAAAGGGGGAGATTGTTGGAACAAAATATGTTACCCTTTGAGTTTTGATGATAACAATGTATTAAAAATGTCAATTGGATATGCTAATATTTGTTCAAGAGTGTAGGACCATAGACAAAAATTCAAGTGTCTTTAAATCAAGCATAGGTTCTGGAAGAACAAATTGAGAGAAATGAAATCTACAAAAAGGAAACTTGTGTTGCAAGAAAGCATATGAAGAAAAGTGCATCTAAAGAGAAGAGGTTCTGAAGATCATCAGAAGCAGTCTCATCAGAAGCAGTCTGCCAGAAGCTAAAGATCATCAGAAGATGAAGTCTAGTAACTGAAGTTAGTTTAATGTTGTCATTTTGATTGAACATTATTGCAGAAATAATAGAAGCCTGGAGCAACGACTATTTCAGAGAATCCAGAAGGCATTGGATGCTTATCCACTGAAGAGCTCAAGAAACTAACATAATACAATTGTACAACCACTATCTCCACTACTCTATTATCTTTGTCTGCAATAGTACAAGACAATAGTTGTGACTACGCTGGTATTTTTCTATACAAGGAATGAATTTGAAATTGTTCCCTTCTAGGACAATAACCAAATCAAGCAACAGATCATTGGTGATTTTCAAGCTTCAACAACGACTCTATTGATGTGCTGGCAATCTACAACGTCTCTTTCACACCTCTATATAAAGGAGTGAAAACTTGAAGATTAAACAAGACTCGCAACAATTTTACAAGAGCCAAACCTCTGCTAAAATTGCTACGCAACAAAGTTCACTTAGAATTTCTTAACAACTTTCATATCTTAAAAATTCTAAAGTCTTAAAAGAGTCTTATCTAATTTGTATTGTGAACACCCCTGATTGTATATCAAGTGTTCAACTCTCAAACATTTTCTTTGTAATTCTGTTTGAATAGAAGTCTCTTGCAGTTGTGCTTGAGCATAGGAAGTCTCTTGCAGTTGTGCTTGAGCATAGGAAATCTCTTGCAGTTTGTGCTTGAGTAGTTTGAAGTCTCTTGCAGTTATGCTTGAACATTTGTAATCAGATATTGATTTTAGTGAACTCTTCATGGAAGTGCAAGGAGGAGTGGACTACTTCCGGTTTGTAGAAGGAACCACTATAATTGCTCTCTCTCTCTCTCTCTCTCTCTCTCTCTACTTATCCGCTGCATTTAGACTTTGAACATTGCATCAGAACCTGAACTCTATCAGCTTCTGATCAGTGAACTCAGTTTTAGGAGAAGAAAAAGAAAACCCGATTCAACCTCCCTTCTTATGTTTTTCTCACATTCATGCTTAAGTGGGGCGCACGGTCAGTGCAGTGGTAGGCACGACCGTGCACGATGCATAGGCTTGAAATCTTCAACATTTGCTTCTCAATCAGCCTTGAATCATGCTCTAAATCCTTTATTGCCTTAACCATGCTTCTAAATCTCTTCTTTTGTGCCAAGACTTGATCTATCACCATATTTGATCCTGAAGCTAAAACAAACAAATTTGCGTAATGCTAAGCTTAAAAATGTGTTTCGACCATGGAGGAATGGAAGAAATATGTGATGCCGTAATTTGACCCTATTAGTATACAAAATATTGTTTTGACTAAATTAGTATACAAAATATGTGATCCCGTAGACTGAAAAAGTTCCAAAAAAAAAAAAAAACGAAGACTGAAAAAGGAATTAGAAAATCAAAACTTTTATGATGGGAGAAGATTGAGAGGAAGAGATAATGATAGGAGACAATAAACGTGGCATTGATAAAAATTACACAAACACTCATTTGTGTTACATGCATGAAATATATATATATATATATATATATATATATATATATATATATATATATGGATTCATGTGTTTTGGTTAAAAACATTACGACATGATCCTACAGTAAAATAAAAATAGATGTTTATACACAATATTTTTATATACAATTATTTAGCACCGTCTAATTATAATATATATATCTTGTCAAAAGATATTAATATATATATATATATATATATATATATATATATCTCCCTTCAAAAAAACAAAAATACATCTGTAAAAAATTTCAAAAGTTAATCTTCTATGTGTGTCCTTGTCAAAAAAAAAATTATCTAATGGTGTTAATACTTATTATTGGTTGTACTCTTGGATAGGGTCGGTTCCTCTATGGGATAGGTTTACGAGACATTTTGATTTGTCTGTTCATAAGGAATTGACAGTGGCGGAGATGTTTTCTTTAGGGTGGGGCGAAGGAGGGGAGGCGTGGTTGTGGAGGCGCAAATTGTTGGCTTGGGAGGAGAAGTTAGTTAGGGAGTGTAGAACCTTGCTTTCTGATGTTTCTTTGCAAGTTACTATTACAGATGAATGGTAGTGGTGTCTGATTGTGGGAGATGGATATACAGTTCGTGATGTGTATCAAATGCTCATGAGGCAGGAAAGCACAATTACGATTCAGTGTCAGCATGTATATGGCATAAAGGTGTTCTTTTGAAGGTCTTTATATCTGCATGACGACTACTCCGAAATAGGTGGCTGACAAATGATAACTTTGTTAGACGCGACATTATTTCTAATGACTCTCAATTGTGTGTGTTTGGATGTAGCTATAATGAATCGGCTGATCATCTTCTCCTCCATTGTCCTATTTTTAGCTCTCTTCGGGAACTTATCAAGGAAAGGCTCAAAGTCTATTTAGTGGATCCTCGACATATTTTGGATCATTTTCATCCGTTTGCTTATTCTTCAGGAGGCTTTAAACCCAAAGATATTTTTTACAGCTAATTTGACTTTGTTGTGTCTGGGTGTTGTGGCAGAAAGAAATAATAGGATTTTTAATAATAAAACTAAATCTGTTGCGCAACTTATGGATGAAGTTAAAGTATTGTCATTTTGGTGGCAGAAAGCTATGTCAGTGTTACTCTATGTTTCTATATGTGGTGGCAGCGACCCTTTGTCTGTTTGAGTATCGGTTGAGTGTAATTTTTCTTTTTTTGCTTGTGGATGCTATTGTTGTGATTCTGTTTTGCTCTTCTTTGCACATCTTGTACTAGGGAGCAGACCTTTTTATTGTGGTAATATATTAATTTTACCTTGTTAAAAAAAATTCTTCTAAGTATGTCCACCTAAGCAAATTCTGATGTGGTTATAAAACTTTAATGAGTTAATACATGTTTACCCCCTGTAATATTCACTTCATGAATTTTAACTGTACAAAATCGATGATATGGCAGGGGGTAAACCGAAATTCTCTCAAATTACAGGGGGCGAAAGTACGTTAAATTTTATAATTTGATGCCATGAAGGTCCAAAACCAAAGAATCTTCAAATTATAGGGTTAGAATCTAAACAATTTTTTTTACAGAGGGTAAACCGGAAATCACTAATATTACAGGGGGTAAACATATATTAACCCAACTTTAATTTTCGGTTATCAATATTAGTTAAAAGTATAATGTTTAAAGGGATTTTAGTGAATTTAAATTAATAAATCAAATCAGTTAATTGTGGAGTGCACTTGGATAACAGTATGGTTAAAGGTAATAGGATGATGAGCTTAGTGGATTAACTTCCAATATTAGTTAAGTTAGGATGAGTGTCGCAACTTGACATGTTTTGAAACAATATATTTTAGACGATGAATTGAATTGATGTGATATTAAATGGTGAGTAAAGATTAATTATTTGATGATGTGTAATGAAGAAATATTTGACGATGTGTGATGAGTATTTATTTGGCGATGTGTAATGATGAACTATTTGACGATGTTTATTGATGAATTATTTGACCATGTGTAATAATGAATTATTTGACGATGTAGAATGATGGGTTATTTGATTATGTCTAATGATGAGTTTTTAATTATGTGTATCGATAAGTAATGATGTGACATTCATGCATTCATTGTCGTGTCTATTCAAATATGTGTATTTAAAGATGGATTGGATAAAATTAGTAACATACTTCTGATATCCAAAATTGGTGTGTAGGTTTGGTACTACATACATATTTGGTCGAGTTTAGAAGTATTGGATACATAAATGTATTTTATTGATGAGTGTGTACTTATAAATGATAATTGTCTTGTTTTTATTTTGAGTGACCAATTATGATTAATAAACGATGATGATTGATTGAAATTTATTTTTTTGAAGAATAAAAAATGATATATATATATTCACACTAACAGAGACGTCTCTCTAGCACAAGACGTACCAAAGAGGACGCTAAAAAATACAGAGTTCTTGTCAAACAATTACACAAACTAGCAGTCAACTGATACCCAAACAAGTTAACGGATCCGACCACCACTGCTGAGAACCACAAACAAAACCGGCATTATTAGCCTTCAACCACCAGTATGAATGAAACTTAACCTTTTCAATAAGCTCCACATTGGGGGTGTGGGAACTATTAAAAAGTCTGTTATTACGCTCATTCCACACTAGCCAAACACAAAGTAACCAAAGAAGCTGGAGAAATGATCTACGCGCCCTTGTGGCACCCAAACAGTTAGTAAACCGTAAAAAGTGAGCACGGAGATTATAATGATCCACACCTGATACACCAATCCAAAACGGAACCTGCAGTCAAATTATGGCAAAAGTATCGCAATGCAAAAACAGATGTTGAACGCTTTCAAATTGACCACACCCGGCCGAACAATAGGTGTTAGTGACTGATATAATACCACAATTTTGTAAATTGATTGAGATTTATTAAATAATGGTGATTGAATTGCGATTATCAAATGATGATGATTAAATGGTGATTATTAAATGATAATAACTAATTGTGTATCATGTTTTTTTTTTTATCTTTTTGAGTCTACTTATAATGTTTATGCATCCATATTATTTTGAATGTATGTCCACCCATTTTCTTTTGTTGCATGTATGTGCCCTTATGTGGTACATATACTCAAGAAGAAGATTCTTATAAGCTCTGAGTCTTGGAGACCGGATCTTATCTTACTAAGAGAAAAGAATAAAGTTTATATGCAACGTTTAGAAAAGTCAACCAAAAATATCTTCTGCAACCGCCTATTTCCATGTTCAGTCAAAATAACTAGGTATGTCTCACTCCCTAGAGTTCGTGAAAACATTAAGACTTTTGCATATAAAAATTAAATAGATCTCAAAACATAATTGAATAAAGACTTGAATTAATTTGATCCATCCAACAAATAAAGATTCATTTTAAAACCCTAACTAATTAGAGTTTGTTTGGTGCGCAGGATAAGAAGACATGGTATGATTAAATATCATATCTTGACTTTATCTATTGTTTGGTGCACCAACGGAAAATGATAAGTTTAACGTGTTGTAATCACTCCCCTTCTTTAATTTTAGTCCATAACTTTTTGTGGGTAACCAACCTGATATGATTACAAAACCATATAGTTATTTTATCACTCCCTTTCAACTTTCACGCTTTCGTCCACCTCTCTCTCACGTCCATCTCTCTCCCTCTCCCTCTCTTAAAACCTTCAGGTGGAAATTCCCATGAATCATTTCATTATTATTTTATTTGTTCGTATTTTTATTTGTTCATATTTTGTGCTTCACTATTGAATATTTGATTGAAAAGTTGTAATGATTGATAAAATAATTGGATTGAAAAATTGAATATGTTCATAATTTGTTAATTATTGCTGTTACAGGGTGTTGGTATGTGTTTTTTGATAAGTTTTTGGTTTGCTTTCAGTGGGTTATCACCTCTTTTGTAATAGAGGTCTGGTTGTATCTCTCTACCAATTCTTCTCTTCTTAAGTGAATTGTGTTATTTTAATAATATTTGCTATTAAAAAAAAGTTAGCATATTACACCAATATTGAATTTTTACTCAATATTTAACTTGCAGATAATGCTTGCTTTTGTTGGCATATTATCATTTCGATATTTTTGTTATATTTCTACAAAGTAAGGTTTGTGTGTTTGTTTGTTTTAATATTGTCTGGATGATTATGAATGGTTATGTAAGTGATTTCAGAATACTTGTGCCTTTTTATAGGAAAATATGGATGATCTACTAGAATAACCAAATATGATGCTATATCTAATTTTACATACAATCATTTTTAGCAACAACCAATGGATACATAAGGATTAAGTGGGGAATTCCTAGAGTCTTTAATCAAAATTTAAATTCACATTATAAATGGTTGTTGTCTTTACACAATTTCATTTGAAGAGAAATGCCTACAAATTCAATGGAAGAACAATTAGGTATAAATTTAGAAGTACAACTACATAACAAAGATATTGAACATGTTGTTCCTACAAATACGATTGAAAGGAAGTGATGTATGGTCTACTTAGAGAGAAAACATAGCAGTAAAATCATGAAATGAATGGCTTCCTAGACACATGAATTGATTATTTTATTAGTAGTTTATTAATTTATTTATGATTTCAATAGGAGTTAGATTAGTTTTTATTGTGTAATGCCTACTGGTTCGAGACTTGGTCGCACTTTGATCTAATTTGAAATGGTATACTTTTCTAGTTTGATTGTTTATTTTCTTGGTTTGATTGTCTGTTTTCCCAATTTGATTTTGTTCCACTTTTACATGGTCATTTGAGGTTGTGCTTTTACAATTCATTGCTTCAATGTTGCATTTTTTTTATAGTCGGTTGTGTTTTTGTGATTGATAATTTGCTAATGTCACGAGAATAGAATATGAGAACAACATGCAACAAACCAACAAGTGAAAGAGAGATCGTAGGCAATGGTCAGAACTGAAGGATGAAGCGTTACTTGATATACTAACTAAAGTTGTGAACAAAGGTCAAAGATATGGCAATGGACAATTCAAATCACAAACCTTCAAAATAGCTGAGACAAAGTTGGAGGAGAAGTTTCCTAGATGCGGAAATTGAATCAGCTATGAAGAGGCTAAGGACTCTTTATGGAATAATTTATGATATGTTAAACTAAAGTGGATTTGGTTGGAATGAAGAGAGAAAAATGATTAAGGTGGATACTGATGAAGTTTTAAAAGAGTTAGTGTTTATTAATATTAATGTTTTTGTTTGCTCCTTTTGATTAGTTATAAACATATAATTTTTTATTCTTGTGTATAGTCACCAAAATGCAAAATATTATAGGTATGCTTCAATCCCATTTTTTAACAAACTTGTTCATGCTTTTGGAAAAAAAATCGTGCTACTGGTATGACCGAATTTTAGGGTGTGCAAACAGCTCAATGGAGTTGGGTCTTCCAAGGTATGGGCCTTATAATTTTTTTTAGCCTAGTAGTACTACCCCATTAAAAAAAAAAATTCCTTATGAGAACTCTGATACCACACATAATGTTTTTCCTTATTCTCTTCTCTCTTCTGATACCAGTACCACGCGTTCCATCACACCACCACTCCATCAGACTTCCGTTTTCTTTTTCTCCGATTCGATTTCCGACCAGACAACCACATATTCTCAACACAGATTCAATAGATAATACAATTGTGTGGCTCTCTTCAATAGATAACACAAATGTTCACTTCAAAATTCTCTTCTTTTTCTTCTCTTCAGGTATAAACCCATTCTTTGTTCTATTTTTACACATTCTTGCACTTTTTTCTTGTTTTTTGATTAATGTTGTATAGGGTTTTTGTTTTTATGTCAAAAAGTTCAATTTTTTGGGTGATATAACCCTAGGTCTATGAAATTATGATAATCTTGACTGTTAGAATTGTTGAATTAGATGTTTATTTTCTTATGACAATCTATAATTATTGTTGGTTTGAAATTGTACAATATAATTTCTTTTTTCATCTCAAAACGAATAAAAACCATTCATTTGTGCCTGTGTATGTGTATCTTCTTGTAAATTCTTCAAATTTAAATGTATAATTGATATATATTAATGTTGCCAATTACTAATTATGATTTTGTTTATTTTAAATAGAATATTGTTCTTTTAAAAAAATACATTTTTATTTTAGGTTTATTCAATCACCCGGTCCCTTAACTTAATTGATTGTCTTAATTTGATCCATTAACTATAATTTGTACCAATTTGGTCTTTTATGTTTTGTTCTGTTACTAGTTTTAGTCCTTTCTGTTAGTTTCTCTCAAAAAAAACGTTAACAGAAAGGACTAAAACTAGTAACGTAGCAAAACATAGGGGACCAAATTGGTACATAAGTTAATGTTTTTTTGAGAGAAAATAACAGAAACCTTTTTGTTAGTTTCTCTCAAAAAAACGTTAACAGAAAGGACTAAAACTAGTAACGTAGCAAAACATAGGGGACTAAATTGGTACATAAGTTAATGTTTTTTTGAGAGAAAATAACAGAAAGGATAAAACTAGTAACGGAGCAAAATATATGAGATCAAATTGATACAAATTATAGTTTGGGGACCAAATTGAGACAATCAATTAAGTTAAGAATCATGTGATTGAATAAGCCTTTATTTTATTATGGACCTTTTTTCACTTACAGAGTCAAACCTCCGAATTCGTAGGAACGACCCTTGGTGTTGCTCCTTCTGCTGACAATGTTGAGGAGATTGATAAAGACGAAAAAAGAACAACTTAATGACGAGGAGAATGAACGAGAAATATCCTAGTCGCCTTTCATTAATCAATCTAAAAGAAAGATTGACCAAATGGAAATCCAATCCAAAAAATGAAATAAAGGAGTAAATATCTGAGTTAGGACAACCTTTCGGAAGTATAACTGTAAAAAGCTTAGAACGATTGTGTGAAGCTGCAAATCGTCTAGATTTCGACAAACACGTGACTAGTGATTCTAGAAATGTTATGGCAGAATTGAAATGGAGTTAAAAGAACAAGTGTGTTTTTATGCGACTTTGTTTCCAATTGTAAAGCCAAATTGTAATAAATCTTATTTAGAGACCATCTCACAGTATATCTCAGATACTAAATTGCAATGCCACAAATCATGTAGGGCTTAATTGCACAATTAGCCTTTCACCTTTTAAAATTGTGCGATTTTGACCACCAAATTTAAAATGTGTGGTTTTAACCCCTGAAATTTGCAACCTTTATCATTTACAACCCACTCACTCATATTTGGACAAACTTTGATTTTTTTTACAGAGGGCATATTCTGATTGGTTAAGAAGTATACAGTTGGTTACTAGAGAAAGATTTGTATATTGGTTTGACTTTTACACACGGCACCTGCAATGCTTGAATTGTAATTGTAATCTTTGAGACCAAAAGTTCTTCGACAAACATAATATGAGTTGATTATTTATGTAACATTAGGATATTACACTGCTTCTTGAAAAACATGTGATTGCCCCTACTTATAAACATATTGTCAGACCATTATCTATCCGATGTGGACTCTTACACTGATTAAGTTCCATCAATTTTAGAATTGGATGGAACTCACTAGATTTAAATCAGCAATCATTCTTATTCTAACTCGGGCACTCAGCTTGATCAATTTTAGAATTGGATTGAACTCATTAGATTTAAATGCCAATCATTCAAATTTGAAAAAGAGCTATAACATTCATCGCTAATAATAATGGTTGAGGAACTTACTAAACCTTCCGTCCCACATAGATAAGTGTATTTTCTTTGATAGAATGACAAAAAATAAAAGAAATGTTAACCGGTACCCAGTGGCAAGAATCAAAAGTAAAAAGTATTACATTGAAACTTGTGTTGTCAACTTTTCAAAAGCATAAAAAGACCAAAAAAGAAAAAGCAAAAAAATCACAAAAGATGTCTGTCAATAACTCCAACTCTGAAGGACTCTGCCAACCTAATCTTGAAGAAAGGCCAAGCTTGGCCAAAAAAAACGGTGCAACAATTTCTCTTTCTAAGTGCATACGAACACGTAAAAGAGTAAAGTTTTTTTCAAATGTTTTCGGTAAAAAGTGATATATTTTTCATCATCGTTTGTTGTCAAAAACAAATCAAAAATCCCTTCAAGAAAGATATTATACTCCTTTTGTCTATAGTTTTAAAAAACATTTTGAAATTTATTGTTTTTGTGCAAACATTTTGAAATATTATTAAATAATGGCAAAAACTAAGTCAGTAGAATCCTACAATTTAAAAAGAAAATTGGGAATTTACTATTCACTTGCATTCAACCGAGAAAAGAAAAAAAAACCTGGTTGTGAAAAAATTGTGCCACTGAAATGTTGTCCTTGTGGCCTTGTGGGTGATGCAAAACTCAAACAATTATGATAGAAAACAGATGATTATAACAACAACAAAAAAAAAACAAATAATTTCTATATAAAAAAAACAAATATAATAAGATTATTAAGCTGCAATAAAAGGACAAAAATGTTTGCATTTAAATATGACGAACAAAATTTCACTGCTGTCTGCAAAATGTGTGACGACCTCAACTCGCAAAACAATAAAAATCCAAAAATATTCCGTTTAGGTAACCATACAAAACAAAAAACTAACACGAAAACAGCAATGCTACATACCATCATCACGAACATCATGATGGACATCACTGTGAAACACCCAACCACTTGGAGAAGTTGTCAAATTCTGTATAATCCGAATCGGAGACCATAGTGTTGTACCAAGCTTTTCCTGCTGCCTTAATGGCAGAAGCTTCCTCCTGAAACGAACAAAGGAAAATAATGTCAATTTTAAACAATGAACAATATTGAGACAAATGCTTAATAATAAAACATGAGATAACATAGATTTACAATGCTGGCAATGGAGCAAATGCATCAGATAGAACTTACTTGAATTCATCTTCATACATATCAAATCTATGTTAATACTAAAGCACATTTAATCAACTAACTTAAATTCAATAGAGAATAATCAAAAGTGGAGCATCAGTTGCAATAAAGAAAGACACAATTGAAATGCACTAAAAGTCATCATAAAACATAAACTTAGTTTTATGATATAAGAATACATAGTGTATGCTTATATACCAAAGAGCAATGTAAATGGATATATGCTAAAACAACACCAACAACCAATCCTTTTCCCACAAAGTGGGATCGGCTCTATGGATCAAACGGCGTTATAATGTTCTATGATATACCATATTTCTATCTAACTTGCTAAAACATACACCTTTCGTACATGGAATATGATATATGTTATGACAGAAAAGTCATATTTGAAACAAGATGAAATAATGATTGATCCCTAATTACATCATTCGAAGAAAACACATCTGAGCGAAGCACCTAGGCATTGGTATGAAACCAGGGTCATCAGAATGTATGTTGTAAATCGCAAATTACAGAAAATAGAAGCTAGTTCAAATTCCACTATGATAGAGCATCGTAGCACCACCACTAGTTGGCAATACTTGGAACTAAATCACACTACAATAGCAGCCTATTCTATAGCCACCATCTTATTTGACAACACTAACTATCATAAATTTTACATGAATGATCAAGCATGAACACACGTGAATGATAGAAATTAAAAACAACGTTAAATCTAAACCAAACAACATTACACTATGTGCACAGCACAACCTAGGTACATAGAAACTAGCAAAATAAAATTCATTTCAATTCACAATACAAATAAAGCACTATTCAGATCAAAATACAATTAGCACACAATTCAACATTTAACATAATGCCAAGAACAAACATATGTCAAAATTTCATTCAACATTTAGCACAATGCTAAGAACAAACATACATCAAAGTTTCACTATGATACGTTACAGTAGAGGAAGTCTTGCTTGGACACAAGCTATTGTGCACATCAGTTAGGCACATACACACACACACACACACACACACACACACATACATTTCATTTAATGAGTTTTAAAATAGACATTTATTTGATTATTTTCTCTTTCTGCGTTTTCTCGAGTATGTATGTGTGCCTAAATAGACCGCCCAACTGTTTGTGACCAAGTAAATACAATTCAATTCAAAGTCATGCTTGCACACAAGCTTTTTTGCACGTCATTTAAAC
Organism: Medicago arabica; assembly: GCA_946800305.1. Classification (NCBI taxonomy): domain Eukaryota; kingdom Viridiplantae; phylum Streptophyta; class Magnoliopsida; order Fabales; family Fabaceae; genus Medicago; species Medicago arabica. Next base: position 18,987,599 of record OX326965.1, on the reverse strand, counting down.
GCACGGACACACAACACACACATTTCATTTCATGAGTTTTAAAATAGACAATTTCTAATCAAACTGCAATTAGCACATAATTTATAAGTGAAGGCATTAGCACATAATTCATCATAGGGGGGGCTAGATACATGCATTATAGTGATCATTATTCAACACACTAACATACATAGAAACTAGCAGAGAACAAATCAAATTAAAGTACGATTCAAATCAAAGTGCAATAGGCATCAGCACATAATTCATCATTCAACACTATACCAAGAACAAACATACATCAAACATGAAACACACTAACGATCAACTATCTCTAAGCCAAAGTAGCAAATATTAGTAAAACACTATTAACATGATAAACAACAATTATGAGCAAAATATTCAATCGATGTAAAAGTATCACCTTAGAAACAGTCTTCCTCTTCTTGTCAAGCTTCTCTTTCTTAGCCTTAACCCTCTCAGCCTCAGCAAGCAAAGCCATCCTCTTAGCAGTCTTAGCATAAGGATTAAGTCTAAGCATAACATTAAGATTCTTAAGAGGATTCTTCTTAAGGGTAGCGCGCTTAACATCCTTCTTAATCGGCCTCACAACACTCTGCACCTCATCACTGTTAATAATCCTAGTCAAATCTGAATTAACCATCTTAGCCCTAGGTAAAACATACCCTTTTTTCTTCTCACTACCCTTATCAAAAGTTCCGTAAATCGAATCAAGTTTCTCAAAAGCCGATTTAGTCCAAACAACAAACCTACCCAAATGCCCACCAGGTGCAAGTTTCAAAAGATTCAACCTCTCAACATTAGTAATCTCAACACCAGGTATATTCCTAAAAGCTTTCACCAATTTCGCCCCTTCGGTACCATAAACAATCAACGGTCCCTTTCGCGATATATACCTACGATTACGCATCTTACCTTTCCCCGGTCGAATCCCAAGACTAGCCTTCGCTTTCTCAGCATCAGCAAAAGCTCCAATCTTCTTCAAAACACTAATAGCTTCCTTGGTTTTCTCTACTCCTTCAGCTGAATCACCTACAACAAGAGGAAACTCAGGAACAGTTTCAATCCTATGACCACGAGCTAGAACCAGCGATGGAATCGCCGAAGCAGCGATAGCCGAAACAACGGCGTAACGCTTCTGATTCACATTGATTTTCCGGTGCCATTTACGCCAGATTCTGGTCGGAGCAAACATACGACCACCACGGCACATGTTACCGAAAGCAGCTTGACCAGCACGGTGGGTACCACCTCCGGAAACACGAGGAATACGGGAGACAGCACGACCGGTTCCCCATGACTCGGCGGAGGTTTGGTGACCGGCTTTACGGCTGACGGCGTAGGGTTGTCGGGAGTTTTTGGAGATGTTGGAGTGAACGAAGTTGACGATATCGGGACGGATTGAAGCTCTCATTACATCGGGGATTGGGAGGGTGGTTGGTGAATCGGTGGCCATGTCGGAGTCGAGTGTTTGGACGGTGACGAGGGGTCTTGCGGCGGCGGAAGCCATTGCTAGGGTTTCTATGGTGTGTGCGAAATGTTTGAGTCTGAGAAATGGGTTTATATATGTTAGGGTTTTATTGGAATTGGGCTTTGGGCTTAAATTTTGATACCTAAGTTTGAAAATTGCTGTATACACATGTTATAACTTATAAGGTTGAAAAACACGTATAAAAGATAAAATTACCCCGACAGTTAACTACCGTCAGTTTCATTTTTCCTTGGTAGTTAAGTGCTGAGGTGTTGTTTCATCAGATGAAACAGCCACCTGCTCTGCTCCCCCTACTACTCACACTATTTCCTCATCAACTTCCATCTAATCCCCCAAATCCAATATTTTTTCAACAAACCTTGTTCCAAAATAATTGAAGCATCAAACATAGGAGGTATCAACACACTTTTGACGTAAAATAATAGGTATTAAGCATTTTAATCGGCTGATTTTTAGCTGTTTTTGTTGTTTTTTACGTCAGTTTACGTAAACACTAACATGAGACTCATCGACGGTAAGTTGCCGAATTATGGGGGCATCAGCAGTTAACTACCGAAGTAATTTTGGCAGTCAACTACCGAGGAAAACTGGGCAGTTTTACGTAGCTACTGCCTCTGTTTCCAGTTTTGTTTTGGATTTTTTTTGTTTTAATTCATTATGGCATTAATGTTTATGCATTAGTTAGTTGTTAATTTATAGTTTTGTGTTGTTTAATTATAGTAATGGTTGAGAATGCGAAAGATGATCCGGGAGAGACAAAACCAAATTTTGTCGAAAAATCCGAAGATGCAAACTGCCTAAGATTGAAGCCAAACCAAACATTGATGGAGCTATCGTCCATGTTGAAGCTTCAAAAAATGTTGACTTCGGTGTCCTATTTTCACCGCCGGAGAAAAGTATGACTATTGAAAAGTATGTCCTATTTTCACATCAAATCGGTGGATATGGACGTGTTGGACGCCGTGGCCAACGGGCGGCTTCAACTGTTGCACCCCGTTTTCCCAAAGTAAAAATTTCGTAATCAAATCAGAGTATCACATAAAACGGAATGCTACATTTCTTAAATTCTCAAAAATAGAATAAATAATGATTTATTCTTCGTAAGATGATAGTCAAAATTATTCAAACTTCGCAGCAGATAAAATTCAAGTTAACAAAATAGTTTTGGCACGCAGGCCTCATAAAAACTTTTCAACATAAGTTCAACTGAAAACTTAATAATATTAATCTTAATCAATACGTAAGGAATAGAAAATGATTATAAAGGTTCCCATCCTGTTACGTATCAGAGCACCTAAGGACACAGTGAGGGTAGCCACTCACAACAACAAACAGCAGCTAAAGCTTAATCACCTGCAAGTTACCCATATGGAAGGCAACATTTCCAAGCAGAAGGGGTGAGATTCACAAACAACAATAGATATTATAATTCATCAATTAAATTCAACAACAAGAATACATTGTTAATCAACTGTCAATTTATAATTAAGGCAAAGCAACAACAACATTACCAAGCTACGACATCGACGACCCAACCAACAACAACAACGACAACGATGCGACTAATGCAAATGCATGTGGTACCATTTTACGCGCGTTGAATGCTAAGCATTCCGGGGCATAAGCCCCCAACAGTTGAATGAAATAACATTCCAGGGCATAAGCCCTCGACGATTGAGTGATAAACACTCCAGGGCATAAGCCCTCAACGGTTGAGTGAAAACACTCCAGGGCATAAGCCCTCAACAACGTATGAGTATGAATGGACTCACTAGTGTATATTTGCATACAACTTGACAACAGCAACGACAACTACAATATGCATAATCAACTATGACATAAGACTCCAACTTAATCGACAAGACACGACAAAAGGGTACAACAAAGTCTCACAACAAAATTCAACAATTTAGGCAACCTACAGTACTACTCGCTGTGGCGAGTTCAGGAAAATGAGCTACTCGCTATGGCGAGTTGGGGGCGAGCTCAAGGCGAGCAAAATTGGGTGCTCTCGGCATTTTTGACATTTTTCACCTAAAATCTCCATTTTTAAGTCCCCAAAACCCAAATTTGATTTTGTAAAAAGGTGAAATTCATCCATAACTATATTAAGGCACTCAAGTTGATATAAAAATTGGCCCAAAAACCTCATTAAGACAATTAACGATTTTTAATTTAAGCAACTCGCCGTGGCGAGTGCATTTGCTCGCTGGGGCGAGCTATGGGAGTTCACTGCTCGCCTCGCGAGTGGGTCTGCTCGTTGTGGCGAGCTACACAGGCATTGCTTTCCTGGCGAGTGGGTTTGCTCGTCGTGGCGAGTGGCGACTGACAGAACTACGAACTGTACGAACAGACTTCTCATTTTCAACCCCAAACCTCATTTTCAACACCTAAAAACCCATTTTTGATGAATTGCATTACTTCTATGCATACTAACATCAGAACAACAATAAACAACAACAATTTCATGAATTAATCAAGTTATTAACATCTATTTATCTTTAACCTAATTCAATTCATCAACCCTAACAATCCAACATTAATCAATGAATCATAGGACCTAAAGTTGAGAGTTAGCCTCACCCTTACCTTAGATTATCTTCCTGAATTCAAAGTTGTGTTCTTCTCTCCTCTTGCTTCTTCTCTCTTGTTCTAGGTTTTTCTCCCTTTTCTCTGTTTCTCTCTGTTTCTACGTGAAACTGTTTTCTGACTTTCCCCCTTCACTAACTCTTATTAATTCTAATTAATTCCCACCTATTTCTAATTAACACCTATTAAAATATTATTCAATTCATTATAATCCCCAACTTTCTAATAATTATAATTCTCACCTATTTTAATTAAATAATCAAAACAATCATATAATAAAATACATCACACCATAAAATCAACATAAATTATTTAAAATCATATAAACTTATTAAAATCAACCGAAATTAAATAAATAACAACTACGGCGTTACACAAGGCGCTTTTTATTATTATTTTTATTCATTAAAAACCAAACATATTTACTGAACTTTCTTCTATTTCTCTTCCAAAAAGTTAATTGAATTAAAACAACTCCATGTCGGAACAATACTCAATTTTTACTACTTCGGTAGAACTGTGCACTTGCGGTTTTACTCATCAAGTTTTTGGCGCCGCTGCTGGGGAGTTAACTAATTTGATTAACTTTTTCTTAGTGATTAGAATTTTTATTTTTTCTTTATTTTTTCTTTTACTTCTTTCTTCTTTCTTTTACTACTAATCTCTTGTGCCCTTTTTCTTTTATGCGAAGAACTAAAAGCCTAGGTGAATTCGTTCCCGAGATCAAAAGATATTTACGTAAAAGAAAGAAAAACGCACAAAAAGATTCTATTATGGCTGAACGATCCCTCAAGGATTATGCAACACCATCTACGGATGAACCACAAGCCATTATTGTGTACCCATCAGTTGAGGGTAACAACTTTGAGATTAAAGCTGCACTACTCAACTTGGTGCAACAAAATCAGTTTTCTGGATCACCCGTTAGGCTGCACCTCTTCCCTTTCTCCTTAAGAGATAGAGCTAGTACCTGGTTCCACTCATTAGAGGTTGGTTCCATTACCTCATGGGATCAAATGAGGCAAGCATTCCTTGCCCGATTCATTCCCCCCTCTAAAACTGCTAAGCTTAGAGACCAAATCACACGGTTCAACCAAAAGGATGGGGAATCCCTTTATGATGCTTGGGAACGTTTCAAAGAAATGCTCAGACTTTGTCCCCACCACGGCTTAGAAAAATGGCTTATAGTTCATACTTTTTATAATGGTTTATCATACACCACAAAAATGACTGTTGATGCAGCTGCAGGTGGAGCTCTAATGAACAAAAACTATACAGAGGCATACGCTTTGATTGAAGACATGGCCTAGAACCACTATCAATGGACTAATGAAAGGGCCATCACCGCTCCTGCACCCTCTAAAAAAGAGGCAGGTATGTATGAAGTCTCTAACTTTGATCATCTTGTTGCAAAGGTTGATGAATTAACCCAAAAATTTGAAAAATTAAATGTTAATGCTATCACACCTGCTTTTGTATCCCCTCCTTATGAAATTTGTGGTGTGTTTGGTCATATTGGTGTTGATTGCCAGCTAGGTAGTGCTATTAACGATGTTGAGCAATTAATAATAAAAGCGCCTTGGGATTATTGGTTTGTCATGGTGACAAATCCTTCACATCTCCTTTAGGTCTTATTGAGTGTGTTTCGTTAGCAACCAGGCCTATTTTCATGGTTGATTGCTATTGAAATCCTTGAAGCTTGAAACTTTATTGTCTCAAGGTTAGCTAGATTATTTTCATGTTTCGCAATCCTTGTCTAATTTTACTTGTTCCATTATCAAAACTTCATCTTTCGATCCTTCGCTTGGTATTTGTGATTATGAGTTAACAACTATTAAACTTCGCTTTTCTCTCCATCGATTAATACTTGTTAATTCATTATAAAAATGGTGAAATAGAATAGAAAATAGATTTACATAAAATTAGGGTTCGAGGCTTGGTTTGATAGGGATTCGGTCATTAGACTCATCCAACAATCCCAAGACAAAGAAGTCTACTCACTCATGTTCATTGTAGTATAGAAGAGAAGAAGAAGAATATAAAATAAAATAACAAGAAAAGATTCAAGTATGGGGGAGTTTGATAAGTCAATAATTAGCGTCTTTTAAGTGTTTATTTTAGTTTATTTTATTTAGATTTTATGTGTTTTTATTAACTTTCTATAACTATTTTACTTCAATTGCTTGTTATTTAATTTCAGGAACAAATAGGTGAAAGATTGAGTCTTGGAGCAAAATAATGGATTTGGAGCTGATTAAAGACAAAAATATAAAGATCATGTGCAAAAATATCAGGCATGGCCGTGCCTGACAATGGTAAGGTCGTGCCTCCAAAGTTATCAAAGGAGGCCATTTTCCCGAGAGACTGGGACGGCCCGTGCGCGATGCTCATTCCCCCTTTGTTGTTTTCGCTTACAAGCCTGGCACGACCCATGCCAAGCTAGGCACGGTTGTGCCAAGGTTTCAGGCTGTTATTTTGCTATGTTTTTGACCTAAAAGCCCATGGGTTTCCTTGAGGAACATTCGAGTGATTGATTTCTTAGGGCTTAAGTCAGCTTTAGACTATAAAAAGAGCAGCTAGAAGACTTGTATCTCCATCTTTTGTTCTTAGGAATTTTATGTGACAACTATTGTTTTGAATAAAAGTTCTTCTTTCATTACCTTTTTATTCTTCTTGCTATCTAATTTCATGTTCTTCTTCTTCTTCTCTATGTCTACGATGAACATGAGTGAGTAGACTTCTTTGTCTTGTGATTGTTGGATGAGTCTAATGACCTAATCCTATTCAAACCAAGCCTAGAACCCTAATTTTATGTAACCCTATTTTTCTAATCTAATTTCGTCGTTCTTCATACTTAGTAATAAGTATTAAACGAAGGACCGAAAGGTGAAGTTTAATAATTGTTATTTCGTCATCTCAAATATTAAACAAAGGATTGAAAGATGAAGTTTGATATTGGAACAAATGAAATTAGACAAAGTTTTCGAAACATGAGAATAGTCTAGAAAACCTTGAGACCATAAGGTTTCGTTCTTAAAGGGTTTCAATAACAATCAACCCTTAGAATAGGCGTGGTTGTTATTGAGGCACATTCATGGAGACCGAAAGGAGATATGAAATACCTTAGAGAAACCTGTCTTTAGAAAATAGGTCTAATATAAAATTAGTATATAGGTTTGGATTGTGAAAGATTTGTCATTATGATGAACCAACGATCCCGAGGCTCTTTTTATTATTATTTTCAAACAATTAAAAGTCTAAACTTTTAAAACCCTAATTCTTCAGCTAATCAATTGAAAAGCAAAATCAATTTACACAACTCCCTGTTGGAATGATACTCTATTTTTACTACTTCGGTAAAACTGTGCACTTGAGGATTTTACACATCAAGTTTTTGGCGCCGCTGCCAGGGAGTTAAGTAATTTTAGTTAACTTTTTAGTACCGGTTAGACTGAAATTTTTCTTTTTCTTTATTTTTTTTCTATCTTCAAACTGCTTTGATCTAGGACATGGCTCAAAACCACTATCAATGGACTTCTTCCCTTGATCACTTGAATGCTACGGTGGACGCACTTTTTCAAAAATTCTATAAGTTAACTTTTAGTGGTGTCACACTTGCCCCTGTTTTACCACCTTGTGAAGTTTATGGAATGTTTGGTCATACTGGTGTTGAATGCTAACTAGGTAGTGTTGTTGGAAGTTCTGAGCAAGTAAATTATGCTCAATATAATCAAGGAATGAGGTCAAATCAAGACTTTTATAAAACTCCTCAAAATCCTTTTGGACAACAAACAACACCACCCGGTTATGCAAACAACCAAAGAGTCCCTCAAAAATCCAGCTTGGAACTTTTGCTAGAAAGTTATGTAATGGGTCAATCCAAGCAGTTACAATAACTTAAAAATCAAAGTGGATTTTTGAATGACTCTCTCGCTAAGCTTTCATCAAAAGTGGTTTCTATTTGTACTCACAAAAAAATGCTAGAGACTCAAATCTCTCAAGTAGCCCAACATGTGGTATCTTCCTTACGAACCTCCGGAATATTTCCGAGCCAACCTGAAGCTAACTCAAAATGCCAAATGAATGTTATTAGAAATTGTAGGCAGTTTAAGGACTCCGTTGTGAAAACAAAGACAAATGAGGTAGAGTGAAAAACCACAAGGTGAGGAAACCAAGGTAGAGAGTGAAAATCCAAATGCACCACCACCTTATAAACCAAAATTTCCTTTCCCATAAAAGTTTGCTAAGTTTAAGTTAGATGAGCTATTTAGGAAATGTTTTGAAATGCTTAACAAGCCCTACACTATTGTTCCTTTTACCGAAGCTTTGTCTCAAATGCCCTCCTACGCAAAGTTTTTAAAAGAAATTCTTTCTAACAAAAGAAAAATTGAGGAGGATGAGAGGTGAACCTTACAGAAGAATGTAGTCCAATCATCCAAAACAAATTGCCACATAAACACCAAACAAGGTGATCGTAGAAACTGGTAATGGTTGGTCACCAAGATATTTAAAACAATCAAATGCCAAATCAGTTGATTCTTAAGAGGGTCGGAAGCAAACACATCAATAAGGAGACATCATTGACTCTGGGGGGCAGGAGCTGCACTACCTGACTTCCCACGTGAAGATGTTGTTATTTTGAAAACCCAAAGTAGCTTATGTAATTCCTTCTTTCAAATGAATGTCAGGTGATCAGAAAGACTTAATTCCCACCTCTCTTATGTGAAATGAAGAAAGAACTTTTCTCGGTTGATTTAGGGTTGAGGTTAGAACCTGTTTCCTCATAATATCTCTTACACAAGCGCAAGAAAAAGCTGGACCACACACACACACTCACTTGAGACATGTTGTTGGGTTGAATAGGTTCATGAGAAATGCTTGAAGTTGTGATTAGGGTACGCCTAGAACAAAACCTTGGAGGAGACAAAAGTTTTAATTGTGTTGTCATATGTTAATTTTGTTGAATGCTGCTAATGTTTATGCCTTTTGCTTGAGGACAAGCAAAGATTCAAGTATGGGGGAGTTTGATAAGACAATAATTAGTGATTTTTAAGTGTTTATTTTAGTTTATTTTATTTAGATTTTATGTGTTTTTTTTACTTTCTAGAACTATTTTACTTCAATTGCTTGTTATTTAATTTCAGGAACAAATATGGTGAAAAATTGAGTCTTGGAGCAAAAGAAAGGGTTTTGGAGCATGATTAAAAGATAAAAGGATCTAGAGCATGAATTGGAGCTGATTAAAGACAAAAATATAAAGATCTTGTGCAAAAATATCATGCATGGCCGTGTCCGACAATGGACTGGTCGTGCCTCCAAAGTTATCAAAGGAGGCCATTTTCCAGAGAGACTGGCACAACCCGTGCCTGTGGTGGCACGGCCGTGTGCGATGCCCAGTCCCCTTTTGCTGCTTTCATTTACAAGGCTGGCACGGCCCATGCCAAGCTAGGCACGGTCGTGCCAAGGTTTCAGGCTATTATTTGCTATGTTTTTGACCTAAAAGCCCATTGGTTTCCTTGAGGAAAATTCTAGTTGTAACACCCCGTTCTCCCAACAGTATTAATTAACAAATTAAATCAGAGTTTTTCACCAAAAACGGAATGCTACATTTTCGTTCAAATAAAATCTCCGAATTAACGGATGAATAAATATTCTCCAATAAAATAGTCAATAATAATTAACTTCAAAACCTCGTAGCGGAATTATTTTAAAGCAACTAAATAATCTTTGGCACGCAGGCCTCATCAAAAGTTTCATAAATCAAAATTAATACGTAAGGAAAGAGAAAACAAGCAACAAATTCCCGTCCCATTACGTATCAGAGCCCTAAGACACTTGAGCCGACATCTCTACTAATCTTCATTACCTGCACTTGCCCACAAGGCGGCAATTCCAGCAGAAGGGGTGAGATTCACAAACAACAATAGATAACATAATTCACCAATTAAACTCAACAGCAACAGTATAATGAATAATCAATTATCATTTATAATTTGAACAATTCAACAACATGGTCAACAACGACACCGACAACTTAACCGACAACAACAACAACGACAACAACTACAACAACTACAACAACTACAACGACAGCAACAATGCAACTAATGCAAATGCATGTGGTACCATTTTACGCGCGTTGAATGCTAAGCATTCCGGGGCATGAGCCCCCAACGGTTGAATGAAATAACATTCCAGGGCATAAGCCCTCAACAGTTGAGTGATAAACACTCCAGGGCATAAGCCCTCAACGATTGAGTGTAAACACTCCAGGGCATAAGCCCTCAACAGTGGTATGAGTATGAAATGGACTCAATGGTGTATATCTACATACAACCCAACGACAGCAACAACAACTACTATATGCATAATCAGCTATGGCATAAGACTCCAACTTAATTCGACAAGACACAACAAAGGTCACAGCGAAGCATCACAACAAAATTCAACAACTTAAGTAACCTACAGTATTACTCGCCGTGGCAAGCTACTTTACTCGCCGTGGCGAGTTCAGAAAATTGAGCTCCTCGCCGTGGCGAGTTGGGGGCGAGCTCAAGGCGAGCAAAAGTGGTTGCTCTCGGCATTTTTGACATTTTTCACCTAAAATCTTCATTTTTAAGTTCCCAAAACCCGAATTTAATTCTGTAAAAAGGTGCCATTCATCCCTAAACATATTAAGGCACTCAAATTGATATAAAAATTCACCCAAAAACCTCATTAAGACAATTAACAACTTTTTAATTAAGCAACTCGCCGTGGCGAGTGCATCTGCTCGCTGTGGCGAGCTACGGGTGTTTCATTGCTCGCCTCGCGAGTAGAATTGCTCGCTGTGGCGAGTTACACAGGCACTGCTCGCCTGGCGAGTGGGTTTACTCGCCGTTGCGAGCGGCGATTGACAGAACTACGAACTGTACGAACAAACTTCTACTTTTCAACCCTAAACCCCAAATTCAACACCCAAAGGCTCAATTTTGATGAATTTCATCATCCCTATGCATTCTAACATCAGAACAGCATAAAACAACAACAATTACATGAATTCATTAAGTTATTAGCATCAATTCATCTTAACCTAATTCAATTCATCAACCCTAACAATTTTACATTCATCAACGAATTAAGAACCTAAAGTTGAGAGTTAGTCTCACCCTTACCTTAGATTGTCTTCCTGAATTAAAAGCAGCGTTCTTCTCTCCTCTTGCTTCTTCTCTCCTCTTCTAGGTTTTCCCCCTTTTCTTGTTTTCTCACTGTTTCTACGTGAAAACTGATTCTGACTCTTTCTTCCCTTATTAATACCTATTAACTTCTCCTTAATTCCAATTAACTCCTATTAAATTATTAAATAATTCATTTTAATCCCCAACCTTCTAATAATTATAATTCTCACCTATTTTAATTAAATAATTCAAAACAATCATATAATAAAATATAACACACCATAAAATAAACATAGATTATTTAAAATCACATAAACTTACTAAAATCAATTGAAATAAAATAATCGACAACTAGGGCGTTACACTAGTGATTGATTTCTTAGGGATTAAGTTAGTTTCATGCTATAAAAAGAGCAGCTAGATGACTTGTATCTCCATCTTTTGTTGGGAATTTTATGTGACAACTATTTCTTTGAATAAAAGTTCTTCTTTCATTACCTTTTTATTCTTCTTCTTCTTCTTCTTCTTCTTTTTCTTCTTCTTCTTCTTCTTCTTCTTCTTCTTCTTCTCTATGTCTATGATGAACATGAGTGAGTAGACTTCTTTGTCTTGGGATTTTGGGATGAGTCTAATGATCTAATCCTATTCAAACCAAGCCTAGAACCCTAATTTTATGCAACCCTACTTTTCTAATCTAATTTCATCGTTCTTCATACTTGCTAACAAGTATTAAACAAATGACCGAAAGCTGAAGTTTAATAATTGATATTTAGTCATCTCAAATATCAAACGAAGGATCGAAAGATGAAGTTTGATATTGGAACAAATGAAATTAGACAAAATTTTTGAAACATGAGAATAGTCTAGAAAACCTTGAGACCATAAGTTTTCGTTCATAAAGGGTTTCGATAACAATCAACCATGAGAATAGGCGTGGTTGTTATTGAGGCAGATTCATGGAGACCGAAAGGAGATATGAAATACCTTAGAGAAACATGTCTTTAGAAATTAGGTCTAACATAAAATTAGTATATAGGTTTGGATTGTGAAAGATTTGTCATTATGATGAACCAACGATCCCGATGCTCTTTTTATTATTATTTTCAAACAATTAGAAATCCAAACTTTTAAAACCCTTATTCTTCAGCTAATCAATTAAAAAGAAAAATCAATTTACACAACTCTCTGTTGGAACGATACTCTATTTTTACTACTTCGGTAAAACCGTGCACTTTCGGATTTTACACATCATAATGTCTTTCAAGACCTCTTGAATCTTCATTCATGGTCTTCCCAAGATCTTCATAAGTCTTCAAGATGTTTTGTTTTTCCGATTTTCATGATTTATTCTTGAATTACATCAAAACACTCTTGAATTGCTATGTTTCGGAAAAAACTAGAATTACAAGACTCAAATAGAAAACAATACAAAATATCTCTAAAGTCATAGACAATTGTTCTAATACTCCTCTATTTTTTATAGTAAAACTAAATAAAAATGACTGAAAATTATGCTAAGAATAATGTAAGATGACATGTCATCAGTAACCTAAACCAAACAGGCCCTTAAAGGAGGAAGGGAAGAGTAATTTACTCTAAAAACAAAGAAAATAAAATATAATATGAAAAAAAATTGATAAACAAAATGTCCATTGGACATTATAAGTTAAAATTCATTTATTTATTAATGAGTTTATTTTATTGTGTGAAGTCTCGTAAAACATACATATACTTATTTAATATTGTTGCGAGCCTCCAAGCCTTAATCACTATACACAAGCAGGGGTATGGTTAACGCAACAACGACACATTCTATACCTACATTGATTATAGCAAATGAAAAAATCACATTGTTGCTTGCATTTCACCTTACAATCATGGCAATATTGATCGGAGCTTTCATCGATGCTCATATCTAGAGATTGAGTTTTGCCACACACTTGAGTTACAACGAGCATAATCACTAACATCATCATCATCATGGTGATACCTTTCTTTAACCCATTTACTGCCATAGCTCTTCTCAATGTTTATATTTCCTATATCTCTATTCAATGTTTACACAAAACATATTTATAGCCATAAATTAGTAGATGAATTTTATTATTAATGAATATACTTTTTTTTTATTATGAAATATTTACCTTCATTTGACTCAACGTTCATATTGACTTTGTTTTGACTCAATTTTTATAATAATGTGTATACTTTGATTTGATTCAATGTTTATATTTTCTAGCGCTCTATTCAATGTATTTACATAACTTATTTATATCAATAAATTAGTAAATAATATTTATTGCTAATGTGTATACCTTTTATTTTATGTTGAAATGTATACCTTCATTTGACTCAATTTTTATATTAACATGTATGCTTTGATTTGACTCAATTTTTATATTAATGTGTATACTTTGATTTGACTCATTGTTTATATTTCCTATATCTCTATTCAATGTTTTCACAAAACATATTTATAGCCATAAATTAGTAGATGAAATTTATTATTAATGAATATACTTTTTTTATATTTTGAAATATTTACCTTCATTAGACTCAATGTTCATATTGACTTTCTTTTGACTCAATTTTTATAATAATGTGTATACTTTGATTTGATTCAATGTTTATATTTTCTAGCGCTCTATTCAATGTATTTACATAACTTATTTATATCAATAAATTCGTAAATAATATTTATTGCTAATGTGTATACCTTCATTTGACTCAATATTTAGATCAACATGTATACTTTGATTTGACTCAATGTTTATATTTCCTAGATTCCAATATTTTACTAAATACATAAATATATATATATATATATATATATATATATATATATATATATATATAAAGGCGGTTTATTGAGGTGCCTGGCGCATGGAAAAGCGCGAGCACATGAATTTTGCGTAGGGCGCATGGCTGGCTATGTAACACCCATACTAAATTTATCTAGAATATTTAGCATGTGCGTTAACTTAGTACTAGATACATTAAAATTACAGCAGAATTTCTTCCGAATGAATATATACATCACTACAAGTTCGTACATATGATAAAAATGACAACTGTCAGATACATATTTAAAATACATGAAAATATTCTAAAACTGGTATGAAACGAACATTTGACGATAACTCATTCATCTGTATATTTGCCTCCTCTTGCTACGAGCAACTTGCTGATCTGTAAAATAAATAAATGGATTGGGGTGACACAGGATGTCTCAGTGAGTTCCACCTATCCTAGGCTGTAGACAATCTTGGAAAACCTATGATCGACATCTGTCTAAACTCAACCCATTTTGGGTTTATACGGTTATTTCTGCATAACTAAACAATTTGGGGAAAACTAGGATCCTCAACTGTGTTCTACCATAGGTCTGATATTAAGCATAAGCATATTCATATTCAGTTCATTAGGTTGACAAACATTATTATCTGGGTTGATTTTACGGAATGGATTACCAGTGGAGTAACTGCTGACAGATCATCTTGCGTTATTCTTAGCATGTTTTTCAGAAATTTTCATTAGGTTTTAGCAGCAAAAAGGAGGAATATTAGAACAATTACCTATGATTTTGGGACTTTTGTAATGTTTTCTATATTTGAGTCTGTAATTATAGTTTTCCCGAAACGTAGCAATTTTAGGGGGTTTTTGAATTAATTCACATAGAAATCATGCAAACCGGAAAATAAGAACATCTGAAGAATTGTGAAGATTCAAGGAAACAAAGAATGAATATTCAAGAGGCCTCAGAAGACTTATAACTGAGAGAAATTTTGTTCCCTAGTTCTGAGGCAAGTTATTTGAAGACAAGGACCTAAAACAACGGAAAATCGAAGAATTTGGGCCCAAGTAAGATGTCATGCGCCTAGCAAATGAACCATGTGTCTAGCACATGGAATGGCATGTCATGCGCCTAGGGCATGGTTTTAGCCATACATTCATGTGATAGGAACACTAGCAATGGGCCCCGTGCATCTAAAAATGCGGGGCACAATCGTCTTTTTCTTGCTTTTATTTTGGGTAAAGCCCGCACTTTTAGCCCAAACCCAGATAGAAATTGTAACACCCAAGGCTGACGAGGGCGGGGAGTAGTCTCCGGTGCACAAGGCACGTCAATGAGCGGCTCCCGACAGCTTCTAGAGGACCCGAATCACATCAGAATGTGATGGATCTTGAGGTTGTGTAGGTATGAGACTACATGGTGGAAGGAAGGCTTATATGAATTGTTTGGTACTACCTATATCAACAAGATGCATCTTCTTTTTGTTAGCCTTTTCCATAAGAATTCCACAGTTAAGCATTCTTGACTTGGAGTAGTCTTTGGATGGGTGACCTACCAGGAAGTTTCCCGGTAAGTGTGCCAGTTAGGACAAAACACACTGAGAAGACTTGTATTGGTTTGTAGGTCAGTTGGAAATGCTTAAAGTTGTGTGGGATGTTACATAAACTCTCACTATAAATACGAGCCTTTCTCATTCATAAATTCTCGTTCAGAACTGTGGCAGTTCAAGAGGAAGGCGTCCTTGAAGCTTCAAGAGAGTTTCTATCTTCTCCTTGATTTTCTATGGTATGTTTTTATCTTTAGCAATTTGTTTTTAGTTACCATGTGTGACTAAATCTTTTTAGGTTAGAGTTTTAAGATGAACCTCTGTATATTTTTGTTGGATATTTATTTAATTTAATGTCGTGTATATTTTATTTATTTTGTTGTACGCTATTATGTTTTATTAGGAAAATAGTTTATTTTTGTGATAGGTGCAACCCTAGATTAGGTACTTAGGTTGTGACAGGGCCTAATATTGCTATCACTAACCGGATTCTTATATCTTGATATTTATATCCTTTTACTGATAACTATCTGTCTAGGATGTAAGTGATTATTAATTAGCTAAAAACTATTAAGACTAGGTGGTGCCCTACCGAACGTAGGAATTAACTGGTTAGTATTTAGGGAAACAAGTGCCTAGCTGAAGAAAATAAGATGTAACTTAATAGAATCATTCTCTTGAAACCCTTAGTAAGGTAGACGTAGATTAGGGTTGCCCGTTTGTAGAACTATTTATTAAGTATGTGTAGAGAGAGTGTTCTATGTGTGTCGTAAAATTCATAGATGGGTAGACCTAAGGGAACCTTGACCTTCATTGCCTTGGGAAACACTGGAAAGTCAATTTAAGTTTATGTTTCAATTACCTTTGAATTAGAAAGACCCCGCACGTAAGGATCACCGTGCGATCAACATGTGTAGTTATCTAGAGGTGGGATAAACCTAAGTAGGTTAGTAACGCCCAACGACCTCATCACTTCTATAGTCTACCTAAGATAAATAAATGTGACATTAATGTTACTTAATATCCAACAATATATACATGGGGATTCGAAGAATCCTAACCGCTGATTACTTTTCTGCAACCAAAAACACGTGAACTTGCTCCGATGCAAACAAATAAAAATTGCCCCCTAACTTTTATACCGTCAACTTACAAAAATAAGTAACACGAATTGTTTGGATGAAACGATATTACCTATGGATACAATACTCTACTTATCACTTTATTACTTGGTAAACGATTTGGTACACTTGCCTAATCTGCACATCAAGCTTTTGGCGCCGTTGCCGCCGATTGTTAATGTTTTCAACTAAACAATTTAAATTACTTATTCTCTAAATCTCTACTTTTCTTAAGCAAACTGTGCATAGTTTGGACCTACAAATAAGCAGGTGACCTACAAAGAAGAAGCTTAGATAAAATGGGAGACGATCATCGCATTACTCAAGGAAACTACGGAATGCTAGATAATTTGGATGAAATCTTTCTTGGGTTCCAACCAGCAAACCCAATAGTTTTCGACATTAAGAATAGTGTTCTAGTAAACTTGACAACTAACCAATTTGCAGGTAAGGAGTATGAGGATTGTAACGCTTATTTGACGTTGTTTGTTGATACATGCAACACAAATAATCCGCCAGGAATATCGGAATCAGATAGGTAACGAATCAGACTATTTGGTTATTCTCTAAAAGGAAGAGAAAAAGACTGGCTAGACGCATTGCCAAAAGGAATTATCACCTCATGGGACCAGCTCAAGGGGAGATTCTTGGATATGTAACTCCCCACGACTAAGTACTTAGCTCTTAAAAAGGAGACTGCAGGTTTCAAACAACAAGAAAGAGAAACGATGTATGACGCTTGGGAGAAATTCAAGATATCGTTAAAATGGTGTCCATGTCATAATTTTTCAAGCATGGATCAAATATTTTACTTCACATCATGACTTCACCCGACAACTAGAATGTTGTTAGATGCTTCAACTAAGGGAGCTATAAAAACTAAAATTGTAGAGGAAGTCTGAGAGCTAATAGAAAACATGACACAAAATGACTACGGGCCTCAAGGAAAATATGAAGACCCACAACAGGGTAGGAAGGATACGACAATGGAAGAAAACCTACTTTCCAGCAACAAGTTAATGAAGAAACATATAGTAGAATTATCAAAGAAGTTGGAAGAGTCTGAATTAAACCACTACGAGGCAAATGTGCTATTTGTAAAAAGCCCCAAGAAAATGTAAATTACTTAAATATCTTCGTAGGACAAGAGCAGGATGAAAGGCAACAACAAACAGAACACCCAGAAGGCTGAGACAGAAACTTTTATAGGACATACACACCTGCCAAGAACTAACAACTAGTTGAAGCCTAAGAAGAGCATACCAAATTCCTGGAGAGTTTACATGCAACTGAGGGAGACATAAATATGATGGAAGAGCCAGTCGCATATATGACAACCACGGATGGAATGGATGCTTATCCCCAATCGGACTACGAAGCATGTCTAATGGTTGAAAACAACGTAGCTTCCACAAAGGCTTTATACAAAACAAGAAAGAGGAAAAGTGGATGCACGCTAAAAGGTATACGAAACAAAAGGGTGGAAGATGCGTATGATTCTGAGGAAAAACAGGAGAATAGTGAAACCTTAACATGTGAGAAACAGGAAGACCAGGACCATTCGCTATATCTATCCAAATAGGTCATTCTTCAAAAAGAAAAGCATTATTTGATCTAGGGTTAAATATCAACACTATGGATTTATTAACCTTAAGACAAATCAAGAGATTGGAAGTGAAACCCACTATGATTTAAATAGGGCTTGCAAATGGGAACACTATGGATGTACCAATAAAAATTACTAATTTATCATTCTTGATGGATTTCTTTATATTAGAGATGAAAGAATATTGCTTCAGTCCTATATTTTTGGGCAGACCATTCCAGGCCACAACAAGAGCAATCATTGGCGTTGACAAAAAGGAATTAGCAATCAGAAGTGAAAAGGAATATGAAATCTTGAAATTTCCATCTATGAGTAGGGGAAAGATGAAAGAGAAAAAAGAACCAGACCCTGATTTCAACGAAGATGAGATCAAGGAGCCTGAAGGACAGGGGTTCCTAAGAACAAGTTAGACACATCTGCCAGGCTCGGGATGCTAAACACGCACTGAGTAGGAGGCAACCTATTTCGTCAAACTAATGACTCAAAAGAATCGTTGAATAAGAGGCAACCTATTGACCGTCGGGACTCAGACGTTAAACAAGTGCTGAATGGGAGCAACCCATTATCTTTATTTTTGCATTTTTCTTTTTGCTAAGCTGAGATGACTTGACTAATCAGTTTCTTTTCTTTTTCTGTAGCTTTACTTTCAAGTATTATCTAATAAAAAATTATTTATTTTGCATTTACATATACAACCTTTCCTTTTATGCTTAAATTTGTTTTAGTATTAGGTATTCATTCAAATCATTTTAGGTCGTGGCTAGTTTACTCTTACATTCAAGAACGATACTTTAAGGGGCTTGCTAGTGAAGGTACTTATATGATCACCTACTCTTTTCCGAATAGCATAACCGGTGAGATTTAGAGCCAAATATTTCCATATTCATTCTAGGTTGTTAGATACTTAAATATTCCAATACATATTATGAGTGTTCCGTATGCATGTTATTATTGCTTGAATTTGCGGCCGTTCTTTACGGACAATCGGATCGTTCTTTGCTGCTCTGCTATAAATGAGATGAATGACTCCTAAGCGTAACTCCCGAAATTATGTTTTTCTTTCGTTACTTGAGGACAAGAAACAATTTAAGTTTCGGGTTGTGATGACAGGTCATCTTACGTTATTCTTAGCATGTTTTTCAGTAATTTTCATTAGGTTTTTACAGCAAAAAGGAAAAGTATTAGAACGATTACCTATGATTTTGGGACTTTTGTAATGTTTTCTATATTTGAGTCTATAATTCTAGTTTTCCTGAAACATAGCAATTTTAGGGGGTTTTTGAAGTAATTCACACAGAAATCATGCAAATCGTCAAATCAAGAACATCTGAAGAATTGTGAAGATTCAAGGAAACAAAGAACGAAGATTCAAGAGGCCTCATAAGAATTACAATAGGGAGGAATTTTTTCCCTAGTACTGAGGCAAGTTATTTGAAGACAAAGGTCTAAAACAATGGAAAATCGGAGAATTTGGGCCCAGGAAAGATGTCATGCGCCTAACACATGAACCATGTGCAAGTTGGAACAAAATGTGTTTAACATTACCACCTTAAGTTTCGATGATAACAAAGTATTAAAAAGTCAATTGGATTTGCTAATATTTGTTCAAGTGTGCAGGACCATAGACAAAAATTTATAAGTCGTAGACTCAAGTATTGGTTTTGGAAAAATAAATGAGAGCAATGGAATTTACAAAGGAAGCTTATGTTGCAAGATAGACTCTGAAGATAAAAAGAGTCTGAAGACCATCAGAAGCTGACGTCATCAGAGAGTCTGAAGATCATAAGAAGGTGGAGTTCATCAGAGTCTGAAGATTGGAAGCTGGAGTTAGTTAAAAGTTGTTATTATGAATTTGTATCATTGCAGAAGGAATAACATCCTGGAGCAACGACTATTTTAAAGGAATAGAAGGAATTGGACGCTTATCCACTGAAGAACGCAAGAAAATTTCAATAGTAAAATTGTAGAACCACTACTCCACTCTTCATGTATGCAATAGTACAAGATAACAATTGTGTCTATGTTGGTTACACTATATTCAAGGAATGCATTTGAAATTGTTCCTTTTAGGACAATAACCAAGTCAAGCAACAGATCATTAGAGATCATCAAACTTCAACAATGACTCTTTTTGGCGTGCTGGCAATCAAAACCGTCTCTTTCACACCTCTATATAAAGGAGTGAAGAGTTGAAGATTGTATGAGACTCACAACAATTTTGCAAGTACCAAAACTCTGCTGAATTGTTTTCACATCAAAGTTCACTTAGAATATCTTAACAACTTTCATATCTTAGAAATTCTAGAGTCTTAAGAGTGTGTATCTGATTTGTATTTGTGAATACCACTGGTTGTATATCAAGAGTTCAAAACCTCAAAGAATATTCTGTGTAATTCTGTTTGATTATAAGTCTCTTGCTTTTGTGCTTGAGCATAGGAAGTCTCTTGCGTGTGTACTTGAGCATAAGAAATCTCTTCCTTTTGTGCTTGAGTAGTTTGAAGTCTCTTGCTTTTGTGCTTGAGAAATTGTAATCAGGTATTGATTTTAGTGAACTCTACTTGCAAGTACTAGGGGACATGACTACTTCCGGATTGTGGAAGGAACCTGTATAATTGCTTTGTGTCTTTCTCTTCTCTCTCTCTATTTTATCCGCTGCATAAGACTCTTAACCTTGTTCTAGACTCTGAACTCTATCAGACTCAGAACATTGAACTTAGTTTTAAAAAGAAGAAAAATCTAACACAATTCAACCCCCCTTCTTGTTTTTTTATCACCTTTAGTTGGTACCAGAGCTCAAGTTCTGTTGTCTTAGCACTTAACACTATAACATAGATCGATCAGAGAAAAGTGTGTTATCTGTTGAAGTTCCAGTTCTGGTCATAATGTTGTTGCATATGATTATGGAACTTCTGAAGAAAAGTCATATGGTTCTAACAAGCCTCCAATGTTTAATGGAGATCCTGAAACCTTCTCTTGGTGGAAAACCAAAATGTATAGTCACATTATGGGTTTGGATGATGAAATTTGAGATATTCTTGAAGAAGGTGTTGGTGACTTGGTTTTGGATGAAGAAGGAGCTGCTCTTGATAGAAAGAAACACACTGTTGCTGAATAGAAGAAGATGTACAAGAAACATCACAAGATCAGAAGCATTCTTGTTGCTGCTTTACCTCACAAGGAGTGTCTGAAGATGAGTGATAAATCTACTGCTAAAGCAATGTTTGCTTCCTTGTGTTCTAATGATGAAGGTAACAAGAAAGTCATAAAACATAAAGCTACTATGCTTGTTCATCAATATGAGTTGTTCATGATGAAAGATTATGAGGACATTGAGACTATGTACTCAAGGTTCCAGACTCTAGTCTTTGGACTTCAGATACTGAAGAAAAGTTATGTAGCTTCTGATCATGTAAACAAGATTATGAGAAGTTTACCTCCTAGATGGAGACCTAAAGTTACTTCTATTAAGGAAGCAAAGGATCTAAATACTCTAAGTGTTGAAGATCTGAAATTCTAGTGTACTTGTTTTAAGATGCTCTGTGCGATGTTTCAACGTTTAAAATGTTCCGTTTAATGTTCCAACATCATGTAGTAAACAAATAAAAACAAGAAAATAAATGACAAGAAAGTAAAAGGCACAGTGAGTTTGTTGACCCAGTTCGGTGACAAACACACCTACTCTGGGGGCTACCAAGCCAGGAAGGAAATTCACTAGTGTAGTCCTTATTCAAAAGCTCTCAGCAAACTCCTCGTTTACACTTATAACCTAGGACCTACCCGTATTGAATTCAACCTAGGAACTCCTAGATCTGAGATCCCATCTCACTATCCTACAACCAATCACAGCCCCTGTGATTATCAGACTCAAAACACACAAATGGTGAAGTTAACTTCAAACAAACAACTACGACCTTGCTTAAAAGCTTTGGTGTAGCACAACGAGTTTACAGCTCAATAAACACTCCTTAGCATGTATCAAGATGATACAAGAAAGGCTCACAAATAAAACAGTACTAGACTTGCATCAACACGATACAAGAGTAGAACACACAAAGACTCAAAACCCTAAAAGCTAAACTTTTTAGAATGACAGCTTGAATACCTAATTAGGTATTGAAGTCTTACTTTTATACTGAAGCAATATGGGTTAATATACCTTGTTGGGCTTCAGAACAAAGTAGATCGTTCAGCTAATCTACAAAACATGAATCAATAACAAATAAGGAAAGTCCTAAGAAGTAGGAACATCTTTTCGGAACTTCCAAACATATCAATTTAATCCCAAAAATATTGTTTCTCCTTTGGGAATAAAAGAAAACAGATATGCGCGTTGCTTGTGTTGGAACAAAGGTGTTCAACAATACCACGTTTTGAGTTTTGATGATAACAAGGTATTAAAAAGTTGTCAATTGGATATTGCTAATATTTGTTTAAGTATGCAGGATATCAATTAAGATTTGTATCTTAGAAAGTATTCTGTTTGAACAATGTTAAAGAGCAATAAATCCAGAGAAGCTTGTTGCTTGTGAATTTGTATCGAAGAGAGTCTGAAGACTGTATCGAAGAGAGTCTGAAGACTGTATCGAAGAGAGTCTGAAGACTGTACCGAAGAGAGTCTGAAGACTGTTTCAGAGTCTGAAGACCATCAGAATCTGAGAACCAAGAGAGTCTGAAGATTATCAGAAGCATAGTGCTACAGTGAGTCTGAAGCCACAAATTTGATGTTTTGCTAACAGTGATCTCTACTGCATTGCTATGCACAAAGAAACTCTAATGGAGTAACGGCTAGATTCTAAGTCAACTTGAGCGTGGGAAGCACAAAGACAAAGATTGCAGGCCAGTACATAGTACGTTGTACGAACTCTGTTTCCACTACTCCATTAGGTCATCAAGATACAGGAAAGTGGTTTCCTTAAAAAGATAAAGAGCGCGTACAAATAGGCATGAACCCAGACACACTGAATCAGGCCACGATGTTGGAAAATGGTGTCCAACATCTCACAAAGATGCCTAAAACATGTTGGAATATAGTATCCAACTTCAAATAACATGGATATTTGATTTAGCAATAATGTAGTACAAATACCCAACAAGATCTTATATGTAGCGCCCCATTTTTATTATTTATTTATTATATCGAGTTTAGTGTCTTTTTATATATTTTATTTGAATAATTGCGATGAGTGATGTTTTGGGTGATTTTTTTTGGTAGTTATTAGTTGGTAGTTATTAGTAGTTTGTTATGACTTTAATAGTGAAGGAATCTAATTAAATTAAATTTAATGAGGCATAAGGGTAGTTTGGTAATTGGAGAAGTTTGTTAGGTTAGGAATGAGAGAGATTCGTTAAGGTTAAGAATAAAATGAGGTGTATATAGTGAAGCTGAATAGTTGTTATAGAATTAGTAACCAATCTGAGGGTGTGTAGATAATAAGCCCATTAAAAAGATTAAGTGAGAAACAAACTCTTGATGGTTATAAATAGAGGAGGAGATTAGAGAATTAGGGTTACAACAGTTTTTGGGAGAAAAAGATAGCGGAGGCAAAAGAAGAAAAATAATGGTAAGAGGAGAACCTTGTAGAATTCAGAGATTCAATCTAAGGTATGAGTGAGACTAACCTTCTTTAATCATAAGTATATAATTCTGAAAAAGGGTTTAATCTTGTTGTTGAATTTTTGATGTTATAGAAGTTATGTTTTGAATTCAATTAGATTGTTGAAAGTATAGGTAATCCCATGAATTAATGTGAAGAAATTGATGTTTTGGTTGTAGAATAATCCTAGGTAATGTTTCCTATCAAATTTGGGCATTGAGTAGTCAAAATTTGGATTTTTGGGTGAAAAATGGTGAAAATCCGTAAGTGTTCTTCAGAAAACGGGGACCAGTTCGCTTTAGCGAGCCTCAAGCGAACTCACAAGCAAAATTGAGCTTTCTCTCAGCGTTAATCTCGCTTGCGCGAGATTTGTCCTGTTTTGTGTTCTTGTTTCGCGTTTCCTGTTTCGCGTTCTTGCGTCTTTTTAACACGTTTCTGTTTCGAATTGGCCTTTCGTGTAAACATAAAAGTTTTAGATAATTAAGTTAGATTTCCAATGGCTTTGGTTTGACTTGAAAATGTTTTGTGAATTTTGAATTATGATAGAAACACTCTAAGTAGGTCTTGGAAGACTTTTAAGAAAATTTAGCATAACCGCTTCTAAATCAACCCGAAACTATTGGTTTGCTTCCAAACTTCAAATCCTAAGTATTATGAGTTTAATTATAATGGTTAAGAGTATCTAATCTATGACTTGATGAATCAAACTTAGTTTTCTTTTGATAATGAATTGGTGAATCATATTGATGCGTTGTTGTCGATTTATGGTTGAATATATTATTAATATGATGATTATATGAAAGTTATATGATGTTTATATGAAAGTTGTTTATATTAAAAAATTTATTGTTGTTGTACTTGAAGTTGTGTCTTTGCATAATGATTGTTAAACGTAGGGGGCTTGATGTATGTCGATGCTATTGTTGTTGCATTTCTGAGTCGTATCATTGCATAAGAATTTTTCTAAGTTGAAGGCTTGGTGCCTTGTTAAAGTTGAAGGCTTGATGCCTTGTTAAAGTTGAAGGCTTGATGCCTTGTTAAAGTTGGGGGCTTGATGCCCTATTAAGTCGAATTACGACATTCTGTTGGGAGCTTGACACTCCGTTGGTACCACATGCATTTGTTGAGTCGTTGATGTTGCATTTGTTGAGTCGTCGTTGTTGCATTGTTGAATGAAGTTGATTGATTCCTTTATGTGAATTAATTGTTGATGATTAATTGTTGTTGTTTTATGTTGATTAATTCTTTTACATGAATCGTTGTTTATTATTAATGAATGTGAAATCTCACCCCTTCTGTTTGAATGTTTCCTCTACATGGGTAACGTGCAGATATCTAGGAGTACTCGCTGATGTGAGTTGAGTTCTTGTGTCGTATTAGGAATCAAGCTCTGATATGTAACAGGATGAGGATATTTATGTTTTGTTTTCCTATGTTACGTATCTCCTTATAAGATGTTGCTGAACCACTTTTAATTTGGAAATTGAATTTTATTATGTTATTGACGTTGAGGCCTAGTGCCAAGTTTTGAATTAAAACGTTGAATATTTTCCGCTGCGACGTTATTTGAATTACTGAAAGCTCGTGTTTATTTAAATAATGGATTTTAATCCTATTTGTGTTAAATGATTTTTGAAAAATGTAGATGTGACATCCTCTTTTACGATGCACTCTAATATGTTTTATGTTTATTTACATTTTGGGAAAACGGGGTGTTACAATTGGTATCAGAGCAGGTCGGTCCGTCCGGCCAAGTAGTCAAGTCGTTAGTGTCGTGTGATGGTTGAATATTGTCATTGTGTTTACTTTGTTTCCTAATCGTTGTTCGTTGTGTTTGCTTTGTTTCCTAATCATTGCTCGTTGTGTTTGCTTTGTTTCCTAATCATTGCTCGTTGTGTTTGATTTAGCTGGTACTCAGATATGAATGAGGTAAATTTTCGAGGACGAAAATATTCTAATTGGAGGAGAGTTGTAACGCCCCATTTTTATTATTTATTTATTACATCGAGTTTAGTGTCTTTTTATATATTTTATTTGAATAATTGCGATGAGTGATGTTTTGGGTGATTTTTTTTTGGTAGTTATTAGTTGGTAGTTATTAGTAGTTTGTTATGACTTTAATAGTGAAGGAATCTAATAAGATTAAATTTAATGAGGCATAAGGGTGGTTTGGTAATTGGAGGAGTTTGTTAGGTTAGGAATGAGAGAGATTTGTTAAGGTTAAGAATAGAATGAGGTGTATATAGTGGAGCTGAATAGTTGTTATAGAATTAGTAACCAATCTGAGGGTGTGTAGATAGTAAACCCATTAAAAAGATTAAGTGAGAAACAAACTCTTGATGGTTATAAATAGAGGAGGAGATTAGAGAATTAGGGTTACAACAGTTTTTGGGAGAAAAAGATAGCGGAGGCAAAAGAAGGAAACTAGGGTTAAGAGGAGAACCTTGTAGACTTTAGAGATTTAATCTAAGGTAAGGGTGAGACTAACCTTCTTTAATCATAAGTATATAATTCTGAAAAATGGTTTAATCTTGTTGTTGAATTTTTGATGTTATATAAGTTATGTTTTGAATTCAATTAGATTGTTGAAAGTATAGGTAATCCCATGAATTAATGTGAAGAAATTGATGTTTAGGTTGTAGAATAATCCTAGGTAATGTTTCCTATCAAATTTGGGCATTGGGTAGTCAAAATTTGGGTTTTTGGGTGAAAAATTTGAACATAACATGTTGTGTTTACTGCTTCTGCCCAAAAATGTTTAGTCAAATTGTTTTTGGGTTTTTCGATGAAAAATAGCATATGAACTCTTTAGAGGAAGAAAACCAAATATCTCTTTCTTTCATAAATTTGGATGTACATGTTACATACTAAATAATAAAGTCTATATAAAGAAATTTGATGTCAAGGCTCAAAGAGGAATATTTCTAGGTTACTCTGAAAGATCCAAGGTATACAAAGTGTATAATTCAGAAACACAATGTGTTAAAGAATCAATGCACATCAAATTTGATGACAAAGAGCCTGGAAGTGAAATTCCATAGCTAGTTGAAAGTTTTGTAGATATACAGGTGTATGGAGATCCCTCAGAACCTAAGTAGACTCCATAGTCTGATGAAAGTCCAGAAGCTGAACCCACTCCAGATGCTCACAATGAAAAAGCTTACGAATTCCACCCTGTTTCGTTTCATTTTTGGGCATGATGTAGTGTTACTTGTAACAACCCGATTTTTGTTAGATTTATTTTAATTGGTTTTTATATGTGTTTATATGCGCTTATATATGATTAATGGCCTCAGTGTGTATTTTTGGTTGGGATTATTGGAATTCGGTATTTTAAGGGTATTTTAGTCATTTTGGACTTAGGGGTATTTTGGTCTTTGTGTGAGCAAGGGTAAATTAGTAATTTCACTGTGAGAATTATTTTTAGTGTTTCAAGTGGGAACCATTATTTTTACTAAGTTGCTAGTAGGTTGTGGTAATTAATTAAGAGTTGATATCTATTCGTTATTTTTTTACCGTAAGTGAGTAAAAAATTTGTAGATTAATTAATTAGAACTTTGAACCCATTAGAACATTTGAGAGTTAGGCCCATTAGTGGAGAGTCCTTATAAACTCATGTCATAAGAGGAATTAGGGTTTAACACTCATTTCACAAATTTTAGAGAGAGAGAGAGAGAGAGAGAGAGAGAGAGAGAGAGGGGAAGAGAAGAAAAAGGTTAGAAGAGAAAAGCTTGATGATCAAGAAGGGGTTAGAGATTCAAGAAGCTAAATTGAAGCTAAGGCTAGGTTTGTGTTCATTTGAGGTAAGGGGGCTAGTGTTCTCTCATAATCTTTTAGTATAATCTCTTTTCTACTCATAAGTGCTTAATTGTGAAAGTGATTATTGAGAATTTAATTGGTAAAATTCGTGCTCTTAGTTTGATGCAATGTTTGGGTATGTAATTTTGATGATAATTAAGTTGTTGATGTTGAATTTACAT
This sequence comes from Medicago arabica, assembly GCA_946800305.1. Taxonomy (NCBI): domain Eukaryota; kingdom Viridiplantae; phylum Streptophyta; class Magnoliopsida; order Fabales; family Fabaceae; genus Medicago; species Medicago arabica. The sequence continues at coordinate 18,959,723 of OX326965.1, read as the reverse complement.
TCCTAAGATGTTTGTATATGGATATTTTGCGTTTGCTCAAAATTGGTGAAAAGTGATATTGTTGTGGTTGGATTGTTGATGAATTCATGGTTAATTGATGTTGTTGTTGTTATGAGATGTTCTTTTTGATGATTCATGCTATGGCTATTCATAATTATGGAGTTGTGGTGTGAATTGAGTTGTTTTTTAAAGTTTTATGAAAAATGGACGAATTGATGATTTGTGATGGAATGATGTTTTAATTTCAAGTTTTATATGGTTTTGATTGCCTTTTTAAGTTCATACACGTTTAGACAAACTTTGCGAACGAATTTGGGGTCAAGGGGATCAAAATTGGGGTTTTTGGGGTTGAAAATAGTGGATTCCCGTAAGGGAAAAAACTAAGAATAGGATTGTTGTTCCGGTGCATCCCGCTCTGGTGACAACTGTGGTGCCCGATGAGATGTACAGAAACAGCACACCCCGTTTTTGTTGTTTTGGGTATTCGGGGGCCGATCCAAGCTTTCTAAAATGCTTCTTTCAACATGTTTAGTTGTTGTTTTCACTCTTTAACCTACTGGAACATCTTATTAATCAGATTGAGCTTGATTTTATGAAATTGAAGGTGAGAAAAACACAAGAAGGGGGTTGAATTGTGTTTTCTTTTTCTTCTCCTAAAATTGAAATCACTTGTTCAGAACTTGATAGAGTTTAGCTTTTGAAGTAATGTTCAGAGTCTAAATGCAGGGGATAAGTAAAGAGAGAGAAAAGAAGAAAGACACCAAGCAATTATATAGGTTCCTTCCATAAATTGAAAGTAGTCATGTCCCCTTTGCACTTTTAAGGAGAGTTCACTAAAATCAATATCTGATTACACTTGCTCAAACACTAAAGTAAGAGACTTCAAACTACTCAAGCACAATTGCAAGAGATTTTCTATGATCGAGAACAAAATCAAGAGACTTCCTATGCTCAAGCACAACTGTAAGAGACTTCTATTCAAACAGAATTACAAAGAAAATTGTTTGAGGTTGAACACTTGATACAGAATCAGTGGTGTTCACAAATACAAATCAGATAAGACTCTTAAGACTCTAGAATTTCTAAAATATGAAAGTTGTTAATAAATTCTAAGTGAACTTTGATGTGGAACAATTTCTGCAGAGGTTTGGCTCTTGTAAAATTGTGTGAGTCTTTTGGAAATCTTCAAGTCTTCACTCCTTTATATAGAGGTGTGAAAGAGACGTTGTTGATTGCCAGCACATCAAAAAGAGTCATTGTTGAAGCTTAATAATCACCAATGATCTGTTGCTTGATTTGGTTATAGTCCTATGAGAGAACAATTTCAAATCATTTCCTTGTTTGGTGAATCACTAGCGTAGTCACATCTATTGTTCATGTACTATTGTAGACACAAAAAAAAGTAGTGGAGAAGGTGGTTGTACAATTGTATTATTGTCCTTTTCTAGCGCTCTTCAAAGAATAAGCATCCAATGCCTTCAAATTCTTCTGAACTAGCCGTTGCTTCAGGCTTCTATTCCTTCTGCAATGATAGACATGAAAAATGACAACTTAACCAAATCTGAAGCTTCCATACTTTCAGCTTTTGATGAAAGTGCTTCTGACGACGTCAACTTATGATGATCTTCATAACCTCTTTATCTTCAGAACCTCTTTTTCTTCAGATGCTTCCATGCAACACAAGCTTCCTTTTTGTAGATTCCAATGCTCTCATTTGTTCTTTCAGAACCTATGCTTTTGTTAGAGACACTTAATTTTTTGTCTATGGTCTTGTACACTTGAACAAATATTAGCATAACCAATTGACAATTTTTAATACCTTGTTATCATCAAAACTCAAAGGGTAATGTTAAACACATTTTGTTCCAACAATTGAACTAAACTTTTGAAAAACGTCCAAGAACGTCGATTTTTCTGAAACTCGTTTTTCTCAAAGGAAAGGGGTAGGGTTAAGGTTGTTTATTGAATACATGATTTATAAAAATGGTTGTGAGTGGTTTCAATAAGTTTTAACTTGTTTTGCTTTGAAAACGGAATTCTTTTTGAAAAATGATAAAAAGAGACGAACTTTGTGATCTAAGTGTATACATAGTTGAGGCATTAGAGTTTGTTTGCTTAGTTTTGATTTAATTTCCACAAATATTTTGAAGTTGTGAAACGACAGACGAACTTTTTCGAAAATGGTCTTTAAGACCGAATACCTTGCAAATCTTTTGTGAATAGTTTGATATGATTATATGAAGATGTAGGAAAGATTAATAGGTGTTGGAAATGATGTTTATCATGATGCGATGTACTTTTCTCCTTTATTTTGACTGTGAGAAATTGTATGAAGTTGTTGATTTGTGGTAATGTTGTTGATATTGATGTGAATATGTTAAATGTCGATTGTTGATGGTGAATTTATATATGCTTAATGTTAATATTGGATATGGTGATTGCGTGTATTAAATTTTGTTGTTGAATTCTTATATGTAAATTTGATGGTGATAGTTGTGGTGCTTGCATGTATGAAAGGTGTTTGTTTTGGTGATGAATTATGTTATTGAATTATTACATGCAATTGTTGGTGAATGCATTTTGCAAAATGAAGGTGGTTTAGGATATTTATATATATATATATATATATATATATATATATATATATATCCAATGGTGATGATGTTGGTGAGTTTGTTTTTGAACGTGTGTCATATGTTCATGCATTAAAAGTTGTGGGATATTTATATCCAATTGAGGTTATTATGATGTGATGTTGGCATCATGGGGTGACGGCCTAGACATTGTTGGTGACGGTACCGCATGCATGTAGGAGTCATGTCTGTTGGAACAAAATGTGTTTAACATTGCCCTTTGAGAGTTTTGATGATAACAAGGTATTAAAAATTGTCAATTGGATATGTTAATATTTTTTCAAGTGTACAGGACCATAGACAAAATTTTGACATCTTGAAAAGGTTCTGAATGAACAAAAGAGAGCAAAGGAATCAACAAAAAGGAAGCATCTGAAGAGAAGTGCTTCTGAAGAAAAGTGTAACGCCCACTTTATTTATTTAATTATTTTATTAGAGTATATAGTATATTATTATATATTATATGATTTTGATGATGTTTGTGACGTATGAGACTATGTTGTGATGTGATGCTTATTTTATTGTTTAATAAAATAAGATATGTGATATTAATATATATTTATATGAAAATAAAGATGTGCTATAATAATAATAATTTTGAGAGATGGGGTTGTTTTTATAATAAGATAGAGTTTTGGGAATAAGTGAGATTAGAAAGAGGTATAAGAAGGAAATTAGGTTTAGAGAAAGAGTCAGTACGTATTATAGACTTTTGCAAAAAGGGAAAAAAGTGGCCAGAGAAGAGGGAACCCCAATTCTGCAAACATACCAGGTAAGGGTGAGCCTAACTTCGACTATATTACTGTAATTCAATTGTTTATGATTAACTAAGGGATTAGGAAAGAGTTTGAGAGAGTTCATAGGTTAGGGTTTTTGATGAATTTTGATGAATTGATGATAGAATGATGCAATTTGATATAGAAACGTGTTACATAACCTAGGTTAATCACTAGGACCATAATTCTGAAAGATTAAGGCCATAGCAGGAAGAATTGGACGAGTTTTGACGAAGATTTGAGCGAACCCGCAGCCTGTTCTGCGATAGCTCGCCGAGGCGAGTAGAACCACTCGCCGTGGCGAGCAGTTAGGTAGTCACTCGCGAGGCGAGCAGCCTAGCTCGCCGTGGCGAGCGCCCTGTAATGTGCGCGAGGCGAGCAGACCCACTCGCCGTAGCGAGTAGTGACACAATGATAGGCAGCAACTCGCGAGGCGAGCAGAACAACTCGCCATAGCGAGTAATGTAGTCTCAGACCACTACAACTTGAGTTTTGTAACTCTGTTTCGAGCGAGGCTTTGAGGGTAGACCTTTGGATAGTATTAGAGATGTTTTATGACTTAAATTACAACCTGTGACAATGCTGTAAGATGATTTTAACTGTTGGAATTAATCTATGATTTATATGCATATTAAGGGAATTATATGAATGATGTTTAAACGATATTTGCGACGATGATTATGTGTTATGAATATGTGTTAAATGTGCTGAGCTGCTGCCATGTATTGTTATAATTGCATGTGTCGATAAAGAGTCGTAAATGATGTTAAGATGTTGTGTTAACTGTTTAAGTACAAAGAGTCGAGTTCATGCATTCGCATAATTTGAGACGGTGGAGCTTTTGCTCAAAGCGATGGTGGAGCATTTGCTCAAAGCGACGGTGAAGCTTATTTAAGCTAAAATATTGGTACCACATGCATAATGTTTAAGATGTTAGAGTTGCATTTGTCGAGTCTTGTGTCTAAGACGTTATGAGATGATTTGTTAAGTGAAGATGTTTTAAGATGATTTGTTATGTAAAGATATTTTGAGATGATCTGTTATATGTGATGACTGTTGTTGTTAAGCATAAATGTTTGAATTATATGTTAATATAATTGTTGTGAATATCACCCCTTCTGTTGGAATTGCCGCCTTGTGGGCAAGTGCAGGTGACCAAGCTTAGGTTCGACGATGTGAGAGGTCCTTGTGGTGTCGTAGGAAACGCTCTGATATGTAACGGGATGGGATTTTTATTGAATTCTATTCCTTTATGTATCATGTTGAACTAAATTATGATGTTTACGATTTATCTTTGAATTTTGAGATATTGTGAGGCCTTTGTGCCAAGAACTAATTATTTTAAGGATTTGAAATTATGATTTCGCTGCTACGTTTGAATATTTCCATGATGAAGAATTATTATTCTTTTTATTTTAAAGATTTTATGAAATGTGACATCCCGAATATTGCGATATACTCTGATTACATATATGAATTTTTATACTTGGGATTTCGGGGTGTTACAATTGGTATCAGAGCAGGTCGGTCCGTCCGGCCAATTAGAGAGTCAAGTGACGATGTCTTAGAGTTAGAATACTATAGTTATATTATTCTAACTTATGTTTGCCTTGTAGAGGAATAAGATGGCTGGAAGAAATGATGCTGCTCTTGCTGCTGCCCTGCAAGCAATGGCCCAAGCTGTGGGTAATCAGAACAACGCTGGTGGAAACGATGGAACGAGAATGTTGGAGACTTTTCTGAGAAACCACCCGCCTACCTTCAAAGGGCGATATGATCCAGATGGGGCTCAGACGTGGCTCAAGGAAGTCGAGAGGATCTTTAGAGTGATGCAGTGTGAAGACGGTCAGATGGTACGGTTCGGTACCCACATGTTAGCTGAGGAGGCTGATGACTGGTGGGTTGGTATTCGACCTATCCTTGAAGAAGGAGGTACTGCTGTGACTTGGGCGGTGTTTAGGAGGGAATTCCTGAACCGTTACTTTCCTGAGGACGTTCGAGGGAAGAAGGAGATCGAGTTTCTTGAGCTGAAGCAAGGGAATATGTCTGTGACTGAGTATGCTTCAAAGTTTGTGGAACTGGCAAAGTTCTACCCACACTATACTACTGAGAATGCTGAGTTTTCTAAGTGCATCAAATTTGAAAATGGCTTGCGTCCTGAGATTAAAAGGGCGATTGGTTATCAGAAGATCCGAAATTTCTCCGAGCTGATGAGTAGTTGCAGAATCTATGAGGAGGATACCAAGGCTCACTACAAGGTAGTGAATGACAGAAAGGCTAAGGGTCAACAGAGTCGTCCTAAACCTTATGATGCTCCTAGAGATAAGGGGAAACAAAGACTTAACGATGAGAGGCGACCCCAGAAGAAGGATGCTCCTGCGGAGATTACCTGTTTTAATTGCGGGCAGAAAGGCCATAAGAGTAATGTGTGCCCTGTGGATGTGAAGAGGTGTTACCGATGTGGACAGAAAGGACATATTACCCCAGACTGCAAGTTTGACGATGTTGTTTGTTTCAACTGTGATGAGCAAGGACATATTGGCTCGCAATGCAAGAAGCCAAAGAAAGTTAGGACTACTGGAAGGGTTTTCGCGTTGACCGGCACTCAGACTGAGAACGAGGATCGTTTGATCAGAGGTACTTGCTATATTAATAAAATACCTTTAGTTGCTATTATTGATACTGGCGCTACGCATTGTTTTGTTGCTTATGATTGTGCTGTTAAGTTGGGTCTTGCTATGTGTAATATGAATGGAGAGATGGTTGTTGAAACTCCAGCTAAGGGTTCGGTGACTACTTCTCGTGTATGTTTGAGTTGTCCGTTGTCTATGTTTGATCGCAATTTTGAGATGGATTTAGTCTGTCTACCTTTGACGGGTATGGATGTGATTCTCGGGATGAATTGGTTAGAGTACAACCGTGTGCTTATCAACTGTTTTCGCAAGACGGTGTATTTCTTGTCTGAAGAGGAAGAAAGTGGAGCAGAATTTTTATCTACCAAGCAGCTGAAACAATTAGAACGAGATGGAATTTTGATGTTTTCTCTGATGGCATCCTTATCTATTGAGAACCAAGAGAAGATTAACGAACTGCAAGTGGTGTGTGATTTTCCTGAAGTATTCCCTGATGAGATTCCTGATGTGCCTCCTAAAAGAGAAGTTGAATTTGCGATTGATCTTGTTCCTGGAACGAAGCCTGTGTCTATGACACCTTACCGTATGTCAGCTTCTGAGTTAGCTAAGTTAAAGAAGCAATTGGAGGATCTTCTTGAGAAGAAGTTTATAAGACCAAGTGTTTCACCTTGGGGAGCGCCTGTACTGTTAGTAAAGAAGAAAGATGGGAGTATGAGGTTGTGTATTGACTATCGGCAGTTGAACAAGGTAACTATAAAGAATAGGTATCCACTTCCGAGGATTGATAATTTGATGGATCAGTTAGTGGGTGCACGTGTGTTTAGCAAGATTGATTTAAGGTCGGGTTATCATGAGATAAAAGTGAAAGATGAAGATATGCAGAAGACGGCCTTTAGAACTCGATATGGTCATTATGAGTATAAAGTGATGCCTTTCGGTGTTACGAACGCGCCAGGAGTATTTATGGAGTATATGAATCGGACCTTTCAGGAATTTTTGGATCGTTTTGTGGTTGTGTTTATTGACGACATTCTGATATATTCCAAATCCGAAGAAGAACATGCTGAACATTTGAAGATTGTCTTGCAAGTATTAAAAGAAAAGAAGTTGTATGCTAAATTGTCTAAGTGTGAGTTCTGGTTGAAAGAAGTTAGTTTTCTTGGTTATATTATTTCTGGTGACGGTGTAGCAGTTGATCCGTCTAAAGTTGAAGCAGTGTTGCAATGGGAGACTCTGAGGTCGGTTACTGAGATTAGAAGCTTTTTGGGATTGGCTGGTTATTATAGAAGATTTATAGAAGGATTTTCTAAGTTGGCACTTCCGTTAACGCAATTGACGTGTAAAGGTAAATCCTTTGTGTGGGATGCTCAATGTGAGAGTAGAGTAGCTTCAATGAGTTGAAGGAGCGGCTGACGAGAGCTCCAGTTTTAATTTTGCCAAAGCCTGAAGCACCTTTTGTGGTATATTGTGATGCGTCTAAGTTGGGTTTAGGTGGTGTACTTATGCAAGACGGTAAAGTGGTTGCTTATGCATCCAGGCAATTGAGGATTCATGAACGAAATTATCCTACCCATGATCTTGAGTTGGCTGCAGTGGTATTTGTGTTGAAAATTTGGAGACATTATTTGTATGGTTCGAGGTTTGAAGTGTTTAGTGATCACAAGAGCTTGAAGTACCTGTTTGATCAGAAAGAGTTAAATATGAGACAGAGGAGATGGCTTGAGTCATTGAAAGATTATGATTTTGGTCTGAATTACCATCTGGGTAAGGCTAACGTAGTTGCTGATGCCTTAAGTAGGAAAACGTTACATATGTCTGCTATGATGGCGGAAGAGTTCGAACTATTAGAACAATTCAGAGATTTGAGCTTGGTTTGTGAAAGGTCACATCAGAGTGTAAAACTAGGAATGTTGAAGATTGACAATGATTTTCTGAAAAATATTAAAGAAGCGCAGAAAGAAGATGTTAAGTTTGTAGATTTGTTTGTTGCGAGTAACCAGACTGCAGATGGTGACTTTAGAGTCGATGATCACGGTGTGTTGAGGTTCCGAGGTAGAGTCTGTATTCCGGACAACGATGAGATGAAGAAGGCAATACTTGAAGAGAGCCATAGAAGTAGCTTGAGTATTCACCCAGGAGCTACGAAGATGTATCATGATTTGAAGAAGTTGTTTTGGTGGTCTGGATTGAAACGTGATGTGGCACAGTTTGTGTATTCTTGCTAGTTTGTCAGAAATCAAAGATAGAACATCAGAAACCTGCTGGAATGATGGTACCGTTAGATGTGCCAGAGTGGAAATGGGATAGTATATCCATGGATTTTGTGACGAGTTTGCCAACTACTCCAAAAGGGAACGATGCTATTTGGGTGATTGTTGATAGGTTAACCAAGTCAGTTCATTTTCTACCGATCAATATCACTTTTCCTATGACTCGGTTGGCAGAGATTTACATTCAAGAGATAGTAAGATTACATGGTGTTCCTTCGAGCATTGTGTCAGATAGAGATCCAAGATTTACTTCTAGATTTTGGAAAAGTTTGCAAGAAGCTTTAGGGTCTCAATTGAAGTTGAGCTCGGCGTATCATCCACCGACAGATGGTCAATCCGAGAGGACGATTCAATCGTTGGAAGATTTGTTGAGGGTGTGTGTACTTGAACAAGGAGGAGCTTGGGATAGTCATCTTCCGTTAATAGAGTTCACTTACAATAACAGTTACCATTCTAGTATTGGAATGACACCTTTCGAGGCTTTGTACGGAAGAAGATGTAGAACTCCGTTGTGTTGGTTTGAGTCGGGTGAAAGTGTGGTTTTAGGACCAGAGATTGTGCAACAAACCACTAAGAAGGTAAGAATGATCCAAGAGAAGATGAAAGCATCGCAGAGTCGACAAAAGAGTTATCATGACAAGCGTAGGAAGGACCTTGAGTTCCAAGAGGGAGATCATGTGTTTTTGCGAGTTACTCCAATGACCGATGTAGGTCGTTTCTTGAAGTCGAAGAAGTTGACTCCAAAGTTTATTGGTCCGTATCGGATATCAGAGAGGATTGGGACGGTGGCATATCGTGTTGGATTACCACCGCAACTATCGAATTTGCACGATGTTTTTCATGTGTCGCAACTGAGGAAGTACGTTCCGGATCCATCTCATGTGATCCAAAGTGACGATGTACAAGTGAGAGACAACCTTACGGTTAAGACTCTACCCTTGAGGATCGATGATCACAAGGTGAAGTTGTTGAGAGGCAAGGAGATACCTCTAGTGAGAGTTGTTTGGAGTGGAGCGACCGGTGAAAGCTTAACTTGGGAGATTGAAAGTAAGATGCTGGAGTCATATCCAGAGTTGTTTAATCGAGGTAAGATTTTCGAGGACGAAAATCCTTTAAGTGGGGGAGAGTTGTAACGCCCACTTTGTTTATTTAATTATTTTATTAGAGTATATAGTATATTATTATATATTATATGATTTTGATGATGTTTGTGACGTATGAGACTATGTTGTGATATGATGCTTATTTTATTGTTTAATAAAATAAGATATGTGATATTAATATATATTTATATGAAAATAAAGATGTGCTATAATAATAATAATTTTGAAAGATGGGGTTGTTTTTATAATAAGATAGAGTTTTGGGGATAAGTGAGATTAGAAAGAGGTATAAGAAAGAAATTAGGTTTAGAGAAAGAGTCAGTACGTATTACAGACTTTTGCAAAAAGGGAAAAAAGTGGCTAGAGAAGAGGGAACCCCAATTCTGCAAACATACCAGGTAAGGGTGAGCCTAACTTCGACTATATTACTGTAATTCAATTGTTTATGATTAACTAAGGGATTAGGAAAGAGTTTGAGAGAGTTCATAAGTTAGGGTTTTTGATGAATTTTGATGAATTGATGATAGAATGATGCAATTTGATATAGAAACGTGTTACATAACCTAGGTTAATCACTAGGACCATAATTCTGAAAGATTAAGGCCATAGCAGGAAGAATTGGACGAGTTTTGACGAAGATTTGAGCGAACCCGCAGCCTGTTCTGCGATAGCTCGCCGTGGCGAGCAGTTAGGTAGTCACTCGCGAGGCGAGCAGCCTAGCTCGCCGTGGCGAGCGCCTTGTAATGTGCGCGAGGCGAGCAGACCCACTCGCCGTAGCGAGTAGTGACACAATGATAGGCCGCAACTCGCGAGGCGAGCAGAACAACTCGCCATAGCGAGTAATGTGGTCTCAGACCACTACAACTTGAGTTTTGTAACTCTGTTTCGAGCGAGGCTTTGAGGGTAGACCTTTGGATAGTATTAGAGATGTTTTATGACTTAAATTACAACTTGTGACGATGCTGTAAGATGATTTTAACTGTTGGCATTAATTTATGATTTATATGCATATTAAGGGAATTATATGAATGATGTTTAAACGATATTTGCGACGATGATTATGTGCTATGAATATGTGTTAAATGTGCTGAGCTGCTGCCATGTATTGTTATAATTGCATGTGTCGATAAAGAGTCGTAAATGATGTTAAGATGTTGTGTTAACTGTTTAAGTACAGAGAGTCGAGTTCATGCATTCGCATAATTTGAGACGGTGGAGCTTTTGCTCAAAGCGACGGTGGAACATTTGCTCAAAGCGACGGTGAAGCTTATTTAAGCTAAAATATTGGTACCACATGCATGATGTTTAAGATGTTAGAGTTGTATTTGTCGAGTCTTGTGTCTAAGACGTTATGAGATGATTTGTTAAGTGAAGATGTTTTAAGATTATTTGTTATGTAAAGATATTTTGAGATGATCTGTTATATGTGATGACTGTTGTTGTTAAGCATAAATATTTGAATTATATGTTAATATAATTGTTGTGAATCTCACCCCTTCTGTTGGAATTGCCGCCTTGTGGGCAAGTGCAGGTGACCAAGCTTAGGTTCGACGATGTGAGAGGTCCTTGTGGTATCGTAGGAAACGCTCTGATATGTAATGGGATGAGGTTTTTATTGAATTATATTCCTTTATGTATCATGTTGAACTAAATTATGATGTTTACGATTTATCTTTGAATTTTGAGATATTGTGAGGCCTTTGTGCCAAGAACTAATTATTTTAAAGATTTGAAATTATGATTTCGCTGCTACGTTTGAATATTTCCATGATGAAGAATTATTATTCTTTTTATTTTAAAGATTTTATGAAATGTGACATCCTGAATATTGCGATATACTCTGATTACATATATGAATTTTTATACTTGGGATTTCGGGGTGTTACAAAAAGCGCTCCTGAAGTGATGACGTCATTAGAAGCAAGTTCATAGAAGCATCTCATCAGAAGCTGAAGATCACCAGAAGCTGAAGTTCATCAGGAGATGCAAGACTTAAAGCTTCAAAGGTTGTTCAATGGATTCAATCTCGTCTAAGCATTGCAGAAGACCAGAAGACTGAAGCAACGACTATTTTGAAAGGATTTGAAAGCATTGGATGCTTATTCTTTGAAGAGCGTTGACAAAGTACAATTGTACGAAGTGTATAACTACTACTCTGTTTTTGTCTCTGCTACAAGACAAGAATAACAGCTCTGCCTTCAACGATGTTCCTTCACATTTGGAACGGATTTAAAATTGATCCTTCATAGGACAATAACCATATCAGGCAAAAGATCATTGGTGATTGATCAAAGTCTCAAACGACTCTTTTCTGGAATGCTGGCAAATTCAACGTCTCTTTTACACCTCTATATAAAGGAGTGAAGACTCGGAAAATGGTGTGGACTCAACAACAAATTTACAAGTGCCAAAACTCTGCTGAATTTGTTCTGCATTCAAAAGGTTCACTTAGAATTTCTTAACAACTTTCATATCTTAGAAATTCTATAGTCCAGGAGAGTCAGTATCCGATTTGTACTGTGAACACCACTGATTGTATATCAAGTGTTCAACCTCAAACATTTTTCTGTGTAATTCTATTTGAATAGAAGTCTCTCGCAGTTGTGCTTAAGCATAGGAAGTCTCTTAAGTGTGTTCAGGAGCATAGGAAATCTCTTATTGTATGCTTGAGTAAGTTGAGGTCTCTTGCTCGTGTTTAGCAGTGAGCATTTGTAATCTGATATTACATTTTAGTGAATTCTCCTTGGAAGTGCAAGGGGGACATGACTACTTCCGGTTTGTGGAAGGAACCTGTATAATTGCTTTGTGTCTTTCTTCTCTCTCTCTCTTTCTCTCTGTTTTATCCGCCGCGCATAGTTCTGAACATCACTTCAGAGGCAGTACTCTAATTGCTTCTGATCAGTGTTTTCAGATTAGGAGAAACGAAGAAAAAGCAAACACAATTCAACCCCCCCCCCCCCCTTCTTGTGTTTTTCTCACCTTCAGTGTCTAGGCGCATTACATACATTTTATGAATTTGTTAAATGCGTCATATTTGATTATGTTCTTGGTGAACCTTGGTGATTTATGTGCATTGGTGAGTTTGGTGAATTGTACACTCGGTGATATTTGGTGAATATGTAAAGATGTGTACTTGATGATGTTTGTTGTTAATGGTGATACTTGTACATTTGATGATTTTAATTTTTTTTAGGGAATTGGATGATTTTAATTGATGATGTTTATTTTGGTGAAAATAGTAAAATGTGATTTATATGAATGTGATTTTATAATCTTTTGATGATGATGACTTTCTTGCTTATAATTCGAAATGATGAATTGTATTTGTTGAGTTGATTATGCTAAATGAAGAATACAGTGAGTAATCCTTTCATTGATTGATGTTGATAAATGATGAGCTTATGTCAATGACTTGATAGAGAGTTTAATATGCTTACTATGCTATGTTAGAATTGTGATAGCATGATGTGTATGGAATGGGGGACAATATCCATGTGATGTTAGTATTCTAAGAGGGATGGTTATGTATATGTGTCATGCATGAAATCCTTAAATTCTTATGTTTGCTTATTCTTGATTATGATTGATGTGAAGCTAACCCCTAATGGTCTGTGGTGGACCGCCTACCTATTTGTACGAATAAATAGACGACGTGCAGGATTGATCTTTTAGCGTGCTTGGTGAGTTGCTTGAGAATAACGGGAGCTTTCTCTGTTTATCTGTTTAGAGTCTTAGAATAGGCTCTGATTTAGGATGTCAGCCTTTATATTATCTTGGATTGATTATGTTGTTGAGATTTTACCCATATGTCAGGATTTGGAGATTTTATATGTTGACGTATGTAAGAATTTATGACATGTATATTTTGGAGATGTATGTTATATATCCGCTGCGACGTCTTGAGAAATTTTCTATGCATGTTGTTTTGAAATCTATTAAAGACGTAGCGTCTATTTCTTGATTATTTATATTATTCACGGGTTTTATCGCTTTAATAGAAGTAGGGCGTTACATTACCTGTAGAAGTTTATCTATAGTTAGCCAGGGTTCAGAGACAAATGGAGATCCCATCGAATCATTATTGGTATATGATGATGGATGAAATGGTTGACTTAGATAAAGAAAGGCTGACGACATTGAAGGTGCTTCTAAGACAAAAAGAGCGCGTTGCGAAGGCCTATAGTAAAAAAGGTAAAGCCAAAGTCTTTTAACATTGGAGATTTGGTTTGGAAAGTATTGTTACCTATGGATAAAAAATATGGAGTCTTGGAAAAATGGTCACCTCGATGGAAAGGGCCATTCGAAGTAGTACAAGTGTTTTCCAATGGTGCCTACGAGATCGAAGAATTAGCTTCCATTAAGAGAATATTCAGAATAAATAACAAATATTTAATAATTATTTACATGGTTTAGTTGTGACAATAAAGACATGGGAAGTCAAAATGGCATGTTTCATTTAGATTAAATGCCAACTAAGTAATATGTATTTAACAATAACTGTTAGGCCCTAACAAAAGAAGGATGTCAGTAGTCTTCCGATTCGAGGAAACGAAACTGGACCAAAAACCAGGTAATCTCAACATCAAAGCGATAGAAGAGGCAAAGATCTATCATTGAGTAGTCATCGTCAGAACCTGTAAATGGCCAATAAATGCCTGGTTTTCTCCCATGTCCTCGACAAGTTTGGTTTGAGGCACAAGTGAATCGGTGGGTGAACTCCGGGAGAAGTGTTCTAGTCCAAAAATGTCCCCATAAATAAACCTTCGACATTCATGATGACCCCTTTACAATTGGCCAATTGTTGACGTTTGAAAATATCTTTGAAGATGAAGAAGGCGTCCTCAACAAAGGATCCATCTCTAGACAAACATTTTGGCATCATCATGAAATACCTAGCCCCGTCAAAACCATGTTTGGCTTCTTTCCGCATAATGAATTTGATTTCCTTCAAGTCGGGACGTCCTCCTTGAAACATTTTGGATGCCAAAACCACTGAATATTATGCATGGCCACTGTGAGATATCTTCTGGAAGTAATTCCAAAATTCAAAATTTTTGATGATAAGTGGAAGTAATTCCAAAATTCAAAAAATTCTGGACTCCAGAAATGGCTATCTTTTTGGAAATATGGATTAAGATATCTTCTGGGAGCATATCCATGGTTTAAGAGTCAGAGCAAGTGCTAAATCGTAAGTGAAAGATGGGCTTGAAAAGGCTGGGTTTTTATGGACACATGAAGAAGCAGTTAATAAGTGAAAAAATACTTTGTTTTCCTATTCCAGTAACCACCATGTAGAAGGCAGTTCCCAAAGTAGTGGGAGGTTAATGAGTCTTGGCATTAGGGAACGGTTGCTGATTAGGCGACAATTCATTTGGAGCAATGTCAGAAGGGAGTGTTTTACTAGAGATCAAAAGCACGTTGAGAAGGTCGTCCTGAAAGGCATAATGGTCATAGCTTCATAGTTAAAAGCATAAAAACACTTCAAAAATGCCAATCTTCTCCTTTCTTGACGAGTTTCGTCAAAAATGGCATTTTTGGGGGGCAGTTTGTTAGCCTGTAATTTCGACAGGCTCACTTAATGTGGTCAACATTTGGTTGACTTTTAACTTTGCAGGAATCGAAGACTTTCTCATTTTAACTTGAGGATCTCGACAAGATAGCATGCCTAGCGCGCATGTTCAAGAGTTGGACAGAACAAGGCAGAAAACATAATTGCGTCGAAGTCAAGCAATCAATGCGGGAAAGATTTGATTTCAATCTCAAAGGCGGTTTCCTTAGTGGAAACGTGGGGACAAGCGGTTGTCCAATATGAAGGAAGTGTTGATCAAGAGATTAGTCTTTTCCCAGTTATTTTTCTTATGTATAAATAAATGTTTCCTAATCGGAAAATGGGTCGCAAGTCATTTATAGAAATTCTACAACACTCAAACTACATGCGCATAGGGAAACGAGTTATACAGAATGTATGTAAACTGATTTGTAGACCATTTTACTTTTAATGCAATGCATTTTGCATTTCCTTTAAGTTTATGTGTTTAAGCTTTTAACCATCTCTTTAATTTTGCTTTGTTTTTACTCTAAAATCCGTCCTGCCCTCTAGGTAACCTGAGTGCATTTCGTGGCCTTTTTCAAACCGTTTTCGATCAAAACATTTGCACTACATTTCCAGATTTCTAATTCGGTCTCGCTTGTAATAATCAGAACTAGCCCGTAGTTTGCCAAAAACACCGGTAAACAATTGCGTGCCAGAATTTCATTTATCATGACAAACATATGTTGTGTTTAAGATTGACAAATATTTGTCTTATTTTTATATATTTATTAGAGATAAAAACTTAGTAAAAAAAAAAAATTGTTGATAAATACTTATCTCGTTCTTTTATGTGCATCAATTGCAAATATTTTCCCTGTATTTTTTGATATTTATCATTGACAAATATTTGTCTAATGGTTTCTTGATATTTATCATTGACAAATATTTGTCCCATGTTAACCTATATTTTTGATGTATTTTCTGTATAATATGCACATTTGTGGTTCCTTTCTTCTACGTTTACCATGTTTTTTGTAATGTGTACAAGCTATTTTTTTTTTCTTAATAATAGTTTTGGCCCCCTAAGTATTAGGAAGTTACAATTTTGGTCTTCTAACAAAATAAAATACAATACAGCCCTTAAGTACCGCTTCTTTTGTAGTTTTGGCCACACAGACCAATTTTGACCAAGTCAACTCTGGCGTGGACGCCACGTGTGTAATTTTTTAATATTTTTAATTTAAAAAATAGGCTTAATAGCAGTTTTTGCCCCCTAACTCTTCCAAAGTTGCGATTTTGGCCCCCTAAAAAAAAACTATAAAACCACCCCCTAAGTTTTGCACATATGGTAGTTTTGTACCCAAGGCCAATTTTGATTTGGTCTACGCTGACGTGGCACCTTTGCCACATGTTATTTTTTTTATTTTATTTTTGGCATTGGGGGGCCAAAACTGCTACAGTTCCAAAACTTCGGAGGCGGTTTTTTAGTTTTTTTTTCTTAGGGGGGCCAAAGTCACAACTTTGGGAAAGTTAGGGGGTAAAACTGCTATTAAACCTAAAAAATAAATAAATAAAAATTACACATGTGGCATCCACGTCAGTATTGACTTGGTCATAATTGGTGTAGGGGCCAAAACTGCAAATATGGCAGTACTTAGGGGGCGCAATTATATTTTATTTTGTTAGGGGGCTAAAATCGCAACTTTCTAATACTTAGGAGGCCAAAACTGCTATTAAACACTTTTTTTAGCAAATGTATAAGCTATTTTATAATCTACATGGTTTTCGATCATAGTCGAAGTTATGGATCAAATCATGTCGTTAATAGACCTTTGTCAATAATCAAATACTGGGAATTGGATTACATATTTGAGGAATACCCAGGATAAGATAAGAGAGGGTAATCTAAATCTTAGTTTGTAGTTGATGAATCTTGTAAAAAAATAAATTATAAAGCAGGATTGATAGTCAAAATGTTGATTGCATTGAGAGTCATACGATTGATTGTAAACAAAACTGACTTACCTTGACAATCCTTTTATTTTGTAGATTCAAACGCAAAAAACCTATCAGTACCAATTTTAACAACTTAATATATTAATATTTTATTCATCTCAATTTAACATCTTATAACCTAACATTTCCTTATAGTTTTAAAAAAAATATATAGTAATGTAATTTATGTGGGTAGTGCAAATTAACAACTCACCTCATTTAATATGAGTTAATATGGTGAGTACAATTGAATATAATCAATAGGAAATTAAATTTTAGAGAGGTATATTATTAACTCATATAAGCCATTAACTAAAGATTATTTTTTGCATAAAAGTTGTAAAAAAGAAAACTGGTGATTGTTTATGATATTCTCATTATGCTTTCACATTCAATGGCATAAAATTTTGCAAGCTTTGCTTCAATTTTGTAATTCCTTTTTCCATTATTTTATTTCATCGCATTCACTGTATTCACTTTGTAAAATTAAAATTTGTCATTTCTTCAACAATTGAATTCTCTCCTAGGATATTATTATACGGCAGCGTTTGGTCCATGTAGTCAACCCTACTTAGTGGGATAAAGCTTGATTGCTGTCGTTGTTGTTGTTGTGTATTATAGTTGTGTGATTTCAGACGTAAAGATCATATACTTCATTCTGCACATAATGATATTTTATATGGCTGTGTTTTTGTTTCTGATAGTTGTCTATTTTTTTACTTCCCAGGTTCTGGAATTACATTGAAATCTTAAGATGCCGGCTACAGCATGTAGGGTTCGCATGCCTGCAAAATCAATAGGGTTCACATGGCATATGGCAGAGTGCCATTGGTTATGATCTTTAACAAGAATACTTCTCAAAGTTAGCTAAATGCAGAGCCCAATGCACAGAAGCATATGCCAGCTTCAATGCAATTGCAATATGGTTACAGAGAGATTCTAGAGAGAACTCTATAGAAGAGTCGTTGAAAGTGATGAAAACCACCTTTATATAGGGAGCTTGTCTGTAACCGTCTTCATGAAACCCGGTGACAACTACGGGAGTTTGATAGAGATCACATCAACGGTCTTGATCGACGAGATGTGTTACTATGCAGCCAAGTGCATTGGAGTTATATTGTAGTTCTCGAGCAGACGAGGATTATGAGTTATTGGACCGATGCAAAGTATAATATGCAAGAAAGCTAGAAAAGTTGCACATCAAATAGTAAATAGGCAATGGATGTTTCATGTAGGAGCAACAATGAAAACGATAAGTAGAGGACAATTTTGGAATTTAAAAATGAAATGAAGGATAATATTGAAAATGTAAAAATTCATGTTTCACATCGGGTAAATAAGACTTTTGATAAGAGTTTATATAGAGGAGACAATCCTCGCCTTATGAACCGGTTTTTAAAGATGAGTTAGGCCCCCAATTTCATTATGTATCTCTCCTTTGTAAAACCCCAATAATTTTGAGGGGAGCAAAATACCCCCTGCTTTTCTCCACTTCTTACGCCTCCCCTCCCCTTCTTAAATTTGATTCAAACATTTCTAATTAAACATATTCTCTTCCTTATCCTATCCTCCCCTCTATCTACCTCGAAACCCTCGCGGAATGGAGGAAATTGTAATTTACTCCAAAAACAAAATGAGAAGATAAAATATGAAAATAAATTGATTTTTTTTTGGCAAATGGACATTATAAGTTAAAATTCATTTATTTATCATTGAGTTTACTCTCCTGTGTGAAGTCTCACGTAACATACAAATCATTATTTAATATTGTTCTGAGCCTCCAACTCTTAATCATTATACGCAAGCAGGACTCTTGTTAACGCAACAAGGACACATTTTCCACCTACAATGATTATAGCAAGTGAAAATTTCACATTTTGCCTTGCACTTCATCTTACAATCATGACAATATTGATCGGTGCTTTCTTCGGTTCTAATATCTTGAGATTGAGTTGCGTCACACACTTTAGTCACAACGAGCATAATCACTAAAATCATCATCACCATGGTGATACCTTTCTTCAACTTGTCCATTGCTATAGCTCTTCTCAATGTTTATAAGTCCTAACTATCTATTCGATGTTTTCATATAACTTATTTATAGCCATAAATTAGTAAATGACATTTATTATTGAAGCGTATGATTTGACTCAATGGTGTCATAGATCTTCTCAATGTTTATATTTCCTAGATCTCTATTCAACGTTTTCACCTACCTTATTTATAGCCATAAATTAGTAAATGACATTTATTATTAATGTATATACTTTGATTTGACTAAATGTTGTCATAGCTCTTATTAATGTTTATATTCCCCAAATCTCTATTCAATATTTTCACATACAGCTTTGCTATTTACAGCGAAAGCGATTTCACGGATTCCTAAGAAATGCAATCTCACCGTTTGATCTTTCTATGACACAATGCATGAGTGGTTGGAACAATATATAGGTGGATGAATAAAAATTAGACCAGACTTACAATACACGTCGCTATGTCATCGTGAAGAATTTTTTCGCTGTAAATATCTTTTCCCTTTCACATAACTTTTATTCAAAAAAGAAACGTTTTCACATAACTTATTTATAGCCATAAATTACTAAATGACATTTATTATTGAAGTGTATGATTTGACTCAAGTTGGCATAGAATTTGATCTCAATGTTTATATTCTTGGATCTCAATTGAATGTTTTCACGTACCTTATTTATATCCATAAATTAGTAAATGACATTTATTATTAATGTGTACACTTTGATTTGACTCAATGTTGTCATAGCTCTTATCAATGTTTATATTTCTTATATCTCTATTCAATGTTTATATTTCTTATATCTCTATTCAATGTTTTCACATAAATTATTTATATCCATAAATTGGTAAATGACATTTTGTTATTTATGCGTAGACATTCATTTCACTCAATATTATTATTTTCTAGAACTCAATGTTTGACTCAATAAATATGTATGTTGTTATAAAACTAAAGAAATAAAAGTCAATTTCAAGTAAACATTTTGCATCCAACATAATACATTTCAAAGTTTTCTATAATCAACATATTTTAAAATCTTTTCAGAGTTCTAATGAATATTTATAACATCATCATACAATTAATTATCGCTAAAAAAATCATAAAATTAATTATACCAAATTTATTTCCTAATCTTTATATTGGACATATCATGTCCTTTCTTCAATATCTCATAAAAAATAACTCGTTCAAGGAGTTTCATATAACCATCACTATCAAGTGAGTCATACAAATATATGATAACACGTAATTTATATAAACTAGATTGGAGCCTGTGCCAAGCATGAGTAAAGATTGTCATTTTGAATTATACGTAAAAAATTATTTTTTATAAAGTATTTTTATGTAGTTTTTAATGTTATGTTATTAGTATGTAAAGTTACAGGGAGTTAGGTAGCTCATTTGATTTGAGTTAAGAGATATAAAGTTGGAGAACCTAGGTTCAAAATCGACAAATGAGTAAGAAAAAATTTAGGTAACTTCAATTTTATTTAGGTAACAAAATGAGTAAATATTTTAATCTAAAAACTAATTAATAATATTTGACATTTAAAAAAGCATGTATGGTTGTAGGGGGTTTGGGTTTAAAGTGTTGGGAGGTCCTAGGCACGACAATGGGGCGAGGCAGGGACATGTTTTACCTTCTCCGTCTTCATCCCCGACTTCCATAAACTTACTTGTTACCCTATCCATACCTAACATGGATGTAAATTGAATCTCATCCTAGTTTTCGATGGATTCAGGTATCCCCGCCACATCCCGGTCCCCACATTAAATCATTTTTTTAAATAAAAAAGAAGTTTTTTTTTAGCCTCAAGAGTGATTCACATTGTAAAGGTAGGGTAATAGGAGTGAACGGGGCATAGTGTATATGAGGTATCCGAGTAATGAGATTCACCCTAGCTAGGTGGATTCTCCGTCTATGACATCACGTGTAAGAAGGGGTAAACGAGATACCGTTTACCGGAGTTAATCTATCTCCGCCTTACCACATAATTTTTGTAGAATAGTTTAGGTTATCAGATGTTTCCCATGTTCAGTAACTTAATTAATGAAGTCACCTATATGTATGTCACCAGAGCTTTCTTTATTTGGAATTCTTGTTCAATGGCAAGATCGTGTTTTATCCCACTTGGAAAGCTCACTGAGATAATTAATATCTCAGTATTTTTCCAAGTCAATTTCCATTTGAAAAGAAAGTGTTTAAACTCTTATCATTCAAAATCAGGATGTTACATTTTCGTATCTAGATGTGATCCGGTTGAGGAGTCATTTTAGAAAAATGATATTTGTATAACCATTTTAGCATAAATTTTGGGACAACCATTCACTTATTCTTAAAATCTCATCCCATTATCAATACCAAACACTTATCCTCATATTTCTAATGCAGTAAAGTCACCTCATTTTCTAAAAACACGAAATGCATGAGATAATTATCACCTATAAAAATGAAACACAAACATGAATATTAAAAATAAATTAAATGAAAATTTGAAAAAATCAATTAAATGATTTGAAAATAAACCAAAATGAAAGTAAAAGACATAAAAAAAATGTCGTTACATTTCTATCTAATGTCTAAAGTAGCTTATTAGCTTAAGCCTAGCAATAATGTCTTTGAAATTCCTCATGATTAAACAAATTAAAAAAGTAATTTTTAGATTAAGATTGAATCTCATAAAAAAGGTTAAAACCAAAAATAATAACCTTGAATCATCAATGAAAAAGATCAAAAGGGAAACACAACCAAAGAAAAAATATTATATTTAAAGTAATCAATTGTGTCACTACTATTTTTCTGTTTGATTTAAATTAACAAAATGAGAAACAAAATAAGAGCTACAAATTTAGTCCAAAAAATATAACTACAAATATTTACCTCAAAAATGCTATGGTCGTGCATTTTCACCCGTTTTATCAAAGAAAACTTAAAATGGGTAAGAAGAATACCTGAATGAACAGGAGCGCTCTCCATCATTTTTATTTTCAATAGCAAGACCCACTTAGATTTCACCGCAATAAAGAAAAATGAATGTTAAAGATAGTGTTAGAAAAAGAGTGTTCATAGCATTTATCTTTTAATATAGATCAAATAGTCTCAAATATGAATTAATTATTAACTCTGATATCTCTTATTTCTAAATGTTAACCCAAATGCAATACCTAATTCTTAAATGTTAACCCGAACACAATATTAACCCTAGATTTAACTTAATTCTATCGCCTGATTTTACTATATTAACCCTAGATTTAATTGAATAAATATCTTGTTTCTCTTCTTTCTACCAAATTAGGAATAACAAAGAGATAGAACAACGTATTTAGGTGCTACGTCAACGACGACGATGATCACAGAAAAACCACACGGTGTGGGAAGTGGCCCTCCATAAAGAAAAGAAAATAACAGTAGATGCGGGTGACGCAAATAAATATTAGAGAATTGAGATGTGAGGTGTAAGGTCAACACAACAACGTGGAAAAACCACACCAAAGAGAAACGTCTAAACAGCGTAGATGCAGAAAGACCACATGGTCTGGGAAGGGAAGGGAAGGGCACAATGAAGAAGAAAACAGAAGAAACCTAGATTCAAAATCGCGGAAAGAATTCATGGCAGATTTGTGATTTTGCGGCAAATAGGAAGAGGAAGAAGTGATATTGTAAGATTGTAAGATTCTGCAGGGAAAACTATCATGTGATCTTTCTAATTGTTATATTTAGCAAGAATTATCATTCGTAGGATTTGTTTAATTAAACGGTTGAGATTTGGTGTAAGTCTTTAGACTTTGCACCTGGTGTCAACGGATCCTGCCTCATATATATATATATATATATATATATATATTCATATATTCATATCATATTTTTTACATTTTTTTTAATATTTAAATTTATTCTTATCTATTTATTACGTATGTCATTTGTTTTGAAAATTAAGGATATTTTTTTGAAAGAAAAATCCAACCCTTGAATCGCCGCATATATATACATTATTGATGGATTCTACTATTTTTGCGAAAACCCACTCTAATCTTACCTTGAAGCACAAGTTAACCTTGAAGCACACTGCACATAACGACGCAATCATTGCAATCGCACGAACCCACAATGGATATCAAAACCCTTTCTTTCCACCCTACCGTTAGCGGTAATCGCCGCATCCAAGCTCGCCGGATTTTCTTCATCCATTGACACCTCCCTTCCTCCTGATTCCGCCCCCACATTTCTCTTCTCCAACGGGTACGTTCCCTTTCTCATATCTCTTCACCCTTTTCCTCGTTTCTATGATCTATCAATAATTTGCTGTTATTCGTAACAGGTCGAAATTGCGTGGACCATTTGTTCTTCTGCGTTACATTGGAAGAACTGCAACTCTTCCTAATTCCTATGGCCAAAATGCTTTTCAAACTAGCCAGGTTATTTTTTCTGATATATAATAGCATAAGATGTTTTAGTGAAATTATTTGTTCACATTGAATAAGTGATGTTGTCTAAAAATGGAGTTTTTAAGGCCCTGTTTGGTTAAACAACTTATTTGCAGCTTATAGCACAAGCACTTATCATGATAAACACTTACGTATTAGGGTCTGTTTGGTAAGACATAATTTTGAGTTTATAGCTTGGTATTATAAGTTAGTTTAACCGTTAATTTTATCAAACACTACAGATTCAATCAATTAGCTTATCGGCTATAAGCTATTCGCTATTTATTTTTTTACCACAATGAGCCTAAGCTATTTCTACAACAAAAGATAAAATGTAGTTAAATTGTTTTCATAAGATAACTTGGAGTACGTATGAAGATAAGCTAAGCTGTTAAAAGCTTATGAAAAATTTCATGAGCTTTTTTCATAAGTTCTTCCAAACAGTCTTGCAAAATGTATGTCAATCGATAAACTCAAATAAGCCAATCCAAACAAAAAGTAAATATTGCTTGAGTGAACCTTCAGTTTGGGTCCCACTTTCTCTCCTAATAGGTCCTTGAACTACAGAAATATCATAACCAGTCTTGAAACTATTCTTGATAGTTAGTCCTTGGTTTCTTTCAAAATAGGAGAGTGCTAGTTTAAGGTCCCAAATTGACTGATTGATTGACAATAGTTTAGGGTTTGTTAATTACTATGAAACATGGATACGGACACGGACACGACACGGAAACCCCGACACCGCTAATAATTTGTTGAAAATTACATAATTCAGTGTAATTACAAGTGTCGGTGTCGGACACGGCACATGTCCGACACGACACGTGTCCGACACCGGGACACGCCTAATCCGAGGAGTGTCCATGCTTCATAGGATAATTAGAATTATATAGTTCAGAGACCAAGTTTGAGGGTGAGTGATTGTTTAGGGATCAAAGTGAAGGTTTGCTCGCTTTTCTTTTGTTAGTTGTTGTTTGTTTCTGGTTGTTAGCTCCGTCATTCATTTGTTTTTTGTTTTTTTTTTTACTTATTTCCTGTTTCTTTGACTTTTCAGATTAATGAATTGCTAGAGTATGCACCTGTACTCTCATCAGGCCCTGCTTTTGAAAATGGATGCAAGTATATTGATGATTACTTGGAGAAGCGTACATTTTTAGTTGGTGATTCATTATCAATCGCATTCGCAGATCTAGCTATCTGGGCAGGTCTTGCAGGTAAATATATTTTTATGATACCTATACCTATTCATCTTTACCTGTGATACTACTACTAAGTCTCTTTTAAACAACATTCCTTTGGAAAAGGAAATCCTTGTGTTTGTTTAGTGATTGCATTTTATGGTTATTTCCTAGTTGTATCCCTGCTGACCGGGTTTATTGTTGCCTTATCTCGAATCTAGCTTGCAACTTAAACTAGATCCGCTTTTCTCTATTCTTTGGTAACCTAACAGCCATTATGCTCATAAACCTTAATCTATTAAACTTGATGGTTCATGTCATCTCCATCGACACTATGCCTTTTCAGGTGCTGGAAAGAGATGGGAAAGCTTGAGGAAATCAAAGAAATATCAAAATCTTGCACGATGGTACAATTCAATAGTGGCAGATACTGCATTAAATGAAGTCACATCAACATATATTGGCAAAAAAGGATCGGGAGACTAGCCAGTCGTCAAGGATAAAGTGAAGAATGTGAATGGGGATTTTTCTGATAACATTAAGGGAGGAGGCAAGCCTTCGGCAGAGATAGATCTTCCAGATGCTGAAGTTGGAAAAGTTCGCTTGCGATTTGCACCGATTTGCCTGTCCATTTGTTGATGCTCATGAAGGTATCACTCAGTATCACAGGATTCAAGAGGACATGGGAGTTAAGAAAGTTCTCATCTACGAATTTAGCCGGTTGAATAGGTCTACACTCTTCTCAGCAAACGAAAGCTTTCATGGTTTGTTGAAAATAAAAAAGTTGAATCATGGGATGATCCACGATTTCCTACACTGCAAGGAATTGTGCGTAGAGGCTTGAAAATTGAAGCGCTAATCCAATTTATTGTTGAACAAGTATGTACAAGGTTTTGCTTTTTTTTTGTTGTATATCCATGCTTAAAATGTCGATCACTGTTCTCTGTACTTGTACAGGGGGCATCAAAAAATCTCAATCTCATGGAATGGGGCATCAAAATGTCGATCACTGTTCTTTTTTACTTTTTTGTGTTTTAATGACAAGTTGGTAATTTGGATAGCTTTGTGGAATTATTTTAATGTGTACCATCACTACAGTGTTATGTTTATAGGGTGAGGGTGATATGGGTTTTGATTGAATGTAAAAGTGTAAATGTAATAGTGAGTCATGTCATAAAATAGCGACCATTTTTATATGCAAAGTCATTAATAATGTGTATGCAACAATATCTTTGATCATATCTTTCTTGATGCGAAGTTTTTCAATAATTTTAACTTCAAAAAACTTATTTCTACACATACAACAATCACATCATAGTTAAAGAGAATTCGATAAGCAATTGAAATATTTGACAAACTCAAAAATTTCAAATGCTGACATCAACACATTTGACAAAGATGTTTGCAATACTTTGAATACAAAAAAAAAAAAAAATCATTTACATCAACATCTGACAAATCCTTATGAGAAAACATAACCTCGAAATTTGTGTAAGATTTTGTTTATTTTGTCATTATCCAATGATTTCAAGGATCATGCATCAAATAAAAATCTAACAATATTTTCAAATACTTCTAACTGCTTAAACCTATTTTTCAATGAAGTTATTATCATACTAACAACCACGCAAAGATAAAATAACCTTAAAAGATTCCTCGAGTGATTGCATTTGCTCATCATTATCATTCTCATCATATTGACTTTTTTTAAAGTTACGATACTTTGTTGGAAGTGTCGACTCTATATTGATATCAAACGTAAGACTTTTGATAACAATCATACTAAATTCAAAGTCTTCATTTCTATATTTTTCAAAGTATAATATTATACCTTTCACTTTTTTTAAAATTTTGAGACCCATGTTCTAGACTTATTTTTTGAGATATAGTCGCCCTCCTTACCTTACTTGAGATATTGAGATACGCATCAATAGTATTGATTTGTTACACGTTTGAAAGAATAAAAAAAAGTAAGTACATCTAATAATTTAAAATAAAATTTATAATTTTTTTAGACATTTTTTTTTCAAAATGAATTATTATATCTAGAAGCGTAGTTGAATAAAGAGGCAGCTAACACCTACACTCCTCAATGGAGTGGAAGTGGCAAGACGAAAGAATCATAATAAATTTTGATGGAGAATTCTAAAGAGGAGGGGAAGTTCACTCCAATCCACAAATACCAGAAATTAATAACAAATGACAATAGTCTTTCAAACTATTTGAATTCTCAAGTCCATGACATAGAAGAAAATATTCACTATGAGATATAGAATTGATTTCGTTGGTTAAGGTGGGTGGGGGTTAAGGAGATAAAAAGGTTAAAAATTCGATCCTACTTTCAGTATAATGCTAACAATTACTAACAATATTAATATTGATCGGTTAAAAACAAATTACAAATATTATTCCATGGAATAATATTTGGTGAGGAATCACATGATAGAGGACAACAAATACCATCAACACTATCTGTTGACAGTAGACACCAATTATAGAGGAACATGCATGAAATTTGATTCTCCTGTTGTTTATTTCATGAGCAAGTTGGTATGAGACAGTTGAGATGACTTGTGTAATTCTCATCATTTTGTTGTAAATAGTTATGCTATGATTAATGGAGTAAGATCCTGTCTTCATGTTGCAACTATATCTAACAAATACCTTCTCCAGAAAATGACATTTGCTTACATTCTGAAATCAAACCAAAACTAAAAGTAAAATGAAGAAATTCAGTGACATATCAATTAATTTCTAGTTTTACAATTTTTTTTAGACTTAATGTACCTCATGAGAACTTTTCATCTGGTATGGTGATTGATTAAATTCATGTTTAATACAAAGATATTGTCAAGGTAATCGCATATAGTTTGACCCTTTTCGAATAACCAACTTAACTAAACATGTATAAAGAAAACAACTTATGGACATGTCATCATAAGTTGTTTTACAAGTTCTCTGAAATATTCTCACAAGTGTTTATGCCATTAGATAAGCTCAAATAAGTCAATTCAAACATGACTCTTAGTAAATTCATAAATAGAGGAGACTATTTTCCTAGACAGTTGCAACATAAGTAAGATATGAAATAGGTTTCAGAATAATCACTTGGGAGTGAATACCTGAATCATTGTCCTGTAACTGCAGCTGATACGGTAAAAGGCTGTGGTGACATTTGGGGGTTCAAACCCGCAACACCCTGTTCTCCGCACTTAGAGTGTGTCAGTCTCGCTGATAGGCTCTTTTTGAAACCAAAAAAAAAAAAATAGCACAAATCCTGAAAATCTGTTCCATACAATGGGGAACCAAAAAAACAAAATGAAATAATATTGGAGGTGTCTCCTCTTTAATTAGATAGATAATAATTCAATCAGTTGAATGCACAACTTTTACAGCATCGGTAGATGTGGCTAAGCATGAAAGCTATCGTCCCTGTCCAAATCATATTGCTGGAAGTAACATCTGTTTCGATCTACATCCGAGAGTTCCTCTCAAAGTCCGTCTAAGAAATCATCTCGAAACTCAGCTGAATCCAAATATCAGTAGAAATGAGAGGCCGCATGCCGTGGTTATTGGACTATCGGGCCCCATCTCAGAACAAAAAATATATCATGTTTTGTCTCTAACTTGGTCAAATTCTGGGTTGGCAGGCCATATTATGCCCCTGAATAATCCAGCAGAGAGTATGAGACAGCTAATATCAAGATGATTTCTACATTATTGTACAGATACAAGAATCTGAATCTTCGTCGTCTTCTGAGTCACTGACATCACTGCACACACAATTGGGAGGCCAAACTTGAGAAAATTATGATATTATCTCAATAAATAATGCAAATAGTATTGATTGTTCAGGATCTCAATATTATGAGCACATTACTTTGTGGATCGTTTATATCAGTTGAGCTGCAAGTATTAATGCTCGGGCGGTCAAAAGATTACAAGTCAGTACAATGTTTCAACAAATTAATCATTTATAGTTTCAACTTCAATCTAATGCTCTTTTAATCATTTTTCAAATTATCCAAAGATTCTAAGAAGCAATCAACAAGTGTTCACATTTTTAACAATATCATGCAGTTAAGAATATTAGTTAGTAATAAGGGTAGCACATAAAAAATGAAATGGCTAAAGTATCCTCAAATCCTATAGATATCTATCATAGAGAACCATACAAAAGTAGAACTTGCATATTACCACAAAGACACCACTATAACTAGACTATTCCACCTTAAGGGCCAAGAGAACTTCACAGTAAAAAGAGAATTTTGGTCATGTTTGGATAAACAGTTTAATGAGCATTTATAGCATAAGCTCTAGCGCTTATCACATAAGTGCTTATGTATAAGCTATTAAACACAAAAGTAAAAATAAAGTCAAACTGTATTTATATAAGCTATTAGCTGTTTTTATCTTGGAGTGCTTAGGGACATGTCCTAAATTGTTTCCATAAGCTCTCCCAAATAGTCCATCAGTAGATAAACTCAAATAAGTCAATTCAAATATGTCAAAGACTTGATATAAAGTCCAACAGAGTAACAAGGTATAAAAGCCAACCAACAATAAAATTGCAAGGTAAACACGTCAGTTGAAAATCCAAATGTATACAATCATTTTCAACTGAAACAAGAAAATAATATAGCCAGAGACAATTTTTCCAACAGAAAAATATTTGCTCAAATAGACCATAAGTTGAAACTAATTTACAAAAAAAAAAAAAAAACAAAAGCTGAAGTAAACATCAAACTGGAACCGGGGTGTAAAACAAATTAAATCTAGATAACCTGAAGAAGAATGAAGATAAAGTAAACAAAAAAAGAATAACAAGTTCACATCTACTATGTTGAATAACAAAGCATCAACAAAACAATAGTTATTATGTAAACATCAACAAAACACAGAATGATGACCAAAGTCCTATCAGCTAATCATTTCTACGTGAACTTGACATTTTAGACAGAGACTTGAGAGCAAAATTAAATCATTCTCATCCTGATATCATTAAAGTAAAACATATTTAATTGAATACAAAAGAAAAGATGATCATTATGAATACATTTTAGTGACCTAACTATAGCCAACGTCTGATGAGATTTTAGTTCAGACCTAATGACATAAATCAAGTTTCCAAAGATTTCACCAACTTA
This sequence comes from Medicago arabica, assembly GCA_946800305.1. NCBI lineage: Eukaryota > Viridiplantae > Streptophyta > Magnoliopsida > Fabales > Fabaceae > Medicago > Medicago arabica. Next base: position 18,929,995 of record OX326965.1, on the reverse strand, counting down.
TTCTAGAGGAGATTATTTTTTGTGCTAAACGTACCACCTTAGCATAACCAGGGTTTTAAATTGTGGTTTGCAACTGCAATTGCAGATGCAATATAATGGATTTTTGGGTCTCTGCAATGACATCTCAGCCGCAATTTCGACAGCATTCTACCGCATCTTGCAATCGCACTGTAACCACAATCTAAAACCATTAGAACATCAATTCACAAAGCATTCCATATACATAGCATGTACCGATATCCAAGTCAAGTACCGGCAAACCCAGGGGACCAACCCATTGTGCACAAGTGGGGCCCAATTAAAGTCAGAGTGAAGCCCTGTATGGGCTGAATCAACACAAGAATTGTTAACATCTGGGGGAGTTGAACCTGAGACTAGAGAAGAGCACACTCTTGGGTCTCAAGCCATCACCATCAGGGCAACCGCGAGTAGTTATGTAAAGACTAGATTAACATAGCAAACATTGATGACAACACGTGTTTTTTTGTTAACCCTCCAGTTCTCGAGGGCCAGGGACCTTGGAAATCCGGAGTTTGGCGAGGAGGTAAGTAAAGTCTAGCCACGGATTTTTATGCAGGAATCAAACTTAGATTCTTCTGACCAATTCGACTTTGGTAGAGCTCGTTAACCATTTGAGCTTAATTGATTGGTTATTCACGAGAGCACGTGTTATAAACTAGGTGGAAATACAAAAGAAAAGAAGAACAAAAATGTAAAATTAGTAGCATAAAGCACAATCAAGGACACCAGACACGACATTGACACAGATACGTTGCGATAAAATTTTGAAAATTTGACATAGTTTAGTATAATTACAAGTGTCAATGTCGTGTCAGTTCAGACACGACACGTGTCAGACACCTACCCTCCAATCAGAAGTTTCGATGCACAATACATCATAAATGTTCAAAAACTAATCAAGTGGACATTGAATTTATTAAATTGTACTATAAAAGGAAAACAAATCAATGGAGAACAGAACCATTTACTGATTCAGATAATTGTAATAAAACACCAAAAATACATAACATAATGATAAAAAACAAAAAATAATTACCTTGGTTCATATTCCAACACCTCAGCAAGCTGATTACCATTCTTATCATTCCACTGCACTTTCCTTCTTGTCTTACCAGAATTTCTTGACATACAACCTCTCCTAGGAGGCAATAAAGAATTAGAATCACTATCATCTTCACCATTGACATGATCTTCAACTTTTTCATCTTCCATAACACAAACCACCACAGGTTTATCCATTATGTAATTCTTCCCATCCTTAGAACCCTTTGAATCCATCAACAATGCTTTACTTCCCTCTCGAACGAACTCCAGATTACCAGAGTCCCTTCGTCCCAGAACCAGAGGGTTAACACCAAAAACACGGAGAAAAACAGAGAAAAGTAAAATTAGAATTCAAGAAACAATTTAGAGGAATCTAAGGATTTGGAAGAAACCCATTTGAGTAAAAATTGTGTTGCAAGTTTGAAATCTTGAGAAAGATGAAAACTTTGATTGGTGGAAATGAAGCCAAGAAAGAGTCAACGCGTTTCTTCACAAGACGGAGGTATCAAGTCACGCATGAACAGTGGATATTAAATGAAAACAGAAACTGAAAATTAAGGGGAAAATAGTTAGAAGAGAATCTCAGTGTCAGAAAAAGAATAAAAAAAAATTCTCGAGAAAATGAGGGAAAATTTTCTTGTTCCAAAGTGACAACCAATTAGATATTTTTTTATTAACAATAATTTGGGGGAAAATTCCTCACACGTAACATATTGATATTAGATAAGAATTGTTAATCAAGATTAAAGTAAATTGAAGTCATTCATTTAGTTTATTTTATATGATTAAAATAAATTTTTTAACTGTCATACTATATTTAGCTTCCTTAACTAGTGCCCCAAACACAGGTTAATATTTCTCTTTTTTTAAACTTGACTTCAATGTCTCATAAGTCCTAGTTCAATTGGCAAAAATGTCGAAATTGTTAGATCAGACGTCATGATCTGAGTTTATGATGGCTTTGCCATCTCTTCTATCTACCAAAAAAAACTTGACTTCAATTGAAGTTAGCTTAATTTGTTAATCAGTGATTATTTTTGAAGTCATTCATGCAGCTTATTATTATTATATTTTTATTTAATAAAATTTGTTTTTTAATTTAGGTTCTTTTAAAAAATCAAATTTCATCTTTTCTATAATCCATAAATTTTAGCTAAAAACTAAACACTTTCCACTAATTATGAAACTTAGATACTATAAACAAAGACATAAGTTCATAGAGACATTAATATAGTACCCTATCAATACATAAGAATGTTTAGAATATATTTTAATAATATTTTTTTTACAAATTTATGATGATTTTGTTGATATTCTAAGATAGCAAAGAAAATAGAATATAATTAATACAAAAAGTATACATTTTCTATTTTCATGGCAAAAATCATATTTTTGATTAATGATTGAGCATAGTTAATTTGCATCAACGAGAATCCCATTGGACAGTCACGATTAGGATGGAAAAGACAGCATAATGTGGCTACAGGCTATGCTACAGTACAAACAATCTTTTATGAGTTTCTGACACGACAAATCCAACGTAGTCCTTTCTTCCTTCATGACACCATTGAATTCTTAACGTCTTTTCTTCTTTAAGAAAGTTTGTTTTGGAACGTTGCTAAGTAGAATCTGAAAGTTGTTCATAATTCATATGCTGAGTTAAATTCGATCACGGGTTATATAATATTAGGTTTATTGTCACCTTTTCAACAACATAAGTTGTTAACTAAGGCTGCAACTTTTTAGTTAGATTTGTATTTAGATCAAGAATTTTATGAAATGTTATTTTTACATGTAAAGAAATCAATGATGTATGGTTATCAAATAACAATCATCATCTTCATGATTACCGTTATTATTAGAGTAAATTCTTTTTAATTAACTTTCCGTTGGTTTTCATAAAATAAGGCTTTGTTATCGCTCTCGCGAAAACTTAATTGTTGCCTTTTGTGAATCCTTTCCCTATACAACTTTGCCTCTCGTGAATCCTCGGCATCACCACGACTACCTTAATGGATCTCACAATGGCAATTGAGGATGGTGCTACTAGGGTTTTCCACGAGCTATCTCGCGAAGAAGCATATCAACTACGACAAGGTATAAAGAAAGCAAAAGTCACCTCTACAAATGGCCAACAGGAACGACTTATTAAGATATAGTCATGGAGAACTTAGAGGACAACAAATGGTGCACCTAAAGATGCTACCTTCAAGGCTACCTTTGTGGGACTAGAAAGATAAGTCATTTCTTACGAAGATATTGGTATCGGTGTGAACCAAGGTCCAAACTACAAGTCAACGACAATTTGTTTCGTGAAAAAGATGAGGATGAGACTAGCTAAAAGTCTAAGACCGAAGAGGATTTTAACAAGAAACATTTTACATTTTACCTCTTTTAAAAACTCAGGATTTGTATGTTCAATAAGATGTACCTAATGATAATTTCAATTTTCAGAAACATGAGGTAAATAAAATACTTTTACTAGTCTTATAAGAGAATGATAGTCATGGAACTAAAGTAGATAGGTACAACTATCAAATTAAACTTTAATAAATATGTAAAAGCTTTCAAAAGAAAATAGATCTACATAATAGTACACCACAATTTTCAAGTCTCAAACAAATGAAATTATCTTAGCAAGTTAAAACTCATAATAATTAACCAAAAATCTCCCTAATACTATCCATAATCAAAATAAACATATCTCTTCATAAACAACGTGCAAGTTGCGTAGTCAAATCTTCCTTTCTATCCAAAGTTTATGATGTTTCAGTCTCACCATGTATAAAGTCTTCATGGGCAACTATTAACATAAACAAAGAAGACAAACAAAAGAAAAAAGAAAACATGGAGTAAAGATATTATACATGTTAAAAGTAGAAAGAGCCCACGCACAAACAATAATATATATATATATATATATATATATATATATATATATATATATATAACAATTGAACCCAATTGGGTTGACTTGGTGGTGTTAGCTTGGAACCTTGTGAAGGTGAGAAAAACACAAGAAGAGGGGGTTGAATTGTGTTAGTTTTTTCTTATTTTTAAACCAAGTTCTGAGTCTAAAACAATGTTCATTGTCTAATGTATCGAGTAAAAAGATAAGAGGGAGAGGGAGAGAGAGAAGAGAAAGACACAAAGCAATTATCATGGTTTCTTCCACAATCCGGAAGTAGTCCAGTCCCCCTTGCACTTGCAAGGAGATTTTCACTATAATCCAATCTGATTACAAATGCTCAAGCACACAAGCAAGAGACTTCAAATACTCAAGCACACAAGCAAGAGATTTCCTATGCACAAAAGCAAGAGACTTCTATACAAACAAATTACACAGAAATAAGTTTAGGTTGAACACTTATATGGAGAATTAACCAACAGAGACACAATTGTAGCTTGTACTATGCGCATGAAATGTTGGAGTAGTGGAGTAGTGGTTGTACAATTGTAATATTGTCCTTCACTGTGTTTTATTTGTGGATAGTCATTCAATGCCTTCTAATTCCTCATAAAAATCCATTGCTTCAGTCTTCTATTACATCTGCACATTGGTGTCTTCTAATATCCATTTTAACTAACTTCAGGTTCTTCACTTCAGACTCTGATGAACTTCAGACTCTGGAAGTCGGCTTCTGGATCGTCTTTAGGCTTTGATGTCTTCAGACTCTGGCTTGCAACTAAGCTTCTCTTGAAAATTCTTTTGCTCTAATTTGTTCTTCCATAACCAATACTTTGTTTAAAGACTTATAAATGTTAGTCTATGGTTCTACACACTTGAACAAATATTAACATGTCCAATTGAACTTTTAGTACCTTGTTATCATCAAACCTTAAAGAGGAATTATTAAACACATTTTCTTCACCTTAAAGTATGTTTCTCCTCAATGTCTCAGGTTCGATTATCTTCAGTGTCAGTTTGGGTAGGCTAGTTTACATTCTTCATATATATATATATATATATATATATGGGATGTATCAAATGAGAGGATATCTTATAATGAGAGATGAGAGCATTAAATATTAAACGTTGGATTAAAATAAAGGGCTGAGGTTAAATCACTTGTTATAGGACTTCACATGTTGTTAGTTCCTCTCATTCTCCACTTCACGCGCGCACAATTGGTCTGATTTTTCTTCCAAATTATTATATCAATCCTTTCCCTTTCTTCTTTAGATTAGAAACGTTTTCTGTCTCACTCAGCATCGCCTTCCCTGCTCTAGAGATCCACTCGTTTAATTTCTTTTTAGGAAAACAATATTCTTTTTCTTGTGGTACTCTTTGATATGAATGTTATATTAAGTTAAATATTTATAGCTGACGTTCTCTCTCTAACCTTGAATACTCTCCTCCTTCTCTCTAAACTTCAGCCACCCACCACCTCTTTCAACCTCCACCAACCCTAAATCCAAACCCTTTTTTCAACCATGTAACTCTTGTTGTGGTGGTGCGTTCGCGTCGTTCTGTCGTCGTCACCACCTTTTCCCCCTTTTAAGGGTTGTTTGTTAATACGTCGAAGTTGTAGGTCCCCTCTTTTGTTCCTTTTGTCGACGCTGCCTTGGCTTTCAGATATGGCGGTCCTTCGGTTTTTCGCAAGGAGGAGGAGGGGGTTTGGGTTGCTACAGATTTCAAATCTGCCTTTTCCTCGCCGGAAGATTGGTAGCTCTGCTGTCGGTCGTTCTTAGGTGGCTTCTCTGTCGTTGTTCTTCATGTTCATGTTTAGGGTGGCTGTCTGTTCTGGTGGTTGTGTTTTTCTTTTCTTCGTTTTCTTTTCGTATTGTCTGCAAGTTGCTTCTTGTTTGTACTGTTTGCTTTTGTGTTGTTTCTGTTCGGTGGTGGCGGTTATGTTGCTCCATTGCTTCTTCTGTTTTGTTTGCAGGAAGTGGAAGTTGGTGCTGGTTGGTTCATGATCCGATTGCTCATGATCTTAATGTTGGTTTTCTAGAATTAAGATTTGGTTCAAAGAGTTCTTTTCATCTGTGTTGCTTTGTTGGATGCTTTGGATTCAACTTTCACCAGATGCTGCTCGAAAGGGCTAGGTGCGTCGACACTCTATGTTAGCGGTAGTTGTCTTTTGACGTAACTTTAGAACTTTATCATCCGTTGCGGTTGCGCCGTCGGTGGACTGTGTTCCAACGTATGTTCACTCGTTTTGGACTATGATTGGATGTTTGGCCCGAAAGGGCGTTTATGGCTTGCTATTCCTTTAGGGAGCTGATGAATCTTGGATCGGCTCTGTGTTGGCAGACGATTCATACGCCTACTTGATATTCTGAACATTCACTCTACGTCTTTTTTGTAGTTCGGTTTCACATCCATACGTGGGTGCGTTGGATTGTCCGTGGAAGGGTTGTTTAGAGTTGCTTTTTCTTTACCACTTAGGTACTGATTTGATGTATAACCCGATAGGGTTTGAGTTTGTGGTTTTCTGGATCAGGTTCATGCCCCCAATCTTGTATTTCCTCTATATTTTATTTGAATTTTATTTTGCTTAAGGAAATAAAGTTAAATAAAAAATATATATATTCTTTTTCTTGTGAAATGAACAATTGCTTTTTGAATAATAATATGCATAGCAACCGTATGTTCGCATATTAATCAGTATAATTAGTTCGGCCTTGTTGTAACACCCCGAAATCCCATTTCTAAAATTCATTTATATAATCAGAGTATATCACAATATTCAGGATGTCACATTTCATAAAAACTTTAAAACAAATGAATAATAATTTATTCCTCATCAATATTCGATCGTAGCAGCGGAATCATAATTCAAAAATCCTTAAAATAATTAGTTCTTGGCACAAAGGCCTCATAAGCATCTCAAAAATTCAAAGATAGATCGTAAACGTCATAATTAGTTCAACATGATACATAAAGGAATAGAATTCAATAAAACCCCATCCCGTTACATATCAGAGCATTTCCTACGACACCACAAGGACCTCTCACATCGTCGAACCTATGCTTGGTCATCTGCACTTGCCCACAAGGCGGCAATTCCAACAGAAGGGGTGAGATTCACAACAATTATATTAACATATAATTCAAACATTTATGCTTAACAACAACAAAAATCATCACATATAACGGGAACATCTCAAACATCTACATATAACAAATCATCTTAAAACATCTTCACATAACAAATCATCTCATAACGTCTTGGACACAAAACTCGACAAATGCAACTCTAACATCTTAAACATCATGCATGTGGTACCAATATTTAAGCTTGAATAAGCTTCACCGTCGCTTTGAGCAAATGCTCCACCGTCGCTTTGAGCAAAAGCTCCACCGTCTCAAATTATGCAAATGCATGAACTCGACTCCTTATACTTAAACAAGTTAACACAACATCTTAACATCATTTACGACACTTGACCGACACATGCAATTATAAAAGTACATGGCAGCAGCTCAGCACATTAACACATATTCACAGCACATAATCATCGTCGCAAATATCATTTAAACATCATTCATATAACTCACTTAATAAGCATATAATCATAGATTAACGCCAACAATTAAAATCATCTTAAAACATCATTACAGATTGTAATTTAGGTCATAAAACATCTCTAATACTATCCAAAGGTCTACCCTCAAAGCCTCGCTCAAAACAGAATTGCAAAACTCAAGTTATAGTGGTCTGAGACCACATTGCTCGCTATGGCGAGTGGTTCTGCTCGCCTCGCGAGTCACTACCTAGCATTCTGTTACTACTCGCTGTGGCGAGCGGTTCTACTCGCCTCGCGCACATTAAAGGTCGCTCGCCACGGCGGGCTAAGTTGCTCGCCTCGCGAGCGCTACATGGTATTCTGTTACTCGCTGCGGCGAGTGGTTCTGCTCGCCTCGCGAGCGATGCCGTTCTGCTCGCCACGACGAGTAGGTCTGCTCGCCACAGCAAACTATTGCAGAACAGGGTACGGGTTCGCTCAATCTCTCGCCAAAACTCATCTAATCCCTCATGTTATGCCTCCAATCCTTCAGATTTATGATCATAGTGATTAATCTAGGTTCTGTAACACGTTTTTACAGCAAATTGCGTCATTCTCACATCAATTCATCAAAAATCCATTTAACCCTAACTTAAGAACTCTCTCAAAACTCTTCCCAATCCCTTAGTTAATCATAAACAATGAATGACATGTTAATATAATCGAAGCTAGGCTCACCCTTACCTGGTAAGTTTGCAGAATTGGGGTTCCCTCTTCTCTGGCCACTTTTCTCCCTTTTTGCAAAAGTCTGTAACGCGTACTGACTTCTCTCTAAACCTAATTTCCTTCTTATATCTCTTTTCTAATCTCACTTAATCCACAAAACTTTATCTTATTATAAAAACAACCCCACCTCTCAAAGTTATTGTTATTATAGCACCTCTTTATTTTCATATAAAAATATATATATTAACATCACATATCTTATTTTATTAAACAATAAAATAAGCATCACATCACAACATAGTCTCATACGTCACAAACATCATCAAAATCATATAATACATAATAATATACTATATACTCCAATAAAATAATTAAATAATCAAAGTGGGCGTTACACTTGTCCTTATTGATCTTATTTGTTTTTCTTTGTTATTTTTACAAAAAGGAAGAAAGAAGAAAAAGTTTTTTTTGTGAATTGGGGTGAGACGGTGAGAGCTTCCACTTAAGCCAAGGAAATCTTCACACATAACCAAAAAGTGGAATTCTTTAACACCAAAAAACGGAAGTGGAAAGTCAAACATGCTTAGGAAGAAGACGAGTGAATTTGAAGCGCGTGCATATTCATGAGATATCACGTGAAATCCTATAATAAGTGATTTAATCTTAGCCCTTTATTTTAATCCAACAAATAATATTTAATGCTCTCATCTCACATTATAAGACATATTCTCATTTGATACATCCTATATATATATATATATATATATATATATATATATATATATAAAACAATCAACATTTATCAAATTGTTGTATTTTTAAGAAAAATAGTTTTGACTCAATGAATGATGACATCTAGAGCAAGAAAAAGAATTTCTACATTGTATTGTTTACACCTCTGATTGTATATCAAGTGTAAGAATAAATCTTGTTTATTTTTGATTATCGTGAAAATCTTTTGGAAGTGCAGGGGAACTGGACTCCTCTCTCTCTCTCTCTCACAAATTAGAAATTTCATTAGAGTGGTCTGCATTGATCTTAAGTTACGTTAATGGAATGTCACGATAGATCTTCTATCTAGATGGACTATCAACAATCAATGTATTTATACATTGAGTTGTTGGCACACATATCTCACACCTATATATATACGTAAGGTCTCTGAAGCCCTTCACTTTCATAATATCCTAAAAAGGTGATTCAAATCTTATAAGATTTGGTTGAAATTGTCATCCAACAGACGAACAAGAAAACATATGTTTGTACCGACCTTAAAATCTCATTCAAACCCTTTTGAATTTAAGTCCGAAAACAAATGCACGTAACAAGATTGTTGAGAACTTAGACAATTTGGACTAACTCACAAAATATACTTAGAGCCTATTACGATAATTTGTCTACTAGTATAATTTATAACAATTTATCATTTACTTTGTAAAAAAAACAATTTATCACTTACTTAAATTTAAATAATGATTTAAAAAAGATTTTTTTATATCATTGTTGATGTTTGTTTTCTTGACAGTTCTATGTTGATGTTATAAAGCTATCTTGTATTTTCTTTTTAATGACTAAGCGTCTAATGGCAACAGAAGAATGGTGTGGTGTTATCATCATCCCTTTTGCGACAAACTATCATTTTCAGCATAAAAAGTGGGGTTCATACGTTGTGCAATGAGAAGAACCCTTCTGGCTTCTTTTGCGACTGACCTAAGAGGAAATCCAGTGAACATGGACACAAGATTCCTATACTGCATTCAATGATTAAATGACAAGATTCTTACATTGCAATAATATGTAAAAAGATTTTTCCTTTAAAAAAGATGTAACAAAGATTTTCTTAGGTCACACACATGTATGTCTGGTGTGAGAGGTAGCAAAGAAAGTATGAGTGTTTTGTGGTTGAGTAATTGTTTACAATTCAATTGCATGTTTAGTGTTCTCTATTTTAAATCTAATTTTAAACTTTTTGTTTGGAAACTTGACTTGTTTAGTTTAATAGTAGTTTCTCTGCTCCGGTCACATTTATAAATAATTTTTGTTTTTTTATATTTATTAAATAATTAATATATCTAAATCTAAAATATAATATAGTTCAAATACATCATTTATTAATGAATCTAAAAAAAGTTAAACTTAATTATAAATTTAATCAGATGAAGTAGTTAAGATATTAATCATAATTTATTTTTACTCTATTACACTCTACATAATTTTGTAACAATTTCGTAAAATCTTATTTAAAAGTGATTTTAAGAACTCTAAAATGATAATTTAATTTTTTTTTAGTCTATCATTAATCATTTCAACGAAATTAAAAAAAAAAACTATACATTTCTATCATTATTGTAAAAATAATTGAACCGTAAGGAATTGAATAGTAAACATTTCAAAATAAGATGTGATTGAAAGAAAAAAAGGAAAAATATGAAACAGAGAGAAAGTATTATTTAATTTACTTTTATTTTGTTTCAAGGTCAATCTAATGTGGTTCAAGTAAGTTTGTACGAAGCTACTCTACGTATGTGGTAGAATTATGGGGAGGGTATGATGGCTTGCAATTTTTTTTTTTAAGTAAAGTAGAAATTTAATTAAAATAAAAAGGAAGTACAAGATTGGGGGACATGAACCTGACTCAGATAACCACATACTCAACCCTTAACAGATGATTTGTTACTCAGAATAAAAACAACTCTAAACAACACTACTACGGACAGCTCAGCGAACCCACGTGTGGATACGAAACAGAACTGTAAAAAAACACAGAGTAAGTGTTTAAAGTATCTAGGTAGACGTATGAATCGTCTGCCAACACAGAAACGATCCAAGGTCCAACAACTCCCTAAAGAACATCAACAAGCCAAAGCGTCCTTTCGGGCCAAATCAATCCTATCGGAGTCCATATCAATGAACAAGCGACATAACTCAGGCCACCTACGACATACAACCGCGACAGATTAACCAGTTTTGAAGGTACGTTAATGACTACCACCATCAACACAGAGCGACTACGCGCCAAACTCTTTCGAGCAACATTTGGTGAATCAAATCCACACAGATGAAACATAACTTTTTGAAACCATATCTTAAATCTAGAAAATCCAGATTTAAGATTAATAACAAATCAAGATCCGGATCAAACCTCCAGCAGCTTCATCTTGAAATCAAAACACAAGAAAAAACAAAGAAAACATAAAAAACGGCAAACACCAAAAGAAGCTCGGGGCATTATATCAGAACCGTCGCAATGGCGTCGGCGACGGACCCAAGAACCTCTATCCATCTGCGAACTCAGATGAAGATCCATCGACCACCGGCGCAACAGCCGAACAGATTTGTGCAGTCCAAGAAAACAGCCCGAGCTTCCGCCGAAAGAAAGTGCACATAGGTGGTGCGGATGGAAGGTCGATCATCGCACCGAGAATATGAAGACTACATTTGCAATTAGATTGGATGTGTGGTAGAAATGGAGTTGCCAACTCGAGACTGATTTAGAGGATTCAACAATTATTGGAGAGAGAATGAGAAATTAAATTTGCCTCTCCTATCGTGAGAAAAACAACTGTGTTGGTGCTCTTACGAACATAGTTTGATTTGTTACTTTATGAGCAATGTTCTACTCAAGTTAATTTATTTTTGTTAGTCGATGACTTATAATACGAGTGTTTCTATCTGGTGTGTAATTTGCTTGTAGTTTTTATTTTCTTTGAGCTTTGGTCCTACTTCTTTATAAAAAAATACTAAAAATAATAATTTCCATATTTGAATTGAACCTATCCAAGATGCCCTTTTGTTTCATGCCTTTGTCCACTCCATATAGAACGGAGGATTTGGATCCTCTTCGTCTTCTCGTTTTCTCCTTCTCCCTCCATTACCAAATTGTGTCGATCTCTTTCTAAATTTTAAAGAGAATATCAAAAGAGAGAAAAAACAAAAAAAAACAAAAAAAATCAAGAGAGAGAATATCACGAAAGATGGACACAATTATTTCAATAAATTGATTTCTTTTTCTCTTTTTACTTATTTCCATTTGTACGTGTGTCTAAACAAATTATATTTGTGGTTGTGACCACACAAGCATTGCTCATCTTTGTCAATGGTTTCTAAGCATAATTTTTTTTGTTAACTTTGACGAGCCGTTGAAATCTAATTTATATAAACTCTTTTCTATTTTTAAAAAATAAGTTAAAAAAATAGTGTTTGTCTCTAAAATTATCAATAATTTATTAATTATTTTCTTGAACTAAACAACTTGTAATTGAATCTCTTTATTTTTAAATAATTGTTTTATTAAGATTTTTAATAATTTACAATTAGTTACATGAACAAAAAGACAAATTAATATAAATAAAGGAGTCGAATTGAAGGGAAAGTGACACAAGAAAGAAAAAAAAAACAAATGAAAAAGAATGTTGAGTGGAAGAGGGTGGCTATGAGGATTTGCTTCAAAGATCACCAAACATGATTACAACACCGAACTTGCATTTCACTCAAACTTCATTATCAAAAAATAGTTGAGAGTCTCTTATTGTATATAGTTAGTTCATAATAAACAATAAAATGTGCATTCACATAGTTTGAGAAGAGAAAGAAGATAGTTTTATCAGAATGGCATGCATTGAGAGAGCATCTCCTGCTCTAAAACAAATATTGCTCAAGCTGTATCAGTAAGTGTTTACATTATACTTGTTCATTCATGGTTTAGTATTCAAAAAATAAAAATAAAAGTCAAGGTTTAGTTGTTTAACTTTGCAATTTATTTTTGTTGTTTTCTTTTTGTTTATTATATCTGGCCTTTTTGTATTTTTCTGAAGAAAAGAGAGAAAGATAAAAGAATTTATAATTAAGATTAATAAAATGTGGAACATAAGAAGAAAGTATTTCAATGAAGAATAAAGCTGTTTATTATATTTAGGCTTAAATATGTCTTTCGTCCATTTAAATATAGGTCATTTGAATTTTCGTCCCCTGAAGTTACTAATCCTTCCATTTTGCCATTGCAAATATTAATCATTTGAAAAATGGTCATAATTACATCTGATTAGTAACTTCAGGATCAAAATTCAAATGACCTATATTTGCAGGGAGGAAAGACCTATTTAAGGCAACCACCTCGTCCAATCATCACCTGCCACATGGGCACCACGTCGCTAATGACAGTCCACCTCAGAAAAAAATTAATTAGGACCAAAAGTCAGATGATTAAATTTTGCAGTGGCAGATTGAAATGATTAGTAATTTCAGGGACGAAAATTCAAATGACCTAAATTTGCAGAAACGAAATACCTATTTAAGCTTTATATTTATCATTTGAAATATAGATATAGCCATATTTAATTTATAGAGGAATGAGAAAGTTGTTTTTGTTCTAAAGTAAGAAGATGTTCTTCTATGTACGTGACAAATTATTGTTTAAATCTTAGTTGGAATTTTTTAATAATTCAAAGGAATATATCAATACTCAAATTTGAAGTACAATATAGGCTAAGAAAAATAAAAATGCTATATCATGAAAAGTCAAACAAAACAACTCAAAACTTAAGAAGCACGCAACACCCAAAACCAAACAAACACCAAACAATAATTAAACTAGGATTGTTTTTAAGGAAGCAATTCAATACATTTCATTAGCAAAACATGTCAAATATATGACGATACATCATCATAAGTGTGGGAGCCAACATTATATGAGGCTACTTGAGCTAACTCGTGAACAACCTTAATAGCTTGCCTTCTATTAAACTCGACATGAGAGTTTTGAAATCTATTTTCAAACAATTGTCTACATGCATCTACTATACAACCAAATTCACTATTATCGTCTACATCTGTTCTAAACGCATCCACAATCTTCTTAGAGTATATTGCAAAATCTATGCTATCAAATTGAAGGTCCGATGTCCACTCCAAAGCCGTATGCAAACCAACTGCTTCCCTTATGTCAACAATAACATCAGATAGAGGAGATAACCAAAATGATTTTGCAAGAACTAAACTAAGAAAATATTTATATGGTCACAATGATTTAGACACAACATTTAAATACACACTTAATTGTGTTAAAATACACATTATTTAATTCTTTTCAAAAATAAATAAATATGTGAGTGTGTCTAAGTATCGTGCTCAAATGATTGTGTGACCATTGGAGAAATCCTCACAAAACAATCACACCACCCCTATCACCATCCAAAGCACAAACATAACATTAGTCATTAAACACAAACTCCTAATCAAACAAGTGATTGAGACTACCAATCTCTAAAAATATATTTGGTTGATCACAAGTATTTAGGCACTTCACTTGGGGGTGCATACATATTTAAGAAAAGGTAGAAAAATAAATAATTAAATATGTATTTATCAAATAGTTAATTGATAAATATCTTTATGTTTGTGTGCCTAAATGACGTGTTCAAATGTTTGTAACTATATAAGACTTCCTCTTATTTTACTCAATGAAAGTCCTTAGACTTCGTTTTTAACCACTAACATGACAATAATTTACCATGATCAATCAAATGGACATCATACCCTTGTTACACAGGGAATGCCACGTCATTGCTAAGTAGACCACACACAAGCTAAACATATGTAGAAAAACCTTTTATGAAGAGTTTTGTCACCAATAATCAATCCACAAAAGTTACTCTACTTGTAAGAATTTATCAAAATGATCATGATGAAAAATTTGTAAAATAAATATTCTCTATTCTCTTGAATTCAGAATCTTAACAAACCCTCATTAAGCATTTGAAACATTGAAATGTCAGTATCCATGCTCAAATTAGAATAAGATGGTTGATTTGTTGCAATGCTTCATTTAGAAAATGTTGCTGAAATGCTTATTCATCACTTTATTTACAGTGGTGAGAATTCTATAGAGATTGATCATCACTTATACGAATTTGGATCAGTGGAATACCACATTCAGGTGAAACTCTCCACTCACTAATATTATTGGAGAAAATTAAGTACTTGATCACAGTGACACATTGAGTTTCAAGTTTGATCCACTAATGACTACTTGAACACAGTGACACATTCAGTTTGCAATGTTTTTTTTCCCTACCTCATACTTCTGAGAGGTCTTTGGTTGGTCCGAATCATCAGACCAACCAGAGAACTCCCAGAAGTGCGGGGATGAGAAAAGAAATTCACTTTAGTTTGAAGTTTGATTCAGTAAAGTTTGATAATTTTTCTCTTTACAGTCTCAAGCTACTAATCCACTGGTGGCTTACTTGTCAATATCAACACCTCCTCTTTGCCATGGAAACCTACCAAATAATCTTTCACCATACACCATTGAAATGGTAAAGGGAATTTGTCCTAACCTTGTGGAGATTGAAGAACCTGCTAGAGAAGGATACCAGCTTACTCTAAAGCTTAACCTAGATCAAATTCCAAGAAACAAAGGTCTGTTTGCCTTAACCTAGTTTAGGGACCTATTTAAAAATTCCCAAATAGTTCAGGGATTAATTAAACCTAATAATAATTACTTATTAAAAAGAAAGAACAGTGATAATTATGACACTGCATAAGAGAAATTTATATGCATTAGTACTTCTAAGTTTTCATTTTGTAAACTTGTAAAGTGATGTTTGGTTATGTAGTTTTGTTTCAACTGAGAATTAACTGGTGAATTGAAAGTTATGTTACTTAGACCATGTTTAGTTTCACTGTTGAAGGACACAAATTGATAATTAACAGATTATTTCATGAGCTGTGAAGAATTGATAATATTGCTACACCATACATTTGTGTTCAAGCAATGCCCTTAAAAAGCTTAGTGGATTCAGATAATTTTGGGTCTATACAGCTTGTTAATGTATGATTTTCACATAAGCTAACTTGAAATTTTAACCTGTCTGGTAATGCACAATTATTGTTTTTAGATTATGTCAAGGTCATTGAGGATATTTCCACAGTTCAATCAATAATTCTAAGTTCACAGCTGAAAGAAATATTGTGGAATGTGAATTCTGATGATGCATCTCAGGGGATGTACAAACCCATCAAACTAGTTTATCATCCAAGAGAACCCTTCTTTGTCATCAGGCAGGTAATTTCTATGTAATCAAATCTTTGAATTTGTCATGAAGAATGCCATAATAGAAAAACAATAATACTAAGCCATGTTTGGATAAACGACTTAATTAAGCGTTCACAGTATAAGAGCTTATCATGTAAGTGTTTATTTATAAAATATTCCTATAACAAAAGATAATAAAGTCGAATTGTTTTTATATAAACTTTAAGGTGTTTTCATAAGCTATCACGGAGAGCTTATATAAATAAGCTGAAACAACTTATGAACATGTCATAAACTGTTTCTAATTTCTACAAGTCCTCTCAAATAGTCTCAAAAGTGTTTTTGTCTGCAGGTACACTCAAATAAGTGACTCTAAACAGATTTCTGAATAAAATGAACAAGATTACCATTATTACATGGAATGATATCATACAAACCACCTAGAAAATTATTATTAATCATCAAAGTGACACTAATAGTCATTTTACAACGGTCTCAGAGGGAATTTGAACTTCATCTCGTAAGGTTATAACTTATAAGTCAAACTCTTACTACTGGCTTGACACTTCATAAACATACAAATAACCTACGGGAATACCAAGTATTTAGAAAACTCAGGACCAACATCAAATGATGAACTTGATACTTTAAGCTTGTGAGGCATCACATCATCGATCAATTATTTCAACTTGGAGTAAATTACTGATTCTAAATAAATCACAGTTCAAGTTGTCAACAAAACTATTTATGAAAATATATTCCTTCCATATTTTGTAGGTGTTTAGAAAATATTTCCGAGTTTAGTTACATTCCACCAAAAAATGATACATTAATAACCTCATATGTGGTAACCAAAGAAAGCTCACCATTGTATTTGGTCAGTAAAAGTGGCTCATATTCTAATGCCTTACCGGTTTCAATATTGATCATATACTGCATACAGCCGCAGAGAATCATAGCAATATTCCCAATTCGATTCAAAGAAAAGTTCGATGTCGTTATTGCAACGGCTTTCTTTCAGGTTTGCAGCTAAGAAAACACAACTATGTAATCTAATTTCAACTCAATATACTCTCAACTCATTTGTTTTACTACCTATGACAGGAGCTCGTGGATGTTGGTAATTCAGATAAATGGGTAAAGACACCACCTTGCACCTGGTCAGCCATTCCTCCACCAGAGTTGACAGGAGAAACTTTAGAGGATTTGAGTACAAATGGAGGGTTTGTCTCTTTTGGTATACTATTTTCCTTCAGCAATTACTCCATGAACTACTTCCCTACAAGCGATAACTTGATTACACGATCATAGTTTTGAACTCTAAGAATCTGATTGGATTGACTTATTTCAACTTATACACCAACATAAGTACTTCTGAGACTATTTGAGAGTGCTTATGGAAACAACTTATGACATTTTCATAAACTGTCCAGAATAGCTAATGAAAACAGCTTATAGCTTATGTGTATAAAAAATTGACTTTATTTTACCATTTGTTGTAGAAATGACTTATACATAAGCACTTCTATGATAAGTATTTATGTTATAAGAGCATATCAAGCCGTTTATCCAAACAGGACCTAAAATCAAATAAAATGAGATCGTGACAAGAAATGTTGAGGAAGATGGATTCCAAGACATCCGCGATGTTATTAACATTTTTTTTTGTTGGTATTTTGTAGATATCTCTTCTCGGCATGTTGAAGGCAATAGGTTAAACAAAACAGTCTGGAATCTATTAAATTTTAATGCCAATGTTAGATACCATGTAAAGGTAACAATAACAATAATAAGAATAATATTGTTTCATAAGGACTACTTCTGATTGAAAATCACATCTTTCTGACATATTCGACCGACATTTGTACTACAGAGCACCAAAGGTTTCATTCAAAGAAGGATGAGGAAACGTTTGGAAAATCTGGTTGAGGTATGCAATCACCTAAATTGCACAATATGTTTATTGTTTAAACAAAGATTCATGTACATGCAACAACGAAATTTTATGTGCATAGTGAGACCTAAATGGGTTGACACTGACATTTAGGTTATGAAGAACTGACTGACACATCGACACTAGTAATGAGTTGACAAATAAATAATTAAATGTAACCACATGAGCTGATGTGGTGTCGGACACCAGACACACCTTCAATTTGAAGTGTCGGTGCTACATAGATTTCCTACACCAGAAACAATGAAGTTGTGTAACAGACATACATTCACTATAAATAGCTAAACGTGGTTTGACAAATGGTAATTCTTTCCTCTTACATGCAGGTTCTGCACCAAACAAACTCAGAAGAAAATGAACAGACCAAACAAGTGAAAAAACATCAAGGTTTTGCTTTCTGTTAAACACATTTCAGTATTGATAATTAAATTTAAAACATAGGAAGACAGATGATCCTATTAACTTGTTTCAGAAATGATCCTTACAGGGAATACAGTAAATTTTTTATTTAGGATCGTGCTGTCAGTGCACGATTGGTTACAACGTCAATTAATCAAAACTGTTAAATTTATTGTAACAAATTTACAATATAAAATAAGCGAAAGAGAAAGTTGTCAGACAGAGTGCATAATGTTCATTTACAATTTCTATTCGACATGCAGGGCGTAGGCATACCAAGAAACTAGTAAGATCATCAAAACACACCATGAAGAAAAGATGGTACACTTTGGGCAGAAAAATAAAGAGAATTTCTTTCCGACTTAAAATTCATGGATTTACACGATTTCGTCAATGTTGGTTCCCAAAACTTTCTTCAACAAAATATACAAAACTAGAGTAGATACTTTTGCAGTTATTATTTTGTGTAATATATCGACTCCAATCCAACTAAGAAGAAGAACCTGGAATATCCCTTCAAAAAAACAACTTGAATATCTTCAGTGCACTGTTTGCTCAAGCGTATTATTGTATATAGTAATAAAAAAACTATATCAGACTTCAAACTACTTGATTATTGTAAGAAAATAGAGGATATTCATTTACCTAGACAATACATGTCTAACAAACTTGTGATGGTGTAAGTTTAAGATTAACATTAATGTCTTGATATAATTTTGAAGTTTTATGTTGAAATGTTCCACAAAATATGAAGGGAATCTCCTCAAGAGTTTAATGTTTATTTGGTTTGAGTATTCAGAGTGTCCAAGTCTGAAGAGTGAAATCGTACAACAAGTCTCTTACCTCACTTTTAGATACTGTCATTGAAAGTATACATTAAAAAAAAAAGGATATTGTCATTGAATCTGAATTCTGATCATAAACATGTTTTCTTCATCAGATACTTTATATAATCATTATACTTGAAAGCAGCAAAACAACTCTAGCTGTTTAAAATCTCAGTTCGACATGTAGGAAAAGGAAAAGGAAAGGATAGTTCCAACTAGGATAGAGGGCCTATGTAGCACCGACACTTTGGATTAAAAGTGTGTTCAACATGACACCGACAATTATGGTTACGTTTAATCACTTTCATTTTCTTAAATTATTACCGACGTCACTATCATGCTCCCTGATGCATAAGCCCGTTAGGCACAAAGCACAGAGTTTTGGTAACTCTCAATCACTTCATAACCTAAGGTTAAAGCTCTTTTTGGTTACACACATTCTCTCAAGCCTCACACATCTTCCTAGTATTATTCCTTCGTCTATGTACCGACATAAGCATAAAAAAGGGACTAGAAAGATTCTTTACTCCTGCAGTACGATTCAAGAGTAATATCTGTCCATAGTATTGAAACAAAACTTGTACTCTGTAAGCCTAAGTATTGCATAATAGAAAACTACACCAGCCACTCTTCTGTCGAAGATGTTGGAACAATTATCCAAACTCTGTGATCAAAGATCGTGTTCTTGTGCGTTTGTTTATCTATTATCCCGGTTTTCAGCTAGTTAGCCTTTATAACTCTGGTATGCAGCTTTTAGTTAGTTACATAATTAGTTATTCATTTTAGCTTCAGTCTTCTTTATATAGGGTATATCCCTTGTAATTACTCACTAATTCATAATGAAATAGATTCAATTCCTCAATTCTCTATCTTGGGTTCATTACTTTAGTATGATATCATAGCCTGGTTTTACACATTTTCCAATTCTTCTTTGCATGTACATGAGTACCTGGACTGAAACAGTAAAGAAGAGACTCGAACGAACCCAAATGATTCAAGCAACAACCACGTTGAATACAACAAAAAGTATAAATACTCAATATAGAGGATGTACCACAAAATCACTATCATCTACCTTTGTCTATTTCTTAAAATTTTTGGCACAGACCTGACTACAAAAGGTAAAAAACTAAATTCCATCTAGGATTGAGGTCCTGTGTAGCACCAACACTTTGGATTAAAAGAGTGTTCGACATGACACCGACATATAGATTACATTTGATCACTTTCATTTTCTAAATTATTACTGAAGTGAAGTCTACTTGTCAGTGTTGTGTCTAATGTTTGCGTATGTCTCAGTGCTTCATAAATAGAGGCACTAACATTGGCATTTTCACCTCAGAAGATTCAGTGAAGTGTAAATTCATCAATGATCTACAAGAAATGTAGTCTAGAAGAAGTACTATTTATTGCCACCTTAGAATACTAAATGTCATGAACATAACCAATTCTCCTAAAAGCTTATGCTGTTAGATGAAAGCACATAGATGATTTTTTTTTTAATATTACGTCTCAAACATGCTCCTTCATTGAAGAACCCATAAATTTTTAATACATCACTATCGTGCTCCCTGAGGCATGAAGCAGAAACAGAGTTTTGGTAACTCTCAATCACTTCATAACCTAAGGTCAAAGCTCTTCTTGGCTACTAACTCAAGCCTATAAACAACAAGCACCTCTCATTATAAAGGTAGAAACATTCTCTCTATCGCACACTTCTTCCTAGTATTATTTCTTAGTCTATGTACTGACTTAAGCATCGAAAAGGGACTAGAAAACTACATCAGCAACTATTCTGTCGAAGAAGTTGGCATAATGAGCAAACTCCACGATCAAATATTGTGTTCTTGTGCGTTTGTTTGTCTATTATTACGGTTATCAACTAGTTGGTCTTTATAACTCTGTTATGCGGCCTTTAATTAGTTACATAACTAGTTATTCATTTTAGCTTCAATATGAACACTATATTACGAATCCAAATGATCCAAGCATCAACATTGTTGAGTAAAACAAAAAGTATAAATACTCAATATGAAAGATGTAAGCACAAGAGGACAATCATCAAACTTTCTTCAAATTCTATAACTTTCATTGATTGTAAACATACATTGTTCAAAATATCTGTCATGAAACATTGCTACAAAAATCAATTAAATAACAAACTAAAGAAATGTCGGTAAACACTTCCTAACCTGTAAGTGTAAAAACACTAATGATTCACATTGTAAAATGCAAACATTCCTTCATTGTATCCATCAGAAACAAAAACCATTCACATTTCACCCCATCTCGATCTCCGAAGCATCACATAATCTCATACTCGTGGATTCAAGATCAGCCAACAACGGTCCTTTCACACCACCACTTCTCAAATCCCCGCTCCACGACAACACTCCAAACAATCCAAGACCCAAAACCAACACAACAATAGCATGCAAAATAAACAAAAGCTCCATCATAGCAATACCTCTCAAACTATCCTCATCAAGATCACATAAAACATCGACATTCTCAATCCGCGGATTCAAACTCAAAACCGAAATCTTCTTACACCCTTTCAATCCAAACAAATCAGTATACAAAGAAAACCCAATTTGCAAAAACCAAGTACCCTTAAAAACCATCCCACAACACAAGAAAAACTCGGCGAAAAAAGCATTAGGTTTAACAGACAAATAAAAACATGCAGAAGCACACACAAGTGTTAATCCGCATAACAAACCATAAACAACATCAGCAACACCTGAAACACCTTTATCCATAACATCATACTCCATCAAAAACACAACACCACCGAAAACATAAATAAAACTATCACTAACATGAAAAGAGTTGACATATTCCAATCCAATGATCAATATGATCAAGACCCAGAAAGCTAAAAGAGTGAAAGATTGTTGGAAGAATGAGAAACGGAAAGTGGGGTGGTTGGAAAATGAGAGAAAGATGAAAAATTCTGAGAATGATGCGATTGGTAAGGCTATGAGGAGAAGATAGAGATCAAGATTTTTCCAGTTTGGGTCAGAGAGATACCAGAGTTTGGATCGGAAGTGAGATGGGTTTTGAAGATAGAGAGAGGATGATGAGAGTAAACGATGGAGACCAATGGGGAAGAAGAAGATGAAACCGCAGAAATTTGTTGCTAATGATGCCATTTTTTAAGGTTGTTTTTTCTGTTGATGTTTTCTTGTTTCATTTCATGTCTTACTTGGTTTTTGGTAAGAGTGAATTGGTCTTTGTTTTGTTTGGAAAATATTTCTGACTTTTGTTTTTTTGTTGATAAGAAATATTTATCCATCCGGAAGTCTTAGCTCAACGGGGTAAAATGTCGAAATTGTTAGGTCGGATGTCATGATCGGGGTTCGAAACTCCGGTAGCTTCACTTGTGTGTGAGTTTATAATGGCTTTGCCATTTCGTCATCTATAAAAAAATATTTATCCAACACAATGGAAATTGGTCACAAATTTACTTTTGTGGTTAATAATATTGGGTGCTTAAATAATGCTTTTATATGTTAATTGATTAGATGAATCGTTGAGAAATTTTTTGAAAATATTTTGTTTTATCTCTTTTTATAAAATAATAATAAGAAGATTAGATTAGAAGAGTAAAAGAAGCAGATGACTCCAAGTTGATTGAGCCATTCTTTTTAGAATACTTCTCTTCTCCCAACTAAAAATATACTGTTTTTGTTGATTGACTCCAAGTTGATTACTGTTTTTGTTTAAAATCCAGCAGTTTATATTTCAAGTACCATTTTTCTTTCTCTCTACCTCCAAAAATTAAAAAAGTGCGATTTTTTAGGTCAAAATCTTCATTCCAAATCATTGCAAATCGTCAAGAAACAAATTTTTACGCCCATCAAGCATCAAATATTAGGTAATGTATCACAGATTCTCATTCGTTTTTGCTGGTTTTTTTATTGCTTCGTCAATTTTGGGAAGAAGAAGCAAGGGCTAGCGTGAGTTAACTCACGCAGTTGTCAAGTCTACGTTACTTAATTCACGCAGAGTAATTTCTCAGTGTGGCTTAAGTCACGCAACAGTAGTGCCCATTTTTTGAAATTTTGTGCCACTTTTTTTCTTTAACTCGACGCCTACTTCAAAACCAAAACCTTATTTGAATATACCATACATTTCACAAATTCCAATGATCATGAGACCTTTTATTGAAGACATTGTGAATGTTAAAGGGGATGGTAATTGTGGATTCCGGATCATAGCTAGGCACATGAGAATGGATGAGAAAAATTATGTATTGGTTCATCATGCACTTATTCATGAGTTGAAAAATCATAAGAGTGACTATTTGCCGATATTTGGTACCGAGGAGTGTTTTAAACTTATCTTAGTAGCCGGTTATGTCACGTCAATTATTGCTCGCATGTTTTGTTCTCTAATTATTCAACTATTTATTTTATCTTTTTTCTCTCATATTTGATTTACATTATATTTTGTGAAGTGAAATATGTCTGAAGATGCACAAGTTCTAGTTGAAGCTCATGTCCTCTATGAAGTTGTGAAAAAGAGGGTTAAGTTCTTTATAACCCACACCGACAAGTTGGACGAGTTGACGACACAAGTTGACGGATACTTTATCCATATTAGTGCAAATCAAAGAACATCTGATGTAGTAGTAAATGTGCAAGGCGTTGACTTGGGGGAGGATTAGGAAGAGGACTTTTGGAAGACCGTGTATTTTCCATAACTTGTTGAAGATGATAGAAACGTCACTAACATGTTTAGCGTGATGGTTGAGAATAACATTTTACATCTTTATGTCTAATTCATTGAAGTGTAATATTTATTATCGTGTAATAGTGTGATGTGTTTGAATTTGTGTCTGTAATGTTGAATTTTAATGAATTTGGGTTATGCGTAATTTAACGATGAATTTGTGTAATTTGGATCGATTATGCGATTTTATGTCATTTAGTGAATTTAACGACGAATTTGTGTAATTTTGATCGTTTACGTGTCATTAAGTGTGATTAAGTGATTATGCGCCATTAACGACGAATTTGTGTAATTTTGATCGTTTGAATCGTTTATGTGTGATTGTGTTATTAACGACGAGTTTGTGTAATTTGGATCGATTATGTCGTATTATCTGATAATGTTGTTAAACTGACGTAATTTGGTTCAATTATGAGTGTGTAAAGATTACGGGTCATTAATGACTTGGTTGCATTGAACGCTATGCATTAAATGTTGTCTACTAATATATCAGTAGCTACATGAGTTGACTGATGCAGACCTATAACTAACGTGAGTTAACTCACGGAAGAAGACGTAGATTATGCATTATCACTAGTCTAGTTAGATAGGTTATGACACTATTTGGTCGGTGTTCATCCTATTTTTTGGTGGTATTACACCGACGTATTTTTTGGTGGTCGGTTATGTAATTTGGATATTTGTGGCTAATATGTAATTAATATTTATATTTTTTTACCGAAATATATATATATATATATATATTATAAATATATGCAGTGATTTTTTTTTGTGGTCGGTTATGCCACGTCAATTATTGCTCGCATGATTTGTTCTCTAATTATTCAACTATTTATTTTATCTTTTTTTCTCTCATATTTGTTTTTCATTATATTTTGTGAAGTGAAACATGTCTAAAGATGCACAAGTTTTAGTAGAAGCTCATGTCCTTTATGAAGCCGTGAAAAAAAGGGTTAAGTTCTTTATAACCCACACTGACAAATTAGACGAGTTGAAGGCACAACTTGACGGATACTTTATTCATATTGGTGCAAATCAAAGAACATCTGATGTAGTAGTAAATGTGCAAGGCATGACTTGGGGGAGGATAAGGAAGAGAACTTTTGGAAGACTGTGTATTTTCCACAACTTGTCGAAGATGATAGCAACGTCACTAACATGTTTAACGTGATGGTTGAGAATAACATTTTACATCTTTATGTCTGATTCGTTGAAGTGTAATATTTATTAACGTGTAATAGTGTGATGTGTTTGAATTTGTGTCTGTAATGTTGAATTTTAATGAATTTGGGTTATGTGTAATTTAATGATGAATTTGTGTAATTTGGATCGATTATGTGATTTTATGTCATTTTGGGAATTTAACGACAAATTTGTGTAATTTTGATCATTTACGTGTCATTAAGTGTGATTAAGTGATTATGCGTCATTAACGACGAATTTGTGTAATTTTGATCATTTGGATCGTTTATGTGAGATTCTGTGATTGTGTTATTAACGACGAGTTTCTGTAATTTGGATCGATTATGTAGTATTATCTGATAATGTTGTTAAACTGACATAAGTTGGTTCAATTATGAGTGTGTAAAGATTAGGGTCATTAATAACTTGGTTGCGTTGAATGTTATGCATTAAATGTTGTCTGCTAATATATCAGTAGCTACGTGAGTTAACTGACGCAGTCCTATAACCAACGTGAGTTAACTCACGTAGAGATTTACACTAGTTTGGGTTAACTCACGCAACGTGTGTGTTAAGTCACGCATAATTAACACTAGCGTGAGTTAACTCACGCATGGGCATTTTCAAAAGTTTGGTTGGGAATGAGCAAAACATGTTGAGAGATGAGCAAAATTCTTCTTTTTATTGGATTCATTTATCCAAACCTAAGGCCCAATAGACCAAACACCATTCATATGTAGAAATAAGACTCACATAGAAACAAAGAAAAGAGGAAGAACAGATTCTAAGAAAAGGGAAGCAACACCACAAACTAGAAGGAAAAGGGAAGTATCAGTATAACTGCACTCTTTCAAAAGGTGGGTAGAATCCAAATCTCATACAAAAACTTCCATGAAATTATACTGGGTTATGAGTAACTAATTCTATATATAGAATTTGATGAATACTTTTCATGATTTAAACAAAAAATTATAGAAATATGATCAAACATGATTCATTCTCATTTAGTAATTTTACAATTCAATCAAATGAAAAGTAATCACTCAAATCACTCTGATTTTAGTTTAAATTGATGATTTTTTTGTGAACTGGTGTGGTTTTGCGGAGATTTTGCTACGGGGTAATGCAGCAGAATTTTAGCAGTCAATACAACACTCATATGACATCAATTGGTTTGAATGTTGATTTAGAGCATGCAATTTATAGGAATACGCCACTGAGTTAGCGTTAGCATATATTTTGGTGGATAATTAAATTACATTTAGCATAATAAGTACATGTGGTATTTATTAGATATATGTTAAATTTTGTTAACTATTATTTTATTAAATAATGCTTTTATATGTTAATTGATTAGATAAATCGATAAATGTTAGATGATTGAGAAAAACTTTGAAAACTCAATTAAATTATTCAATAACCTTTGATTATTGATAACTTCCTTAAATTGATTCATCATATGTTGAATAGTCTAGTTTTGTGATTGCTTTTATTTCTTGGTTTTCGTCTTGGTTTGATATTGTGCTAAGTTTTGAAATTTGAGTGTGTATTAAAGTTTGATTTATTAATAACAATTCAACTGTGAATTGCTTGTTCAAAGTTCAATTGAGTTATTATCAATGCTAGCTTAGTTTATTTTGTATCGATGGTGTCCATTTCAATAGTCAAATTTGGTCTAGTTTAACGCTTTTTCAAAACACGCTTATGAGATTTTTTTTTTGGAGGGAATCTATTCACCTTGCTAGATTCGCTTTGTGTACGTCATATCGTCCAACAATGGTGATATTATGATAAAGCCAATGGAGAATTACTATCAAAGTCCAACTTATCACGGTTGAACATTAATCAATTAAATGCATCATTGGGAGTCTATGACATATCATCTTACGTTATTTTTCGCATATTTTTCAGTTATTTTATTTATGTTTTGATCCAAATTAGAGGAGTTTAGAACAATTGCCTATGGTTTTAAGCGATATTTTGTAATGTTTTCAATTCCAGTCATGTAATTCTAGTTTTTCTTAAACCTAGCATCTTTTAGGTGTTTTCGATGTAATTCGCTGTAAAATTATGCAAATCAGCAATGCAAAGTATCTCATGAGGATTTGGGAAGACAATGGATGAAGATTCAAGAGGCTTAGAAGACACTACAAAGTGGAAAAATTTCATTCGAAGCCGCAAGCCAAGTTTCAAGAAAAAAGTAACTCAAAAAGACCAAGAAAAAGGCAAATATGAACTGGAGCAAAGCACTGTGCTCCCCAAGTGTACTGCTCCATGCCCCATGTGTGCGAAACAATGCTGAAAAATAAATGTTTATATGCCCACGTGCAAGGCATTCCAGTTCACGCACTAGGCACATGCAGATTTGAAGGAAATGCCTAGTTTTGCATCCTAAACGCACATAGAAATCAGTCTATAATTACAACTTATCTCGTTCATATTTATTCATTCATAATGAAGCATCTCAAGATAAAGGCAAGCAATAAGAGCTTCAAGGGAGGAGTCTATCCTCAACATTAGTCTCTAGGGTATGTTTATTCTTCTGTAGTTTTGTCTCTAGTTATCATGAGTTGCATATTGAATAGGGAGGATGATGAAGTCAAAGCGGTCACCAGTCTCCCAATGCACAAAATTGTTGTTCCGTAACACCCAAAATATTATGGCCTAACCATCTAGAATAGACTTCGATAGATGATATTGAAGGGATAATTTTTTATGTTTTTAAATTGAGAATGACATACAATATTTTTAAAAATTAATGAAATATTATGGTAATATAATATTATATGATCATCTATAACGTTATTATTTTGATTTTCTTTTCAAAATATTAAATATATACTAAAATATGGATTTAACACTTAACAACTCTCTCCTCCAAAATCATTTATCTAAACATATCCCTAAGTGGGTGTCAATAAGCACCTTATAAATTGATTTTATAACGATTTTTGTTTAACACACATATTTTGTAATTTATTAATTACAACCAATCGAAAATTTAAGAGATAATAACAACAAAAGAACAAGTAGAGTTGTAGATATTACAAGACTTAAGTTCACCAAATGTCAAACTCAGGAAATCTAAAACATGTTTATATGTCTAAACTCAAAACCCTTAATCATGCCATCCTTAAAAATTGTCTTGCCGATTCACAATATACCTGGCTATCTATGCATGTGAATCATGAAAATTTCTTAGAAGTAACATCCGTCTTTAGTAGAGTGCATCCAAGGCCTATCTCATTGCTTGGTATAGAATTGTTTAAATTATCAAACAACAAAATATCTTCTGGAGATGATTCATTTGATTCTTTCTCAGACTCCCATAGACTTCGAAGCTTTTGTTGAAACTCTTCCATTTGATTCTTCACAATCGATGGTGTCCTTTCTACAAATTATTAAAAGTATATATGTATACATCATACACGGTACATATTAATGGATAATCATTTATAAGTATTATTTGAAAAATATAATCACCTAATCCACAACAATACAATTCATTCAAAATCTAATACCGTGTCTACTAAAATGAATTCTCTTTAAATTAGAATGGCCTCAATGGTTTGATAGGTGGCAAAAAGCTATGTCTTTATTGCATTTTTTTATTACCTGGAGTTTGGTTTGAAAGCTCGGGATCACTTTCAAATGCCTTTTCAGCGTCAAAGTCTGATAACAAATTTTGTTGGGCTGTCTTTGGGAGATAGTTCTCCAGGGTTCCTTTAGCCTTGAAATGTAGGCCACAAGCGTTACACAACAATGGCTTCTCATACGGTCCTTTACGCCAAAGTTTAGTTTCTGTCAAAACCATATTAACATAAAAATAAACTAAAGTGATAATAATGTAAGATGAGAGTCACCTTAAAAATTGGAGTAAAATAAAGAAAAAGTTTCGTTAAAACTTTGAAAATGCCATGAACTTATATATTTTAGGGATCACCCTATATTATTTGGTAACCATATTACTTATTAGAGAACTTGATTGGTCATTGTTTCTATTACTATTGGTGGCATTGGAGCTTTGTAGATTCACAAGGAATGTATAGTTGGATAGATTAATTAAGGGTTTAACTAGTTCCTCAAACTTAGTGGTATGCCATCTATATATGTCGATGATACTTTCCCTATTAGCTAGGACTCTATAACATGTTAAAGTTGATGGTATAGTCCTTTAACTAGTTTCTTAACATTTGATTTTTGAATGTGATTACTTTGTTCTGGTGTAGTTTGAGGTTTTGGGATGGCTTGGTATCTCAAGTGTGTTATCTAATGATAACGAAAAGATAACAAAAGTTTAATTTCCTTTATTCGTGAAAAAAAGAAGTTTCATTTACAATATAAAATACCAATCTTATTAGTTACGGAAAAAAATGTTCTTTAAAATTTTTCATTACGATAAGATTGACATCCCAATTATGTTGACATCTAAACATAACCACTGTGGCTCGCCACTTTCCAATAAATAGAAAACGTAAAGAAAACAAAATACAAGGTGGACACCGTCAAAACATTTGACAATATGTAATAGGTAAAATTTGATTTTAGATTTTGTAATAAAATAAATTATAATTGAGTTTTAGTCTAGCGGAAGAGACTAGATTCCCTCAATATGACAAACTAAAGTTTCAATCTTGGTTAAGAGAAATATCCATTTTAAAGTTAGATCTGCTTCGAATTAAGGGTGTTTATGGTATGGTTTAGATCGGCTATGAGACAAAAAGTCATATGATCCAAAAATTTAAATGCTTGTGGTTCAATTCAGATTGGATGACTTCTGAAAAAATGTCTGATCTATTCCAATTATAGGCGGTTTAGTCTGTATCGGTTTTTAAATATCCAAATTACAATTTTATGAAAAACTCTATTAAACTTAATATCATAAAGACACAGTAAAATCATAGGTTTTACGCAAAATATAGCATATAATATACTAAAATTTAACAATTATGAAAGAAAAATCGATTATGTTTGCAAAACATGAAATAGTAAAAAAAATTGAATTAAGTTTAACTAATAACTAAAAAATTGAATCGTCCTTGTAATTTGAAGTTTTTTGGTTTTGCTCAAATTAACAGAGAGTAAACCGAATTTTGCTCAAATTGCAAAGGGTAAATCGAAATTTGCTCAAATTACAGGGGGCATAAATTTTCATGAAGGTCTAAAACTAAAAATCCTTCAAATTACAACGACGGAATCCAAAAAAATATTTTACAGCGGGGAAAACCGAAAATGACTTATATTACAGGGGGTAAAACACTATTAACCCTTTAAAAAAATCAAAAATCAAACGCTAATAGATTAATTCTGTATTTTATACATTTTAAAAAATAAAAAATATATTATTATTTGTGTATGTGGTAAGGTTTGATTTTGAAAAAGGAATTCAATACACGATCCAATCAGAGCGGTTTTTAGAAAAGTCTACCCAAATAGATCCAATAAATCTATGTTTTGTTGGGTTTTATTTTTTTAGATCGGTTGATTGTTTTAATTTAGATCGGTTTGGATGTGACCATCCCTAATGTGAATATGATTTTCCCAAGTAGAGGGAGTCTATTGAAAAAAACTCAAGATAAGACTTACCATTAATTCCACAATTCACACATGGACCCGTCATGGAATATCGTAATTTGAGTTAAGCTGAATGAGCAGGAACAACACTTATCCAGTTGAGCTTGAATTCAGTGGAAGTGACTAGTCTTTCACAAGCCGATACACCAAGCTTTAGGTTTCAATTGGAAGAGGTGCAAGATTACTTTCAACGGCGCGAGCCTATAGAAAACCAAAAAAAGCTATGTGATAATATAAAAAAGTTTCATAAAACGAGTCAAATGAATAAATGAAATTCCAAAAGTATCATACCTCTATTTTATTTTTTGGTTGAATACCTTTGTGTTAATCTTAGTAGCTTTTTTTACAAAATAATACACAACGTAACACACGGAAAAAACAAATGTCTAGATACATTTTTAAAGGAAGCGGCATTAAATATTTGGTCAAACTCTCGCTGACATCTTCATTTGCTCTCTATCCCCATCTCCCTATGACTTCCCTTCTCCTAATGTTGATTTTTATTGTATTTTGTTTTCATATTCAGTTTGCTACATTTTCATTTATATTTACATGGTTAAGATATAGTTTATATTGGTCAAAATAGAAAATATTACCATAAAAAGGTTGGCTACGTTGCCCTAACCAATAGACAAGCGCCACTTGTAATGGTATGATCATTTGCCGAGTGTTTAGCATATGCATAAGGATTATCGCATAATCGAATCAATACTATATTACACTTTTGGTCCCTAAAATTAATCTTTTTCATTATATTTTGATCACTTAGGTTTGTTTTTTTTATTTTTGACCCCTTAAATTACAAATTTTAACTTCAAAAAGTAATAGTAAATCAAGCAAATTGAGTAAATATTAATTTTATAAGCTACATTTTTGTAGCTTTTAAAAAGTTGTAATGGTCCGCCGAGCTTTGTAATGCAAGCTTATAATGTAACGCCCGTTTTATTTAATTATTTTAAGTGGTGTTTTAATATATTCTTGTATGATTTTATGTGATATTGGTGAATTGATATTTTGTTATATGATATTTGATTATGAGGTATTTTTATTATTTAAGATAAAAGAGTAGAAAATAATTATTAATTAGAATAAAAAGGAATTAAGTGGAATTAATAGAAATTAAAAGGGGAGTTAAGTAAAAAGAGTAGGTTATGGTTGAAAGAGTAAAAGAAAGGAAGTTAGTAAGGAAAAAGTCAAAAGAAAACAAAACCAGTATCATTTTCATGTACAGACAAAAAGAGAGAAAAAGAGAGTTTTTGAGAAGAAGAAGGGAAAGCTAGGAGAAGAGCTAGGAAGAGAGATTTCAACCCATTTTGCTGTAGATTTTGCTAATTCGAGGTAAGGGTGGGAATCCTTCATTAATAATGTTGTATAATTTTGATAATTGTTGAAATTGTGTTCTTGAGTTTAGGTTTATGAAATGATGAAAATGTGATACAATGATTGTTAATTGTGTAATTCTATGCCATTTTGATTGCCATATGTTATGTTTGACCTGTAAACATGTTTTGTAAAACTTTTGGGTGAATAAGGGATTAAAAATGGGATTTAGGGTTGAATTTGGATGCTGGAATCGTACTGTTCATTCTGAAAATCGTAGCCGTTCGCTTAAGCGAAATGAATCTCGCTTAAGCGAACATGTCCTGTAGTTGCCCAGAATCGACCCATGAACCTTCGCTCAAGCGAAATGCAAGCGAGCTGTAAGTGAACCAAATCCTGAGTTACGACATTTGCTTCGCTTAAGCGAAATCCATCTCCCTTAAGCGAACTGAACCCAGTATAGTGTATTTTCCAGACTTTTGACGCGCGCTTAAGCGAACCGTAAGCGACCTTCAAGCGAACCAGGTCCTGTACGAACTTTTTCCATATTTTGTTAAATGCCTCTAGGGACTTTTCTAACCATTCTAAGGAGTTCCTATGAATTTATAAGAATTATCTATAAAGCTAAAAGCGGTGTTTGAATGTTGGATTACGTAAGAATGTATACTTTTGTGAAATGTTGATACTTTGATAACTTAAATAAGTGTTGGTGTTGTCTAGTTGGGGAGTGTGTCATAAATATTTTAGGCACATATGTTGTTGTTGAAGTTGTATGTAGATATACACAAGTGGAGTCCATATGCATATCATTTTCTGGTGGGGGCTCATGCCCTGGAATGCTAGTCATTCAATCCGGTGGGGGCTTATGCCCTGGAATGTTTATCATTCACTTGGTGGGGGCTTATGCCCTGGGATGCTTTAACCATCCAATTTGGTGGGGGCTTATGCCCTGGAATGCTTAGCATTCAACGCGCGTAGTTGGTACCACATTGCATGATGTATTAGTTGATGTCGGTGTTGCATTGGTTAGGGTGTTGTCGTCGGTGATTAATTGGTGTCTATTGTTGATAATGATTTGGTGTTGGTGATGATATTGTTGTTGAGAATTAATTATGATGTTGAATGGTATATATATATATATATATATGATTATATACGGACTTGATGTTGTTACTTGTTATGATTGTTATTGTTTCAATAATTTTGATAAATTATATATTATTATTATTGAATGCGTTTCTCACCCCTTCTGTTGGAATTGCCGCCTTGTGGGCAAGTGCAGGTTCCGACGACTATTAGGTATGGCTCAAGTGTCTAGGACTCTGATACATATAGGATGGGGACCGTTGCGAATAATTTCCTTAATTCTTATGTATCGTACTTTGAGATTATATTTGTTGAATGGTTATCTTGGTGAATAACATTTTATGTTGAGGCCTTTGTGCCAAGGAACTAATCATATGAAGTTTTATGTTGAGTATAAATATCCGCTGCAAGTTTATGACATTATATGTTGGTTTAAATAAATAGCATATTTACTATTTATGAGATTTATTATTTGAAGTGTAATACTCCGTGTTATGACGTTTACTCTGATTTATTTATTAAATAATACGACTTTTGGGAACGGGGTGTTGCAATTGGTATCAGAGCAGAGTCGGTCCGTCCGGCCAATTAGTAGAGTCGTGTCGAGCCATTAGAGTTGTCTGACAATTTTTATATTGTCTTGTTGTTGTTCTAAATTATTCTGTTATGTAGAATTGTTGAGATGGCTGGAAGAAATGATGCTGCTCTTGCTGCTGCTTTGCAAGCAATGGCTCAAGTTGTTGGACAGCAACAGAACAATGCTGCTGGTAATGATGGTGTGCGCATGTTGGAGACCTTCTTGAGAAACCATCCACCTACGTTCAAAGGCAGGTACGACCCTGATGGGGCTCAGACATGGCTGAAGGAAGTGGAAAGAATCTTCAGGGTCATGCAATGTACAGACGTTCAGATGGTGCGTTTTGGCATGCATATGTTAGCTGAGGAAGCTGATGACTGGTGGGTAAGTGTGCAACCTGTTTTAGGACATGGAGGAGCTGCGATCACTTGGGCTGTGTTCAGGAGAGAGTTTCTGAGCAGGTATTTCCCAGAAGATATCCGAGGTAAGAAGGAGATAGAGTTCCTAGAGCTGAAGCAAGGTGATATGTCCATAACCGAGTACGCTGCGAAGTTTGTCGAGCTGGCTAAGTTCTACCCGCATTACACAGCTGAGAATGCAGAGTTTTCCAAATGCATTAAGTTCGAGAATGGTCTGCGTGCTGATATTAAGCGGGCCATTGGTTATCAGAAGATTAGAAACTTTTCTGATTTGGTAAGCAGCTGTAGGATTTATGAGGAGGATACCAAAGCTCATTACAAGGTGATGAGTGAGCGTAGGGGTAAAGGACAGCAGAGTCGTCCGAAGCCGTACAGTGCCCCTGCAGACAAGGGTAAACAGAGGATGCAAGATGAGAGGAGGCCCAGGGGTAGAGATGTTCCTGCTGAGGTAGTTTGTTACAAGTGTGGCGAGAAGGGCCACAAGAGTAATGTGTGCAATCAGCGTGAAGAGAAAAAGTGTTTCCGTTGCGGGAAGAAGGGACACACAGTGGCTGAGTGCAAGCATAATGATATTGTTTGCTATAATTGTAACGAAGAAGGTCACCTTAGTTCGCAGTGCAAGAAGCCTAAGAGGGCTCAGGCTAGTGGAAAGGTGTTTGCATTGACCGGTACTCAGACGGTTAATGAAGATCGACTCATCAGAGGTACTTGTTTCTTTAATGGTATCCCTTTAATTGCTATTATCGATACTGGGGCTACCCATTGTTTTATTGCTGTTGATTGTGCAAATAAGTTGGGTCTTGTTATGTCAAGTATGAATGGGGAAATGGTTGTTGAAACTCCAGCTAAGGGTTCAGTGACTACTTCTCTTGTTTGTCAGAGTTGTCCTATATCCATGTATGGTAGGGATTTTGATGTTGATCTTGTATGTTTGCCGTTGACGGGGATGGATGTAATCCTTGGTATGAACTGGTTGGAATACAACCATGTGCATATTAATTGTTTTAAGAAGACGGTGTACTTTTCTTCCGCCGAAGAGGAAAGTGGAGTAGAGTTTTTATCTACTAAACAGCTGAAGCAATTAGAAAGTGATGGAAACTTGATGTTTTCGTTGATGGCTTATTTGTCTTTAGAGAACCAAGCTGTGATTAACAGGTTGCCAGTTGTTAGAGAATTTTCTGAAGTTTTTCCAGATGAGATTCCGGATGTGCCGCCGGAGAGGGAAGTTGAATTCTCTATCGATCTTGTTCCGGGTACGAAGCCTGTGTCGATGGCTCCATATTGTATGTCAGCTTCTGAGTTGGCAGAGTTGAAGAAGCAGTTGGAGGATTTGCTTGATAAGAACTTTGTAAGACCAAGTGTTTCACCGTGGGGAGCGCCGATATTGTTGGTAAAGAAGAAGGATGGTAGCATGAGGTTATGTATTGATTACCGTCAGTTGAATAAAGTGACGATAAAGAACAGGTATCCACTTCCGAGGATTGATGATTTGATGGATCAATTAGTGGGTGCTCGTGTGTTTAGCAAGATTGATTTGAGGTCTGGTTACCATCAGATTAAAGTAAAAGATGAAGATATGCAAAAGACGGCGTTTAGGACGCGGTATGGTCACTACGAGTTTAAAGTGATGCCTTTCGGTGTTACTAATGCACCTGGTGTGTTCATGGAGTATATGAATAGAACTTTCCATGCTTTTCTTGATCAATTTGTTGTTGTGTTTATTGATGATATTTTGATTTATTCTAAGACTGAGGAAGAGCATGCAGAGCATTTGAAGATTGTGTTGCAGGTGCTGAAAGAGAAGAAGTTATATGCAAAGCTGTCGAAGTGTGAATTCTGGTTAAGTGAAGTAAGTTTTCTTGGCCATATTATTTCTGGTAATGGTATTGCAGTTGATCCGTCGAAGGTTGAAGCGGTATCACAGTGGGAGACTCCTAAGTCTGTTACGGAGATTAGAAGTTTTCTTGGTTTGGCTGGTTATTATAGAAGATTCATTGAAGGATTTTCGAAGTTGGCACTTCCTTTGACTCAGTTAACTTGTAAAGGTAAGGCATTTGTGTGGGATGCTAAGTGTGAAGAGAGTTTCAACGAGTTGAAGCAAAGATTGACAACAGCTCCTATTTTGATTCTACCGAAGCCAGATGAACCTTTTGTTGTTTATTGTGATGCGTCCAAGTTGGGCTTAGGTGGTGTGTTGATGCAAGATGGTAAGGTAGTAGCATATGCTTCAAGGCAGTTGAGGATTCATGAGAAGAATTATCCTACGCATGATCTAGAGCTAGCGGCAGTTGTGTTTGTGTTAAAAACTTGGAGGCATTATTTATATGGTTCTCGATTTGAAGTGTTTAGTGATCATAAGAGTTTGAAATACTTGTTTGATCAGAAGGAGTTGAACATGAGGCAGAGAAGGTGGCTAGAGTTATTGAAGGACTACGATTTTGGCTTGAATTACCATCCTGGCAAAGCTAATGTTGTTGCTGATGCTTTGAGTAGGAAGACATTGCATATGTCTGCAATGATGGTGAAAGAGTTCGAGTTACTTGAACAATTCAGAGACTTGAGTTTGGTGTGTGAATTGGCGCCTAAAAGTGTCCAGTTGGGCATGTTGAAAATTAACAATGATTTTCTGCATAGTATAAAAGAGGCTCAAAAGGTTGATGTCAAGTTTGTAGACTTGATGGTTGCTACTGCCGATGGTGATTTTCAGGTTGACGACCAAGGTGTGTTGAGGTTTAGAGGAAGAATATGTATTCCTGACAATGACGAGATGAAAAAGATGATTCTTGAAGAAAGTCATAGAAGTAGCTTGAGTATTCATCCGGGAGCTACGAAGATGTATCATGACTTGAAGAAGTTGTTTTGGTGGTCTGGTTTGAAGCGTGATGTTGCGCAGTTTGCGTATGCTTGTTTGACTTGTCAGAAATCCAAAGTTGAGCATCAGAAGCCTGCTGGTTTGTTGATACCTTTAGATGTGCCGGAGTGGAAGTGGGATAGCATCTCCATGGACTTTGTAACTAGTTTGCCGAATACTCAAAGAGGGCATGATGCCATTTGGGTTGTTGTTGATAGATTGACGAAGTCGGCGCATTTTAATCCGATAAACATTACATATTCAGTGGCTCAGTTGGCGGAGATTTATATTCGGGACATTGTTAAGCTGCATGGTGTTCCGTCGAGTATTGTGTCGGATAGAGATATGAGGTTCACTTCTAGATTTTGGAAGAGTTTGCAAGAGGCATTGGGTTCAAAGTTGAGGTTGAGTTCGGCTTATCATCCGCAAACAGATGGTCAGTCGGAGAGAACAATTCAGTCGCTAGAGGATTTGTTGAGGGTGTGTGTACTTGAGCAAGGTGGAGTTTGGGATAGTCATCTACCGTTGATAGAGTTCACGTACAACAATAGTTACCATTCGAGTATTGGGATGGCACCGTTCGAAGCCTTGTATGGTCGAAGGTGTAGGACTCCTCTATGTTGGTTTGAATCGGGTGAGAGTGTGGTTTTGGGACCGGATTTGGTTCAACAGACTACGAAGAAAGTTAAGATGATTAGAGAACATATGAAAGCGTCGCAGAGTCGACAGAAGAGTTATCATGATAAGCGGAGGAAGGATCTTGAGTTCCAAGAGGGTGATCATGTGTTCTTGAGAGTCACTCTTATGACCGGTGTTGGTCGAGCTTTGAAGTCTAAGAAGTTAACTCCGAAGTTCATTGGTCCCTATCAGATATCGGAGAGGATTGGCACGGTGGCTTATAGGATTGCTTTGCCACCACATCTTTCGAACTTGCATGATGTGTTTCATGTGTCACAGCTTCGGAAGTATATAGCGGATCCTTCGCATGTTATTCCTATAGATGATGTGCAAGTCAGAGACAACCTTACGGTGGAGACTTTACCTTTGAGGATTGATGATCGCAAGGTGAAGAAGTTGAGAGGCAAAGAGATACCTCTTGTAAGAGTTGTTTGGGGTGGAGTTGCTGGTGAAAGCCTTACTTGGGAGTTGGAGAGTAAGATGCAAGAATCATATCCTGAGTTGTTTGTTTGAGGTAAGATTTCGAGGATGAAATTCTATAAGTTGGGGAGAGTTGTAACGCCCGTTTTATTTAATTATTTTAAGTGGTGTTTTAATATATTCTTGTATGATTTTATGTGATATTGGTGAATTGATATTTTGTTATATGATATTTGATTATGAGGTATTTTTATTATTTAAGATAAAAGAGTAGAAAATAATTATTAATTAGAATAAAAAGGAATTAAGTGGAATTAATAGAAATTAAAAGGGGAGTTAAGTAAAAAGAGTAGGTTATGGTTGAAAGAGTAAAAGAAAGGAAGTTAGTAAGGAAAAAGTCAAAAGAAAACAAAACCAGTATCATTTTCACGTACAGACAAAAAGAGAGAAAAAGAGAGTTTTTGAGAAGAAGAAGGGAAAGCTAGGAGAAGAGCTAGGAAGAGAGATTTCAACCCATTTTGCTGTAGATTTTGCTAATTCGAGGTAAGGGTGGGAATCCTTCATTAATAATGTTGTATAATTTTGATAATTGTTGAAATTGTGTTCTTGAGTTTAGGTTTATGAAATGATGAAAATGTGATACAATGATTGTTAATTGTGTAATTCTATGCCATTTTGATTGCCATATGTTATGTTTGACCTGTAAACATGTTTTGTAAAACTTTTGGGTGAATAAGGGATTAAAAATGGGATTTAGGGTTGAATTTGGATGCTGGAATCGTACTGTTCATTCTGAAAATCGTAGCCGTTCGCTTAAGCGAAAATGTCCTGTAGTTGCCCAGAATCGACCCATGAACCTTCGCTCAAGCGAAATGCAAGCGAGCTGTAAGCGAACCAAATCCTGAGTTACGACATTTGCTTCGCTTAAGCGAAATCCATCTCGCTTAAGCGAACTGAACATAGTATAGTGTATTTTCCAGACTTTTGACGCGCGCTTAAGCGAACCGTGAGCGACCTTCAAGCGAACCAGGTCCTGTACGATCTTTTTCCATATTTTATTAAATGCCTCTAGGGACTTTTCTAACCAT
This sequence comes from Medicago arabica, assembly GCA_946800305.1. Classification (NCBI taxonomy): domain Eukaryota; kingdom Viridiplantae; phylum Streptophyta; class Magnoliopsida; order Fabales; family Fabaceae; genus Medicago; species Medicago arabica. The sequence continues at coordinate 18,890,610 of OX326965.1, read as the reverse complement.
TCTAAGGAGTTCCTATGAATTTATAAGAATTATCTATAAAGCTAAAAGCGGTGTTTGAATGTTGGATTACGTAAGAATGTATACTTTTGTGAAATGTTGATACTTTGATAACTTAAATAAGTGTTGGTGTTGTCTAGTTAGGGAGTGTGTCATAAATATTTTAGGCACATATGTTGTTGTTGAAGTTGTATGTAGATATACACAAGTGGAGTCCATATGCATATCATTTTCTGGTGGGGGCTCATGCCCTGGAATGCTAGTCATTCAATCCGGTGGGGGCTTATGCCCTGGAATGTTTATCATTCACTTGGTGGGGGCTTATGCCCTGAGATACTTTAACCATCCAATTTGGTGGGGGCTTATGCCCTGGAATGCTTAGCATTCAACGCGCGTAGTTGGTACCACATTGCATGATGTATTAGTTGATGTCGGTGTTGCATTGGTTAGGGTGTTGTCGTCGGTGATTAATTGATGTCTATTGTTGATAATGATTTGGTGTTGGTGATGATATTGTTGTTGAGAATTAATTATGATGTTGAATGGTATATATATATATATATATATATATATATATATATATATATATATATGATTATATACGGACTTGATGTTGTTACTTGTTATGATTGTTATTGTTTCAATAATTTTGATAAATTATATATTATTATTATTGAATGCGTTTCTCACCCCTTCTGTTGGAATTGCCGCCTTGTGGGCAAGTGCAGGTTCCGACGACTGTTAGGTATGACTCAAGTGTCTAGGACTCTGATACATATAGGATGGGGACCGTTGCGAATAATTTCCTTAATTCTTATGTATCGTACTTTGAGATTATATTTGTTGAATGGTTATCTTGGTGAATAACATTTTATGTTGAGGCCTTTGTGCCAAGGAACTAATCATATGAAGTTTTATGTTGAGTATAAATATCCGCTGCAAGTTTATGACATTATATGTTATGTTGGTTTAAATAAATAGCATATTTACTATTTATGAGATTTATTATTTGAAGTGTAATACTCCGTGTTATGACGTTTACTCTGATTTATTTATTAAATAATACGACTTTTGGGAACGGGGTGTTGCATATAACCTAATTAGGGGCATTAACGTGTTGGAAGATATTTGATGTGGGCTATAAAAAAAATTGTAATGGTGGGAAATGTTAACAAGTGCCCAGGGGCACTTGTTAAGGGAATATAAAAGGAAACATTGTATCATCCTAAACTCTTTAAAGCGATAAAACACGCAAACGGTACAATTATATAAAGAATTTAGGTGCTACTTCTTCTATAAGTTAAAAACATGCAGCGGAACAACTCATAATATCTCGACATCAAGAAAATAAATCTCCAAGGTATCCATGACAAATAGGTCATAAATACATCACCAAAATAAAATTCCAGTCTCAACATACTAAGTGAATAGTCTAGTTTTGTGATTGCTTTTATTTCTTTGTTTTAGTCTTGGTTTGATATTGTGCTAAGTTTTGAAATTTGATTGTGTATTAAGTTTGATTTATTAATAACAATTCAAAGTCCAACTTATCACGGTTGAACGTTAATCAATTAAATGCATCATTGGGAATCTATGACATATCATCTTACGTTATTTTTCACATATTTTTCAGTTATTTTATTTATGTTTTGATCCAAATTAGAGGAGTTTAGAACAATTGCCTATGGTTTTAAGGGATATTTTGTAATGTTTTCAATTCTAGTCATGTAATTCTAGTTTTCCTTCAACCTTGCATCTTTTAGGTGTTTTCGATGTAATTCGCTGTAAAATTATGCAAATTAGCAATGCAAAGTATCTCATGAGGATTTGGGAAGACAATGGGTGAAGATTCAAGAGGCATTGAAGACACTACAAAGTGGAAAAATTTCATTCGAAGCCGCAAGCCAAGTTTCAAGGAAAAAGACACTCAAAAAGACCAAGAAAAAGGCAAATATGAACTGGAGCAAAGCACTATGCTCCCCAGGTGTACTGCTCCATGCCCCAAGTGTGCGAAAAATGCTGAAAAATAAATGTTTTTGTGCCCACGTGCAAGGCGTTCCAGTTCACGCACTAGGCACATGCAGATTCGAAGGAAAAGCCATGTTTTGCATCCCAAACCCACATAGAAATCAGTCTATAACCACAAGTTATCTCGTTCATATTTATTCATTCAGAATGAAGCATCTCAAGCGAAAGGCAAACAAAAAGAGCCTCAAGGGAGGAGTCTATCCTCAACCTTAGTCTCTAGGGTATGTTTATTCTTCTATAGTTTTGTCTCTAGTTATCATGAGTTGCATATTGAATAGGGAGGATGATGAAGTCGAGGCGGTCACCAGTCTCCCAATGCACAAAATTGTTGTTCTGTAACACCCAAAATATTGAGGGGATAATTTTTTATGTTTTTAAATTGAGAACGCCATAAAATATTTTTAAAAATTAATGAAATATTATGGTAATATAATATTATATGATCATTTATAACGTTATTATTTTGATTTTCTTTTCAAAATATTAAACATATACCAAAATATGGATTTAACACTTAACAACTCTGTCCTCCAAAATCATTTATCTAAACATATCCTTAAGTTGGGTGTCAATAAGCACCTTATAAATTGATTTTATAACGATTTTTGTTTAAGACACATATTTTGTAATTTATTCATTACAACCAATCGAAAATTTAAGAGATAATAACAACAAAAGAACAAGTAGAGTTGTAGATATTACAAGACTTAAGTTCACCAAATGTCAAACTCAGGAAATCTAAAACATGTTTATATGTCTAAACTCAAAACCCTTAATCATGCCATCCTTAAAAATTGTCTTGCCGATTCACAATATACCTGGCTATCTATGCATGTGAATCATGAAAATTTCTTAGAAGTAACATCCGTCTTTAGTAGAGTGCATCCAAGGCCTATCTCATTGCTTGGTATAGAATTGTTTAAATTATCAAACAACAAAATATCTTCTGGAGATGATTCATTTGATTCTTTCTCAGATTCCCATAGACTTCGAAGCTTTTGTTGAAACTCTTCCATTTGATTCTTCACAATCGATGGTGTCCTTTCTACAAATTATTAAAAGTATATATGTATACATCATACACGGTACATATTAATGGATAATCATTTATAAGTATTATTTGAAAAATATAATCACCTAATCCACAACAATACAATTCATTCAAAATCTAATACCGTGTCTACTAAAATGAATTCTCTTTAAATTAGAATGGCCTCAATGGTTTGATAGGTGGCAAAAAGCTATGTCTTTATTGCATTTTTCTATTACCTGGAGTTTGGTTTGAAAGCTCGGGATCACTTTCAGATGCCTTTTCAACGTCAAGGTCTGATAACAAATTTTGTTGGGCTGTCTTTGGGAGATAGTTCTCAAGGGTTCCTTTGGCCTTGAAATGTAGGCCACAAGCGTTGCACAACATTGGCTTCTCATACGGTCCTTTACGCCAAAGTTTAGTTTCTGTCAAAACCATATTAACATAAAAATAAACTAGAGTGATAATAATGTAAGATAAGAGTCACCTTAAAAAGTGGAGTAAAATAAAGTAAAAGTTTCGTTAAAACTTTGAAATTGCCATGAAGGTCTAAAACCAAAATACCTTCAAATTACAACGACGGAATCCAAAAAAATATTTTACAAGGGGGAAAACCAGAAATGACCTATATTACAGGGGGTAAAACACTATTAACCCTTTAAAAAATCAAAAATCAAACGTTAATAGATTAATTCTATATTTTATAAATATAAAAAAATAAAAAAATATTATTATTTGTGTATGTCGTAAGGTTTGATTTTGAAAAAGGAATTCAATACATGATCCAATTAGAGCGGTTTTTAGAAAAGTCTATCCAAATAGATCCAATAAATCTATGTTTTGTTGGGTTTTATTTTTTTAGATCGGTTGATTGGTTTAATTTAGATCGGTTTGGATGTGACCATCCCTACTGTGAATATGATTTTCCCAAGTAGAGGGAATCTATTGAAAAAAACTCAAGATAAGTTATGACTTACCATTAATTCCACAATTCACACATGGACCCATCATGGAATATCGTAATTTTAGTTAAGCTGAATGAGCAGGAACAGAACTTATCCAGTTGAGCTTGAATTCAATAGAAGTGACTAGTCTTTCACAAGCCGATAAACCAAGCTTTAGGTTTCAATTGGACGAGGTGCAAGATTACTTACAACGGCGCGAGCCTATAGAAAACCAAAAAAAGCTATGTGATAATATAAAAAAGTTTCATAAAACGAGTCAAATGAATAAATGAAATTCCAAAAGTATCATACCTCTATTTTATTTTTTGGTTGAATACCTTTGTGTTAATCTTAGTAGCTTTTTGTAAAAAATAATACACAACCTAACACACGAAAAAAACAAATGTCTAGATACATTTTCAAAGGAAGCGGCATTAAATATTTGGTCAAACTCTCGCTGACGTCTTCATTTTCTCTCTATCCCCATCTCCCTATGACTTCCTTTCTCTAAATGTTGATTTTATTGTATTTTGTTTTCATATTTGGTTTGCTACATTTTCATTTATATTTACATGGTTAAGATATAATTTATATTTTTCAAAATAGAAAATGGTTGGCCACGTTGCCCTAACCAATAGACAAGCACCACTTGTAATGGTATGATCATTGGCCGAGTGTTTAGCACATGCATAAGGATTATCCGCATAATCGAATCAATACTTTATTACACTTTTGGTCCCTAAAATTAATTTTTTTTCACTATATTATGATCACGTAGGTTTGTATTTTTATTTTTGACCCCTTAAGTTACAAATTTTAACTTCAAAAAGTAATAGTAAATCAAGCAAATTGAATAAATATTAATTTTATAAGCTACATTTTTGTAGCTTTTAAAAAGTTGTAATGGTCCGTCCAGCTTTGTAATGCAAACTTATAACCTAATTAGAGGCATTAACGTGTTGGAAGATATTTGATGTGGGCTATAAAAAAAAATTGTAATGGTGGGAAATGTTAACAAGTGCCCAGGGGCACTTGTTAAGGGAATATAAAAGGAAATATTGTATCATTCTAATCTCTTTAAAGCGATAAAACACGCAAATGATACAATCATATAAAGAATTTAGGTGCTACTTCTTCTATAAGTTTAAAACATGCAGAATTATTTTTGTTAAACATTGCAGCGGAACAATTCGTAATATCTCGACATCAACAAAATAAATCTCCAAGGTATCCATGACAAATAGGTCATAAATGCATCACCAAAATAAAATTCCAGTCTCAACATACTGAGTGATAAATATCTCATACAGACATAATATAAAGACTATATGCATGCACCCCTAATCAGAGCCCGACACACTAAGACTCCGAGGTAGCATCCTCAAGCAAAACTACTTATCCAGCCAAGCAAGCTAATCATGCATTCCGTCTACCCATTCATACGAATAAGGCAGGCGATCAAGCAAACGATTATTGGGGGTTAGACATTATTCAAATCAATTAAAACATAATTAATTGAAAATAAAAGAAATGATTAATTATAAATAATCAATGATATCTAATCACGTTATTAACAAGGATTCATTGTCATTATTCAACATCAAACATACGAGTATAAAATTTTAACAAGTACACTTTCACACCTTCACACATTCATCAAATTTCACCAAGTATGTAATTCACCAAGATTCGCCGAAACACGAATTCACCAAGCACATATTCAAACAAGACATGTTTTCATCAAGTATTGAATGAATGTTATGCTCCTTGACTCAACTCTACATAAATGTAGTACCAATCACCGTCGTTGAATACAAAGTATTCTAATCACCATCGTTAGACATAAAGTCATAATCACTTTCGTTGGATATAAATATCCTAACCACCTTCGTTAGATACAAAGTTTCCTACTTATGAATGCTTGAACATATGACTCGATAATGCATACGTTCACACCATAAATCACATACATTATCACCTTCATTTTTCATACATGCGATCACAATAAATTTCACCGTCATTTTTGAATGTAAGAATTCACCATCAATATCACACACACACGCACACGTACACGCACATGCACACACGCGCGCACACACACAACCACATCATGATAGTTCCATATTCAATATAAAGTACGGACAACTAGTCACATCATGACAATCAACATCTTAAACACCCAATAAACAATGATTCATTCTTATTTAATCACATCATCATGAATACAAAGTCAATTACAAGTTATCTCACATTAAAACCTCAATTCGACAAAGTTCGTCTATTTCTAAGTAAATTCAACCAAACAAGGTAAACGTAATCAAAAACATCAACCAAGCATATACACTACGCACATATAATCACAGTAGCCTAAGAATGTAGGCATCATAGGCAAAATCCATTGAATTCCAAAATTTCACTAAGTTCGTCTCATTTTATCACTTTTTTTAAAAGAAATTCACTTTTCAAAGAAATTCCAAGTAAAACTTCAAATAACCATGCAAAACTGATATGTCTGGTAGGAACGGCTGAGTCGCAATGGTTGTAGAAAGTGCTCCGATGATCGGTAACTGCTTCTGGCGCGGCGACGATGCGTCTTCTACGGTGGAATGAAAGGTACCTGTAAGCACGTTAGCACTCCGACGATCAAGTCAGTAATGGAACTGAGAGAGAAAGTCTAACAAGTATTGTGAAAAGTGTTGTGTACCTTGAGAGTGAAGCAAGTTCACCCTTATATAGGCGCGATGTTGGCATAATCGCCTCCGGGTTATGCGGTGTATGATCAGGAGCGGTAGTGGACATGTGTGGCGTGATCCCGGCATAGAGGTGTGCTCTGGTGTAGACACGTTGTCGTGTTCTTTTAAGTGTGCAGCCTTAAGGCGGCGTATATTTATACACGTGGAACCGTGTGAGTGGTCCAGAACAGTTGCCCCCAAGTCGTTGATGCCTTTATGTCTTAATGGCTTTAGCAGAGAAAGGAGGCGTTCGATCAAAGGCGCCCATCAACAGCTTAGCCCGGCGGCCTTCAATGCATTATGTCAGGAACTAAAGCCCATCCGCAAAGAGTGTGGTGTCCGTTGATGGTTTAAGTCGAATGGCCCTTGAAGTGTTTTGTTGAGATGCTTTAATTATGCCTGCGAGGGGGCGTTCGACTTGGAGTTAGTGGGAGTAGTTGGAAATTAATTCTTCAGGAGGAACGTTGAGGACATGATGGTTTTTCAGTTTCCCTTTCCACATGTCTGGCTAGCATGTTGCAGGCGTTCCGGGTTTTGAGTCGCACGCGCGCACTACTTGATTATTTTTCTCGAATTGGTTCTTTACCGTTGAATAATGAAGCTTTGGCTTCCTTTATTCGCAACCGTTTGATCCTTGGCTTTGAGTTCTTTATATAAGAGAAAATTTTCACTTTCTTTCCTCTTTCGCTCTTCATCTTCTGTGATCTGATGGTTTTTCACAACTGTTCTTGGCAAACCCAACTTCCTTGAAAACATCCTCATTTTCTACTCCGTTTTTTCCTTTCGCGGATTGTGCAACTTTCGTAAGGTACTTTTCTTTCCCAGTGCTTTTCTTATTTCGCTTTCCCTTTGTTAGCTGGTATTTTCACCAGGCTCATTTAACTTGGTCAACATTAGTTGACTTTTACTCTTGCAGGAATCAAAGTCTTTTTCCTCAATCAAAGGAGTTCGATGAAATGTTGGACTTAGTGTGAAGAGTACCGAAGCATTGAAGTTCGACAAGAAACGGAGCAAGAGGCGAAGTCGTTGAAGTCAAGCAACTGCCTTTAGAGTGGGAAAGTTTCAAAGGAGAAGCAGTTTTCTCAAGTGAGAACGTGGAAGACAAGCGGTTGTCTACATGGAAGGAGTGTTGATCGTGGGATTAGTTTCTTTCCAGTTATTTCCTATGTATAAATAATAGTTTTCATAGGGAAAACGAGTCGCAAATCGCCTATACAGAATTCTAAAAACACTCGAAGTACCAGTGCGAGAGAAAAGAGTCACAAAGAATATATGTAAAGGATTTGCCGATTGCCGAACCACCTCTATTTTTAATGCACTTGCATTTTCACCTTTTCTTTTCTTTAAGTATCTGCACTTTAAAAAACTCAAAGTTTTAAAAAAAACCCATCGAAAGACGCCACACGGTCTCTCTTGTTTGTTAAGCAACCTACGAACTCGTTGAACGCACAACAACAAAATGCACAACATGTCCTAAGATCTCTGGTTTGGTCCTTATTGTTATAATCAAAACAAGACGGTATTTGTTTACCAACAACACCAGTAAACGAATTGGCACACCCATTAGGACCCTGTTTGTGCACCTTTTTAAAAATTTATTTTCAAAACCTTGGAAATTAACTTCCATTGCAGTTTTTAAAAACCTTGGAAAGAAATTTCCATTGTAGTATTTTTCAAAACCTTGGAATGAAATTTCCATTGTAGTTTTCAAAACCTCTGGGAGAAATCCCATTGTGCATTTTTAAACAAAAATCCCTTAGAAGAGATTGCCATAATCTTCAAAAAAAATTCTAAGAAAAAGTTGTCTTTAAAAAACCTTTCTTGTGGAAACAATCTTTTTGAAGATTAGCAACTATATTCAGTAAAACTTCTCCTGAGGAAAATTCTCATCTTTGTGCATGCATTTACGACTTGGTAAAGCTTTGAATAAAATGACTAAATCCGCCAATACTGGTGCTTTTATGTCATCACAAGCATCCACCCCTGCAGTGGGTGCAAGTCTACCAACGGCCTTGGGGGCAACCATGGTCATGCCGGTTTCGACGGAAATGGGAGTAACCACTCCCACAACCACTCCGACTGTAACCGCCCAAAAGACACAACCCAAAAACGGGGACATTCGTGCCACCATTTATTGCTGGTGTACCCATGTCTACAAGAGTCCCTACTTCTCCTAACCCTCAAGTGAGGACTAGATTTGATGATATGGTGATAAACACGCAAAACTTTTCTAGGGATGAACCATACGACATGCCAAATTTAATGATAGAGAATTTGCATAATATTCCTGCATTTACAGAACATGCAAATCCATTTACACCGTTTAATACACATAGTCCTTCAAGTTCTAGCATTTTTGGCAGAAGCACTCTACCAACTTTAACTACAAAATCTATGATGTTGTTTAGGCAACAAATGGATGAGAGCAATCATGAGACGGTTAATTTGTTGACAGTGTTTAGCCCTTTGAATCAAACCACAAATCAGGGTTACCAAGCATTAGCCACTCAAATGGGGAGAATAATATATTTCTTCACCACTCCACAATCTGTCTATCAACCGATCCCTAGATCCAAAATATCCCTCAAGCTCAAATTACTCCACATGTGCAAATTGTTGAACCCACTATTCAAAGACAACAACCCGTGCCTCGGCCTGAACTAGTCGAACCAATGGTACAAGCACAACCAAAGGTAATTTTGGTAGGTAGAAATCATAATGCAGACGAAGTTGTTAGAAATGTCCAACAACAGAATTTCAGAGCACAAAATAATATAGCCACTTTGGTTGAAAATGACATGGCTCAAAATGGTCTAAACGTAGGTTTACATAGACCAAATTTTGTATCTCTTTTATCAGAATATATTCTACAAATTTTGGTTATAAAATTCCTAAGTTCACAAATTTTGCTGGTCATACCAGCGAATCTACTGTCAAACACAGAACACATTATTTAACGGAAGCATGAGATACTGCAAACAATGAGAATTTGAGATTAAAGTTTTTTCCAAATTCTCTAAGAAAGAATGCCTTTATGTGGTTTACCACGCTTGCACCGCATTCCATTCAACATTGGACTCAATTAGAGATGTATTTTCATGAACAATTTTACATGGGCTAATCTAGGATAAGTCTAAAGGAGTTAGAAAGTGTGAGAAGACAATCAACTGAATTTGTCAAAGATTATTTGAATAGATTCAGATTGTTAAAGGTAAGATGTTTTACTCAAGATTCTGAATGTGAGTTAGTCGAAATGGCCGCTGGTGGCCTAGATTATTCCATTAGGAAATTAGACACTCAATACTTGAGAGATATGGCCCAACTGGCCGACAGAGTTTGACAAGTCGACATAGCTTATGTAGATACAAATAAAAGTAACCAAGAATTCGACATAGCTTATTAAGATGTTGCAGACGGCAAAATAAACTTTGCTGAATTAAAACCTGGGTCTCCTTATACATGTAAAGTATTAAGGCCATCTGATGGGAAGAATCTGTCTAAACACAAAATGATAGATACACTTCCAAAACTTACATGTTCGATGTAACCAAATGCGATGAGATTTTTGATCTCATAGTTTTTGATGGTCAAGTAGCGGTACCTAACCGTTTAAATATTCCAATTATCAAATTCGGTCCAGTAACACTTTTTCAAAACGCGTTTCCGAGGAATTTTTTTGAAAGAGAATCTATTCACCCGTCTAGATTTTCTTCGAATATTAGTAAAAAAAAATACTTGGACACAAATAAAACTAAATTTAAAAGAAAAAAATACATAACTTGATTCCTGTTATTAAATAAACTAAAAGCATAGGATCAAAGAAGAAGAAGAAGAAGAAGATAAAAGCTTTTGTATTATTCTCTTCACAAGTGTCTCTTTACATTGCAATATAGGTTCTATTTATAGGACACATATAGGTAAAGAAAATGTCACATTATAATCCACTCACTAGTGGGAGTTACAATCATGTGAAAGGAAAATGGATGGACATCCACTATGTCTATTATTCATAACACTCCCATTTGGATGTCCATCAGGATATGCCTCATTAAAACCTTTCTAGAGAATAACCCAACGGGAAAAAATTCTAGGGAAGGGAAAAGAGTACAAGATCCTTTTGTGTGATAATCTGCCTCGTTAAAAACCTTACCAGGAAAACCCAATGAGATAAAACCTTGGTTAAGGGAAAAAGAGTGCAGAGAACCTTTCTGTCTCCCCCTCATAAAGATAATCGTATATGAGACGAAGAAAATAAAATATCTTTTATCCTAGTTACTCAAAAGCTTTATTTGGCGGTGACTTTAAAGAGAGATATGATTTATCTCCGTACTCTTCTTCAAATTAACAATGCTTGAGATATTATCTTCATATTGATTTGTTGAAAGAGCCTTCTTATAGAATAAGAAAACTTCAAGTTTCTTGTATGTGTAAACTCATAATCCTTAATAAAAGAGCATTCTCCACTTCCTTGATGTGGTGTTAGCATTTTCAAATGATTGGGTGATGTTGTTCCTTCTCTAAGATACAAATTGTAAGTTTGACTTTGCTCCAATACCTGTGTTTACTAATATTCACAAATAAAATATCACGTAAGCACCCTTAACATACGAAGTGACCAAAACTTGCAAATTTTGAGCAGGAAAGAAGGAACTTTGGATCATAAGAACATGACAACAACATGATGATGAAATAAAAAGATCATATATTTTCAATTAAAGATAGAAATTCATTCGATGTAAGTAAAGTTTAGAATCAATATATTACATCCTAAACATGTAAACAACACAAAAAATAATATCAAGAACATGTAAACAACACAACAAATGATATCAAGAACAAGTAAGAATCGATATCACCTAAAATTGTTAGTGCTTCGTGTTGATAACGTGTTAATAAATAAACTAAAAGCACAAGATCAAAGAAGAAGAAGAAGAAGATGAAAGCTTTTATATTATTCTCTTCACAAGTGTGTCTTTACTCTTTACATTGCAATATAGGTCCTATTTATAGGACACATATAGGTAAAAGAAAAGTCACATTATAATCCACTCACTAGTGGGAGTTACAATCATGTGGAAGGAAAATGAATGGACATCCACTATATCTATTATTCATTCTTTTTTTTGTCAAGTATTACTTCATTCCTTTTACTTTAACTTAAAACTAAGAGAAATGTTAACGAGACCCCTAAACCTAAATATTTTGTTCAAATATTGAATCCACACAAAACTTCCTCTACTCCAGGAACAAAAACGTAATCGTACTAGATTAAACCTACCATGAAGATACTACGATAATACAAGATTGAAAGTTAAAGAAGGATAAATGGGAAAGGGAATAAGAACCATCAGAGAGAAGAGAGAGAATCAGAATTTCAATCACATATTCCATGCCTTCTTTAAATGCTTTCTTTCCATTATACTCCATCCGACCCTATATTCAAACACCTTTTGTATTTTTCATATTTTTAAAAAAAATTGTTAACGTAATTAATATGTCTATTTTGTGTGTTAATATTACTAAATTGTCATTTGTTTGTATGTGTATTAAATTTAACTTTTCATATTTCAAGACAAGGTAGTAGTATTAATTAAGGGTACGTTTATAAAAAATAATAAATACATCTAGTAATTTAAAAAGGAGTTTATAAAAATAAAATCGCTTAGATACAGAGACAAAAGAAGTATATGTTTTGTTCACTCCTTGTTGTACACCTTTCTTCCAATACTTGCCCACGTGTCCTTGTAGTTATAACAAGCATGCTACCCTCATTTGATGACATGGTTTTCTCTATTTGGGATAATTATATCATCTTCATAAGCAGATAATCTACTGGAAGTTCACAATCTTTGATTTGATCATAGCATCTTTTCCTGGAACATTCACTCCAATCCAACCTAAAACATAATCCCAGGTCAAGAAATTCAAGAAGGGAACATTCATTAAGAATGGCAAGAACCCCATCAGATGAGAGAATATTTCTAGAAATTTTAAGATGACGTAATCTAGGCATTCTTTTAGTGATAGCCAACAACTTATCATCGGATTTCCAAGTTTTCAAATCGGAAGTGAGCTTACATTTCAGTGATTTCAGAAGAGGACAACAGCCACCTAAAACTTCAAATCATCAATAGAATTCAGGGACAGTTTGATCCAATATGAAATATCAAGCTCCTCTATCATTGAAAGTTTCTTTAAGCCTTCAGTAAATTCTTTTTTTGAAATGCAATCAGCAACAACACAATTTTGGAGCCGCATACGACATAGGTGACTTGCACTGTGAAATGTAAATTGAAACATTATTATAACAAAAATATTTGTAATGATTTTAGATTTATTACAACAACAATTTTAGTGTCATCAACAACATACAATCATGTATCACAGTAAAAAGGTTCACAGTAAAAACTACATACAATCATGTCAAAATCGCGACTTAAGTCTCAAAATCCAGGATTTTGCTACTTTGTGTAGCTTCAAGACTCAAATCCATAACAGAATCTCAAAAATAGAAAAAATCTTATCAAAATCGTGAAATCCGTTCAAAATCGCAAGATTTTGTTCATTTTTTTGATAAGGGTCAATTTTTGACCCGGTTCATGAATTGACCCGATTTGAATCCAAGTCCCGGTTCTATAAATATTCAAAAGGCCAAAAAAATTCATTCTTTCACTTCCCCCACACTAAAGAATTTTGTCTAGGCTTAAATTCCCTTTTAAGTATTTTGTCTAGGTTGTTTACCATTATTATGACTACTAAATAGGCATGGCAATCGGGTGGGGTGGGGACGGGATTTACATTCCACGTCTCCATACCCGATTCTCATATACTTACCCGTTACCCTACCCATATCCAACGGAGATGAGAAATTGAACTCCGTCCCCGTCCCCGACGGGTTCGGGTATCGCTGCCCCATCTTCGTCCCCGCGTTAAATAATTTTCTTTAATAGAAGCTCACTTTAACATTTGTTAAATCGATTGATTTAGTTGCTCCTTTAAATATCAATGGTAGTTTTTATAATATGGCAATTATCAAACAAAATAACATGTCATATCAACATAAAATAATTTTTTGCATTCGGGACAGGTTTGGGGAGGGTACCTATATACCTGTTACCCGTCCCATACTCGTTTTTTGAAATCAGGAAAACCCAAACTCATTCCCAAACCTATTCAAAACAGGGAAAAGCCGATAAACCAAGCTTTATGTTTCAATTGGAAGAGGTGCAAGATTACTTTCAACGGCGCGAGCCTATAGAAAACCAAAAAAAGCTATGTGATAATATAAAAAAGTTTCATAAAACGAGTCTAATGAATAAATGAAATTCCAAAAGTATATACCTCTATTTTATTTTTTGGTTGAATACTTTGTGTTAATCTTAGTAGCTTTTTGTACAAAATAATACACAACGTAACACACGGAAAAAACAAATGTCTAGATACATTTTTAAAGGAAGCGACATTAAATATTTGGTCAAACTCTCGTTGACATCTTCATTTGCTCTCTATCCCCATCTACCTATGACTTCCCTTCTCTAAATGTTGGTTTTTATTGTATTTTGTTTTCATATTCAGTTTGCTACGTTTTCATTTATATTTACATGGTTAAGATATAATGTATATTTTTCAAAATAGAAAATATTACCATAAAAAGGTTGGCCACGTTGACCTAACCAATAGACAAGCGCCACTTGTAATGGTATGGTCATTTGTCGAGTGTTTAGCATATGCATAAGGATTATCCGCATGATCGAATCAATACTATATTACACTTTTGGTCCCTAAAATTAATTTTTTTCATTATATTTTGATCACTTAGGTTTGTTTTTTTATTTTTGACCTTTAAAGTTACAAATTTTAACTTCAAAAAGTAATAGTAAATCAAGCAAATTGAATAAATATTAATTTACAAGCTACATATTTGTAGCTTTTAAAAAGATGTAATGGTCCGCCGAGCTTTGTAATGCAAGCTTATAACCTAATTAGGGGCATTAACGTGTTGGAAGATATTTGATGTGGGCTATAAAAAAAATAAAAAATTGTAATGGTGGGAAACGTTAACAAGTGCCCAGGCGCACTTGTTAAGGGAATATAAAAGGAAATATTGTATCATCCTAAACTCTTTAAAGCGATAAAACACGCCAATGATACAATCATATAAAGAATTTAGGTGCTACTTCTTCTATAAGTTAAAAACATGCAGAATTAATTTTGTAAAACATTGCAGCGGAACAACTCATAATATCTCGACATCAACAAAATAAATCTCCAAGGTATCCATGACAAATAGGTCATAAAAACATCACCAAAATAAAATTTCAGTCTCAACATACTGAGCGATAAATATCTCATACAGACATAATATAAAGACTATAAGCATACACCCCTAATCAGAACCCGACACACTAAGACTCTGAGGTAGCATCCTCAAGCAAAACTACTTATCCAGCCAAGCAAACTAATCCTGCATGTTGTCTACCCATTCATACGAATAAGGTAGACGATCAACCAAACAACCATTGGGGGTTAAATATCATTCAAATCAATTAAAACATAATTCATTGAAAATAAAAGACATGATTAATTACAAATAGTCAATGATATCTAATCACGTTATTCACAAGGATTCATCGTCATTATTCAACATCAAGCATACGAGTATAAAATTATAACAAGTACACTTTCACACCTTCACATATTCATCAAATTTCACCAAGTATGTAATTCACCAAGATTCACCGAAACACGAATTCACCAAGCACATATTCAAATAGGACATGTTTTCATCAAGTATTGAATGAATGTTATGCGCCTTGAACCAACTCTACATGAACGTAGTACCAATCACCGTCATTGAATACAAAGTATTCTAATCACCGTCGTTGGACATAAAGTCATAATCACCTTCGTTGAATATAAATATCCTAACCACCTTCGTTAGATACAAAGTATCCTAATTATGAATGCATGAACATATGACTCGATAATGCATACGTTCACACCATAAATCACCAACATTATCACCTTCATTTTTCATACATGCGATCACAATCAATTTCACCTTCATTTTTCATACATGCGATCACAAACACCTCAACCAATCATATGTTTTGTTCACTCCTTGTTGTACACCTTTCTTCCAATATTTGCCCACGTGTCCTTGTAGTTATAACAAGCATGCTACCCTCATTTGATGACATGGTTTTCTCTATTTGGGATAATTATATCATCTTCATAAGCAGATAATCTATTGGAAGTTCACAATCTTTGATTTGATCATAGCATCTTTTGTGGAACATTCACTCCAATCCAACCTAAAACATAATCCCAGGTCAAGAAATTCAAGAAGGGAACAGTCATTAAGAATGGCAAGAACCCCATCAGATGAGACAATATTTCTAGAAATTTTAAGATGACGTAATCCAGGCATTCTTTTAGTGATAGCCAACAACTTATCATCGGATTTCCAAGTTTTCATATCGAAAGTGAGCTTACATTTCAGTGATTTTAGAAGAGGACAACAGCCACCTAAAACTTCAAATCTTCAATAGATTTCTGGGTCAGTTCAATCCAATATGAAATATTAAGCTCCTCTATCCTTGAAAGTTTCTTTAAGCCTTCAATAAATCCTTTTTCTGAAAGGCAATCAGCAACACCACAATTTTGGAGCCGCATACGAAGATATTATTATAACATTATTATAACAAAAATATTTTCATGATTTTAGTTTATTTTGTATCGATGGTATCCATTCCAATAGTCAAATTTGGTTTAGTTTAACCCTTTTTCAAAACACGCTTATGAGATTTTTTTTTGGAGGGAATCTATTCACCTTGCTAGATTCGCTTTGTATACGTCATATCGTCCAACAATGGTGATATTATGATAAAGCCAATGGAGAATTACTATCAAAGTCCAACTTATCACGGTTGAACATTAATGAATTAAATGCAACATTGGGAGTCTATTTTTCGCATATTTTTCAGTTATTTTTTTTTTTATGTTTTGATCTAAATTAGAGGAGTTTAGAACAATTGCCTATGGTTTTAAGGGTTATTTTGTAATGTTTTCAATTCCAGTCATATAATTCTAGTTTTCCTTAAACATAGCATCTTTTTGGTGTTTTCGATGTAATTCGCTGTAAAATTATGCAAATCAGCAATGCAAAATATCTCATGAGGATTTGGGAAGACAATGGATGAAGATTCAAGAGGCTTTGAAGATACTACAAATTGGAAAAATTTCATTCGAAGCCGCAAGCCAAGTTTCAAGGAAAAAGACACTCAAAAAGACCAAGAAAAAGGCAAATATGAACTGGAGCAAAGCACTGTGCTCCCCAAGTGTACTGCTCCATGCCCCATGTGTGCGAAACAATGCTGAAAAATAAATGTTTATGTGCCCACGTGCAAGGCATTCTAGTTCACGCACTAGGCACATGCAGATTTGAAGGAAAAGCCTAGTTTTGCATCCTAAACGCACATATAAATTAGTCTATAATTACAACTTATCTTCTTCATATTTATTCATTCATAATGAAGCATCTCAAGAGAAAGGCAAGCAATAAAAGCTTCAAGGGAGGAGTTTATCCTCAACCTTAGTCTCTAGGGTATGTTTATTCTTCTGTAGTTTTGTCTCTAGTTATCATGAGTTTCATATTGAATAGGTAGGATGATGAAGTCAAGGCGACCACCAGTCTCTCAATGCACAAAATTGTTGTTCCGTAACACCCAAAATATTATGGCCTAACCATCTAGAATAGACTTCGATAGATGATATTGAAGGGAGAATTTTTTATGTTTTTAAATTGAGAACGCCATAAAATATTTTTAAAAATTAATGAAATATTATGGTAATATAATATTATATGATCATTTATAACGTTATTATTTTGATTTTCTTTTCAAAATATTAAACATATACCAAAATATGGATTTAACACTTAACAACTCTCTCCTCCAAAATCATTTATCTAAACATATCCTTAAGTTGGGTGTCAATAAGCACCTTATAAATTGATTTTATAACGATTTTTGTTTAACACACATATTTTGTAATTTATTCATTACAACCAATCGAAAATTTAAGAGATAATAACAACAAAAGAACAAGTAGAGTTGTAGATATTATAAGACTTAAGTTCACCAAATGTCAAACTCAGGAAATCTAAAACATGTTTATATGTCTAAACTCAAAACCCTTAATCATGCCATCCTTAAAAATTGTCTTGCCGATTCACAATATACCTGGCTATCTATGCATGTGAATCATGAAAATTTCTTAGAAGTAACATCCGTCTTTAGTAGAGTGCATCCAAGGCCTATCTCATTGCTTGGTATAGAATTGTTCAAATTATCAAACAACAAAATATCTTCTGGAGATGATTCATTTGATTCTTTCTCAGATTCCCATAGACTTCGAAGCTTTTGTTGAAACTCTTCCATTTGATTCTTCACAATCGATGGTGTCCTTTCTACAAATTATTAAAAGTATATATGTATACATCATATACGGTACATATTTATGGATAATCATTTATATGTATTATTTGAAAAATATAAGCTATTAAAGTGTGGACATAAGATTGAGATTGATTGGTCAATCATGTACAAACTCTTCTCTAGTTGTACTTGTATTAGCACAAATATATCAATAAATGTATGAATGTGGAGCTGTATTTATATCACCTAATCCACAACAAAACAATTCATTCAAAATCTAATACTGTGTCTACTAAAATGAATTCTCTTTAAATCAGAATGGCCTCAATGGTTTGATAGGTGGCAAAAAGCTATGTCTTTATTGCATTTTTTATTACCTGGAGTTCGGTTTGAAAGCTCGGGATCACTTTCAGATGCCTTTTCAACGTCAAGATCTGATAACAGATTTTGTTGGGCTGTCTTTGGGAGATAGTTCTCCAGGGTTCCTTTAGCCTTGAAATGTAGGCCACAAGCGTTACACAACAATGGCTTCTCATACGGTCCTTTACGCCAAAGTTTAGTTTCTGTCAAAACCATATTAACATAAAAATAAACTAGAGTGATAATAATGTAAGATGAGAGTCACCTTAAAAAGTGGAGTAAAATAAAGTAAAAGTTTCGTTAAAACGTTGAAATTGCCATGAACTTGTATTATTTAGGGATGACCTTATATTATTTGGTAACCATATTACTTATTTGAGAACTTGATTGGTCATTGTTTCTATTACTATTGGTGGCATTGGAGCTTTGTGGATTCACAAGGAATGTATAGTTGGATAGATTAAGGGTTTAACTAGTTCCTCAAACTTAGTGGTATGCCATCTATATATGTTGATGATACTTTCCCTATTAGCAAAGACTCTATAACATGTTAAAGTTGATGGTATAGTCCTTTAACTAGTATCTTAACATTTGATTTTTGAATGTGATTACTTTGTTCCGGTGTAGTTTGAGGTTTTGGGATAGCTTGGTATCTCAAGTGTGTTATCTAATGATAACGAAAAGATAAAAATAGTTTAATTTCCTTTATTCGTGAAAAAAATAGTTTCATTTACAATATAAAATACCAATCTTATTAGTTAAGGAAAAAATGTTCTTTAAAATTTTTCATTACGATGAGATTGACATCCCAATTATGTTGACATCTGAACATAACCACTATGGCTCGCCACTTTCCAATAAATAGAAAACGTAAAGAAAACAAAATACAAGGTGGACACCGTCAAAACCCTTGACAATAAGTAATATGTAAAATTTGACTTTAGATTTTGTAATAAAATAAATTATAATTGAGTTTTAGTCTAGCGGAAGGGACTAGATTCCCTCAATATGACAAACTAAAGTTTCAATCTTGGTTAAGAGAAATATCCATTTTAAAGTTCGATCTGCTTCGAATTAAGGGTGTTTATGGTATGGTTTAGATCGGCTATGAGACAGAAAGTCGTATGATCCAAAAATTTAAATACTCGTGGTTCAATTCAGATTGGATGACTTCTGAAAAAATGTCTGATCTGTTCCAATTATAGTCGGTTTAGTCTGTATCGGTTTTTAAATATCCAAATTACAATTTTATGAAAAACTCTATTAAAATTAATATCATAAAGACACAGTAAAGTCATAGGTTTTATGCAAAATATAGCATATAATATACTAAAATTTAACAATTATGAAAGAAAAAATCGATTATGTTTGCAAAACATGAAATAGTAAAAAAAATTGAATTAAGTTTAACTAATAACTAGAAAATTGAATCGTCCTTGTAATTTGAAGTTTTTTGGTTTTGAACCTTCATGAATTTTGAACGTACAAAATCGATGATATGGCAGGGGGTAAACTGAAATTTGCTCAAATTAACAGAGGGTAAACCGAATTTTGCTCAAATTGCAAAGGGTAAATCGAAATTTGCTCAAATTACAGGGATCAAAAATTTTCATGAAGGTCTAAAATCAAAAAACCTTCAAATTACAACGACGGAATCCAAAAAAATATTTTAAAGGGGGGAAAACCGAAAATGACTTATATTACAGGGGGTAAGACACTATTAACCCTTTAAAAAATCAAAAATCAAACGCTAATAGATTAATTCTATATTTTATACATATAAAAAAATTAAAAATATATTATTATTTGTGTATGTGGTAAGGTTTGATTTTGAAAAAGGAATTCAATACACGATCCAATCAGAGCGGTTTTTAGAAAAGTCTATCCAAATAGATCCAATAAATCTATGTTTTGTTGGGTTTTATTTTTTTAAATCAGTTGATTGTTTTAATTTAGATCGGTTTGGATGTGACCATCCCTACTGTGAATATGATTTTCCCAAGTAGAGGGAACGTAATGAAAAAAACTCAAGATAAGTAATGACTTACCATTAATTCCACAATTCACACATGGACCCGTCATGGAATATCGTAATTTGAGTTAAGCTGAATGAGCAGGAACAAAACTTATCCAGTTGAGCTTGAATTCAGTGGAAGTGACTAGTCTTTCACAAGCTGATAAACCAAGCTTTAGGTTTCAATTGGAAGAGGTGCAAGATTACTTTCAACGGCGCGAGCCTATAGAAAATAAAAAAAAGCTATGTGATAATATAAAAAAGTTTCATAAAACGAGTCAAATGAATAAATGAAATTCCAAAAGTATCATACCTCGATTTTATTTTTTGGTTGAATACCTTTGTGTTAATCTTAGTAGCTTTTTGTACAAAATAATACACAACGTAACACACGGAAAAAACAAATGTCTAGATACATTTTTAAAGGAAGCGGCATTAAATATTTGGTCAAACTCTCGCTCACATCTTCATTTGCTCTCTATCCCCATCTCCCTATGACTTCCCTTCTCTAAATGTTGATTTTTATTGTATTTTGTTTTTATATTCATTTTGCTACATTTTCATTTATATTTACATGGTAAAGATATAATTTATATTTTTCAAAACAGAAAATATTACCATAAAAAGGTTGGCCACGTTGCCTTAACCAATAGACAAGCGCCACTTGTAATGGTATGATCATTTGCCGAGTGTTTAGCATATGCATAAGGATTATCCGCATAATCGAATCAATACTATATTACACTTTTGGTCCCTAAAATTATTATTTTTTCATTATATTTTGATCACTTAGGTTTGTTTTTTTATTTTTGACCCCTTAAGTTACAAATTTTAACTTCAAAAAGTAATAGTTAAGCAAATTGAATAAATATTAATTTTATAAGCTACATTTTTGTAGCTTTTAAAAAGTTGTAATGGTCCGCCGAGCTTTGTAATGCAAGCTTATAACCTAATTAGGGACATTAACGTGTTGGAAGATATTTGATGTGGGCTATAATTTTTTTTTTTTGTAATGGTGGGAAATGTTAACATGTGCCGAGGGGCACTTGTTAAGGGAATATAAAAGGAAATATTGTATCATCCTAAACTCTTTAAAGCGATAAAACACGCAAATGATACAATCTTATAAAAAATTAAGGTGCTACTTCTTCTATAAGTTAAAAACATGCAGAATTAATTTTGTTAAACATTGCAGCGGAACAACTCATAATATCTTGACATCAACAAAATAAATCTCCAAGGGTTCCATGACAAATAGGTCATAAATACATCACCAAAATAAACTTTCAGTCTCAACATACTGAGTTATAAATATCTCATTCAGACATAATATAAATACTATAAGCTAACACCCCTAATCAGAGCCCCCACACGCTAAGACTCCGAGTTAGCATCCTCAAGCAAAACTACTTATCCAGCCAAGCAAACTAATCCTGCATGCCGTCTACCCATTCATACGAATAAGGTAGGCCATCAACCAAACGACCATTGGGGGTTAGACATCATTCAAATCTTAAAACACAATTAATTGAAAATAAAAGACATGATTAATTACAAATAATCAATGATATCTAATCACCTTATTCACAAGGATTCATCGTCATTATTCAACATCAAGCATATGAGTATAAAATTATAACAAGTACACTTTCACACCTTCGCACATTCATCAAATTTCACCAAGCATGTAATTCACCAAGATTCACCGAAACACGAATTCACCAAGCACATATTCAAACAAGACATGTTTTCATCAAGTATTGAATGAATGCTATGCGCCTTGAATCAAATCTACATGAATGTAGTACCAATCACCATCATTGAATACAAAGTATTTGTCGTTGGACATAAAGTCATAATCATCTTCGTTGGATATAAATATCCTAACCACCTTCATTAGATACAAAGCTTCCTAATTATGAATGCATGAACATATGACTCGATAATGCATACGTTCACACCATAAATCACCAACATTATCACCTACATTTTTCATACATGCGATCGCAATCAATTTCACTATCATTTTTCATGTAAGAATTCACCATCAATATCACACACACACACACAAACATATCATCTTCATTATAATCAAAGTCATATTCATCATCAAAAACAATCATAAATAACATCTTAAACACCAAATCAACAATGATTCATTCTTATTTAATCACATCATCATGAATACAAGGTCAATTACAAGTTATCTCACATTAAAACCTCAATTCGACAAAGTTCGTCTATTTCCATAACTTCTATATTTTCTAAGTAAATTCAACAAAACAAGGTAAATGTAATCAAACACCTCAACCAAGCATATACACTACGCACATATGATCACAGTAGCATAAGAATGTAGGCATCATAGGCCAAATCCATTGGATTCCAAAATTTCACTAAGTTCGTCTTATTTTATCACTGTTTTAAAAGAAATCCACTTTTCAAAGCAAAACCAAGTAAAAATTCAAATAACCATGCAAAAATGATATTTATGGTAGGAACGGTTGAGTCGAAATGGTTGTAGAAAGTGCTCCGATGATCGGTAACTGCTTCCGGCGCGGCGACGATGTGTCTTCTGCGGTGGAACGAAGGGTACCCGCAAGCACGTTAGCACTCCGACGATCAATTCAGTAATGAAACTGAGAGAGAACGTTTAACAAGTATTGTGAAAAGTGTTGTGTACCTTGAGAGTGAAGTAAGTTCACCCTTATATAGGCGCGATGTTGGCACAATCGTCTCTGGGTTATGCGGTGTATGATCAAGAGCGGTAGTGGACATGTGTGGCGTGATCCCGGCGTAGAGGCGTGCTCTGGTGTAGACACGTTTTCGTGTTCGTTTGAGTGTGCGGCCTTAATGCGGCATATATTTATACACGTGGAACCGTGTGAGTGGTCCAGAACAGTTGCCCCCAAGTCGTTGATGCCTTTATGGCTTATTGGCTTTAGCAGAGAAATGAGGCGTTCGATCAAAGGCGCCCATCAACAGCTTAGCCCGGCGGCCTTCAATGCATTATGTCAGGAACTAAAGCCCATCCGCAAAGAGTGTGGTGTCCGTTGTGGTCTAAGTCGGACGACCCTTGAAGTGTTTTGTTGAGATGCTTTAATTCTGCCTGCGAGGGGGGTTCGACTTGGAGTTAGTGGGAGTAGTTGGCATTTAATGCTTCAGGAGGAACATTGAGGACATGATGGTTTTTCAGTTTCCCTTTCCACATGTCTGGCTAGCGTGTTGCACGTGTTCCGGGTTTTGAGTCGCACGTGCGCACTACTTGATTATTTTTCTCGAATTGGTTCTTTACCGTTGAATAATGAAGCTTTGACTTCCTTTATTTGCAACCTTTTGATCCTTGGTTTTGAGTTCTTTATATAAGAGAATTTTTTTACTTTCTTTACTCTTTCACTCTTCATCTTTTATGATCTGGCGGTTTTTCGCAACTGTTCTTGGCAAACCCAGCTTCCTTGAAAACACCCTCTATTTCTACTTTGTTTTTTCTTTTCGCGGGTTGTGCAACTTTCGTAAGGTACTTTTCTTTCCTTGTGCTTTTCTTATTTCGCTTTCCCTTTGTTAGCTGGTATTTTCACCAGCCTCATTTAACGTGGTCAACATTAGTTGACTTTTACTCTTGCAGGAATCAAAGTCTTTTTCCTCAATCATAGGAGTCCGATGAAATGTTGGACTTAGTGTGAAGAGTCTCGAAGCATTGAAGTTCGACAAGAAACGGAGCAAGAGACGAAGCCGTCGAAGTCAAGCAACTGCATTTAGAGCGGGAAAGATTCAAAGGAGAAGCAGTTTCCTCAAGTGAGAACATGGAAGACAAGCCGTTGTCTACATGAAAGGAGTGTTGATCGTGGGATTAGTTTCTTTCCACTTATTTCCTATGTATAAATAATAGTTTTCATAGGGAAAACGAGTTGCAAATCGCCTATACAGAATTCTAAAAACACTCGAAGTACCAGCGCAAGAGAAAAGAGTCACAAAGAATATATGTAAAGGATTTGCGGAACCACCTTTATTTTTAATGCACTTGCATTTTCACTTTTTCTTTTCTTTAAGTATCTGCAATTTAAAAAACTCAATGTTTTAAAAAACCCATCGACAGACGCCACACGATCTCTCCCGTTCGTTAAGCAACCTACGAACTCGTTGAGCGCACAACAACATTTCTAAGAAAAACTTGTTTTTAAAAAACCTTTCTTGTGGAAACAATCTTTCTTAAGATTAGCAACTATTTTCAGTAAAACTTCTCCTAAGGAAAATTCCCATCTTTGTGCATGCATTTACGACATGGTAAAGCTTTGAATAAAATGACTAAATCCGCCAATACTAGTGCTTTTATGTCATCACAAGCATCCACCCCTGCAGTGGGTGCAAGTGTACCAACGGCCTTGGGGGCAACTATAACACCCCGTTTTCCCAAATTAAAAATTTCTTAAAAAATAATCAGAGTTTCTCACACAAACAGAATGCTACATTTCTCAAAATCTCAAATGGAATAAATAACAATTCATCCTTCATAAAGTAATCATCATAATTGTTCAAAACTTCGCAGCGGATTAAAATTCAATTAACAAAATAGTTTTGGCACGCAGGCCTCATCAAAACATCTCAATGTAATTCAAAACTGCAACTTGTTCATGTCAATTCATAAACAATACGTAAGGAATAGAAAATAGCTATAAAAGTTCCCATCCCGTTACGTATCAGAGCACCTAAGGATACAATAAGGATAACCACTCACAACAGCAATCAACAACTATATGCTTATTCATCTGCAAGTTACCCATACAAAGAGCAATATTTTCAAGCAGAAGGGGTGAGATTCACAAAACAATAACATTATACATATAATTCAATAATTATATTTAACAACATAACTTCATCATCATATCACATCAATAATTAGGTAGCATCATTAAAATCAATACTATAATTCAACATCAATATCAACCCGATTAGACAATGCAAGTTGACTCGACTATGCAACTCTATCTTCTTAATCATGCATGTGGTACAAAAGGCATATACAACTATATATGTCATCAGTAACAAAATCAAAACATTTGATAACGACTTCATAGGTCATCTTTAATATTATAAACAACCCTATTTCTACCCCAAGGATCAACTCACAACAACTCGTTCTAAAGGACGCAAGATCACGAAACAAGGGTACTGATGCTGTATATTTCGTCGGGCGGGACATATTTCGCCATAGCGAGCTCCTCCGGGCGAGACATATGTCGCCATGGAGGGCGATGAATTTCTGGGTTGCTCCGCCAGGCGAGACATATGTTGCCGTGGCGAGCTCCGCTGGGTGAGACATATGTCGCCACGGCGGGAGATGAATTTCTGGGTATTTCGTCGGGCGAGACATGTGTCGCCGTGGCGAGCTCCGCCGGGAGAGACATATGTCGCCACGGTGGGAGATGAATTTCTGGGCTCGGGCAGAACGCAGATTTTCTCGAAAATCCGCCTAATCACATGGTTTAAGGTCTAACATTGATTCCAGAAATCATCCTATGGATTATCTAAGGTCTGTAAACAGTTTCTACATCAATCTAACAATTTTTCATCATTTAATCATCAATTCACCATTTTTAACCTATTTCTCGAATTCTCAAATTCTCATGAACTAGCCCTATAATCTGTTAAATACAATCATGAATTACAGGTTTAATGAAATTGTAATGCTAGGCTCACCCTTACCTTAAGAAAAATTGATCAGCAACCTCTTGGTTCTTCACTTCCTGTTTTCTCCCTTTATCTCCCAAAACTGAATTGTACGCTCTGTATAATTCTAAACCTAGTTTTCCCTTTTTATCTTTTTCTAACTATTTTATCTTATTTACTCTTTCTCCCCCAAAACTCTAAAATCTCAAAACAGCCCTTAATCTCAATAAATATTTTATTATCACATCTTATTTTATTAAACAATAAAATAAGTCACAACACTTCATAAAGTCTCAAATCATATAAGCATATATATATTCTAGAAAAATAACCAAATAAACAATAATCAAAACGGGCATTACAGCAACCATGGTCATGTCGGTTTCGACGGAAATGGGAGTAACCGCTCCCACAACCACTCCGACTGTAGCCGCCCAAATGACACAACCAAAAATGGGGAC
Organism: Medicago arabica; assembly: GCA_946800305.1. Taxonomy (NCBI): domain Eukaryota; kingdom Viridiplantae; phylum Streptophyta; class Magnoliopsida; order Fabales; family Fabaceae; genus Medicago; species Medicago arabica. The sequence goes on along the minus strand of OX326965.1, from coordinate 18,863,939 downwards.
ATTCGTGCCCCCATTTACTGCTGGTGTACCCATGTCTACAAGTGTCCCTACTTCTCCTAACCCTCAAGTGAGGACTAGATTTGATGATATGGTCATAAACATGCAGAACTTTCCTTGGGATGAACCATACGACATGCCGAATTTAATGATAGAAAATTTGCATAATATTCCTGCATTTACAGAACATGCAAATCCATTTACACCATTTAATACACATAGTCCTTCAAGTTCTAGCATTTTTGGCAGAAGCGCTCTACCAGCCTTAACAACAAAACCTATGATGTTGTTTAGGCAACATATGGATGGGAGCAATCATAAGACGGTTAATTTGTTGACACAAAAAATTGGTATGGTGTTTAGCCCTTTGATTCAAACCACGAATCAGGGTTACCAGGCATTAGACACTCAAATAGGGAGAATAATAGATTTTTGCACCCCTCCACAATCTGTCTATCAATCGATCCCTAGATCCAAAATATCCCTCAAGTTTAAATTACTCGACATATGCAAATTATCGAACCCACTATTCAAAGACAACAACCCGTGCCTCGGCCTCAACCAGTCGAACCAATGGTACAAGCACAACCAAAGGTAATTTTGGTAGGTAGAAGTCATAATGCAGGTGAAGTTGTTAGAAATGTCCAACAACATAATTTCAGAGCACAAAATAATATAGCCACTTTGGTTGAAAATATCATGGCTCAAAATGGTCTAAACGTAGGTTTACATAGACCAAATTTTGTATCTCCTTTATCAGAATACATTCTACAAATTTTGGTTATTAAATTCCTAAGTTCACAAATTTTGCTGGTGATACCAGCGAATCTACTGTCAAACACATAACACGTTATTTAACGGAAGCATGAGATAATGCAAACAATGAGAATTTAAGATTAAAGTTTTTTCCGAATTCTCTAAGAAAGAATGCCTTTATGTGGTTTACCACGCTTGCACCGCATTCGATTCAACATTGGACTCAATTAGAGAGGTATTTTCATGAACAATTTTACATGGGCTAATATATGATAAGTCTAAAGGAGTTAGCAAGTGTGAGAAGACAATCAACTGAATCTGTCAAAGATTATTTGAATAGATTCAGATTGTTAAAGGCAAGATGTTTTACTCAAGTGCCTGAGCGTGAGTTAGTCGAAATGGCCACTGGTGGCCGAGATTATTCCATTAGGAAGAAATTAGACACTTAATACTTGAGAGATATGGTCCAACTGGCCGACAGAGTTCAACAGGTCGACATAGCTTATGTAGATACAAATGAAAGTAACCAAGAATTCAACATAGCTTCTTAAGATGTTGAAGACGGCAAAATAAACTTTGCTGAATTAAAACCTGGGCCTCCTTATACATGTAAAATATTAAGGCCATTTGATGGGAAGAATCTATCTAAACACAAAAAGATAGATAAACTTCCAAAACTTACATGTTTGATGTAACCAAATGCGATGATATTTTTGATCTCATAGTTGTTGATGGTCAAGTGGCGGTACCTGACAGTTAAAATATTCCAATTATCAAATTCGGTCCAGTAACGCTTTTTCAAAACGCGCTTCCGAGGATTTTTTTTTTGAAAGAGAATCTATTCACCAGTCTAGCTTTTCTTCGAATATTAGTAAAAAATACTTGGACACAAATAAAACTAAATTTAAAAGAAAAAACACATAACTTGATTCCTGTTATTAAATAAACTAAAAGCACAAGATCAAAGAGGAAGAAGAAGAAGAAGAAGAAGAAGATGAAAGCTTTTGTATTATTCTCATCACAATCGTGTCTTTACATTGCAATATAGGTTCTATTTATAGGACACATATAGGTAAAGGAAAGGTCACATTATAATCCACTCACTAGTGGGAGTTACAATCATGTGAAAGGAAAATGGATGGACATTCACTATGTCTATTATTCATAACACTCCCCCTTGGATGTCCATCAAGATATGCCTCATTAAAACCTTTCTAGAGAAAAACCCAATGGGAAAAAAATTCTAGTGAAGGGAAAAGAGTACAATATCATTTTGTGTGATAATCTGCCTCGTTAAAAACCTTACCAGAAAAACCCAATGGGATAAAACCCTGGTTAAGGGAAAAAGAGTGCAGAAAACATTTATGTCTCCCCCTCATAAAGATAATCGTATATGAGACGAAGAAAATAAAATATCTTTTATACTATTTACTCAAAAGCTTTATTTGGCGGTGACTTTGAAGAGATATATGATTTATCTCCATACTCTTCTTCAAACTAACAGTGCTTGAGATATTATCTTCATATTGAGTTTTTGAAAGAGCATTCTTATAGAATAAGAAAACTTCAAGTTTCTTGTATGTGTAAACTCATAATCCTTAATAAAAGAGCATTCTCCACTTCCTTGATGTGATGTTAGCATTTTCAAATGATTGGGTGATGTTGTTCCTTCTCTAAAATACAAATTGCAAGTTTGACTTTGCTACAATACCTGTGTTTACTAATATTCACAAAAATAAAATATCACGTAAGCACCTTTAACATACGAAGTGACCAAGACATGCAAATTTTGAGCAGGAAAGAAGGAACTTTGGATCACAAGAACATGACAACAACGTGATGATGAAATAAAAAGGTCATATATTTTCAATTAAAGATAGAAATTTATTCCATGTAAGTAAAGTTTAGAATCAATAAATTATATCCTAAACATGTAAACAATACAACAAATAATATCAAGAACATGTAAACAACACAACAAATGATATCAAGAACACGTAAAAACCGATATCACCTCAAATTGTTAGAGCTTCGTTCTGATAACGTGTTACTAAATAAACTAAAAGCACAAGATCAAAGAAGAAGAAGAAGAAGATGACAGCTTTTGTATTATTCTCTTCACAAGTGTGTTTTTACATTGCAATATAAGTACTATTTATAGGACACATATAGGTAAAAGAAAGGTCACATTATAATCCACTCACTAGTGAGAGTTTCAATCATATGGAAGGAAAATGAATGGACATCCACTATGTCTATTATTCATAACAATTCCTTCTTTTTTTGTCAAGCATTACTTAATTCCTTTTACTTTAACTTAAACCTAAAAGAAATGTTAACGAGACCCCTAAACCTAAATATTTTGTTCAAATATTGAATCCACACAAAACTTCCTCTACTTCAGAAACAAACACGTAACCGTACAAGATTAAACCTACCATGAAGATACTATGAGAATACAAGATTGAAAGTTAAAGAAGGAAAAATGGGAAAGGGAATAAGAACCATCAGAGAGAAGAGAGAGAATCAGAATTTCAGTCACATATTCCACGCTTTCTTTAAATGCTTTCTTTCCCTTTTACTCTGTCCCTATATCCAAAAATCTTTTGTATTTTTCACATTTTTTAAGAAAAATTGTTAATGTAATTAATATGTCTATTTTGTGTGTTAATATTACTAAATTACTCCCTCCGGTCCCTTATATAAGAGAGAAAACCAAAAATCACCAAGACCAAGGAGCACATTAACTAGTTTACTTTTGTTAAAAAATTTCCAGATATGCCCTCATTAAATATTGCCAAGTCCTAACATTTCTTAAAAAGCGGACACTACAGTATTCCATCTTATGTTCTTTTCATATTCCATCTTAAAAAACACGTACTCCCACCAAAAATTAAGCATTAGAGCAACACACCAAAATTTAAAACAAATTTCCCACCAAAAATTTTGGTTCAAATTTCACACCAGATTTAAACAAATTCACAAGATTTGCAACAATATATATATAGGGGACATCGAACAGACTCTATCACTCTCACTTTATGAAGAACTGAAAATGCCACTAGATATGGACTTGAATGTTGCTGCTATTAACACTGATGAACAAGATACCAACAACTTTCATTTTGATTTAAAATATCCACCATGCCTTGAAGATGATGAGACAAATCAAAGCCTGCCATATTTTTCTGAAGATGGAGTTCTTCATGCAGAATCATACTAGCTCCAATGCTCCCCTGTTGAAGATGAAGCTAGTGCAGAATCATACCAGCTCTAATGCTCCCCTATTGAAGATGAAGCTAACAATAATGAGGCTTGGATGGATGAAGATGAAGGTAATTAGCATAAATTATTTATGTGAGTCATCTAACATTGTTAAAAGCCATTGTATGGAATTTAAGCTTATTTTAGTCCAATAATGTCCATTTCATAATTAAAAGCCTCGTATGGAAATTTAGCTTAGATTTTTTTTGTTTATAGTTTCTTTGACCGTAACTACTATTCATACATATTGTTAGGTGAACCAAATCATGATGGCAAGCGTAAGTTTCTAACAAACGAACAAAGACATGCTGTAGGTCATTTGTGAATGCAGTCAAATCATAATGGCATACGATATCCAGGAATGGTAAGACGAGTAGCTTCATTATACGATGTCCATACAAGTGTCATCTATCGAATTTGGGGTCGAGTAAAGAAAACAGGTGATGCTTGTCATAAGAAAACAGTTAATTGTGGAAGCAAAAGAGTTCAATTTGACCCTCAAAAGTTTCATGAAGTTCCGTTATCAAAGCGGCAAACTCTTCGATCTCTTGAGGCTGCTACAGGCATTAGCAAAACATCATTGATAAGATTGTCAAAGGCTGGAGTTATATGGCGTCAATCGAGTACACTAAAGCCACATTTAAAGGAGCAGTATATGATAGATCGTTTAAAGTATTGCTTGTCGATGCTTGATGATAGAAGCATGCTTCATGACCCAAAGTTTAAATCAATGTATAATATTGTGTTTATTGATGAGAAATGGTTGCTAATGACAAAAGTTAAGACCAACTATTACTTACTTCCAGATGAGGAAGACGCACATAGAACATTTCAAAGCAAAAACTTTATTGGCAAAATTATGTTCTTGTGCGCAGTTGCTAGACCAAGGTTTGACAGTGATAGAAATGAGACATTCTCGGGGAAGATTGGAATATTTCCTTTTATGTACGAACAGCCAGCAAAAAGGACTAGTGTCAAGAGAGTGGCAGGAACATTAGAAAAGAAGCCCATAACCTTTGTGAATAGAGAGGTGAGTAAGATGTTTCTAATTAATCATGTTTTATCGGCCACCAAGAACATCTGGCCAGAGGAAGATGCAGGGAAGACAATATCCATTCAGCAAGATAATGCAAAGGCTCATATTGATGTCAATGATGAAGATTTCCGTCGGGCAGCATGTGAAGGTGGATTTAACATTCAATTGACACGTCAACCACCAAATTCTCCGGATTTGAATTTCTTGGACCTAGGATTTTTTCGAGCCATTCAGTTTTTGCAAGAGAAGGAACCAGCCAAATATGTTGATGATCTTATTAAGGCAGTGGAAAAAGCATTCCAAGAATTTTCTACTATACAATCAGATAAGATTTTCACGACTCTACAATCATGTATGATTGAAATAATGAAGACCAAGGGACCAAACAAATATAAAATTCCTCACTTAAAGAAAGACGTTCTGTATAAACAAGGTGAATTAGAAGGTGAATTGAGTTGCGATCCATCATTGATTCAAGAAGTCACTCATTATGTAGAGGAAGCAGAGTTGCGGCTTAGAGGACAAGTTTAATGGAAACCTTGTTGCTTTATATGATGTGGCAGCATGTTGATTAGGTTATCTAGTGTGGCAACGTGTGGCTTGTTTTGGTTACATGATGTGGAAGAAGTTTAACATCTAGTGTTGTCACAAGACAAGAAAAGCGGTGGAGTTGATTGCCATTTTAGTGTTGATGTTTTGATTAATTTATCTTTTTGGCACTTTATATTGCATGGATTAATTTATCTTTGTTAACTATCCTTTGCATTCCCATAATATAACTACTCCTTGGCTATAAGGAAATGAAGCAAAGATTAATAAAAAAAAGAGAAGAACCATTCCATTAATATTAACCGCAAAATACCAAAATTTGATAAGTCAGTACATTCCATTGCATAAGGATATCAGACTTTGAGTCAAAACAAGTAAACATACTGCCAATTCTCAGTAACTAGCATTACAATGAGCCAAAACAAAAACAAAAAAACTGGCAGTTCATAATATCATTCATGTTGATCATCACGTTAACTAGTAGAAACGATCCAAATATATCTTTATCATAGCATGGACCTCATTGTTCAAAGCTTCACTTTTAAACCCAAAATCACAACCTTCTTCCGGATATTTGTTGAGGTCGATCAGCTTCTCACCATTCAATTGCAACTTTGTGAAAAACTCATTCTCCAACATTGTGAAAAACTCATCTGGATATTTGTTGAGGTCGAGAAGCTTCTTACCATTCAAGTGCAACTTTGTGAAAACCTCCTTCCCCAACTTTTGTAGTCCTCTGAAGATGCTTTTTACCTCATCCATTTCAAAATTGTTTTCTTCATTCTTTTCCATTGAGTCCTCAACAGTTTCAGCATGAAAACTATGAGCAGAAAGCTGATCCATTTTTTCAATAAGCTAAAGTTGGAATATCTTTGGTTTGTTATAGAGAATTGGATATGTAAGCTTCTTTTAAAGATTGATGTTCCGGTGCTCAAAGGAACTTTCCATCTTCCTATGTGTAGGAAATAACAATAGAATAAATTCATCCAAAAAGGTGTCTCCCGTAGGTTTTCAGGAGTAGGAATTTAGTAAGGGTAAAAATGGCAATTTATCAATAAATATGCACAAAAAATTGTACTTTTTCTTATATTAGGGACCAAATTTTTTTTTGTAAAGTTTCTTATATATGGGACCGGAGGGAGTATCATTTGTTTGTATGTGTATTAAATTTGACTTTTCATATTTTAAGACAAGTTAGTAGTATTAATTAAGGGTACGTTTATAAAAAATAATAAATACATCTAATAATTTGAAAAGGAGTTTACAAAAATACAATCAAATGAGTGCTTAGATATAGAGACAAAAGGAGTAAATGTTTTGTTCACTCCTTGTTGTACACCTTTCTTCCAATATTTGCCCACGTGTCCTTGTAGTAATAACAAGCATGCTACCCTCATTTGATGACATGGTTTTCTCTATTTGGGATAATTATATCATCTTCATAAGCAGATAATCTACTGGAAGTTCACAATCTTTGATTTGATCATAGCATCTTTTCGTGGAACATTCCCTCCAATCCAACCTAAAACATAATCCCAGGTCAAGAAATTCAAGAAGGGAACATTTATTAAGAATGGCAAGAACCCCATCAGATGAGACAATATTTCTAGAAATTTTAAGATGACGTAATCCAGGCATTCTTTTAGTGATAGCCAACAACTTATCATCGGATTTCCAAGTTTTCATATCGGAAGTGAGCTTACATTTCAGTGATTTCAGAAGAGGACAACAGCCACCTAAAACTTCAAATCTTCAATAGAATTCTGGGACAGTTCGATCCAATATGAAATATCAAGCTCCTCTATCATTGAAAGTTTCTTTAAGCCTTCAGTAAATTCTTTTTCTGAAATGCAATCAGCAACACCACAATTTTGGAGCCGCATACGACATAGGTGACTTGCACTGTGAAATGTAAATTGAAACATTATTATAACAAAAATATTTGTCATGATTTTAGATTTATTACAACAACAATTTTAGTGTAGCTTCAAGACTCAAATCCATAACAGAATCTCAAAAACAGAAAAAATCTTATCAAAATCGTGAAATCCGTTCAAAATCGCAAGATTTTGTTCATTTTTTTGATAAGGGTCAATTTTTGACCCGGTTCATGAATTGACCCGATTTGAATCCAAGTCCCGGTTCTATAAATATTCAAAAGGCCAAAAAAATTCATTCTTTCACTTCCCCCACACTAAAGAATTTTGTCTAGGCTTAAATTGACTTTTAAGTATTTTGTCTAGGTTGTTTACCATTATTATGACTACTAAATAGGCATGGCAATCGGGTGGGGTGGGGACGGGATTTACATTCCACGTCTCCATACCCGATTCTCATATACTTACCCGTTACCCTACCCATATCCAACGGAGATGAGAAATTGAACTCCGTCCCCGTCCCCGACGGGTTCGGGTATCGCTGCCCCATCTTCGTCCCCGCATTAAATAATTTTCTTTAATAGAAGCTCACTTTAACATTTGTTAGACCGATTGATTTAGTTGCTCCTTTAAATATCAATGGTAGTTTTTATAATATGGCAATTATCAAACAAAATAACATGTCATATCAACATAAAATAATTTTTTGCATTCGGGACAGGTTTAGGGAGGGTACCTATATACCTGTTACCCGTCCCATACCCGTGTTTTGAAATCAGGAAAACCCAAACTCATTCCCAAACCTAGTCAAAACGGGGAAAAGCCGATAAACCAAGCTTTATGTTTCAATTGGAAGAGGTGCAAGATTACTTTCAACGGCGCGAGCCTATAGAAAACCATAAAAAGCTATGTGATAATATAAAAAAGTTTCATAAAACGAGTCAAATGAATAAATGAAATTCCAAAAGTATATACCTCTATTTTATTTTTTGGTTGAATACTTTGTGTTAATCTTAGTAGCTTTTTGTACAAAATAATACACAACGTAACACACGGAAAAAACAAATGTCTAGATACATTTTTAAAGGAAGCGACATTAAATATTTGGTCAAACTCTCGCTGACATCTTCATTTGCTCTCTATCCCCATCTACCTATGACTTCCCTTCTCTAAATGTTGGTTTTTATTGTATTTTGTTTTCATATTCAGTTTGCTACGATTTCATTTATATTTACATGGTTAAGATATAATGTATATTTTTCAAAATAGAAAATATTACCATAAAAAGGTTGGCCACGTTGCCCTAACCAATAGACAAGCGCCACTTGTAATGGTATGGTCATTTGTCGAGTGTTTAGCATATGCATAAGGATTATCCGCATAATCGAATCAATACTATATTACACTTTTGGTCCCTAAAATTAATTTTTTTCATTATATTTTGATCACTTAGGTTTGTTTTTTTTATTTTTGACCTTTTAAGTTACAAATTTTAACTTCAAAAAGTAATAGTAAATCAAGCAAATTCAGTAAATATTAATTTTACAAGCTACATATTTGTAGCTTTTAAAAAGATGTAATGGTCCGCCGAGCTTTGTAATGCAAGCTTATAACCTAATTAGGGGCATTAACGTGTTGGAAGATATTTGATGTGGGCTATAAAAAAAATAAAAAATTGTAATGGTGGGAAACGTTAACAAGTGCCCAGGCGCACTTGTTAAGGGAATATAAAAGGAAATATTGTATCTTCCTAAACTCTTTAAAGCGATAAAACACACAAATGATACAATCATATAAAGAATTTAGGTTCTACTTCTTCTATAAGTTAAAAACATGCAGAATTAATTTTGTAAAACATTGCAGCAGAACAACTCATAATATCTCGACATCAACAAAATAAATCTCCAAGGTATCCATGACAAATAGGTCATAAAAACATCACCAAAATAAAATTTCAGTCTCAACATACTGAGCGATAAATATCTCATACAGACATAATATAAAGACTATAAGCATACACCCCTAATCAGAACCCGACACACTAAGACTCTGAGGTAGCATCCTCAAGCAAAACTACTTATCTAGCCAAGCAAACTAATCTTGCATGCTGTCTACCCATTCATACGAATAAGGTAGGCGATCAACCAAACAACCATTGGGGGTTAAATATCATTCAAATCAATTAAAACATAATTCATTGAAAATAAAAGACATGATTAATTACAAATAATCAATGATATCTAATCACGTTATTCACAAGGATTCATCGTCATTATTCAACATCAAGCATACGAGTATAAAATTATAACAAGTACATTTACACACCTTCACATATTCATCAAATTTCACCAAGTATGTAATTCACCAAGATTCACCGAAACACGAATTCACCAAGCACATATTCAAACAGGACATGTTTTCATCAAGTATTGAATGAATGTTATGCGCCTTGAACCATCTCTACATGAACGTAGTACCAATCACCGTCATTGAATATAAAGTATTCTAATCACCGTCGTTGGACATAAAGTCATAATCACCTTCGTTGAATATAAATATCCTAACCACCTTCGTTAGATACAAAGTATCCTAATTATGAATGCATGAACATATGACTCGATAATGCATACGTTCACACCATAAATCACCAACATTATCACCTTCATTTTTCATACATGCGATCACAATCAATTTCACCTTCATTTTTCATACATGCGATCACAAACACCTCAACCAAGCATATGTTTTGTTCACTCCTTGTTGTACACCTTTCTTCCAATATTTGCCCACGTGTCCTTGTAGTTATAACAAGCATGCTACCCTCATTTGATGACATGGTTTTCTCTATTTGGGATAATTATATCATCTTCATAAGCAGATAATCTATTGGAAGTTCACAATCTTTGATTTATTTATAGCATCTTTCGTGGAACATTCACTCCAATCCAACCTAAAACATAATCCCAGGTCAAGAAATTCAAGAAGGGAACATTCATTAAGAATGGCAAGAACCCCATCAGATGAGACAATATTTCTAGAAATTTTAAGATGACGTAATCCAGGCATTCTTTTAGTGATAGCCAACAACTTATCATCGGATTTCCAAGTTTTCATATCGGAAGTGAGCTTACATTTCAGTGATTTCAGAAGAGGACAACAGCCACCTAAAAATTCAAATCTTCAATAGATTTCTGGGACAGTTCAATCCAATATGAAATATTAAGCTCCTCTATCCTTGAAAGTTTCTTTAAGCCTTCAATAAATCCTTTTTCTGAAAGGCAATCAACAACACCACAATTTTGGAGCCGCATACGAAAATATTATTATAACATTATTATAACAAAAATATTTTCATGATTTTAGTTTATTTTGTATCGATGGTATCCATTCCAATAGTCAAATTTGGTTTAGTTTAACCCTTTTTCAAAACACGCTTATGAGATTTTTTTTTGGAGGGAATCTATTCACCTTGCTAGATTCGCTTTGTATACGTCATATCGTCCAACAATGGTGATATTATGATAAAGCCAATGGAGAATTACTATCAAAGTCCAACTTATCACGGTTGAACATTAATCAATTAAATTCAACATTGGGAGTCTATTTTTCGCATATTTTTCAGTTATTTTTTTTTATGTTTTGATCCAAATTAGAGGAGTTTAGAACAATTGCCTATGGTTTTAAGGGTTATTTTGTAATGTTTTCAATTCCAGTCATATAATTATAGTTTTCCTTAAACCTAGCATCTTTTTGGTGTTTTCGATGTAATTCGCTGTAAAATTATGCAAATCAGCAATGCAAAATATCTCATGAGGATTTGGGAAGACAATGGATGAAGATTCAAGAGGCTCTGAAGATACTACAAAGTGGAAAAATTTCATTCGAAGCCGCAAGCCAAGTTTCAAGGAAAAAGACACTCAAAAAGACCAAGAAAAAGGCAAATATGAACTGGAGCAAAGCACTGTGCTCCCCAAGTGTACTGCTCCATGCCCCATGTGTGCGAAACAATGCTGAAAAATAAATGTTTATGTGCCCACGTGCAAGGCATTCTAGTTCACGCACTAGGCACATGCAGATTTGAAGGAAAAGCCTAGTTTTGCATCCTAAACGCACAAATAAATCAGTCTATAATTACAACTTATCTTCTTCATATTTATTCATTCATAATGAAGCATCTCAAGAGAAAGGCAAGCAATAAACGCTTCAAGGGAGGAGTCTATCCTCAACCTTAGTCTCTAGGGTATGTTTATTCTTCTGTAGTTTTGTCTCTAGTTATCATGAGTTTCATATTGAATAGGTAGGATGATGAAGTCAAGGCGGTCACCAGTCTCTCAATGCACAAAATTGTTGTTCCGTAACACCCAAAATATTATGGCCTAACCATCTAGAATAGACTTCGATAGATGATATTGAAGGGAGAATTTTTTATGTTTTTAAATTGAGAACGCCATAAAATATTTTTAAAAATTAATGAAATATTATGGTAATATAATATTATATGATCATTTATAACGTTATTATTTTGATTTTCTTTTCAAAATATTAAACATATACCAAAATATGGATTTAACACTTAACAACTCTCTCCTCCAAAATCATTTATCTAAACATATCCTTAAGTTGGGTGTCAATAAGCACCTTATAAATTGATTTTATAACGATTTTTGTTTAACACACATATTTTGTAATTTATTCATTACAACCAATCGAAAATTTAAGAGATAATAACAACAAAAGAACAAGTAGAGTTGTAGATATTATAAGACTTAAGTTCACCAAATGTCAAACTCAGGAAATCTAAAACATGTTTATATGTCTAAACTCAAAACCCTTAATCATGCCATCCTTAAAAATTGTCTTGCCGATTCACAATATACCTGGCTATCTATGCATGTGAATCATGAAAATTTCTTAGAAGTAACATCCGTCTTTAGTAGAGTGCATCCAAGGCCTATCTCATTGCTTGGTATAGAATTGTTCAAATTATCAAACAACAAAATATCTTCTGGAGATGATTCATTTGATTCTTTCTCAGATTCCCATAGACTTCGAAGCTTTTGTTGAAACTCTTCCATTTGATTCTTCACAATCGATGGTGTCCTTTCTACAAATTATTAAAAGTATATATGTATACATCATATACGGTACATATTTATGGATAATCATTTATATGTATTATTTGAAAAATATAAGCTATTAAAGTGTGGACATAAGATTGAGATTGATTAGTCAATCATGTACAAACTCTTCTCTAGTTGTACTTGTATTAGCACAAATATATCAATAAATGTATGAATGTGGAGCTGTATTTATATCACCTAATCAACAACAATACAATTCATTCAAAATCTAATACTGTGTCTACTAAAATGAATTCTCTTTAAATCAGAATGGCCTCAATGGTTTGATAGGTGGCAAAAAGCTATGTCTTTATTGCATTTTTTATTACCTGGAGTTTGGTTTGAAAGCTCGGGATCACTTTCAGATGCCTTTTCAACGTCAAGGTCTGATAACAGATTTTGTTGGGCTGTCTTTGGGAGATAGTTCTCCAGGGTTCCTTTAGCCTTGAAATGTAGGCCACAAGCGTTACACAACAATGGCTTCTCATACGGTCCTTTACGCCAAAGTTTAGTTTCTGTCAAAACCATATTAACATAAAAATAAACTAGAGTGATAATAATGTAAGATGAGAGTCACCTTAAAAAGTGGAGTAAAATAAAGTAAAAGTTTCGTTAAAACGTTGAAATTGCCATGAACTTGTATTATTTAGGGATGACCTTATATTATTTGGTAACCATATTACTTATTTGAGAACTTGATTGGTCATTGTTTCTATTACTATTGGTGGCATTGGAGCTTTGTGGATTCACAAGGAATGTATAGTTGGATAGATTAAGGGTTTAACTAGTTCCTCAAACTTAGTGGTATGCCATCTATATATGTTGATGATACTTTCCCTATTAGCAAAGACTCTATAACATGTTAAAGTTGATGGTATAGTCCTTTAACTAGTATCTTAACATTTGATTTTTGAATGTGATTACTTTGTTCCGGTGTAGTTTGAGGTTTTGGGATGGCTTGGTATCTCAAGTGTGTTATCTAATGATAACGAAAAGATAACAATAGTTTAATTTCCTTTATTCGTGAAAAAAATAGTTTCATTTACAATATAAAATACCAATCTTATTAGTTAAGGAAAAAATGTTCTTTAAAATTTTTCATTACGATGAGATTGACATCCCAATTATGTTGACATCTGAACATAACCACTATGGCTCGCCACTTTCCAATAAATAGAAAACGTAAAGAAAACAAAATACAAGGTGGATACCGTCAAAACCCTTGACAATAAGTAATATGTAAAATTTGATTTTAGATTTTGTAATAAAATAAATTATAATTGAGTTTTAGTCTAGCAGAAGGGACTAGATTCCCTCAATATGACAAACTAAAGTTTCAATCTTGGTTAAGAGAAATATCCATTTTAAAGTTCGATCTGCTTCGAATTAAGGGTGTTTATGGTATCGTTTAGATCGGCTATGAGACAGAAAGTCGTATGATCCAAAAATTTAAATACTAGTGGTTCAATTCAGATTGGATGACTTCTGAAAAAATGTCTGATCTGTTCCAATTATAATCGGTTTAGTCTGTATCGGTTTTTAAATATCCAAATTACAATTTTATGAAAAACTCTATTAAAATTAATATCATAAAGACACAGTAAAGTCATAGGTTTTATGCAAAATATAGCATATAATATACTAAAATTTAACAATTATGAAAGAAAAAATCGATTATGTTTGCAAAACATGAAATAGTAAAAAAATTTGAATTAAGTTTAACTAATAACTAGAAAATTGAATCGTCCTTGTAATTTGAAGTTTTTTGGTTTTGAACCTTCATGAATTTTGAACGTACAAAATCGATGATATGGCAGCGGGTAAACTGAAATTTGCTCAAATTAACAGAGGGTAAACCGAATTTTGCTCAAATTGCAAAGGGTAAATCGAAATTTGCTCAAATTACAGGGAGCAAAATTTTTCATGAAGGTCTAAAATCAAAAAACCTTCAAATTACAACGACGGAATCCAAAAAAATATTTTAAAGGGGGGAAAACCGAAAATGACTTATATTACAGGGGGTAAGACACTATTAACCCTTTAAAAAATCAAAAATCAAACGCTAATAGATTAATTCTATATTTTATACATATAAAAAAATAAAAAATATATTATTATTTGTGTATGTGGTAAGGTTTGATTTTGAAAAAGGAATTCAATACACGATCCAATCAGAGCGGTTTTTAGAAAAGTCTATCCAAATAGATCCAATAAATCTATGTTTTGTTGGGTTTTATTTTTTTAAATCGGTTGATTGTTTTAATTTAGATCGGTTTGGATGTGACCATCCCTACTGTGAATATGATTTTCCCAAGTAGAGGGAACGTAATGAAAAAAACTAAAGATAAGTAATGACTTACCATTAATTCCACAATTCACACATGGACCCGTCATGGAATATCGTAATTTGAGTTAAGCTGAATGAGCAGGAACAAAACTTATCCAGTTGAGCTTGAATTCAGTGGAAGTGACTAGTCTTTCACAAGCCGATAAACCAAGCTTTAGGTTTCAATTGGAAGAGGTGCAAGATTACTTTCAACGGCGCGAGCCTATAGAAAATAAAAAAAAGCTATGTGATAATATAAAAAATTTTCATAAAACGAGTCAAATGAATAAATGAAATTCCAAAAGTATCATACCTCGATTTTATTTTTTGGTTGAATACCTTTGTGTTAATCTTAGTAGCTTTTTGTACAAAATAATACACAACGTAACACACGGAAAAAACAAATGTCTAGATACATTTTTAAAGGAAGCGGCATTAAATATTTGGTCAAACTCTCGCTCACATCTTCATTTGCTCTCTATCCCCATCTCCCTATGACATCCCTTCTCTAAATGTTGATTTTTATTGTATTTTGTTTTTATATTCAGTTTGCTACATTTTCATTTATATTTACATGGTAAAGATATAATTTATATTTTTCAAAACAGAAAATATTACCATAAAAAGGTTGGCCACGTTGCCTTAACCAATAGACAAGCGCCACTTGTAATGGTATGATCATTTGCCGAGTGTTTAGCATATGCATAAGGATTATCCGTATAATCAAATCAATACTATATTACACTTTTGGTCCCTAAAATTATTATTTTTTCATTATATTTTGATCACTTAGGTTTGTTTTTTTATTTTTGACCCCTTAAGTTACAAATTTTATCTTCAAAAAGTAATAGTTAAGCAAATTGAATAAATATTAATTTTATAAGCTACATTTTTGTAGCTTTTAAAAAGTTGTAATGGTCCGCCGAGCTTTGTAATGCAAGCTTATAACCTAATTAGGGACATTAACATGTTGGAAGATATTTGATGTGGGCTATAATTTTTTTTTTTTTGTAATGGTGGGAAATGTTAACATGTGCCGAGGGGCACTTGTTAAGGGAATATAAAAGGAAATATTGTATCATCCTAAACTCTTTAAAGCGATAAAACACGCAAATGATACAATCTTATAAAAAATTAAGGTGCTACTTCTTCTATAAGTTAAAAACATGCAGAATTAATTTTGTAAAACATTGCAGCGGAACAACTCATAATATCTTGACATCAACAAAATAAATCTCCAAGGGTTCCATGACAAATAGGTCATAAATACATCACCAAAATAAAATTCCAGTCTCAACATACTGAGTTATAAATATCTCATTCAGACATAATATAAATACTATAAGCTAACACCCCTAATCAGAGCCCCCACACGCTAAGACTCCGAGTTAGCATCCTCAAGCAAAACTACTTATCCAGCCAAGCAAACTAATCCTGCATGCCGTCTACCCATTCATACGAATAAGGTAGGCCATCAACCAAACGACCAATGGGGGTTAGACATCATTCAAATCAATTAAAACACAATTAATTGAAAATAAAAGACATGATTAATTACAAATAATCAATGATATCTAATCACCTTATTCACAAGGATTCATCGTCATTATTCAACATCAAGCATATGAGTATAAAATTATAACAAGTACACTTTCACACCTTCGCACATTCATCAAATTTCACCAAGCATGTAATTCACCAAGATTCACCGAAACACGAATTCACCAAGCACATATTCAAACAAGACATGTTTTCATCAAGTATTGAATGAATGCTATGCGCCTTGAATCAAATCTACATGAATGTAGTACCAATCACCGTCATTGAATACAAAGTATTCTAATCACCGTCGTTGGACATAAAGTCATAATCATCTTCGTTGGATATAAATATCCTAACCACCTTCATTAGATACAAAGCTTCCTAATTATGAATGCATGAACATATGACTCGATAATGCATACGTTCACACCATAAATCACCAACATTATCACCTACATTTTTCATACATGCGATCACAATCAATTTCACTATCATTTTGCATGTAAGAATTCACCATCAATATCACACACACACACACACACATATCATCTTCATTATAATCAAAGTCATATTCATCATCAACAACAATCATAAATAACATCTTAAACACCAAATCAACAATGATTCATTCTTATTTAATCACATCATCATGAATACAAGGTCAATTACAAGTTATCTCACATTAAAACCTCAATTCGACAAAGTTCGTCTATTTCCATAACTTCTATATTTTCTAAGTAAATTCAACAAAACAAGGTAAACGTAATCAAACACCTCAACCAAGCATATACACTACGCACATATGATCACAGTAGCATAAGAATGTAGGCATCATAGGCCAAATCCATTGGATTCCAAAATTTCACTAAGTTCGTCTCATTTTATCACTGTTTTAAAAGAAATCCACTTTTCAAAGCAAAACCAAGTAAAAATTCAAATAACCATGCAAAAATGATATTTATGGTAGGAACGGTTGAGTCGAAATGGTTGTAGAAAGTGCTCCGATGATCGGTAACTGCTTCTGGCGCGGCGACGATGTGTCTTCTGCGGTGGAACGAAGGGTACCCGCAAGCACGTTAGCACTCCGACGATCAATTCAGTAATGAAACTGAGAGAGAACGTTTAACAAGTATTGTGAAAAGTGTTGTGTACCTTGAGAGTGAAGCAAGTTCACCCTTATATAGGCGCGATGTTGGCACAATCGTCTCCGGGTTATGCGGTGTATGATCAAGAGCGGTAATGGACATGTGTGGCGTGATCCCGGCGTAGAGGCGTGCTCTGGTGTAGACACGTTGTCGTGTTCGTTTGAGTGTGCGGCCTTAAGGCGGCATATATTTATACACGTGGAACCGTGTGAGTGGTCCAGAACAGTTGCCCCCAAGTCGTTGATGCCTTTATGGCTTATTGGCTTTAGCAGAGAAAGGAGGCGTTCGATCAAAGGCTCCCGTCAACAGCTTAGCCTGAAGGCCCTTAATGCATTATGTCGGGAATTGAATCCCGCCCGCAAAGAGTGTGGTGTCCGTTGTGGTCTAAGTCGGACGACCCTTGAAGTGTTTTGTTGAGATGCTTTAATTCTGCCTGCGAGGGGGGCTTCGACTTGGAGTTAGTGGGAGTAGTTGGCATTTAATGCTTCAGGAGGAACATTGAGGACATGATGGTTTTTCAGTTTCCCTTTCCACATGTCTTGCTAGCGTGTTGCACGTGTTCCGGGTTTTGAGTCGCACGTGCGCACTACTTGATTATTTTTCTCGAATTGGTTCTTTACCGTTGAATAATGAAGCTTTGACTTCCTTTATTCGCAACCTTTTGATCCTTGGTTTTGAGTTCTTTATATAAGAGAAATTTTTTACTTTCTTTACTCTTTCACTCTTCATCTTTTATGATCTGGCGGTTTTTCGCAACTGTTCTTGGCAAACCCAGCTTCCTTGAAAACACCCTCTATTTCTACTTTGTTTTTTCTTTTCGCGGGTTGTGCAACTTTCGTAAGGTACTTTTCTTATTTCGCTTTCCCTTTGTTAGCTGGTATTTTCACCAGCCTCATTTAACGTGGTCAACATTAGTTGACTTTTACTCTTGCAGGAATCAAAGTCTTTTTCCTCAATCATAGGAGTCCGATGAAATGTTGGACTTAGTGTGAAGAGTCTCGAAGCATTGAAGTTCGACAAGAAACGGAGCAAGAGACGAAGCCGTCGAAGTCAAGCAACTGCATTTAGAGCGGGAAAGATTCAAAGGAGAAGCAGTTTCCTCAAGGGAGAACATGGAAGACAAGCCGTTGTCTACATGAAAGGAGTGTTGATCGTGGGATTAGTTTCTTTCCACTTATTTCCTATGTATAAATAATAGTTTTCATAGGGAAAACGAGTTGCAAATCGCCTATACAGAATTCTAAAAACACTCGAAGTACCAGCGCAAGAGAAAAGAGTCACAAAGAATATATGTAAAGGATTTGCCGAACCACCTTTATTTTTAATGCACTTGCATTTTCACTTTTTCTTTTCTTTAAGTATCTGCAATTTAAAAAACTCAATGTTTTAAAAAACCCATCGACAGACGCCACACGATCTCTCCCGTTCGTTAAGCAACCTACGAACTCGTTGAGCGCACTACAACATTTCTAAGAAAAACTTGTTTTTAAAAAACCTTTCTTGTGGAAACAATCTTTCTTAAGATTAGCAACTATTTTCAGTAAAACTTCTCCTAAGGAAAATTCCCATCTTTGTGCATGCATTTACGACATGGTAAAGCTTTGAATAAAATGACTAAATCCGCCAATACTAGTGCTTTTATGTCATCACAAGCATCCACCCCTGCAGTGGGTGCAAGTGTACCAACGGCCTTGGGGGCAACTATAACACCCCGTTTTCCCAAATTAAAAAATTCTTAAAAAATAATCAGAGTTTCTCACACAAACAGAATGCTACATTTCTCAAAATCTCAAATGGAATAAATAACAATTCATCCTTCATAAAGTAATCATCATAATTGTTCAAAACTTCGCAGCGGATTAAAATTCAATTAACAAAATAGTTTTGGCACGCAGGCCTCATCAAAACATCTCAATGTAATTCAAAACTGCAACTTGTTCTTGTCAATTCATAAACAATACATAAGGAATAGAAAATAGCTATAAAAGTTCCCATCCCGTTACGTATCAGAGCACCTAAGGATACAATAAGGATAACCACTCCAAACAGAAATCAACATTTATATGCTTATTCATCTGCAAGTTACCCATACAAAGAGCAATATTTTCAAGCAGAAGGGGTGAGATTCACAAAACAATAACATTATACATATAATTCAATAATTATATTTAACAACATAACTTCATCATCATATCACATCAATAATTAGGTAGCATCATTAAAATCAATACTATAATTCAACATCAATATCAACCCGACTAGACAATGCAAGTTGACTCGACTATGCAACTCTATCTTCTTAATCATGCATGTGGTACAAAAGGCATATACAACTATATATGTCATCAGTAACAAAATCAAAACATTTGATAACGACTTTATAGGTCATCTTTAATATTATAAACAACCCTATTTCTACCCCAAGGATCAACTCACAACAACTCGTTCTAAAGGACGCAAGATCACGAAACAAGGGTACTGATGCTGTATATTTCGTCGGGCGGGACATATTTCGCCATAGCGAGCTCCTCCAGGCGAGACATATGTCGCCATGGAGGGCGATGAATTTCTGGGTTGCTCCGCCAGGCGAGACATATGTCGCCGTGTCGAGCTCCGCCGGGTGAGACATATGTCGCCACGCCGGGTGAGCAATCATAAGACGGTTAATTTGTTGACACAAAAAATTGGTATGGTGTTTATCCCTTTGATTCAAACCACGAATCAGGGTTACCAGGCATTAGCCACTCAAATAGGGAGAATAATAGATTTCTGCACCCCTCCACAATCTGTCTATCAATCGATCCCTAGATCCAAAATATCCCTCAAGTTTAAATTACTCGACATATGCAAATTATCGAACCCACTATTCAAAGACAACAACCCGTGCCTCGGCCTCAACCAGTCGAACCAATGGTACAAGCACAAACAAAGGTAATTTTGGTAGGTAGAATTCATAATGCAGGCGAAGTTGTTAGAAATGTCCAACAACATAATTTCAGAGCACAAAATAATATAGCCACTTTGGTTGAAAATATCATGGCTCAAAATGGTCTAAACGTAGGTTTACATAGACCAAATTTTGTATCTCCTTTATCAGAATACATTCTACAAATTTTGGTTATTAAATTCCTAAGTTCACAAATTTTGCTGGTGATACCAGCGAATCTACTGTCAAACACATAACACGTTATTTAACGGAAGCATGAGATAATGCAAACAATGAGAATTTAAGATTAAAGTTTTTTCCGAATTCTCTAAGAAAGAATGCCTTTATGTGGTTTACCACGCTTGTACCGCATTCGATTCAACATTGGACTCAATTAGAGAGGTATTTTCATGAACAATTTTACATGGGCTAATATATGATAAGTCTAAAGGAGTTAGCAAGTGTGAGAAGACAATCAACTGAATCTGTCAAAGATTATTTGAATAGATTCAGATTGTTAAAGGCAAGATGTTTTACTCAAGTGCCTGAGCGTGAGTTAGTCGAAATGGCCACTGGTGGCTGAGATTATTCCATTAGGAAGAAATCAGACACTTAATACTTGAGAGATATGGTCCAACTTGCCGACAGAGTTCAACAGGTCGACATAGCTTATGTAGATACAAATGAAAGTAACCAAGAATTCGACATAGCTTCTTAAGATGTCGAAGACGGCAAAATAAACTTTGCTGAATTAAAACCTGGGCCTCCTTATACATGTAAAATATTAAGGCCATCTGATGGGAAGAATCTATCTAAACACAAAATGATAGATAAACTTCCAAAACTTACATGTTTGATGTAACCAAATGCGATGATATTTTTGATCTCATAGTTGTTGATGGTCAAGTGGCGGTACCTGACAGTTAAAATATTCCAATTATCAAATTCGGTCCAGTAACACTTTTTCAAAACGCGCTTCTGAGGATTTTTTTTTTGAAAGAGAATCTATTCACCCGTCTAGCTTTTCTTCGAATATTAGTAAAAAATACTTGGACACAAATAAAACTAAATTTAAAAGAAAAAACACATAACTTGATTCCAGTTGTTAAATAAACTAAAAGCACAAGATCAAAGAAGAAGAAGAAGAAGAAGAAGATGAAAGCTTTTGTATTATTCTCATCACAATCGTGTCTTTACATTGCAATATAGGTTCTATTTATAGGACACATATAGGTAAAGGAAAGGTCACATTATAATCCACTCACTAGTGGGAGTTACAATCATGTGAAAGGAAAATGGATGGACATTCACTATGTCTATTATTCATAACACTCCCCCTTGGATGTCCATCAAGATATGCCTCATTAAAACCTTTCTAGAGAAAAACCCAATGGGAAAAAAATTCTAGTGAAGGGAAAAGAGTACAATATCATTTTGTGTGATAATCTGCCTCGTTAAAAACCTTACCAGGAAAACCCAATGGGATAAAACCCTGGTTAAGGGAAAAAGAGTGCAGAAAACATTTATGTCTCCCCCTCATAAAGATAATCGTATATGAGACGAAGAAAATAAAATATCTTTTATACTATTTACTCAAAAGCTTTATTTGGCGGTGACTTTGAAGAGATATATGATTTATCTCCATACTCTTCTTCAAATTAACAGTGCTTGAGATATTATCTTCATATTGAGTTTTTGAAAGAGCATTCTTATAGAATAAGAAAACTTCAAGTTTCTTGTATGTGTAAACTCATAATCCTTAATAAAAGAGCATTCTCCACTTCCTTGATGTGATGTTAGCATTTTCAAATTATTGGGTGATGTTGTTCCTTCTCTAAGATACAAATTGCAAGTTTGACTTTGCTACAATACCTGTGTTTACTAATATTCACAAAAATAAAATATCACGTAAGCACCTTTAACATACGAAGTGACCAAGACATGCAAATTTTGAGCAGGAAAGAAGGAACTTTGGATCACAAGAACATGACAACAACGTGATGATGAAATAAAAAGGTCATATATTTTCAATTAAAGATAGAAATTTATTCCATGTAAGTAAAGTTTAGAATCAATAAATTATATCCTAAACATGTAAACAATACAACAAATAATATCAAGAACATGTAAACAACACAACAAATGATATCAAGAACATGTAAAAACCGATATCACCTCAAATTGTTAGAGCTTCGTTCTGATAACGTGTTAATAAATAAACTAAAAGCACAAGATCAAAGAAAAAGAAGAAGAAGATGACAGCTTTTGTATTATTCTCTTCACAAGTGTGTCTTTACATTGCAATATAAGTCATATTTATAGGACACATATAGGTAAAAGAAAGGTCACATTATAATCCACTCACTAGTGAGAGTTTCAATCATATGGAAGGAAAATGAATGGACATCCACTATGTTTATTATTCATAACAATTCCTTTTTTTTTTGTCAAGCATTACTTAATTCCTTTTACTTTAACTTAAACCTAAAAGAAATGTTAACGAGACCCCTAAACCTAAATATTTTGTTCAAATATTGAATCCACACAAAACTTCCTCTACTTCAGAAACAAACACGTAACCGTACAAGATTAAACCTACCATGAAGATACTATGAGAATACAAGATTGAAAGTTAAAGAAGGAAAAATGGGAAAGGGAATAAGAACCATCAGAGAGAAGAGAGAGAATCAGAATTTCAGTCACATATTCCACGCTTTCTTTAAATGCTTTCTTTCCCTTTTACTCTGTCCCTATATCCAAAAATCTTTTGTATTTTTCACATTTTTTAAGAAAAATTGTTAATGTAATTAATATGTCTATTTTGTGTGTTAATATTACTAAATTACTCCCTCCGGTCCCTTATATAAGAGAGAAAACCAAAAATCACCAAGACCAAGGAGCACATTAACTAGTTTACTTTTGTTAAAATTTTCCAGATATGCCCTCATTAAATATTGCCAAGTCCTAACATTTCTTAAAAAGCGGACACTACAGTATTCCATCTTATGTTCTTTTCATATTCCATCTTAAAAAACACGTACTCCCACCAAAAATTAAGCATTAGAGCAGCACACCAAAATTTAAAACAAATTTCCCACCAAAAAATTTGGTTCAAATTTCACACCAGATTTAAACAAATTCACAAGATTTTCAACAATATATATATAGGGGACATCGAACTGACTCTATCACTCTCACTTTATTAAGAATTGAAAATGCCACTAGATATGGACTTGAATGTTGCTGCTATTAACACTGATGAACAAGATACCAACAACTTTCATTTTGATTTAAAATATCCACCATGCCTTGAAGATGATGAGACAAATCAAAGCCTGCCATATTTTTCTGAAGATGGAGTTCTTCATGCAGAATCATACTAGCTCCAATGCTCCCCTGTTGAAGATGAAGCTAGTGCAGAATCATACCAGCTCTAATGCTCCCCTATTGAAGATGAAGCTAACAATAATAAGGCTTGGATGGATGAAGATGAAGGTCATTAGCATAAATTATTTATGTGAGTCATCTAACATTGTTAAAAGCCATTGTATGGAATTTAAGCTTATTTTAGTCCAATAATGTCCATTTCATAATTAAAAGCCTCGTATGGAAATTTAGCTTAGATTTTTTTTGTTTATAGTTTCTTTGACCGTAACTACTATTCATACATATTGTTAGGTGAACCAAATCATGATGGCAAGCGTAAGTTTCTAACAAACGAACAAAGACATGCTGTAGGTCATTTGTGAATGCAGTCAAATCATAATGGCATACGATATCCAGGAATGGTAAGACGAGTAGCTTCATTATACGATGTCCATACAAGTGTCATCTATCGAATTTGGGATCGAGTAAAGAAAACAGGTGATGCTTGTCATAAGAAAACAGTTAATTGTGGAAGCAAAAGAGTTCAATTTGACCCTCAAAAGTTTCGTGAAGTTCCGTTATCAAAGCGGCAAACTCTTCGATCTCTTAAGGCTGCTACAGGCATTAGCAAAACATCATTGATAAGATTGACAAAGGCTGGAGTTATACGGCGTCAATCGAGTACACTAAAGCCACATTTAAAGGAGCAGTATATGATAGATCGTTTAAAGTATTGCTTGTCGATGCTTGATGATAGAAGCATGCTTCATGACCCAAAGTTTAAATCAATGTATAATATTGTGTTTATTGATGAGAAATGGTTCCAAATGACAAAAGTTAAGACCAACTATTACTTACTTCCAGATGAGGAAGACGCACATAGAACATTTCAAAGCAAAAACTTTATTGGCAAAATTATGTTCTTGTGCGCAGTTGCTAGACCAAGGTTTGACAGTGGTAGAAATGAGACATTCTCGGGGAAGATTGGAATATTTCCTTTTATGTACGAACAGCCAGCAAAAAGGACTAGTGTCAAGAGAGTGGCGGGAACATTAGAAAAGAAGCCCATAACCTCTGTGAATAGAGAGGTGAGTAAGATGTTTCTAATTAATCATGTTTTATCGGCCACCAAGAACATCTGGCCAGAGGAAGATGCAGGGAAGACAATATCCATTCAGCAAGATAATGCAAAGGCTCATATTGATGTCAATGATGAAGATTTCCGTCGGGCAGCATGTGAAGGTGGATTTAACATTCAATTGACACGTCAACCACCAAATTCTCTGGATTTGAATTTCTTGGACCTAGGATTTTTCCGAGCCATTCAGTTTTTGCAAGAGAAGGAACCAGCCAAATCTGTTGATGATATTATTAAGGCAGTGGAAAAAGCATTCCAAGAATTTTCTACTATACAATCAGATAAGATTTTCACGACTCTACAATCATGTATGATTGAAATAATGAAGACCAAGGGATCAAACAAATATAAAATTCCTCACTTAAAGAAAGACGTTCTGTATAAACAAGGTGAATTAGAAGGTGAATTGAGTTGCGATCCATCATTGATTCAAGAAGTCACTCATTATGTAGAGGAAGCAGAGTTGCGGCTTAGAGGACAAGTTTAATGGAAACCTTGTTGCTTTATATGATGTGGCAGCATGTTGATTAGGTTAGCTAGTGTGGCAACGTGTGGCTTGTTTTGGTTACATGATGTGGAAGAAGTTTAACATCTAGTGTTGTCACAAGACAAGAAAAGCGGTGGAGTTGATTTCCATTTTAGTGTTGATGTTTTGATTAATTTATCTTTTTGGCACTTTATATTGCATGGATTAATTTATCTTTGTTAACTATCCTTTGCATTCCCATAATATAACTACTCCTTGGCTATAAGGAAATGAAGCAAAGATTAATAAAAAAAGAGAAGAACCATTCCATTAATATTAACCGCAAAATACCAAAATCTGATAAGTCAGTACATTCCATTGCATAAGGATATCAGACTTTGAGTCAAAACAAGTAAACATACTGCCAATTCTCAGTAACTAGCATTACAATGAGCCAAAACAAAAACAAAAAAACTGGCAGTTCATAATATCATTCATGTTGATCATCACGTTAACTAGTAGAAACGATCCAAATATATCTTCATCATAGCATGGACCTCATTGTTCAAAGCTTTACTTTTAAACCCAAAATCACAACCTTCTTCTGGATATTTGTTGAGGTTGATCAGCTTCTCACCATTCAATTGCAACTTTGTGAAAAACTCATTCTCCAACATTGTGAAAAACTCATCTGGATATTTGTTGAGGTCGAGAAGCTTCTTACCATTCAAGTGCAACTTTGTGAAAACCTCCTTCCCCAACTTTTGTAGTCCTCTGAAGATGCTCTTTACCTCATCCATTTCAAAATTGTTTTCTTCATTCTTTTCCATTGAGTCCTCAACAGTTTCAGCATGAAAACTATGAGCAGAAAGCTGATCCATTTTTTCAGTAAGCTAAAGTTGGAATATCTTTGGTTTGTTATAGAGAATTGGATATGTAAGCTTCTTTTAAAGATTGATGTTCCGGTGCTCAAAGGAACTTTCCATCTTCCTATGTGTAGGAAATAACAACAGAATAAATTCATCCAAAAAGGTGTCTCCCGTAGGTTTTCAGGAGTAGGAATTTAGTAAGGGTAAAAATGGCAATTTATCAATAAATATGCACAAAAAATTGTACTTTTTCTTATATTAGGAACCAAATTTTTTTTTTGTAAAGTTTCTTATATATGGGACCGGAGGGAGTATCATTTGTTTGTATGTGTATTAAATTTGACTTTTCATATTTTAAGACAAGTTAGTAGTATTAATTAAGGGTATGTTTATAAAAAAATAATAAATACATCTAATAATTTGAAAAGAAGTTTACAAAAATACAATCAAATGAGTGCTTAGATATAAAGACAAAAGGAGTATATGTTTTGTTCACTCCTTGTTGTACACCTTTCTTCCAATATTTGCCCACGTGTCCTTGTAGTTATAACAAGCATGCTACTCTCATTTGATGACATGGTTTTCTCTATTTGGGATAATTATATCATCTTCATAAGCAGATAATCTACTGGAAGTTCACAATCTTTGATTTGATCATAGCATCTTTAAGTGGAACATTCCCTCCAATCCAACCTAAAACATAATCCCAGGTCAAGAAATTCAAGAAGGGAACATTTATTAAGAATGGCAAGAACCCCATCAGATGAGACAATATTTCTAGAAATTTTAAGATGACGTAATCCAGGCATTCTTTTAGTGATAGCCAACAACTTATCATCGGATTTCCAAGTTTTCATATCGGAAGTGAGCTTACATTTCAGTGATTTCAGAAGAGGACAACAGCCACCTAAAACTTCAAATCTTCAATAGAATTCTAGGACAGTTCGATCCAATATGAAATATCAAGCTCCTCTATCATTGAAAGTTTCTTTAAACCTTCAGTAAATTCTTTTTCTGAAATGCAATCAGCAACACCACAATTTTGGAGCCGCATACGACATAGGTGACTTGCACTGTGAAATGTAAATTGAAACATTATTATAACAAAAATATTTGTCATGATTTTAGATTTATTACAACAACAATTTTAGTGTCATCAACAACATACAATCATGTATCACAGTAAAAAGGTTCACAGTAAAAACAACATACAATCATGTCAAAATCGCGACTTAAGTCTCAAAATCCAGGATTTTGCTACTTTGCGTAGCTTCAAGACTCAAATCCATAACAGAATCTCAAAAACAGAAAAAATCTTATCAAAATCGTGAAATCCCTTCAAAATCGCAAGATTTTGTTCATTTTTTGATAAGGGTCAATTTTTGACCCGGTTCATGAATTGACCCGATTTGAATCCAAGTCCCGGTTCTATAAATATTCAAAAGGCCAAAAAAATTCATTCTTTCACTTCCCCCACACTAAAGAATTTTGTCTAGGCTTAAATTGCCTTTTAAGTATTTTGTCTAGGTTGTTTACCATTATTATGACTACTAAATAGGCATGGCAATCGGGTGGGGTGGGGACGGGTTTTACATTCCCCGTCTCCATACCCGATTCTCATATACTTACCCGTTACCCTACCCATATCCAACGGGGATGAGAAATTGAACTTTGTCCCCGTCCCCGACGGGTTCGGGTATCGCTGCCCCATCTTCGTCCTGCGTTAAATAATTTTCTTTAATAGAAGCTCACTTTAACATTTGTTAGACCGATTGATTTAATTGCTCCTTTAAATATCAATGGTAGTTTTTATAACACGGCAATTATCAAACAAAATAACATGTCATATCAACATAAAATAATTTTTTGCATTTGGGACAGGTTTGAGTAGGGTACCTATATACCTGTTACCCGTCCCATACCCATGTTTTGAAATCAGGAAAACCCAAACTCATTCCCAAACCTAGTCAAAACGGGGAAAAGCCGATAAACCAAGCTTTAGGTTTCAATTGGAAGAGGTGCAAGATTACTTTCAACGGCGCGAGCCTATAGAAAACCAAAAAAAGCTATGTGATAATATAAAAAAGTTTCATAAAACGAGTCAAATGAATAAATGAAATTCCAAAAGTATATACCTCTATTTTATTTTTTGGTTGAATACCTTTGTGTTAATCTTAGTAGCTTTTTGTACAAAATAATACACAACGTAACACACGGAAAAAACAAATGTCTAGATACATTTTTAAAGGAAATATTTGGTCAAACTCTCGCTGACATCTTCATTTGCTCTCTATCCCCATCTACCTATGACTTCCCTTCTCTAAATGTTGATTTTTATTGTATTTTGTTTTCATATTCAGTTTGCTACGTTTTCATTTATATTTACATGGTTAAGATATAATGTATATTTTTCAAAATAGAAAATATTACCATAAAAAGGATGGCCACGTTGCCCTAACCAATAGACAAGCGCCACTTGTAATGGTATGGTCATTTGTCGAGTGTTTAGCATATGCATAAGGATTATCCGCATAATCGAGTCAATACTATATTACACTTTTGGTCCCTAAAATTAATTTTTTTCATTATATTTTGATCACTTAGGTTTGTTTTTTTTATTTTTGACCTTTTAAGTTACAA
The DNA here is from genome assembly GCA_946800305.1 of Medicago arabica. Classification (NCBI taxonomy): domain Eukaryota; kingdom Viridiplantae; phylum Streptophyta; class Magnoliopsida; order Fabales; family Fabaceae; genus Medicago; species Medicago arabica. The sequence goes on along the minus strand of OX326965.1, from coordinate 18,834,922 downwards.
ATTTTAACTTCAAAAAGTAATAGTAAATCAAGCAAATTGAATAAATATTAATTTTACAAGCTACATATTTTAATGCACTTATATTTACACTTTTTCTTTTCTTTAAGTATCTGCAATTTAAAAAACTAAATGTTTTAAAAAACCCATCGAAAGACGCCACACGGTCTCTTCCGTTCGTTAAGCAATCTATGAACTCGTTGAACGCACAACAACAAAACGCACAACATGTCCTAAGATCTCTGGTTTGGTCCTTCTTGTTATAATCAAAACAAGATGGTATTTGTTTACCAAAAACTCCGGTAAACGAATTGGCAAACCCAACATGACCCTGTTTGTGCACCTTTTTCAAAACCTTGGAAAGTAACTTCCATTGCAGTTTTTAAAAACCTTGGAAAGAAATTTCCATTGTAGTATTTTTCAAAACCTTGGAATGAAATTTCCATTGTAGTTTTCGAAAACCATTTTCAAAACCTATGGGAGAAATCCCATTGTGCATTTTTAAACAAAAATCTCTTAGAAGAGATTGCCATAATCTTCAAAAAAAATTCTAAGAAAAATTTGTTTTTAAAAAACCTTTCTTGTGGAAACAATCTTTCTGAAGATTAGCAACTATTTTCAGTAAAACTTCTCCTAAGGAAAATTCTCATCTTTGTGCATGCATTTACGACGTGGTAAAGCTTTGAAAAAATGACTAAATCCGCCAATACTAGTGCTTCGTGTGTGAAATTTTTACAGGGTTTAAGGGTTTTTTTTTGTTGAGAGAAACACGTTTAGAGCTTGGTATATAAAACCAAGTTTACATGGAAATTAGGGTAGCCAAGTTTGCATGGATATTAGGGTATTCTGTTTGTAAACGTATTAAATAACTGTAGAGAATATTGTCAAAAAAAAGGCAACATGATAGGAATGAAATAAATGCATGAAATTGGTTCCAAAAAAAAATGTGCACAAAATATTGTCAAAAAAAAGGCAAAAGGATAGCAAAAAAAAAAGGCAAGAGGATAGGAATGAAATTGGTGCAATCCATTTTTTTAGTATTAAATAAGTGTATAAAATATTTCCTTAAATAAAAAAGTGTTCAAAAAATTGTCAAAACAAAAATCCAAAAAAAATTATAAAATAGAAGACATTAAACGTGATCATTGATAAGCTCGTAGTTTATAGAGCAAACGTGCATCATCAAATAAGTGTAGAAAATATTTCCTTGAAAAAAAAGGCAAGAGGATAGGAATCAAATTGGTGCGATGCATTTTCTTAGATGAAATTTGTTAGGTTAAATAATTGCAAACCTAATAAAAAAAATAAGCGGGAAAAAAATTAGGTTAAATTGTTGCAGACCTAACACAAAATTAATAAATAAGGATAAGCATATGCTCATAGTTTATAGAACAAACGTGCAACATCAAATAAGTGTAGAAAATATTTCCTTCAAAAAAAAAGCAAGAGGATAGGAATGAAATTTGTGCGATGCATTTTTTTAGATGGAATTTGTTAGGTTAAATAATTACAAACCTAATAAAGCAAATGAGCGGGAAAAAATTATGTTAAATTGCTGCAGACCTAACAAAATTAATAAATAAGGACTAGTATGCCGACCAGTGCGCCGCACGGGTCTTATTAGCTGTACAATAACATAAATAAATGACATGATAACTAAATTTAGTGGTTCTGAATCTGCGTAATGGGAAAACTTGTATCAGAAATAGTACATATCACACTAATACATGTTTAGAGACGTGTTTAGAGAAATTATAAAAAAACATACATATAGGTTTTTCATGTCGCATGTTTCGAAACACTTCTTCGTAGACGACGTTAGACGTCTCATCCGTATCTTTACCATCTTCATCCATTATCAATTTCTTGAGCCCTTCCCTACATGTAACTCTGGAAACAACGACGAACAATTGTCCATGTGAAAACACAGGCGTTGGGAGGTAGAAACTAACATGTCTTAGTGATTGGCCTTTGCTCTTGTTGATGGTCATCGCAAATGAGACCGCTAAAGGAAATTGCCTTTTCTGAAACTTGAAAGGAATTTGCACGTCTGAATGCGATAGAGATAATCGTGGTACAAATACTTTCTCACTAACATTACTTCCAGATATTACCTTCCCCTTTAGCACAAATTTTCCCATTCTAGTAATAACCAATCTTGTTTCATAAAAGTGATTATATTCATAAAAAAGCTATAACAAACAGACTCTAAGAGTAGCATGGACAATATCTTGTCTTGTACCTTTGGGTATAACCGGTTATATATGCCTAAAATCTCCACCAAACACGACAACCTTGTCTCCGAATGGAATTGTCTTATTTTTCTTGTCAACCCCTGTCAACTAAATTTATCACATATTAACTGCAAGTGACGTATTTCCAAGTTATTACTACTTCAAATTTGGTTAAATTTGTTCAAACTTAAGCTAAAGAAAATCCATCCCAAACACTTTAACTTGAATTGGATCAAGTTAATCTAGTTAAACCCAAGAAGATTCCTAATATCAATTACCTCAAAATTGGTCTTCAAGATTGCATATAGAAACACATTGGTCAATCCTCTAGCTTGTATATTGTTACGTATAAACCCATATGCTATGTCGAGTTTATCATCCGCAACACATTAATCGATTGTAACTAATGAGCGATAAAAGTAGGATAAAACAACCATCCTTAACAACAAGAAAAAAAAGGGAAATTCTATTCTTACAATCCAACATGAATGTACCAAAAGTAAAAGTGATGTTCAATGTTTAATACACATTCATCTTCAACTTTTTAACTTATATAAATCATCTAGCGAAAGACCAACTTTCCAAGTATAATGGTGACAAAATTTGACAACTGAAAAAGAAAAGACACTGATGCAAACTCTCTTATTGGACAAAATACTAGACAAAACTCTTCAATTTTGTATAGGGTTATGCCGAAGGGTCTTGTCCCAACATCCAATGTAAAAACGGTTGAATCTCTTAACTGAATAATCTGAATGGAACTGAACCAAAAAAATTCACATGAAATCATAATCATCCAAAGCATCGTATCGATCAGCAACAACAAAATATTCATCAGGTTTGTCAACAATAAGCTGCTTTTTCTTGCCACCTACAGACACGGCAAAAAATTGAAATCAATGGAAAAAGAGGAAAAGATAACATGAATAATAAAAGCAACATAGAAGGTTCTAATGTTAAGTTAAAGTTACCTGTCTTCTTTTTACCAGCATCGGCTTCTTTCTCTGCTTTTATCTTTTCATTTGCAATGGCAGTTACAGAAGACGCAATATCTTTGGCATCTGCTCCTTTTAGAGAAGTTATCGATATTCTCATTACATTCTTCAGTAGAGCCATATAATGATAACTTTTCTGCATTCGTCAAGAAGAAAATTAAGATGCATATTCTACAAATAGTTAAAAGGAAAGGGTAAGAAACAAAAGTGTTTGAACTCAAAAGCACGAAGCCTATGTGAGATGAGCTCTGCATACTCCAAGAAATCACTCTCAAATTTCGGTATAAAAGTATCAAGGCAAACCACATTTAGTCATGTAGTGAAAGCATGCATTAAAATTTCTTTCTTAATCATAAAGACATCAAATGCATGACAACACAAACACGTCCTTAAGTAGTTGTTATGCATATGCTATTTTAAGATCATTCAAGAGCAATAATTCAATACTAAAAAAATAGTTTGAGATATCAGAAAATAATGTTGATGCAAAACATTATCGTATCACAGATGTCAATTGGAAAATAAGAAAAGCAGGAAGAAATCAGTTTGAGATATCATTTTCTTAAAATTGAAATATTTCATGAAATTCTCAATGAGGATATTAGTTACGATGGCATTGTATAAAAAATAAATGAACCAAATTACAAAGTAACCAAAAAGTTCCACACCACATGGAAACAAATAGCTTCAAAAAATTAGTGAATGCTTCCTAAACCAACTGGAACATATTTGACTTTTTTATTGATACATTAAAAAGATAAAATGATGTCAATTTTTATGTATACCGAATCAATGGAATATAAAGAATAACTCCCCTCACTCTAAAACTGAATAGCTTGTTATGTACACCCATGATTATCAATTAAAACGAAGTTAAGAATTAAAAAATTATGAGAAAATGAAAATGATTTCCAAAACACAACATATATAATAGAAAGAATCACTACTAATAAAACTTATTATTTCAAAACAACCATGGACTACAGAACAAACATATATCAATGGTTTATTACTCACCACTCATATCCATTATAACAATAAGTTGGAATAAGAGAAAAAATAAAACCAACCACAATCTTTGCGTAGCCCCACAAATAGTTAACTTAAATTTTTGTAGCATTTGTAACAATGTATTCAACAATTTTTCTTGATGTGATTGGGCTGCAATTCATAAACTTTTGAAAATGAGTATCAAATTTAACCAGTCCACCATTGTAATGAACAATTATAATTGCAGATAAATTAGTGAAAAAACCCAAAGAAAATCATTGGACGAGTTCAAAAAACATTTATAGAGAGAACCATCATGGCTTATGCCTACATACTTCTATAAGAGATGGGTCTCATCCCCGTTATTTTACATAACAATCTTCCAATGCTTACACTCAAAAAGGGATTATTTTTTCAATTTGATAACCTAAATCACAAATAGAGGAATACAAACCTGAGATGAAGAATTCAAGTAATAATAGTTAGTAGTTACCCGCAAAACAATCATGGAGTACGCTGTTGTGAAGAGAGAAAGAGTGAGAGACCCAATTGGAGACAACAAATACAACATCCTTAAATTCAGTGAAGCCACTGGGAGGCCAAGCTTGAACAACCATTTACAGGGAATCACTCCGTCACTGACTTCATCTCTAATTCTGATATGAAAGGTTGAAAAAATTCCAATCTCATCTCTAATACCAATATAAACTAATCAACCATTAATCAACTGGAGGATAACAATGAATTTTAGCTGCAACTGCAAACCTAATAGCTTTGTCATTGAAGAAGATACTTGGGTTGCTGGTAGTTGTTGATTTTTGTTGTTGGGTTTCTGTAGGGAGAGAAAGAAAAGAAGAGGTTGCTGAGCCAAAGGAGATGGGGAGAGAAAGAGAAAGATGAGTGTAGATACTGAGCAGTATGCACCTCTATTTTTTCCATGATATTAATGAATTGATAAGCCATGCTTTGGAAACAGCTTAGTATATCATGGTTAACAATATATTCTAGTAAATGCCACCGAAATTATTAGGCTTACTCTAATAAATTACTTTGAAATTCAAACTAAAAGGCAATTGGGAGGGATATTTTTTTGGGTTAAAGTGATTAGCAATTAATGCAAAAAAATTAGAGGGAAAAGTTAGGTTAAGTGATGGCAAGACCTAATAAACTTTAAGAATAAATGATATATATATATATATATATATATATATATATATATAGACACACACACACACACCTCTTGTCAATATTATAAGCAAAAACTCAAATTTTAGATTTATTTAATAAATGATATAAGCGGTTTATATATAGACCACATATATATATATATATATATACACACACACACACACAAAATCTCATAACATTGACTCTGTTAAGTGTTTATAATAAAGGAAACCTTCATGATAATAATTGATACTAATTAATATTAATCTTTTTCCATAGTTTATTGGAAACTAAATTTCGCTTTAAAAACACATCTATATTATATAGAATAGATCTTGAGCACAAAAGAAAATGAAGGTTATAGTGTAATGCAGAGATCAAATAAAATGGTGAGGGAAAGCACAAGACATTTAAATTGCTTAAATTTCCAAGAGACATAACAAAAAGCATTCTCCAAAGGCTTGGTACCATTGAAATAATCACAAGTGCATGTCAAGTTTGCCCTTTATGGTGGAATATATGCAAGGATCCTCTCATGTGGCGCACCATTCGTATGCCCATGATGCACTTTTCACGCTACAACTATGCAGATTTGGTGAAGATATGTCGCAAAGTAGTTGAGGGAAGTTGTGGTCAGTTTGAAACTATTGATATTGAGTATTTTAGAACAGATGATCTTCTTGAGTACATAGCTCATTGGTAATGAACATCAAATATAAGTTAATTATTGATCAGCTATGTATTCAAGAAGCTCATATGTTCCAAAATACTCAATATCAATAGTTTCTAGCTGACCACTATTTTGCTCAACTTCTTTGCAACATATCTTAATCAAATCTGCATAGTTGTAGCATGAAAAGTGAATCATAGTCATACAAATGGTGTGCCACATGAAAGGATCCTTGCAGATATTCCACTATAAAGGGCAAACATGACACGGACTTGTGATTATTTCAATGGTACCAACACCTTTGAGAATGTTTTGTGTTATGTCTCTTGAACATTCAAGCCAATTTGGATGTCTTGTGCTTTCCCTCACCATTTTATTTGATCTCGCATTACAGTATAATCTTCATTTTCTTTTGCGGTTAAGATCTATTCTATATAATATAGATGTGTTTTTAAAGCAAAATTTAGTTTCCAATAAACTATGGAAAAATATTATTATTAATTAATATCAATTATTATCATGAAGATTTCCTTTATTATAAACATTTAACAGAGTCACATAAACGTTTTGAAAGTGAAACGCCGGAATGAGAAAAAATCCATCAGATTTTTTTTTTATTATGTTTTCCAATAAAATTATACAAATCCCATAACAAAATATATTCTCACAAGTGTTTATACAAGAAAATACGTTCTAATAGACAAATCTATGCCGACTCTAAAACAAATTAACAAATCTATGAGATCAGTATTTAATTTTTTTTAAACCCTATGCAAGCCAAAAACCATTCCACAATTCAACAAATAAAAAAACATTTATAAACAATAGCAACAAACAAAAAAGCCAAATTGGATAAACAACATAATGAACTGCTTCAATCATAAGCTATTACTATAAAAAAAAAAAAAAACAAGATAAAATAACTTAGGCTTGAATGTTGTTTTCCCCACTTATATTTCAAAACGTTACAATTTTGGCCCCATAATGAAAAAAAAATTGGCCTTATATCTTTAGAGAAATATGCTCTTTTGACCCTCTAACTTTAGGGAAATATTTTTTTGGGCCCTTTATCTTTACAAAAAAGTTGCAATTTTAGGCCCCCTGTTTTGGAAAATGTGGCATTTTATTAGCAGTTTTGCAACGTTTAGTAAAATTAAGGGGTAAAATTGTTATATATTTTGTTAGGGGGTCAAAATCGTAACATTTTTAAATTTAAGGGGTCACAAATGCATTTAAGCAAAAAACTTATAGAGATGTTATAAGTTGTTTCTAAGCTTAAAAAAAATCAATCGAAAAACGCCTTAAAACAAATTAACAAATCCCCAACAATCAAATTTTCTAAAGCTTGATCAAACCAAAAAAATATAACACAGTTCAAGGAATTAAAAACCCTTAATGGGTGATTAAAAAATTAAACAAGCTGAACTAACATAATAACAAAACAATTTAACAAATTCATGAAAATGAATTACATTAAAGTTGCTTACATATGTATTAAGTTGTTCGATGAAACTTGAGAAGTTATTATGCTTAAAGTTGTCAGTAACGGATCTTTTGCAAAATCTGATGGATTCCAAATGTTGAAACTTCTATTGGTAGCACTCAATGAAATAATGACATTATTTGAAGGTTGTTGAACCATATCATACGTCTCAATGAAAAAAGGAGACATATGTTGGAACTACCTTGACTTTCTTCCATCATTCTCAAAATAACCCTCAAAATCAAAACACGATTGTGGATACACAATGACTCCTCAGTTTATATTGAGAAAATAAACTCAAATTTTACACACACAAACCAATAAAATTATACACTTTTGGTTAATATATTCAATATATCATTTTGGTCAATTTATTCAATATACCCTTTTAGTTAATTTATTCAATTTATTCAATATACCCTTTATTGTCATCAATAATTCCTAAAAATGTTATATCCTTTTGGTCAATTTATTCATAAATGAAGTTCATAAGTTTACTCTTAACTCCACCGAAAAACAATTTTCACTTTTTCTTCCAATAAGATTCAATTAGCATTAACTTTTGTTGGCACAAACGGGGAATTGGTGTGCTCATCTATCCAAAACTTGGTTTAAATGACTAAAAATTGTCGTTAGTTTTTTTTAGTTGCTACATAAATAGTGTATATTTATATTAAAATTTTAATTTGATAAACAATTGAATTGTTAAAGATAAATCCAATCAAAGTTAGTTACATTTTGTACATTAAAAGTTATAAAATTATATAAACATTATTCTTAGTATTATATTATAGCAGTCAAAATATAAATTATAATATAAAATAAATCATAAAAATGTTGGAAAATTAAAAATCGTCCATTAAAAGTTATATAAATTAAAAAATTTATTTAAATATTTTGAACTTAATATATATATATTTTTTATAATATGATATTATTCCAGTCAAAATATCAAATTATTTTAGAAAAAAACTAATGAAAAATTAAAAGAGGTCTTTTAAATTTATAAAAATTGTATCCCAATCAAATTATGCTAATATATTTATAAAAAAAGCATAAAAAATTAAATTAGGCGTGAACTTCCAAGAGACATAACACAAAACATTCGTCAAAGGCTTGGTACCATTGAAATAATCACAAGTGTGTGTGATGTTTGCCCTTTATAAAGGTGGAATATCTGCAAGGATCCTCTCATGTGGCGCACGATTCGTATGACCATGATGCACTTTTCACGCTACAACTATGCAGATTTGGTGAAGATATGTCGCAAAGTAGTTGAGCATAGTTGTGGTCAGCTAGAAACTATTGATTTTGAGTATTTTGGAACAAATAATCTTCTTGATTACATAGCTGATCGGTAATTAACTTCAAAAGTTTTCAATTTATTCATGTAAATAAACTTTTCTTAATGCTACTTATCATTTTCAACAGGGAGCAATATATGAAAATAAATGAGGATAGTAGATAGAACAAACCTGAAACAATTAGATACTTTGATTTAAAAGAAAACAATCACTGCTACAGCTAGTTAGGAATTGGAATTGCACACCATAACCCAAGTGAGCAACACCATTGCTAAAATTGCACCAACATGAAATTGGAATGGTTTACAGCAAGCAATACAATGGAATGGACCGCAACAACCGTGAATAACTCTGCAGCAGTATGAATTAAGTAATTAGAAGAAAAAGCAATTTGTTTTGCATGTAATAGCACCAACAATAATAATTAAATAGGATTGGAAGTAATGAACGATGAATGCAAAAAGCAATTGGTTTTGGAAACAAAAATAAAAATAAAATCAACAGTAGCGATGGAGATTAAGAAAACGATATGATAATAAAACTGAAATTGAAATTAGGGTTCTGGAATAATGTTAATTGCAGTAGCTAAATGTAAACTGAAAGCTTAAACAAAAATCTCTAAAAAGCTTGGTGTCCTGGACTGATTCTTGAAGGTCTCTTTTATAGCCAAAGGTTCATCAAGGAGTGTTTCTGATCATGTCCAAGGTAGTGGAGAAAATGCAGGAAGTGGGCAAACTGCTTCTGAAACATGGGGAAAGAATTGGTCTGGATTTTTACTTCCCACTAACTTCAGACTTTTTAACCTTTTATTTTCCCTTTTTACCCATTCTTTCCTTTTTTCGCCGAATTTCATCATTTTGACGCGCAGAGACCTCTAACAGATAAATGCCTGAAATAGACACACAATACCAGCGTAACATGGCAAAAAATTTATAAAATCAAAATAAAAAAATGTGTAAGTCGAGTCAAAATAATAGTGCAATTTACGTGTTATCGTTCAACACTTAGTCGCAACTCTTAGAGCAAGTCACCTATGACATATTCGGCTTGTAGACTGTGATAGCCTTTCGGATGAAGGATTCATTGAAGCTATAAAAAACTTCCACAATTAGAGTATCTTGACATTTCCTGTAACTACTACCTATCGAAGGATTCTTTTGAAATCGTTGGCTATTGTTGCCCTCTTTTAAAATCATTGAAATATGGCTGGATCATTCTCACTAGAGAGGAAAGTATCAAGAGGGGGTGAAGTGATATTTGCTATCGCAAAAACAATGCCTTTTGATAACGTAATCTTAAAGTTTTTGGAGATGTGCTCTCTTCTGATGGTATTCTTGCCATTCTTAATGGATGTCCTCTTCCTGAATCTCTTGATCTTCAAAAAGGTGTCGTGAAAAGATCAAAGATTGTAGACTTCCATTACAATTAGAAAAACACGTTTTGCTTAAAGATTTGGCTGACTTAATACTTAAGTCACTCCGTTTTTTGTTACGAACTCTCCCTATAAATGGAGAGCTCGCCTCACTCATTCAGTACAACGAAATTCACAGTTGATGTTTCATGTGCTTTTCCTCTCTTCTCTCCTTTCTCGATTTGTGTTGACGAGTCATTCTTCTTCTTCTACTCCTTTTTGTCACGTCGGTTTCGAGATCTACATACCTTATTGAGTGGTTTAATCGAACGATTGATTAAACCATATTTTGAGGGTGTTATTTCTAGAACGATTACTTACGGTGAAGTACGTAATCGAACAGGTGAACTTAGCTGTTTTATCCTGAAAGCGGCAAAATTGTTAGTCTACCTTGCACAAACTCGGGTAGTGTAGCAAAACATCTTAGAGAAAGCGACCTGGTCGTGACTCAACCCGATAATATCTTCGGTGGTAGTTTTAATTACTCCCTCCGGTCCCATATATAAGAAACTTTACAAAAAAAAAAAATTTGGTCCCTAATATAAGAAAAAGTATAATTTTTTGTGCATATTTATTGATAAATTTCCATTTTTACCCTTACTAAATTCCTACTCCTGAAAACCTACGGAAGACACCTTTTTGGATGAATTTATTGTGTTGTTATTTCCTACACATAGGAAGATGGAAAGTTGCTTTGAGCACCGGAACATCAATCTTTAAAAGAAGCTTACATATCCAATGCTCTATAACAAACCAAAGATATTCCAACTTTAGCTTACTGAAAAAATGGATCAGTTTTCTGCTCAGAGTTTTCATGCTGAAACTGTTGAGGACTCGATGGAAAAGAATGAAGAAAACAATTTTGAAATGGATGAGGTAAAAAGCAACTTCAGAGGCATACAAAAGTTGGGGAAGGAGGTTTTCACAAAGTTTCACTTGAATGGTAAGAAGCTTCTCGACCTCAACAAATATCCAGATGAGTTTTTCACAATGTTGGAGAATGAGTTTTTCACAAAGTTGCAATTGAATGGTGAGAAGCTGATCGACCTCAACAAATTTCCGGAAGATGGTTGTGATTTTGGGTTTAAAAGTGAAGCTTTGAACAATGAGGTCCATGCTATGATGAAGATATATTTGGATCGTTTCTACTAGTTAACGTGATGATCAACATGAATGAGATTATGAACTGCCAGTTTATTTGTTTTTGTTTTTGTGTTTTTGTTTTGGCTCATTGTACTGCTAGTTACTGAGAATTGGCAGTATGTTTACTTGTTTTGACTCAAAGTCTGATACTTATGCAATGGAATGTACTGACTTATTAGATTTTGGTATTTTGCGGTTAATATTAATGGAATGGTTCTTCTCTTTTTTTTTATTAATCTTTGCTTCATTTCCTTATAGCCAAGGAGTAGTTATATTATGGGAATGCAAAGGATAGTTAACAAAGATAAATTAATCCATGCAATTTAAAGTGCCAAAAAGATAAATTAATCAAAACATCAACACTAAAATGGCAATCAACTCCACCGCTTTTCTTGTCTGGTGACAACACTAGATGTTAAACTTCTTCCACATCATGTAACCAAAACAAGCCACAAGTTGCCACACTAGCTAACCTAATCAACATGTTGCCACATCATATAAAGCACCAAACAAGGTTTCCATTAAACTTGTCCTCTTAGCCGCAACTCTGCTTCCTCTACATATTGAGTGACTTCTTGAATCAATAATGGATCGCAACTCAATTCAGCTTTTAATTCACCTTGTTTATACAGAACGTCTTTCTTTAAGTGAGGAATTTTATATTTGTTTGATCCCTTGGTCTTCATTATTTCAATCATACATGATTGTAGAGTCGTGAAAATCTTATCTGATTGTATAGTAGAAAATTCTTGGAATGCTTTTTCCATTGCCTTAATAAGATCATCAAATCCGGAGAATTTGGTGGTTGACATGTCAATTGAATGTTAAATCCACCTTCACATGCTGCCCGACGGAAATCTTCATCATTGACATCAATATGAGCCTTTGCATTATCTTGCTGAATGAATATTGTCTTCCCTGCATCTTCCTCTGGCCAGATGTTCTTGGTGGCCGATAAAACATGATTAATTAGAAACATCTTACTCACCTCTCTCTTCACAGAGGTTATGGGCTTCTTTTCTAATGTTCCCGCCACTCTCTTGACACTAGTCCGTTTTGCTGGCTGTTCGTACACAAAAGGAATATTCCAATCTTCCCCGAGAATGTCTCATTTCTATCACTGTCAAACCTTGGTCTAGCAACTACGCACAAGAACATAACTTTGCCAATAAAGTTTTTGCTTTGGCATGTTCTATGTGCGTCTTCCTCATCTGGAAGTAAGTAATAGTTGGTCTTAACTTTTGTCATTTGGAACCATTTCTCATCAATAAACACAATATTATGCATTGATTTAAACTTTGGGTCATGAAGCATGCTTCTATCATCAAGCATCGACAAGCAATACTTTAAACGATATATCATATTCTGCTCCTTTAAATGTGGCTTAAGTGTACCCGATTGATGCCGTATAACTTCTGCCTTTTTTAATCTTATCAATGATGTTTTGCTAATGCATGTAGCATCCTCAAGAGATCGAAGAGTTTTCCGCTTTGATAACGGAACTTCACGAAACTTTTGAGGGTCAAATTGAACACTTTTGCTTCCACAATTAACTGTTTTCTTATGATAAGCATCACCTGTTTTCTTTACTCGATCCCAAATTCGATAGATGACACTTGTATGGACATCGTATAATGAAGCTACTCGTCTTACCATTCCTGGATATAGTCTGCCATTATGATTTGACTGCATTAACAAATGACCTACAACACGTCTTTGTTCGTTTGTTAGAAACTTACGCTTGCCATCATGATTTGGTTCACCTAACAATATGTATGAATAGTAGTTACGGTCAAAAAAACTATAAACAAAAAAAAACTATTGGAATAAACTAAGCTAAAATTCCATACGAGGCTTTTAATTATGAAATGGACATTATTGGACTAAAATAAGCTTAAATTCCATACAATGGCTTTTAACAATGTTAGATGACTCACATAAATAATTTATGCTAATTACCTTCATCCTCATCCATCCAAGCCTCATTATTGTTTGCTTCATCTTCAATAGGGGAGCATTGGAGCTGGTATGATTCTGCATTAGCTTCATCTTCAACAGGGGAGCATTGGAGCTGGTATGATTCTGCATGAAGAACTCCATCTTCATAAAAATATGGCAGGCTTTGATTTGTCTCATCATCTTCAAGGCATGGTGGATAGTTGAAATCAAAATGAAAGTTGTTGGTATCTTGTTCATCAGTGTTAATAGCAGCAACATTCAAGTCTATATCTAGTGGCATTTTAAGTTCTTAATAAAGTGAGAGTGATAGAGTATGTTCGATGTCCCATATATATATATATATATATATATATTGTTGCAAAGCTTGTGAATTTGTTTAAATCTGGTGTGAAATTTGAACCAAAATTTTTGGTGGGAAATTTGTTTTAAATTTTGGTGTGTTGCTCTAATGCTTAATATTTGGTGGGAGTACGTGTTTTTTAAGATGGAATATGAAAAGAACATAAGATGGAATACTGTAGTGTCCACTTTTTAAGAAATGTTAGGACTTGGCAATATTTAATGAGGGCATATTTGGAAATTTTTTAACAAAAGTAAACTAGTTAATGTGCTCTTTGGTCTTGGTGATTTTTGGTTTTCTCTCTTATATAAGGGACCGGAGGGAATATTAAAGGTATTTTGCTGAATTCCAAAAACAACAGAAATTATGAGAAAAAACCTAACATGTGTTGGTACGGGTTTAGGCACATTCATTCAATTATTTCATCAAACATCTAGTTTAGTTTGCATGCGACATCTACAATTTTTTTTTCTTCGTATTATGAACAAACGAAAGAGAAAGGAAAATATAGATTTTCCATTAAAGAATAAAGAGAGTACAAGGAGCTTATATACACATGCAGTGATCTATGCTTATTGTAAGTAGACTACATGACATTACTAACATATAACAAACTTATAGCTAAGCAATGATTAGTGAAATTCACAGTGGATTGTAAGGAATGACACAACTTGGAAATTGAAATCAAATTGAGTTTAAAATTAGGAGAATATAGAACATGTTAAATATACAATGTGGGAGAAAAAAGAACTGTGTTGGGATGTTCTACCAAATCAAAATTACCATTTGGTAGATTAACTTTGATTGGCTTAATTTCATAAAAGGAAGTAAACATAGGATTGGAGTAGAAGAACAAATACGATCATTGGCACCAGAATCTAAGACCCAAAAATCATTATGAGAAATTAAAGAGCATGAAATGACATTATGTATACCTGAAGAAGCCGAAGTCGAGATTATTCAAAGGAGACAAAGTGATCTGGTTGGTGCTAGAATTAGCAAAAGAAACAAGTAAATGTGCCTGTTGAAACAAAGATAGAAGATGGTCATACCGCTCTTGAGAAAAACCAGAGCTGGAGTTAGGTACCAGCACATTAGAAGTACCAGGTGCTGAAAAAGACTCAGATAATGCACCACTAGAAGCATTCACAGAAGAATTGGACTTAGCAAGATTTAGATGGCCATGTTTCTATTAACAATACTTTATGGTGTGATTGTATTTGTTGCAGGTGCAAAACCTTGTACCATTTTTGATATTAGAGAAACTCTTGCCATGTCCATAAGGTGTCCTTGAATCATAAGCATTAACAAGGATGCTAGGTTCATCACGAGAAACAAGTGAAATGAGTGGAGGATTATTACTTTCTTCTCTTATTAATGTGTTTGTATATAAATATGAAATTTAGCATTTGTCTAACTTCTTCCCCATTGAGTATGCGGTTTGTGTGTAAAATCACTTAATGGAGAAAAAAAACATTGTAATCCGTAGGTTTTTCTTAACTTCGGATATGAGTTTTTAGCTTCCTTATGCATTTTATCATGGATTGGTGATACTACAATTTATGTTCATTATTTGGCTACAACCACTGAATATGGTCATGGTTTGGATCCTTGTTTGAATAGACAGCTTATTTGCATTCTATGGAAAGAAAAAAACAACATGATAAGTGCTCATTTCTATGGCAAAAGATTTTATACTACCTCGTAACTACTGCTAAAAGTTCTTTGTTGACCCTATGTATAGAAGTAGGAAAGAAAAGGAGATAATATGATTCGGTACGAGAGATTGTGAACTAGTTGCGTTTTACTACAAAAGGGGGAAAAACTAGTCTGTTTATGGTTCAGTTGATGTCACACTCTATGGCTTGGAGGATCATCTAGACTAAATTAACGGATCTCTCAATCACAAAGACACAAGAAAGGTTCACCCAGATGAAGCTCTAAAACAACGACGATGTGAGAACCATGTTCTCTATATTTGGCCAACACAGTTCAAAGGGACCGATTAAGTTAGACGTTTTCCTTGTCAAATACTTTCATGATATTAAGGAAAATTTGATTCGGTTCAGGACCAGCGAAGAAATCAAGACTTACATGGATATACCAAACGACAAACTTAGTTTAGCTTATCCATGATCTTGTTTGTGTTTAATTATGTTGTTTAAGGTTTTTGAATTATGTTGTTGAAATTGTTATGTCTAATGTACGTTGTTGTTGATGTAGAATTTGATTTAATGACGTTTTTCTTCTCATTTTCTATGTTATGGACATGGTTCATATTATAAAATTTAAAACATGTCAAACCCTCTAAATCTCAAATTTTAACAAAGTTAGGGAAGGTTTGAGATTATATTATCTGAACCAATCTACGAATTACTTTGGATTATAAAATCTGAACTAGGCCAGAATGTGGATTGTGACGTTACAAACAATGTTTGGATGATTTATTGTGTGTTTAATTAATTTTTTGCCAACATGAGTCGTTTTAAACGTTCTATTTGATTGTAGTTATGATCTAGAATGGTTTGTGACTATAAATTTCCTTGCATTCTTCTCCATTTTCATTGCAACTTCCCTCTTCATTCATTTTTTTTTCTTACTTATCATCTTGGAGTGGATTATGATACCATGATCATTGTTGATCATTCGTACCATTCCTAATATTGATGTACAATTTTTGTGGAGAAGATGTGATGGTCAACAAAGACCTTTGTATTCATTAAAATACGTTTTTTGGGGGGTTTTGATAGGAGTCACATTATATATTATGAAAATTTGCAAAAAAAAAAATGAAAATTTCGAAGGGTGCATCATGAGTAGTTGGTAGGACGGAAAAAAATTCTCAATTTTTTTATCGAATTGAACTTACTCACCAATTCGTTTTTTTTTTTTTTTTTAATATACTCACCAATTCCTCTTACTAGCCAAATACTATTTTTCTTTTTTGAGGCCACCAAATACTAATGTATTCGTAATAATCTAGGACAGAGTTTAAATTAGGATGAAAGTCGTATATAAAATATTTTTAGTGGGTAACATTACATATATAGTCATGCAATATTCAACAAAGAATTATTTACGAGCTAGAGTACTTATATAGTGGAGTACTTTAAATTCAGCTTTGTCAAAATTCAGCTTTGATCGGTGATTAACTTCAAACTTTCAAGTGTTCAAATATTTGAAGATGTCTTGCTGCTAAATGATATAAAACTTTATACATTTATGTGACTTATTTTTATTGTCAAACATGATTTTAAATTGTGATTGAGATTTTTTTAATAGTCTTTTCTAATTTTACAGCGCAACTCATCTACGCCACCTTCGGCTTGTAGGATGTCGAAGACTTTCAGATAAAGGAGTACGTGAAGCTTTAAAGAAACTTCCATTGTTAGAGGAGCTCGACATTTCGTTTAACGAGCAATTGTCTAAGGATTCTATCGAAGTTGCTGGCAATTGTTGCCCTCTTTTGAAATCACTGAAATATGGCGGGCTCATGTTACCTGATGGTGGCACCATCGCCAAGAGGAACAATGAGGCATTTGCTATTGCAGAAACTATGCCTAGATTTCGTCATTTTAAAATTACCGAAAATGTGGTTTCTTCTGATGTGGTTCTTACCATTGTTAATGGTTGTCCTCTTCTTGAATATATTTATCGCAAAGATTCTTATTGTTGGTCTTTGGAGTTGAATAAAAAGTTTGATGAAAAGGCTCTATGAGTAAATCAAAGATTGTTAATGTCCATAAAATTAGCATAGTGAAAAATGGAATTGATCTAGTAATTGTGAAGAGGATTAATATTTTGATGTTTATTGATTTCCGAAGTGGTGGCTTAAGTAATGATGTTGAAATCCTAGAAATTAACAATGTTTTGAAGGAAATTTGTTGAAGTCGTGGCTTAAGTTTCATGTTTGTTTCGGATAGGTGCTTTAAGTTTCTAAGGTTTTAGATAGATCCTTTAAGTTTTGAGTTAGTTTCGGATAGGTCTTTTATGTCGACCTCCGTTTAGCCAAAATTGTTTTGTCCGTTAAGACAAAGCTGATATGTCCGTTAAGTGGGTGAGGTGGTTCTCTCTAACACTTGGCATCAATTTTCCCCCAACCAGATCAGCTTTGGTTTAACGGATATATCAGTTTTGTCTTAACGGAGATTGACAGAAAGGACGTATCTGAAACTAACCCGAAACTTAATGGACCTATCTGAAACTAATTTATATAGATTCTTAAAAGTCAATCCAAACTAATGCTTTCTTTTCAGGCCAAATACTTCTCCGAGTCAATCTCCGTTAATATAGATTGACTTTTCTCTTATCCATTTTACCTTCATTTAAATTATTTTATTTACTATTTTATCCTTTAACAATATTATTTTAAATTTCAATTAAAAAAATTCAATCTCATTAAAACAGAACAAATTTTCCTATATTAATGTTATATTGTTTTTTTTTTCAGTGTTAAATACAATTTCATTAACAGAAGTCTGGGAATAAATCAAATGACAAGACAACAAAAATACAAGGCGGAGTCTCTTCGATCCATATGCAATCTAAATTATGAACAATATATTTAGCTAAGTAATGAGCATCTTGGTTGACTTCACACCTAACGTGCAAAAAACTTAAACTACGAAAACAAACATTAAAACTAATACAATCTTCAATAATAAGAGTCGGCATAGGTGGGAGATTGTTGATGAACATTCAACGTCAAAATCACATTGGAAGCATCTGATTCTTCTATAAGATTCATAAAAGACTTGTCTTTTGCAAATTAAGGGAATTTAATTTTACCTTGCTTGGTAAATGGTGTAGGAGGATGAGATAAGAGATATATGCATGAGTCATGAGTATGTGTTAGAGTTTTACCAACGAAATATAGTGACATGGGAGAAAATATAGTGGGGGGTTGGTTTAATTTAGTTTGGTGGAACAATATGATTATTATTAAAAGGGTTGGCGTGGGAGATTATCTGCGGTTTGATGATAATGTTGGGCAGGAAGTAGGTGTTGGTACAATTTTGGCTGGATCCTTCGATTGATGGCATGGTTTTAAAGAATAGTTTTAGTCGCCTTTTTAATCTTGTTGTCAATAAAATGGCAACGATGGCTGAAATGTATTCGCTTGGGTGGGGGAGAAAGGTAGGGCTTGGAAGTGGAGGCGTCGATTATTAGCTTGGAGGAGGAGAGGTGCGAGAGTCATGTGACTTTTTAATTAACATTGTTTTGCAGCCTAATCTTTCTGACAGGTGGTTTTGGCATTTACATGCGTTCAAAAAATATAATGTAACAAACGCTTACAATTATTTGATGTCATTAGTCAACAACAACTTAGTAGCTACTGGCATAACATACATTTGGAATAAGGAGGTTCCCCTAAAAGTTAGTCTTTTTGTTTGGCGTTTGCTGCATATTCGGTTACCAACAACAAACAATATAGTTAAAAGACAATTTTTACAACCTAATGTTCAGCAATTTGTGTTGGTAGATGTCACTTGATGGAAGATGCAGAACATTTATTCATCTCTTGTGATTTTTTTGGTAAACATTGGTACGCTATTTCTAACTGGCTTAGTTTCCACATAGTGTATCTTAAACGTGTGTTAGATCATATTTATCTCAATTTGGCACCTTAGGTGAGTTTTCAAAAAGTATATTTTAAGCTTTTACCCTCGTTTTGCTTTAATGTGTGTGAGTGATTTGGATTGAAAGAAATGATCGGTTCTTTCATCAAAAAGAGGACCCGTTACAACAATTGTTCGACCAAATTAAGTTTAAGTCATATTGGTAGCTGATAGCGAATCGAGATAATTTTGTTTTCTCTAATCACAAGTGCGTGTCATGTTTTCCCTTTATGGTAGAACATCTTCAAGGATCGTCTCATGTGGCGCACCATTCGTATGACACTGATGCACTTTTCACGCTACAACTATGCAGATTTGATTAAGATGTGTGGCAAAGCAGTTGAGCAAAGTTGTGGTCAGTTAGAAACTATTGATATTGAGTATTTTGGAACAGATGATCTTCATGAATACATAGCTAATCGGTAATTAACTTTAAAGTTTTCAAAATATATGTCTTTATGTAACTCTTTTTAGATTTATTGAATAAATGATGTGATTAACTTCAAAAGTTTTTTTTTTTTGTATTTGGATAAGCCAGGAGAGAGGACATGCATCAAGAGGAAGCATCGACATCCTAACTAGGTTGGCACCTCGGAGAACGTCTATCCCTGCCGCCAAAATAAAAATATTATTAAAAAAAGGGGAAAAATATGTGCAAGAGGGGGGACTAAGCCAAAACCCTCAAAACAAGAAAGAAAGATAAAGCAGAAAATAAAGAAAGAATCACATTAGATTAAGGGAATCTGTAATTAGTTAGACCACATCAATCTCTAAAGAAATCAACATTCAAAGTTGGGGGTAAAGCCAACCTGAGCACCCAACACAATATTAAAATCTCCCAAAAATAACCAAGGGTCGTGGTACCTACCCTGAATACCAGTAAGATCAATCCATAAATCCTGACGGAACAAGGACGATGTAACAAAATAATTCTGAACTCCAATACTCTTCCAATACCAAGCGGGAATTATATCAACAGTAATCATCGGTTCAGCAATAAAAAGAAACAGAGGCTTATGCGACAAAAATAAATTCTTTACAGTTACCAATACCTCTAAAATTCTAGTAGAAAAAATTCATCGGGGAGTTGTAGAAGGTCCCCTAGAGCGGGTACTATACGGAGGCTTCCCATCAAGAAGTTCCTTTCTCATAATATGCTTTTGCTTCTTCGACATAACTGTGGTGAAGGGAGGATCTTCTGCTGCTTTTTATCATACTCTTTAATTCGTTGCCAAAGATCCAAATCATGTTGAAGTCCAGAATTAAAATGTTGGACGGGGGGCTATGGAACTGTCAATCAAATTCTCATCAATTGTGGCAATCACAGTAGGTTCTAAATTTGTCAAAGGTTGTTGGGTGGAGGCGCAAGTTGTAGCAGCGATTTTATCTGCAGGTGAAGCTTGCTGCACATACCCCTGACCTGCTGCCAATTCATCTACAGTATCAGTCAATGCAGTAATAGCAGGTTCAACGGTGTTTTGATGGGCCGAGGGAATCACTTGGACCGGGAAACAAAGGTCTCTTCATGAAAGTCAACGTGCTCAACATTGTAAACCAGTGGAGAAGAATGAACAGGTTCCTTTGAGACCTCAATGTCCAACCTCTCCTCCTCAAAGATAGGCACATCATCTTGCTCTTCATCTGTCACCAAATCTAACACGGATATGGCTGGGCTAAGCAGCGCACCTTGAGGAATCGAATTAGTGACATTCTTCAGTGCGAAACTAAAAGTGTTGGCTTTTGGTGGTGCAACACTTTCCGAAGCATTTTTTGTCACTTTCGTTGCTGATGCTGGCGGAACCACTGCAACATATTGAAAAGTACCATAAGAGGAAGCTCCTTTGTCACCACGATGCCGTGGAGTAACTTTCTTACTTATTTTAGCGACTTGAGTTTTACCATGATTTTCCTTAGCCACTTCCGGGTGCAGCCACTTGCACGTTGTAACATTATGTCCAATGACATAACAATGATGACAGAAAAGCGGGCGTCGTTCATACAGTACTTCCACTTTGAAGGCAAAACCCTCCCTTTCAAGGAGAATTTCATCAAACACCCTCTTCGACAAATCAATATCAACCAGAATGCACACATAGTGTCCAAAGGCCCTATTACGAGAAGCGCAACAAGCCTTATCCATATAGACGCATGTGTTTGTTTATGTGAATTATGGTGAAATTCTTTCGTCCATTGAAAGAAACGAAGAAGACTCGGCTGTAAAGAAATAGTGCCAGCCGCCCAAATACAAGATAAATCACCAGGATGCTGAAAAAGAAAGTCATAAAAACCCCTTCCAAGTGAGACCATCTTCCATTCATGAACCATTTTCCAAAGCTTGCCTAATTTGGTAGCCAAATCACGTGCCGTGTAAGGCTTATCTCCCTTATTCAAGGTCAGTCGGCCCCCAAGTGCATATTGACATTCAGCTAAGCCTTCGGAATATTCATCTTGTCCAATCTTGATTGAAAGTGCATCCCCCTTAAGGCACGGAACCAGGTATGGAGCTTCTTCTGTGACCGCCACAAACAATTTGGGAGGGTGCGCAACATTATGAGCAGGCAAAGGAACCTCAAGTGCGGAAAGCACACTCTTAGTGGGGGGAGACCGTGAGTGCACCAATGGAAGTGAGACCGGAGGTGCCAATTCCGCCTGCCACAGTGAAGGGAACGTATCAAGGATCAAAGTAAGTTTCTGAAAATTGAAGAACAACACAATCACGTTTTTTGTTCAACCAAATAATTGCTGATATTGCTGCACCACAAACAACCTGCTCGTCATAATGTGAAATTGACAATTGAAAGAACAATGACACAAAGAATTCAATGCAATGAACAATTGGATGTGAAAGAACAGTGACGCAAAGAATTCAATGCAATGAACAATTGGCAATCGGCAAATGGATGAACGATTGTGATTGAATTAAATTGAAAGAGGGATGGCGCTCTAGCTAGGTAAACCCTCAACTTCAAAAGTTTTCAAAACACACACACACACACACACACACATATATATATATATATATATATATATAGACAAACACACATACCTCTTGTCATTATTATAAGCAATAAATCACATTTTAGATTTATTCAATAAATGATATATACGGTTTATATATAGACCATATATATATATATATATATATATATATATATATATATATAATTACACAAAATCTCATAACATTGAATACTTATATACTTTAACTACTTCTTGAAACTTGTGCCAAGAGATAAAACATCAAAAGATAAAAAATGGAGTGAAGTATTCAATGTTATGAGATTTGTATAATTTTATTGGAAACATAATAAAAAAAACTGATGGATTTTTTCTCATCACATCGTTTCACTTTCAAAACGTTTACGTGACTCTGTTATGTGTTTATAATAAATGAAATCTTCATGATAATAATTTATTCTAATTAATAATAATATTTTTCCATAGTTTATTGGAAATTAAATTTCGCTTTAAAAACACATCTATCTTCTATAGAATAGATCTTGAGCAAAAAAGAAAATGAAGGTTATAGTGTAATGCAGAGATCAAATAAAATGGTGAGGGAAAGCACAAGACATCCAAATTGCTTGAATTTCCAAGAGACATAACAAAAATCATTCTCCAAAGGCTTGGTACCATTGAAATAATCACAAGTGCATGTCAAGTTTGCCCTTTATGGTGGAATATATGCCAGGATCCTCTCATGTGGCACACCATTCGTATGCCCATGATGCCTTTTCACGCTACAACTATGCAGATTTGGTGAAGATATGTCGCAAAGCAGTTGAGCGAAGTTGTGGTTAGCTTGAAACTATTGATATTGAGTATTTCAGAACAGATGATCTTCTTGAGTACATAGCTGATCGGTAATGAACATCAAAATATAAGTTAATTACTGATCAACTATGTATTCAAGAAGATCATATGTTCGACAATACTCAATATCAATAGTTTCTAGCTGACCACAATTTTGCTCAACTTTGCAACATATCTTAATCAAATATGCATAGTTGTAGCATGAAAAGTGAATCATAGTCATACGAATTGTGCGCCACATGAGAGGATCCTTGCAAATATTCCACCATAAAGGCCAAACATGACACGAACTTGTGATTATTTCAATGGTACCAATGCCTTTGAGAATGTTTTGTGTTATGTCTCTTGAACATTCAAGCCAATTTGGATGTCTTTTTTTTTCCCTCACCATTTTATTTGATCTCTGCATTACAGTATAACCTTCATTTTCTTTTGCGGTTAAGATCTATTCTATATAATATAGATGTGTTTTTAAAGCAAAATTTATTCCAATAAACTATGGAAAAATATTAGTATCAATTATTATCATGAATATTTCCTTTATTATAAACATTTAACAGAGTCACATAAACGTTTTGAAAGTGAACGTAGGGATGAGAAAAAATCCATCAGATTTTTTATTTATTATGTTTTCCAATAAAATTATACAAATCCCATAACAAATCTATTCTCACAAGTGTTTATACAAGAAAATACATTCTAATAGACAAATTTAAGCCGACTCTAAAACAAATTAACAAAACTATGAGATCAGTATTTAATTTTTATTTTTTTTAAACCCTATGCAAGCTAAAAACCATTCTACAATTCAATAAATAAAAAAATGAATAAATAAACATTTAAAATCAATAGCAACAAACAAAAAAGTCAAATTGGATAAACAACGTAATGAACTGCTTCAATCATAAGCTATTACTATAAAAAAAAAAAAAAAAGATAAAATAACTTTGGCTTAAATATTGTTTTCCCCACTTATATTTCAAAACGTTACAATTTTGGCCCCATAATAAAAAAAATAAAAATTTAACCTTATATCTTTAGAGAAATATGCTCTTTTGACCCTCTAACTTTAGGGAAATATTTTTTTGGGCCATTTATCTTTACAAAAAAGTTGCAATTTAGGCCCCCTGTTTTGGGAAATGTGGCATTTTATATTAGCAGTTTTGCAACGTTTAGTAAAATTAAGGGGTAAAATTGTTATATATTTTGTTAGGGGGTCAAAATCGTAACCTTTTAAAATTTAAGGGGTCACAAATGCATTTAAGCTAAAAACTTATGGAGATGTTATAAGTTGTTTCTAAGCTCAAAAAAATCAATCGAAAAACGCCTTAAAACAAATTAACAAATCCCCAACAATCAAATTTTCTAAAGCTTGATCAAACCAAAAAAAATAACACAGTTCAAGGAATTAAAAACCCTTAATGGGTGATTAAAAAATTAAACAAGCTGAACTAACATAATAACAAAACAATTTAACAAATCCATGAAAATGAATTACATTAAAGTTGCTTACATATGTATTAAGTTGTCCGATGAAACTTGAGAAGTTATTATGCTTAAAGTTGTCAGTAACGGGTCTTTTGCAAAATCTGATGGATTCCAAATGTTGAAACTTATATTGATAGCACTCAATGAAACAATGACATTAGTTGAAGGTTGATGAACCATATCATACGTCTCAATGAAAAAAGGAGACATATGTTGGAACTACCTTGACTTTCTTCCATCATTCCCAAAATAACCCTCAAAATCAAAACACGATTGTGGATACACAATGACTCCTCAGTTTATATAGAGAAAATAAACTCAAATTTTACACACACAAACCAATAAAATTATACCCTTTTGGTCAATATATTCAATATATCTTTTTGGTCAATTTATTCAATATACCCTTTTAGTTAATTTATTCAATTTATTCAATATACCCTTTATTGTCATCAATAATTCCCAAAAAAGTTATATCTTTTTGGTCAATTTATTCATAAATAAAGTTCATAAGTTTAATCTTAACTCCACCGCCACTTTGAGATGAACCCAAAAATTGAAACTTTTTACCGTTTCCGAAGAAAAGTGAATTGTAACCGATATAACAAGAACACAAAAACAATTTTCACTTTTTCTTCCAATAATATTCAATTAGAATTAACGTTTGTTGGCACAAACGGGGAATTGGTGTGCTAATCTATCCAAAACTTGGTTTAAATGACTAGAAATTGTAGTTATTTTTTTTTTAGTTGCTACATAAATAGTGTATATTTATATTAAAATTTAAATTTGAAAAACAATTGAATTGTTAAAGATAAATCCAATCAAAGTTAGTTATATTTGTACTTTAAAAATTATAAAATTATATAGACATTATTTATAGTATTATATTATAGCAGTCAAAATATAAATTATAATATAAAGTAAATTATAACAATTTTGGAAAATTAAAAATCGTCCATTAAAAGTTGTATAAATTAAAAAATTATTTAAATATTTTGAACTTAATATATAATTTTTTTTTATAATATGATATTATTCCAGTCAAAATATCAAATTATTTTAGAAAAAAACTAATGAAAAATTAAAAGAGGTCTTTTAAATTTATAAAAATTGTATCCCAATCAAATTATGCTAATATATTTATAAAAAAAGCATAAAAAATTAAATTAGGCGCGAACTTCCAAGAGACATAACACAAAACATTCTTCAAAGGCTTGGTACCATTGAAATAATCACAAGTGTGTGTGATGTTTGCCCTTTATTATGGTGGAATATCTGCAAGGATCCTCTCATGTGACGCACGATTCGTATGACCATGATGCACTTTTCACGCTACAACTATGCAGATTTGGTGAAGATATGTCGCAAACTAGTTGAGCATAGTTGTGGTCAGCTAGAAACTATTGATTTTGAGTATTTTGGAACAAATGATCTTTTTGAATACATAACTGATCGATAATTAACTTCAAAAGTTTTCATTATATATATATATATATATATATATATATATATATTTATGTGACTCTTTGTAGATTCATTGAACAAAAGATATATGTGGTTTATATACAACCTCTATAAGTCTTAGAGACATAACAAGTTATGCATAATGTTTTTGTTCAACTCTTAGTAGCAATTATCAAATCACAATTTAAAATTATGTCATGATTTTTATTTATGTATTTTTTATTTTAATTTTTATAGAGCAAGTCACCTACGATATATTTGGCTTGTAGACTGTGATAGCCTTTCGGATGAAGGTTTCATTGAAGCTATAAAAAAAACTTCCACAATAAGAGTAGCTTGACATTTCTTATAACTACTACCTATCGAAGGATTCTTTTGAAATCGTTGGCTATTTTGTTGCCCTCTTTTAAAATCATTGAAATATGGCTGGATCATTCTCACTAAAGAGGAAAGTATCAAAAGGGGGTGAAGTGATATTTGCTATCGCAAAAACAATGCCATGATAACGTAATCTTAAAGTTTTTGGAGATGTGCCCTCTTCTGATGGTATTCTTGCCATTTGTAATGGATGTCCTCTTCCTGAATCTCTTGATCTGCGAGGCTCTTATGGTCTCTTTTTGAATGAAAATTTGTGCAAAAAGGTGTCGTGAAAAGATCAAAGATTGTCGACTTCCATTACAATTAGAAAAACGCATTTATCTTAAGGATTTGGCTGACTTAATACTTAAGTCATTCCGTTTTTTGTTACGAACTCTCCCTATAAATGGAGAGCTCGCCCCACTCATTCAGTACACCGAAATTCACAGTTGATGTTTCATGTGCTTTTCCTCTCTTATCCCCTTTCTTGATTTGTGTTGACGAATCATTCTGCTTCTTCTACTCCTTTCAGTCACGTTGGTTTCGAGAACGATCTACGTACCGTATTGAGTGGTTTAATTGAACGATTGATTAAACCATATTTCGAGGGTGCTATTTCTAGAACAATTACTTACGGTAAAGTACGTAATCGAACAGGTGAATTTGGCTGTCTTATCCTGAAAGCGGCGAAGTTGTTAGTCTACCTTGCGCAAACTCGGGTAGTGCCGCAAAACGTCTGAGAAAGCGACCTGGTCGTGACTCAACCCGGTAATATCTTCGGGGGTAGTTTTAATTATTAAAGGTACTTTTCTGAATTCCAAAAACAACATAAAGTTATGACAAAAAACCTGACATGTGTTCGTACGGGTTTATATACACATGCAGTGATCTATGCTTATTGTAAGTAGACTACATGAGATTAGTAACATATAACAAACTTATAGCTAAGCAATGATTAGTGAAATTCACAGTGGATTGTAAGGAATGACACAACTTGGAAATTGAAGTCAATTTGAGTTTAAAATTAGGTGAATATAGAACATATGAAATATATAATGTGGGAGAAAAAAGAACTGTCTTGGGATGTTCTACCAAAACAAAATTACCATTTGGTAGATTGACTTTGATTGGTTTAATTTCGTAAAAGGAAGTAAACATAGGATTGGAGTAGAAGAACAAATACGATCATTGGCACCAGAATCTAAGACCCAAAAATCATTATGAGAAATTAAAGAGCATGAAATGACATTATGTATACCTGAAGAAGTTGAAGCCGAGTTATTGTTCAAAGGAGACAAAGTGATCTGGTTGGTGCTAGAATTAGCAACAGAAGCAAGTAAATGTGCTTGTTGAAACAAAGATAGAAGCTCGTCATAGTTCTCTTGAGAAAAACCAAAACTGGAGTTAGGTACCAGCACATCAGAAGTACTAGGTGCTGAAGAAGACTCATATAATGCACCACTAGAAGCATTCACAGAAGAATTGGACTTAGCAAGATTTGGATGGCCATGTTTAACAATACTTTATGGTATGATTGTATCTGTTGAAGAAGGTGCAAAACCTTGTACCATTTTTTATATTAGAGAAACTCTTGCCACGTCCATAAGGTTTCCTTGAATCATAAGCATTAACAAGGATGCTAGGTTCATTAAGGGAGACAGGTGAAATGAGTGGAGGATTATTACTCTCTTCTCTTATTAATGTGTTTGTATAAAAATATGAAATTTAGCATTTGTCTAACTTCTTCCCCATTGAGTATGTGGTTTGTGTGTAAAATCACTTAATGGAGAAAAAAACACTGTAATCCGTTGGTTTTTCTTAACTTCGCATATGAGTTTTCAGCTTCCTTATGCATTTTATCATGGATTGGTGATACTACAATTTATGTTCATTATTTGGCTACAACCGCTGAATATGGTCATGGTTCGGATCCTTGTTTGAATAGACAGCTTATTTGCATTCTATGGAAGAAAAAAAAAACATGATAAGTGCTCATTTCTATGGCAAAAGATTTTATACTAACCTCATAACTAATGCTACAAAGTTCTTTGTTGCCCCTGTGTATAAAAGTAGGAAAGAAAAGGAGATAATATGATTCGGTACGAAAGATTGTGAACTAGTTGCGTTTTACTACAAAAGGGGGAAAAACTAGTCTGTTTATGGTTCAGTTGATGTCACACTCTATGGCTTGGAGGATCATCTAGACTAAATTAACGGATCTCTCAATCACAAAGACACAAGAAAGGTTCACCCAGATGAAGCTCTAAAACAACGACGATGTGAGAACCATGTTCTCTATATTTGGCCAACACAGTTCAAAGGGACCGATTAAGTTAAACGTTTTCCTTGTCAAATACTTTCATGATATTAAGGAAAATTTGATTCGGTTCAGGACCAACGAAGAAATCAAGACTTACATGGATATACCAAACGACAAACTTAGTTTAGCTTATCCATGATCTTGTTTGTGTTTAATTATGTTGTTTAAGGTTTTTGAATTATGTTGTTGAAATTGTTATGTCTAATGTACGTTGTTGTTGATGTAGAATTTGATTTAATGACGTTTTTCTTCTGATTTTCTATGTTATGGACATGGTTCATATTATAAAATTTAAAACATGTCAAACCCTCTAAATCTCAAATTTTAACAAAGTTAGGGAAGGTTTGAGATTATATTATCTGAACCAATCTACGAATTACTTTGGATTATAAAATCTGAACTAGGTCAGAATGTGGATTGTAACGTTACAAACAATGTTTGGATGATTTATTGTGTGTTTAATTAATTTTTTGCCAACATGAGTCGTTTTAAACGTTCTATTTGATTGTAGTTATGATCTAGAATGGTTTGTGACTATAAATTTCCTTGCATTCTTCTCCATTTTCATTGCAACTTCCCTCTTCATTCATTTTTTTTTCTTACTTATCATCTTGGAGTGGATTATGATACCATGATCATTGTTGATCATTCGTACCATTCCTAATATTGATGTACAATTTTTGTGGAGAAGATGTGATGGTCAACAAAGACCTTTGTATTCATTAAAATACGTTTTTTGGGGGGTTTTGATAGGAGTCACATTATATATTATGAAAATTTGCAAAAAAAAAAATGAAAATTTCGAAGGGTGCATCATGAGTAGTTGGTAGGACGGAAAAAAATTCTCAATTTTTTTATCGAATTGAACTTACTCACCAATTCGTTTTTTTTTTTTTTTTTAATATACTCACCAATTCCTCTTACTAGCCAAATACTATTTTTCTTTTTTGAGGCCACCAAATACTAATGTATTCGTAATAATCTAGGACAGAGTTTAAATTAGGATGAAAGTCGTATATAAAATATTTTTAGTGGGTAACATTACATATATAGTCATGCAATATTCAACAAAGAATTATTTACGAGCTAGAGTACTTATATAGTGGAGTACTTTAAATTCAGCTTTGTCAAAATTCAGCTTTGATCGGTGATTAACTTCAAACTTTCAAGTGTTCAAATATTTGAAGATGTCTTGCTGCTAAATGATATAAAACTTTATACATTTATGTGACTTATTTTTATTGTCAAACATGATTTTAAATTGTGATTGAGATTTTTTTAATAGTCTTTTCTAATTTTACAGCGCAACTCATCTACGCCACCTTCGGCTTGTAGGATGTCGAAGACTTTCAGATAAAGGAGTACGTGAAGCTTTAAAGAAACTTCCATTGTTAGAGGAGCTCGACATTTCGTTTAACGAGCAATTGTCTAAGGATTCTATCGAAGTTGCTGGCAATTGTTGCCCTCTTTTGAAATCACTGAAATATGGCGGGCTCATGTTACCTGATGGTGGCACCATCGCCAAGAGGAACAATGAGGCATTTGCTATTGCAGAAACTATGCCTAGATTTCGTCATTTTAAAATTACCGAAAATGTGGTTTCTTCTGATGTGGTTCTTACCATTGTTAATGGTTGTCCTCTTCTTGAATATATTTATCGCAAAGATTCTTATTGTTGGTCTTTGGAGTTGAATAAAAAGTTTGATGAAAAGGCTCTATGAGTAAATCAAAGATTGTTAATGTCCATAAAATTAGCATAGTGAAAAATGGAATTGATCTAGTAATTGTGAAGAGGATTAATATTTTGATGTTTATTGATTTCCGAAGTGGTGGCTTAAGTAATGATGTTGAAATCCTAGAAATTAACAATGTTTTGAAGGAAATTTGTTGAAGTCGTGGCTTAAGTTTCATGTTTGTTTCGGATAGGTGCTTTAAGTTTCTAAGGTTTTAGATAGATCCTTTAAGTTTTGAGTTAGTTTCGGATAGGTCTTTTATGTCGACCTCCGTTTAGCCAAAATTGTTTTGTCCGTTAAGACAAAGCTGATATGTCCGTTAAGTGGGTGAGGTGGTTCTCTCTAACACTTGGCATCAATTTTCCCCCAACCAGATCAGCTTTGGTTTAACGGATATATCAGTTTTGTCTTAACGGAGATTGACAGAAAGGACGTATCTGAAACTAACCCGAAACTTAATGGACCTATCTGAAACTAATTTATATAGATTCTTAAAAGTCAATCCAAACTAATGCTTTCTTTTCAGGCCAAATACTTCTCCGAGTCAATCTCCGTTAATATAGATTGACTTTTCTCTTATCCATTTTACCTTCATTTAAATTATTTTATTTACTATTTTATCCTTTAACAATATTATTTTAAATTTCAATTAAAAAAATTCAATCTCATTAAAACAGAACAAATTTTCCTATATTAATGTTATATTGTTTTTTTTTTCAGTGTTAAATACAATTTCATTAACAGAAGTCTGGGAATAAATCAAATGACAAGACAACAAAAATACAAGGCGGAGTCTCTTCGATCCATATGCAATCTAAATTATGAACAATATATTTAGCTAAGTAATGAGCATCTTGGTTGACTTCACACCTAACGTGCAAAAAACTTAAACTACGAAAACAAACATTAAAACTAATACAATCTTCAATAATAAGAGTCGGCATAGGTGGGAGATTGTTGATGAACATTCAACGTCAAAATCACATTGGAAGCATCTGATTCTTCTATAAGATTCATAAAAGACTTGTCTTTTGCAAATTAAGGGAATTTAATTTTACCTTGCTTGGTAAATGGTGTAGGAGGATGAGATAAGAGATATATGCATGAGTCATGAGTATGTGTTAGAGTTTTACCAACGAAATATAGTGACATGGGAGAAAATATAGTGGGGGGTTGGTTTAATTTAGTTTGGTGGAACAATATGATTATTATTAAAAGGGTTGGCGTGGGAGATTATCTGCGGTTTGATGATAATGTTGGGCAGGAAGTAGGTGTTGGTACAATTTTGGCTGGATCCTTCGATTGATGGCATGGTTTTAAAGAATAGTTTTAGTCGCCTTTTTAATCTTGTTGTCAATAAAATGGCAACGATGGCTGAAATGTATTCGCTTGGGTGGGGGAGAAAGGTAGGGCTTGGAAGTGGAGGCGTCGATTATTAGCTTGGAGGAGGAGAGGTGCGAGAGTCATGTGACTTTTTAATTAACATTGTTTTGCAGCCTAATCTTTCTGACAGGTGGTTTTGGCATTTACATGCGTTCAAAAAATATAATGTAACAAACGCTTACAATTATTTGATGTCATTAGTCAACAACAACTTAGTAGCTACTCGCATAACATACATTTGGAATAAGGAGGTTCCCCTAAAAGTTAGTCTTTTTGTTTGGCGTTTGCTGCATATTCGGTTACCAACAACAAACAATATAGTTAAAAGACAATTTTTACAACCTAATGTTCAGCAATTTGTGTTGGTAGATGTCACTTGATGGAAGATGCAGAACATTTATTCATCTCTTGTGATTTTTTTGGTAAACATTGGTACGCTATTTCTAACTGGCTTAGTTTCCACATAGTGTATCTTAAACGTGTGTTAGATCATATTTATCTCAATTTGGCACCTTAGGTGATTTTTCAAAAAGTATATTTAAGCTTTTACCCTCGTTTTGCTTTAATGTGTGTGAGTGATTTGGATTGAAAGAAATGATCGGTTCTTTCATCAAAAAGAGGACCCGTTACGACAATTGTTCGACCAAATTAAGTTTAAGTCATATTGGTAGCTGATAGCGAATCGAGCTAATTTTGTTTTCTTTAATCACAAGTGCGTGTCATGTTTTCCCTTTATGGTAGAACATCTTCAAGGATCCTCTCATGTGGCGCACTATTCGTATGACACTGATGCACTTTTCACGCTACAACTATGCAGATTTGATTAAGATGTGTGGCAAAGCAGTTGAGCAAAGTTGTGGTCAGTTAGAAACTATTGATATTGAGTATTTTGGAACAGATGATCTTCATGAATACATAGCTAATCGGTAATTAACTTTAAAGTTTTCAAAATATATGTCTTTATGTAACTCTTTTTAGATTTATTGAATAAATGATGTGATTAACTTCAAAAGTTTTTTTTTTTTTTGTATTTGGATAAGCCAGGAGAGAGGACATGCATCAAGAGGAAGCATCGACATCCTAACTAGGTTTGCACCTCGGAGAACGTCTATCCCTGCCGCCAAAATAAAAATATTATTAAAAAAAGGGGAAAAATATGTGCAAGAGGGGGGACTAAGCCAAAACCCTCAAAACAAGAAAGAAAGATAAAGCAGAAAATAAAGAAAGAATCACATTAGATTAAGGGAATCTGTAATTAGTTAGACCACATCAATCTCTAAAGAAATCAACATTCAAAGTTGGGGGTAAAGCCAACCTGAGCACCCAACACAATATTAAAATCTCCCAAAAATAACCAAGGGTCGTGGTACCTACCCTGAATACCAGTAAGATCAATCCATAAATCCTGACGGAACAAGGACGATGTAACAAAATAATTCTGAACTCCAATACTCTTCCAATACCAAGCGGGAATTATATCAACAGTAATCATCGGTTCAGCAATAAAAAGAAACAGAGGCTTATGCGACAAAAATAAATTCTTTACAGTTACCAATACCTCTAAAATTCTAGTAGAAAAAATTCATCGGGGAGTTGTAGAAGGTCCCCTAGAGCGGGTACTATACGGAGGCTTCCCATCAAGAAGTTCCTTTCTCATAATATGCTTTTGCTTCTTCGACATAACTGTGGTGAAGGGAGGATCTTCTGCTGCTTTTTATCATACTCTTTAATTCGTTGCCAAAGATCCAAATCATGTTGAAGTCCAGAATTAAAATGTTGGACGGGGGGCTATGGAACTGTCAATCAAATTCTCATCAATTGTGGCAATCACAGTAGGTTCTAAATTTGTCAAAGGTTGTTGGGTGGAGGCGCAAGTTGTAGCAGCGATTTTATCTGCAGGTGAAGCTTGCTGCACATACCCCTGACCTGCTGCCAATTCATCTACAGTATCAGTCAATGCAGTAATAGCAGGTTCAACGGTGTTTTGATGGGCCGAGGGAATCACTTGGACCGGGAAACAAAGGTCTCTTCATGAAAGTCAACGTGCTCAACATTGTAAACCAGTGGAGAAGAATGAACAGGTTCCTTTGAGACCTCAATGTCCAACCTCTCCTCCTCAAAGATAGGCACATCATCTTGCTCTTCATCTGTCACCAAATCTAACACGGATATGGCTGGGCTAAGCAGCGCACCTTGAGGAATCGAATTAGTGACATTCTTCAGTGCGAAACTAAAAGTGTTGGCTTTTGGTGGTGCAACACTTTCCGAAGCATTTTTTGTCACTTTCGTTGCTGATGCTGGCGGAACCACTGCAACATATTGAAAAGTACCATAAGAGGAAGCTCCTTTGTCACCACGATGCCGTGGAGTAACTTTCTTACTTATTTTAGCGACTTGAGTTTTACCATGATTTTCCTTAGCCACTTCCGGGTGCAGCCACTTGCACGTTGTAACATTATGTCCAATGACATAACAATGATGACAGAAAAGCGGGCGTCGTTCATACAGTACTTCCACTTTGAAGGCAAAACCCTCCCTTTCAAGGAGAATTTCATCAAACACCCTCTTCGACAAATCAATATCAACCAGAATGCACACATAGTGTCCAAAGGCCCTATTACGAGAAGCGCAACAAGCCTTATCCATATAGACGCATGTGTTTGTTTATGTGAATTATGGTGAAATTCTTTCGTCCATTGAAAGAAACGAAGAAGACTCGGCTGTAAAGAAATAGTGCCAGCCGCCCAAATACAAGATAAATCACCAGGATGCTGAAAAAGAAAGTCATAAAAACCCCTTCCAAGTGAGACCATCTTCCATTCATGAACCATTTTCCAAAGCTTGCCTAATTTGGTAGCCAAATCACGTGCCGTGTAAGGCTTATCTCCCTTATTCAAGGTCAGTCGGCCCCCAAGTGCATATTGACATTCAGCTAAGCCTTCGGAATATTCATCTTGTCCAATCTTGATTGAAAGTGCATCCCCCTTAAGGCACGGAACCAGGTATGGAGCTTCTTCTGTGACCGCCACAAACAATTTGGGAGGGTGCGCAACATTATGAGCAGGCAAAGGAACCTCAAGTGCGGAAAGCACACTCTGAGTGGGGGGAGACCGTGAGTGCACCAATGGAAGTGAGACCGGAGGTGCCAATTCCGCCTGCCACAGTGAAGGGAACGTATCAAGGATCAAAGTAAGTTTCTGAAAATTGAAGAACAACACAATCACGTTTTTTATTCAACCAAATAATTGCTGATATTGCTGCACCACAAACAACCTGCTCGTCATAATGTGAAATTGACAATTGAAAGAACAATGACGCAAAGAATTCAATGCAATGAACAATTGGATGTGAAAGAACAGTGACGCAAAGAATTCAATGCAATGAACAATTGGCAATCGGCAAATGGATGAACGATTGTGATTGAATTAAATTGAAAGAGGGATGGCGCTCTAGCTAGGTAAACCCTCAACTTCAAAAGTTTTCAAAAGACACACACACACACACACATATATATATATATATATATATATAGACAAACACACATACCTCTTGTCATTATTATAAGCAAAAAATCACATTTTAGATTTATTCAATAAATGATATATACGGTTTATATATAGACCATATATATATATATATATATATATATATATAATTACACAAAATCTCATAACATTGAATACTTATATACTTTAACTACTTCTTGAAACTTGTGCCAAGAGATAAAACATCAAAAGATAAAAAATGGAGTGAAGTATTCAATGTTATGAGATTTGTATAATTTTATTGGAAACATAATAAAAAAAACTGATGGATTTTTTCTCATCACATCGTTTCACTTTCAAAACGTTTACGTGACTCTGTTATGTGTTTATAATAAATGAAATCTTCATGATAATAATTTATTCTAATTAATAATAATATTTTTCCATAGTTTATTGGAAATTAAATTTCGCTTTAAAAACACATCTATCTTCTATAGAATAGATCTTGAGCAAAAAAGAAAATGAAGGTTATAGTGTAATGCAGAGATCAAATAAAATGGTGAGGGAAAGCACAAGACATCCAAATTGCTTGAATTTCCAAGAGACATAACAAAAATCATTCTCCAAAGGCTTGGTACCATTGAAATAATCACAAGTGCATGTCAAGTTTGCCCTTTATGGTGGAATATATGCCAGGATCCTCTCATGTGGCACACCATTCGTATGCCCATGATGCCTTTTCACGCTACAACTATGCAGATTTGGTGAAGATATGTCGCAAAGCAGTTGAGCGAAGTTGTGGTTAGCTTGAAACTATTGATATTGAGTATTTCAGAACAGATGATCTTCTTGAGTACATAGCTGATCGGTAATGAACATCAAAATATAAGTTAATTACTGATCAACTATGTATTCAAGAAGATCATATGTTCGACAATACTCAATATCAATAGTTTCTAGCTGACCACAATTTTGCTCAACTTTGCAACATATCTTAATCAAATATGCATAGTTGTAGCATGAAAAGTGAATCATAGTCATACGAATTGTGCGCCACATGAG
Source organism: Medicago arabica (assembly GCA_946800305.1). Lineage (NCBI taxonomy): Eukaryota > Viridiplantae > Streptophyta > Magnoliopsida > Fabales > Fabaceae > Medicago > Medicago arabica. The sequence goes on along the minus strand of OX326965.1, from coordinate 18,798,503 downwards.
AGGATCCTTGCAAATATTCCACCATAAAGGCCAAACATGACACGAACTTGTGATTATTTCAATGGTACCAATGCCTTTGAGAATGTTTTGTGTTATGTCTCTTGAACATTCAAGCCAATTTGGATGTCTTTTTTTTTCCCTCACCATTTTATTTGATCTCTGCATTACAGTATAACCTTCATTTTCTTTTGCGGTTAAGATCTATTCTATATAATATAGATGTGTTTTTAAAGCAAAATTTATTCCAATAAACTATGGAAAAATATTAGTATCAATTATTATCATGAATATTTCCTTTATTATAAACATTTAACAGAGTCACATAAACGTTTTGAAAGTGAACGTAGGGATGAGAAAAAATCCATCAGATTTTTTATTTATTATGTTTTCCAATAAAATTATACAAATCCCATAACAAATCTATTCTCACAAGTGTTTATACAAGAAAATACATTCTAATAGACAAATTTAAGCCGACTCTAAAACAAATTAACAAAACTATGAGATCAGTATTTAATTTTTATTTTTTTTAAACCCTATGCAAGCTAAAAACCATTCTACAATTCAATAAATAAAAAAATGAATAAATAAACATTTAAAATCAATAGCAACAAACAAAAAAGTCAAATTGGATAAACAACGTAATGAACTGCTTCAATCATAAGCTATTACTATAAAAAAAAAAAAAAAAGATAAAATAACTTTGGCTTAAATATTGTTTTCCCCACTTATATTTCAAAACGTTACAATTTTGGCCCCATAATAAAAAAAATAAAAATTTAACCTTATATCTTTAGAGAAATATGCTCTTTTGACCCTCTAACTTTAGGGAAATATTTTTTTGGGCCATTTATCTTTACAAAAAAGTTGCAATTTAGGCCCCCTGTTTTGGGAAATGTGGCATTTTATATTAGCAGTTTTGCAACGTTTAGTAAAATTAAGGGGTAAAATTGTTATATATTTTGTTAGGGGGTCAAAATCGTAACCTTTTAAAATTTAAGGGGTCACAAATGCATTTAAGCTAAAAACTTATGGAGATGTTATAAGTTGTTTCTAAGCTCAAAAAAATCAATCGAAAAACGCCTTAAAACAAATTAACAAATCCCCAACAATCAAATTTTCTAAAGCTTGATCAAACCAAAAAAAATAACACAGTTCAAGGAATTAAAAACCCTTAATGGGTGATTAAAAAATTAAACAAGCTGAACTAACATAATAACAAAACAATTTAACAAATCCATGAAAATGAATTACATTAAAGTTGCTTACATATGTATTAAGTTGTCCGATGAAACTTGAGAAGTTATTATGCTTAAAGTTGTCAGTAACGGGTCTTTTGCAAAATCTGATGGATTCCAAATGTTGAAACTTATATTGATAGCACTCAATGAAACAATGACATTAGTTGAAGGTTGATGAACCATATCATACGTCTCAATGAAAAAAGGAGACATATGTTGGAACTACCTTGACTTTCTTCCATCATTCCCAAAATAACCCTCAAAATCAAAACACGATTGTGGATACACAATGACTCCTCAGTTTATATAGAGAAAATAAACTCAAATTTTACACACACAAACCAATAAAATTATACCCTTTTGGTCAATATATTCAATATATCTTTTTGGTCAATTTATTCAATATACCCTTTTAGTTAATTTATTCAATTTATTCAATATACCCTTTATTGTCATCAATAATTCCCAAAAAAGTTATATCTTTTTGGTCAATTTATTCATAAATAAAGTTCATAAGTTTAATCTTAACTCCACCGCCACTTTGAGATGAACCCAAAAATTGAAACTTTTTACCGTTTCCGAAGAAAAGTGAATTGTAACCGATATAACAAGAACACAAAAACAATTTTCACTTTTTCTTCCAATAATATTCAATTAGAATTAACGTTTGTTGGCACAAACGGGGAATTGGTGTGCTAATCTATCCAAAACTTGGTTTAAATGACTAGAAATTGTAGTTATTTTTTTTTTAGTTGCTACATAAATAGTGTATATTTATATTAAAATTTAAATTTGAAAAACAATTGAATTGTTAAAGATAAATCCAATCAAAGTTAGTTATATTTGTACTTTAAAAATTATAAAATTATATAGACATTATTTATAGTATTATATTATAGCAGTCAAAATATAAATTATAATATAAAGTAAATTATAACAATTTTGGAAAATTAAAAATCGTCCATTAAAAGTTGTATAAATTAAAAAATTATTTAAATATTTTGAACTTAATATATAATTTTTTTTTATAATATGATATTATTCCAGTCAAAATATCAAATTATTTTAGAAAAAAACTAATGAAAAATTAAAAGAGGTCTTTTAAATTTATAAAAATTGTATCCCAATCAAATTATGCTAATATATTTATAAAAAAAGCATAAAAAATTAAATTAGGCGCGAACTTCCAAGAGACATAACACAAAACATTCTTCAAAGGCTTGGTACCATTGAAATAATCACAAGTGTGTGTGATGTTTGCCCTTTATTATGGTGGAATATCTGCAAGGATCCTCTCATGTGACGCACGATTCGTATGACCATGATGCACTTTTCACGCTACAACTATGCAGATTTGGTGAAGATATGTCGCAAACTAGTTGAGCATAGTTGTGGTCAGCTAGAAACTATTGATTTTGAGTATTTTGGAACAAATGATCTTTTTGAATACATAACTGATCGATAATTAACTTCAAAAGTTTTCATTATATATATATATATATATATATATATATATATATATTTATGTGACTCTTTGTAGATTCATTGAACAAAAGATATATGTGGTTTATATACAACCTCTATAAGTCTTAGAGACATAACAAGTTATGCATAATGTTTTTGTTCAACTCTTAGTAGCAATTATCAAATCACAATTTAAAATTATGTCATGATTTTTATTTATGTATTTTTTATTTTAATTTTTATAGAGCAAGTCACCTACGATATATTTGGCTTGTAGACTGTGATAGCCTTTCGGATGAAGGTTTCATTGAAGCTATAAAAAAAACTTCCACAATAAGAGTAGCTTGACATTTCTTATAACTACTACCTATCGAAGGATTCTTTTGAAATCGTTGGCTATTTTGTTGCCCTCTTTTAAAATCATTGAAATATGGCTGGATCATTCTCACTAAAGAGGAAAGTATCAAAAGGGGGTGAAGTGATATTTGCTATCGCAAAAACAATGCCATGATAACGTAATCTTAAAGTTTTTGGAGATGTGCCCTCTTCTGATGGTATTCTTGCCATTTGTAATGGATGTCCTCTTCCTGAATCTCTTGATCTGCGAGGCTCTTATGGTCTCTTTTTGAATGAAAATTTGTGCAAAAAGGTGTCGTGAAAAGATCAAAGATTGTCGACTTCCATTACAATTAGAAAAACGCATTTATCTTAAGGATTTGGCTGACTTAATACTTAAGTCATTCCGTTTTTTGTTACGAACTCTCCCTATAAATGGAGAGCTCGCCCCACTCATTCAGTACACCGAAATTCACAGTTGATGTTTCATGTGCTTTTCCTCTCTTATCCCCTTTCTTGATTTGTGTTGACGAATCATTCTGCTTCTTCTACTCCTTTCAGTCACGTTGGTTTCGAGAACGATCTACGTACCGTATTGAGTGGTTTAATTGAACGATTGATTAAACCATATTTCGAGGGTGCTATTTCTAGAACAATTACTTACGGTAAAGTACGTAATCGAACAGGTGAATTTGGCTGTCTTATCCTGAAAGCGGCGAAGTTGTTAGTCTACCTTGCGCAAACTCGGGTAGTGCCGCAAAACGTCTGAGAAAGCGACCTGGTCGTGACTCAACCCGGTAATATCTTCGGGGGTAGTTTTAATTATTAAAGGTACTTTTCTGAATTCCAAAAACAACATAAAGTTATGACAAAAAACCTGACATGTGTTCGTACGGGTTTATATACACATGCAGTGATCTATGCTTATTGTAAGTAGACTACATGAGATTAGTAACATATAACAAACTTATAGCTAAGCAATGATTAGTGAAATTCACAGTGGATTGTAAGGAATGACACAACTTGGAAATTGAAGTCAATTTGAGTTTAAAATTAGGTGAATATAGAACATATGAAATATATAATGTGGGAGAAAAAAGAACTGTCTTGGGATGTTCTACCAAAACAAAATTACCATTTGGTAGATTGACTTTGATTGGTTTAATTTCGTAAAAGGAAGTAAACATAGGATTGGAGTAGAAGAACAAATACGATCATTGGCACCAGAATCTAAGACCCAAAAATCATTATGAGAAATTAAAGAGCATGAAATGACATTATGTATACCTGAAGAAGTTGAAGCCGAGTTATTGTTCAAAGGAGACAAAGTGATCTGGTTGGTGCTAGAATTAGCAACAGAAGCAAGTAAATGTGCTTGTTGAAACAAAGATAGAAGCTCGTCATAGTTCTCTTGAGAAAAACCAAAACTGGAGTTAGGTACCAGCACATCAGAAGTACTAGGTGCTGAAGAAGACTCATATAATGCACCACTAGAAGCATTCACAGAAGAATTGGACTTAGCAAGATTTGGATGGCCATGTTTAACAATACTTTATGGTATGATTGTATCTGTTGAAGAAGGTGCAAAACCTTGTACCATTTTTTATATTAGAGAAACTCTTGCCACGTCCATAAGGTTTCCTTGAATCATAAGCATTAACAAGGATGCTAGGTTCATTAAGGGAGACAGGTGAAATGAGTGGAGGATTATTACTCTCTTCTCTTATTAATGTGTTTGTATAAAAATATGAAATTTAGCATTTGTCTAACTTCTTCCCCATTGAGTATGTGGTTTGTGTGTAAAATCACTTAATGGAGAAAAAAACACTGTAATCCGTTGGTTTTTCTTAACTTCGCATATGAGTTTTCAGCTTCCTTATGCATTTTATCATGGATTGGTGATACTACAATTTATGTTCATTATTTGGCTACAACCGCTGAATATGGTCATGGTTCGGATCCTTGTTTGAATAGACAGCTTATTTGCATTCTATGGAAGAAAAAAAAAACATGATAAGTGCTCATTTCTATGGCAAAAGATTTTATACTAACCTCATAACTAATGCTACAAAGTTCTTTGTTGCCCCTGTGTATAAAAGTAGGAAAGAAAAGGAGATAATATGATTCGGTACGAAAGATTGTGAACTAGTTGCGTTTTACTACAAAAGGGGGAAAAACTAGTCTGTTTATGGTTCAGTTGATGTCACACTCTATGGCTTGGAGGATCATCTAGACTAAATTAACGGATCTCTCAATCACAAAGACACAAGAAAGGTTCACCCAGATGAAGCTCTAAAACAACGACGATGTGAGAACCATGTTCTCTATATTTGGCCAACACAGTTCAAAGGGACCGATTAAGTTAGACGTTTTCCTTGTCAAATACTTTCATGATATTAAGGAAAATTTGATTCGGTTCAGGACCAGCGAAGAAATCAAGACTTACATGGATATACCAAACGACAAACTTAGTTTAGCTTATCCATGATCTTGTTTGTGTTTAATTATGTTGTTTAAGGTTTTTGAATTATGTTGTTGAAATTGTTATGTCTAATGTACGTTGTTGTTGATGTAGAATTTGATTTAATGACGTTTTTCTTCTGATTTTCTATGTTATGGACATGGTTCATATTATAAAATTTAAAACATGTCAAACCCTCTAAATCTCAAATTTTAACAAAGTTAGGGAAGGTTTGAGATTATATTATCTGAACCAATCTACGAATTACTTTGGATTATAAAATCTGAACTAGGCCAGAATGTGGATTGTAACGTTACAAACAATGTTTGGATGATTTATTGTGTGTTTAATTAATTTTTTGCCAACATGAGTCGTTTTAAACGTTCTATTTGATTGTAGTTATGATCTAGAATGGTTTGTGACTATAAATTTCCTTGCATTCTTCTCCATTTTCATTGCAACTTCCCTCTTCATTCATTTTTTTTTCTTACTTATCATCTTGGAGTGGATTATGATACCATGATCATTGTTGATCATTCGTACCATTCCTAATATTGATGTACAATTTTTGTGGAGAAGATGTGATGGTCAACAAAGACCTTTGTATTCATTAAAATACGTTTTTTGGGGGGTTTTGATAGGAGTCACATTATATATTATGAAAATTTGCAAAAAAAAAAATGAAAATTTCGAAGGGTGCATCATGAGTAGTTGGTAGGACGGAAAAAAATTCTCAATTTTTTTATCGAATTGAACTTACTCACCAATTCGTTTTTTTTTTTTTTTTAATATACTCACCAATTCCTCTTACTAGCCAAATACTATTTTTCTTTTTTGAGGCCACCAAATACTAATGTATTCGTAATAATCTAGGACAGAGTTTAAATTAGGATGAAAGTCGTATATAAAATATTTTTAGTGGGTAACATTACATATATAGTCATGCAATATTCAACAAAGAATTATTTACGAGCTAGAGTACTTATATAGTGGAGTACTTTAAATTCAGCTTTGTCAAAATTCAGCTTTGATCGGTGATTAACTTCAAACTTTCAAGTGTTCAAATATTTGAAGATGTCTTGCTGCTAAATGATATAAAACTTTATACATTTATGTGACTTATTTTTATTGTCAAACATGATTTTAAATTGTGATTGAGATTTTTTTAATAGTCTTTTCTAATTTTACAGCGCAACTCATCTACGCCACCTTCGGCTTGTAGGATGTCGAAGACTTTCAGATAAAGGAGTACGTGAAGCTTTAAAGAAACTTCCATTGTTAGAGGAGCTCGACATTTCGTTTAACGAGCAATTGTCTAAGGATTCTATCGAAGTTGCTGGCAATTGTTGCCCTCTTTTGAAATCACTGAAATATGGCGGGCTCATGTTACCTGATGGTGGCACCATCGCCAAGAGGAACAATGAGGCATTTGCTATTGCAGAAACTATGCCTAGATTTCGTCATTTTAAAATTACCGAAAATGTGGTTTCTTCTGATGTGGTTCTTACCATTGTTAATGGTTGTCCTCTTCTTGAATATATTTATCGCAAAGATTCTTATTGTTGGTCTTTGGAGTTGAATAAAAAGTTTGATGAAAAGGCTCTATGAGTAAATCAAAGATTGTTAATGTCCATAAAATTAGCATAGTGAAAAATGGAATTGATCTAGTAATTGTGAAGAGGATTAATATTTTGATGTTTATTGATTTCCGAAGTGGTGGCTTAAGTAATGATGTTGAAATCCTAGAAATTAACAATGTTTTGAAGGAAATTTGTTGAAGTCGTGGCTTAAGTTTCATGTTTGTTTCGGATAGGTGCTTTAAGTTTCTAAGGTTTTAGATAGATCCTTTAAGTTTTGAGTTAGTTTCGGATAGGTCTTTTATGTCGACCTCCGTTTAGCCAAAATTGTTTTGTCCGTTAAGACAAAGCTGATATGTCCGTTAAGTGGGTGAGGTGGTTCTCTCTAACACTTGGCATCAATTTTCCCCCAACCAGATTAGCTTTGGTTTAACGGATATATCAGTTTTGTCTTAACGGAGATTGACAGAAAGGACGTATCTGAAACTAACCCGAAACTTAATGGACCTATCTGAAACTAATTTATATAGATTCTTAAAAGTCAATCCAAACTAATGCTTTCTTTTCAGGCCAAATACTTCTCCGAGTCAATCTCCGTTAATATAGATTGACTTTTCTCTTATCCATTTTACCTTCATTTAAATTATTTTATTTACTATTTTATCCTTTAACAATATTATTTTAAATTTCAATTAAAAAAATTCAATCTCATTAAAACAGAACAAATTTTCCTATATTAATGTTATATTGTTTTTTTTTTCAGTGTTAAATACAATTTCATTAACAGAAGTCTGGGAATAAATCAAATGACAAGACAACAAAAATACAAGGCGGAGTCTCTTCGATCCATATGCAATCTAAATTATGAACAATATATTTAGCTAAGTAATGAGCATCTTGGTTGACTTCACACCTAACGTGCAAAAAACTTAAACTACGAAAACAAACATTAAAACTAATACAATCTTCAATAATAAGAGTCGGCATAGGTGGGAGATTGTTGATGAACATTCAACGTCAAAATCACATTGGAAGCATTTGATTCTTCTATAAGATTCATAAAAGACTTGTCTTTTGCAAATTAAGGGAATTTAATTTTACCTTGCTTGGTAAATGGTGTAGGAGGATGAGATAAGAGATATATGCATGAGTCATGAGTATGTGTTAGAGTTTTACCAACGAAATATAGTGACATGGGAGAAAATATAGTGGGGGGTTGGTTTAATTTAGTTTGGTGGAACAATATGATTATTATTAAAAGGGTTGGCGTGGGAGATTATCTGCGGTTTGATGATAATGTTGGGCAGGAAGTAGGTGTTGGTACAATTTTGGCTGGATCCTTCGATTGATGGCATGGTTTTAAAGAATAGTTTTAGTCGCCTTTTTAATCTTGTTGTCAATAAAATGGCAACGATGGCTGAAATGTATTCGCTTGGGTGGGGGAGAAAGGTAGGGCTTGGAAGTGGAGGCGTCGATTATTAGCTTGGAGGAGGAGAGGTGCGAGAGTCATGTGACTTTTTAATTAACATTGTTTTGCAGCCTAATCTTTCTGACAGGTGGTTTTGGCATTTACATGCGTTCAAAAAATATAATGTAACAAACGCTTACAATTATTTGATGTCATTAGTCAACAACAACTTAGTAGCTACTCGCATAACATACATTTGGAATAAGGAGGTTCCCCTAAAAGTTAGTCTTTTTGTTTGGCGTTTGCTGCATATTCGGTTACCAACAACAAACAATATAGTTAAAAGACAATTTTTACAACCTAATGTTCAACAATTTGTGTTGGTAGATGTCACTCGATGGAAGATGCAGAACATTTATTCATCTCTTGTGATTTTTTTGGTAAACATTGGTACACTATTTCTAACTGGCTTAGTTTCCACGTAGTGTATCTTAAACGTGTGTTAGATCATATTTATCTCAATTTGGCACCTTAGGTGATTTTTCAAAAAGTATATTTTAAGCTTTTACCCTCGTTTTGCTTTAATGTGTGTGAGTGATTTGGATTGAAAGAAATGATCGGTTCTTTCATCAAAAAGAGGACCCGTTACGACAATTGTTCGACCAAATTAAGTTTAAGTCATATTGGTAGCTGATAGCGAATCGAGCTAATTTTGTTTTCTTTAATCACAAGTGCGTGTCATGTTTTCCCTTTATGGTAGAACATCTTCAAGGATCCTCTCATGTGGCGCACTATTCGTATGACACTGATGCACTTTTCACGCTACAACTATGCAGATTTGATTAAGATGTGTGGCAAAGCAGTTGAGCAAAGTTGTGGTCAGTTAGAAACTATTGATATTGAGTATTTTGGAACAGATGATCTTCATGAATACATAGCTAATCGGTAATTAACTTTAAAGTTTTCAAAATATATGTCTTTATGTAACTCTTTTTAGATTTATTGAATAAATGATGTGATTAACTTCAAAAGTTTTTTTTTTTTTTGTATTTGGATAAGCCAGGAGAGAGGACATGCATCAAGAGGAAGCATCGACATCCTAACTAGGTTTGCACCTCGGAGAACGTCTATCCCTGCCGCCAAAATAAAAATATTATTAAAAAAAGGGGAAAAATATGTGCAAGAGGGGGGACTAAGCCAAAACCCTCAAAACAAGAAAGAAAGATAAAGCAGAAAATAAAGAAAGAATCACATTAGATTAAGGGAATCTGTAATTAGTTAGACCACATCAATCTCTAAAGAAATCAACATTCAAAGTTGGGGGTAAAGCCAACCTGAGCACCCAACACAATATTAAAATCTCCCAAAAATAACCAAGGGTCGTGGTACCTACCCTGAATACCAGTAAGATCAATCCATAAATCCTGACGGAACAAGGACGATGTAACAAAATAATTCTGAACTCCAATACTCTTCCAATACCAAGCGGGAATTATATCAACAGTAATCATCGGTTCAGCAATAAAAAGAAACAGAGGCTTATGCGACAAAAATAAATTCTTTACAGTTACCAATACCTCTAAAATTCTAGTAGAAAAAATTCATCGGGGAGTTGTAGAAGGTCCCCTAGAGCGGGTACTATACGGAGGCTTCCCATCAAGAAGTTCCTTTCTCATAATATGCTTTTGCTTCTTCGACATAACTGTGGTGAAGGGAGGATCTTCTGCTGCTTTTTATCATACTCTTTAATTCGTTGCCAAAGATCCAAATCATGTTGAAGTCCAGAATTAAAATGTTGGACGGGGGGCTATGGAACTGTCAATCAAATTCTCATCAATTGTGGCAATCACAGTAGGTTCTAAATTTGTCAAAGGTTGTTGGGTGGAGGCGCAAGTTGTAGCAGCGATTTTATCTGCAGGTGAAGCTTGCTGCACATACCCCTGACCTGCTGCCAATTCATCTACAGTATCAGTCAATGCAGTAATAGCAGGTTCAACGGTGTTTTGATGGGCCGAGGGAATCACTTGGACCGGGAAACAAAGGTCTCTTCATGAAAGTCAACGTGCTCAACATTGTAAACCAGTGGAGAAGAATGAACAGGTTCCTTTGAGACCTCAATGTCCAACCTCTCCTCCTCAAAGATAGGCACATCATCTTGCTCTTCATCTGTCACCAAATCTAACACGGATATGGCTGGGCTAAGCAGCGCACCTTGAGGAATCGAATTAGTGACATTCTTCAGTGCGAAACTAAAAGTGTTGGCTTTTGGTGGTGCAACACTTTCCGAAGCATTTTTTGTCACTTTCGTTGCTGATGCTGGCGGAACCACTGCAACATATTGAAAAGTACCATAAGAGGAAGCTCCTTTGTCACCACGATGCCGTGGAGTAACTTTCTTACTTATTTTAGCGACTTGAGTTTTACCATGATTTTCCTTAGCCACTTCCGGGTGCAGCCACTTGCACGTTGTAACATTATGTCCAATGACATAACAATGATGACAGAAAAGCGGGCGTCGTTCATACAGTACTTCCACTTTGAAGGCAAAACCCTCCCTTTCAAGGAGAATTTCATCAAACACCCTCTTCGACAAATCAATATCAACCAGAATGCACACATAGTGTCCAAAGGCCCTATTACGAGAAGCGCAACAAGCCTTATCCATATAGACGCATGTGTTTGTTTATGTGAATTATGGTGAAATTCTTTCGTCCATTGAAAGAAACGAAGAAGACTCGGCTGTAAAGAAATAGTGCCAGCCGCCCAAATACAAGATAAATCACCAGGATGCTGAAAAAGAAAGTCATAAAAACCCCTTCCAAGTGAGACCATCTTCCATTCATGAACCATTTTCCAAAGCTTGCCTAATTTGGTAGCCAAATCACGTGCCGTGTAAGGCTTATCTCCCTTATTCAAGGTCAGTCGGCCCCCAAGTGCATATTGACATTCAGCTAAGCCTTCGGAATATTCATCTTGTCCAATCTTGATTGAAAGTGCATCCCCCTTAAGGCACGGAACCAGGTATGGAGCTTCTTCTGTGACCGCCACAAACAATTTGGGAGGGTGCGCAACATTATGAGCAGGCAAAGGAACCTCAAGTGCGGAAAGCACACTCTGAGTGGGGGGAGACCGTGAGTGCACCAATGGAAGTGAGACCGGAGGTGCCAATTCCGCCTGCCACAGTGAAGGGAACGTATCAAGGATCAAAGTAAGTTTCTGAAAATTGAAGAACAACACAATCACGTTTTTTATTCAACCAAATAATTGCTGATATTGCTGCACCACAAACAACCTGCTCGTCATAATGTGAAATTGACAATTGAAAGAACAATGACGCAAAGAATTCAATGCAATGAACAATTGGATGTGAAAGAACAGTGACGCAAAGAATTCAATGCAATGAACAATTGGCAATCGGCAAATGGATGAACGATTGTGATTGAATTAAATTGAAAGAGGGATGGCGCTCTAGCTAGGTAAACCCTCAACTTCAAAAGTTTTCAAAAGACACACACACACACACACATATATATATATATATATATATAGACAAACACACATACCTCTTGTCATTATTATAAGCAAAAAATCACATTTTAGATTTATTCAATAAATGATATATACGGTTTATATATAGACCATATATATATATATATATATATATATATATATATAATTACACAAAATCTCATAACATTGAATACTTATATACTTTAACTACTTCTTGAAACTTGTGCCAAGAGATAAAACATCAAAAGATAAAAAATGGAGTGAAGTATTCAATGTTATGAGATTTGTATAATTTTATTGGAAACATAATAAAAAAAACTGATGGATTTTTTCTCATCACATCGTTTCACTTTCAAAACGTTTACGTGACTCTGTTATGTGTTTATAATAAATGAAATCTTCATGATAATAATTTATTCTAATTAATAATAATATTTTTCCATAGTTTATTGGAAATTAAATTTCGCTTTAAAAACACATCTATCTTCTATAGAATAGATCTTGAGCAAAAAAGAAAATGAAGGTTATAGTGTAATGCAGAGATCAAATAAAATGGTGAGGGAAAGCACAAGACATCCAAATTGCTTGAATTTCCAAGAGACATAACAAAAATCATTCTCCAAAGGCTTGGTACCATTGAAATAATCACAAGTGCATGTCAAGTTTGCCCTTTATGGTGGAATATATGCCAGGATCCTCTCATGTGGCACACCATTCGTATGCCCATGATGCCTTTTCACGCTACAACTATGCAGATTTGGTGAAGATATGTCGCAAAGCAGTTGAGCGAAGTTGTGGTTAGCTTGAAACTATTGATATTGAGTATTTCAGAACAGATGATCTTCTTGAGTACATAGCTGATCGGTAATGAACATCAAAATATAAGTTAATTACTGATCAACTATGTATTCAAGAAGATCATATGTTCGACAATACTCAATATCAATAGTTTCTAGCTGACCACAATTTTGCTCAACTTTGCAACATATCTTAATCAAATATGCATAGTTGTAGCATGAAAAGTGAATCATAGTCATACGAATTGTGCGCCACATGAGAGGATCCTTGCAAATATTCCACCATAAAGGCCAAACATGACACGAACTTGTGATTATTTCAATGGTACCAATGTCTTTGAGAATGTTTTGTGTTATGTCTCTTGAACATTCAAGCCAATTTGGATGTCTTTTTTTTTCCCTCACCATTTTATTTGATCTCTGCATTACAGTATAACCTTCATTTTCTTTTGCGGTTAAGATCTATTCTATATAATATAGATGTGTTTTTAAAGCAAAATTTATTCCAATAAACTATGGAAAAATATTAGTATCAATTATTATCATGAATATTTCCTTTATTATAAACATTTAACAGAGTCACATAAACGTTTTGAAAGTGAACGTAGGGATGAGAAAAAATCCATCAGATTTTTTATTTATTTATCAAATTATTTTAGAAAAAAACTAATGAAAAATTAAAAGAGGTCTTTTAAATTTATAAAAATTGTATCCCAATCAAATTATGCTAATATATTTATAAAAAAAGCATAAAAAATTAAATTAGGCGCGAACTTCCAAGAGACATAACACAAAACATTTTTCAAAGGCTTGGTACCATTGAAATAATCACAAGTGTGTGTGATGTTTGCCCTTTATTATGGTGGAATATCTGCAAGGATCCTCTCATGTGACGCACGATTCGTATGACCATGATGCACTTTTCACGCTACAACTATGCAGATTTGGTGAAGATATGTCGCAAACTAGTTGAGCATAGTTGTGGTCAGCTAGAAACTATTGATTTTGAGTATTTTGGAACAAATGATCTTTTTGAATACATAACTGATCGATAATTAACTTCAAAAGTTTTCATTATATATATATATATATATATATATATATATATATTTATGTGACTCTTTGTAGATTCATTGAACAAAAGATATATGTGGTTTATATACAACCTCTAAGTCTTAGAGACATAACAAGTTATGCATAATGTTTTTGTTCAACTCTTAGTAGCAATTATCAAATCACAATTTAAAATTATGTCATCATTTTTATTTATGTATTTTTTATTTTAATTTTTATAGAGCAAGTCACCTACGATATATTTGGCTTGTAGACTGTGATAGCCTTTCGGATGAAGGTTTCATTGAAGCTATAAAAAAAACTTCCACAATAAGAGTAGCTTGACATTTCTTATAACTACTACCTATCGAAGGATTCTTTTGAAATCGTTGGCTATTTTGTTGCCCTCTTTTAAAATCATTCTTCTTCTTCTTCTTCTACTTCTTCTTCTTCTACTCCTTTCAGTCACGTTGGTTTCGAGAACGATCTACGTACCGTATTGAGTGGTTTAATTGAACGATTGATTAAACCATATTTCGAGGGTGTTATTTCTAGAACAATTACTTACGGTAAAGTACGTAATCGAACAGGTGAATTTGGCTGTTTTATCCTGAAAGCGGCGAAGTTGTTAGTCTACCTTGCGCAAACTCGGGTAGTGCCGCAAAATGTCTGAGAAAGCGACCTGGTCGTGACTCAACCCGGTAATATCTTTGGGGGTAGTTTTAATTATTAAAGGTACTTTTCTGAATTCCAAAAACAACATAAAGTTATGACAAAAACCTGACATGTGTTCGTACGGGTTTATATACACATGCAGTGATCTATGCTTATTGTAAGTAGACTACATGAGATTAGTAACATATAACAAACTTATAGCTAAGCAATGATTAGTGAAATTCACAGTGGATTGTAAGGAATGACACAACTTGGAAATTGAAGTCAATTTGAGTTTAAAATTAGGTGAATATAGAACATATGAAATATATAATGTGGGAGAAAAAAGAACTGTCTTGGGATGTTCTACCAAAACAAAATTACCATTTGGTAGATTGACTTTGATTGGTTTAATTTCGTAAAAGGAAGTAAACATAGGATTGGAGTAGAAGAACAAATACGATCATTGGCACCAGAATCTAAGACCCAAAAATCATTATGAGAAATTAAAGAGCATGAAATGACATTATGTATACCTGAAGAAGTTGAAGCCGAGTTATTGTTCAAAGGAGACAAAGTGATCTGGTTGGTGCTAGAATTAGCAACAGAAGCAAGTAAATGTGCTTGTTGAAACAAAGATAGAAGCTCGTCATAGTTCTCTTGAGAAAAACCAAAACTGGAGTTAGGTACCAGCACATCAGAAGTACTAGGTGCTGAAGAAGACTCATATAATGCACCACTAGAAGCATTCACAGAAGAATTGGACTTAGCAAGATTTGGATGGCCATGTTTAACAATACTTTATGGTATGATTGTATCTGTTGAAGAAGGTGCAAAACCTTGTACCATTTTTTATATTAGAGAAACTCTTGCCACGTCCATAAGGTTTCCTTGAATCATAAGCATTAACAAGGATGCTAGGTTCATTAAGGGAGACAGGTGAAATGAGTGGAGGATTATTACTCTCTTCTCTTATTAATGTGTTTGTATAAAAATATGAAATTTAGCATTTGTCTAACTTCTTCCCCATTGAGTATGTGGTGAGAAAAAAACACTGTAATCCATAGGTTTTTCTTAACTTCGCATATGAGTTTTCAGCTTCCTTATGCATTTTATCATGGATTGGTGATACTACAATTTATGTTCATTATTTGCATACAACCATTGAATATGGTCACGGTTTGGATCCTTGTTTGAATAGACAGCTTATTTGCATTCTATGGAAGAAAAAAAAAACATGATAAGTGCTCATTTCTATGGCAAAAGATTTTATACTAACCTCATAACTAATGCTACAAAGTTCTTTGTTGACCCTGTGTATAGAAGTAGGAAAGAAAAGGAGATAATATGATTCGGTACAAGAGATTGTGAACTAGTTGCATTTTACTACAAAAGGGGGAAAAACTAGTCTGTTTATGGTTCAGTTGATGTCACACTCTATGGCTTGGAGGATCATCTAGACTAAATTAACGGTTCTCTCAATCACAAAGACACAAGAAAGGTTCACCCAGATGAAGCTGTGAAACAACGACGATGTGAGAACCATGTTCTCTATATTTGGCCAACACCTTTCAAAGGGACCGATTAAGTTAGACGTTTCCCTTGTCAAATACTTTCATGATATTAAGGAAAATTTGATTCGGTTCAGGACCAGCGAAGAAATCAAGACTTACATGGATATACCAAATGACAAACTTAGTTTAGCTTATCCATGATCTTGTTTGTGTTTAATTATGTTGTTTAACGTTTTTGAATTATGTTGTTGAAATTGTTATGTCTAATGTACGTTGTTGTTGATGTAGAATTTGATTTAATGACGTTTTTCTTCTGATTTTCTATGTTATGGACATGGTTCATATTATAAAATTTAAAACATGTCAAACCCTCTAAATCTCAAGTTTTAACAAAGTTGGGGAAGGTTTGAGATTATATTATCTGAACCAATCTACGAATTACTTTGGATTATAAAATCTGAACTAGGCCAGAATGTGGATTGTGACGTTACAAACAATGTTTGGTTGATTTATTGTGTGTTTAATTAATTTTTTGCCAACATGAGTTGTTTTAAACGTTCTATTTGATTGTAGTTATGATCTAGAATGGTTTGTGGCTATAAATTTCCTTGCATTCTTCTCCATTTTCATTGCAACTTCCCTCTTCATTCATATTTTTTTCTTACTTATCATCTTGGAGTGGATTATGATACCATGATCACTGTTGATCATTCATACCATTCCCAAAATTGATGTACAATTTTTGTGGAGATGATGTGATGGTCAACAACGACCTTTGTATTCAATAAAATACGTTTTTTGGGGGGGGTTTTGATAGGAGTCACAATATATATTATGAAAATTTGAAAGAAAAAAAAAATGAAAATTTCGAAGGGTGCATCATGAGTAGTTGGTAGGACGGAAAAAAATTCTCAATTTTTTTATCGAATTGAACTTACTCACCAATTCGTTTTTTATTTTTTTAATATACTCACCAATTCCTCTTACTAGCCAAATACTATTTTTTTTTTTGAGGCCACCAAATACTAATGTATTCGTAATAATCTAGGACAGAGTTTAAATTAGGATGAAAGTCGTATATAAAATATTTTTAGTGGGTAACATTACATATATAGTCATGCAATATTCAACAAAGAATTATTTACGAGCTAGAGTACTTATATAGTGGAGTACTTTAAATTCAGCTTTGTCAAAATTCAGCTTTGATCGGTGATTAACTTCAAACTTTCAAGTGTTCAAATATTTGAAGATGTCTTGCTGCTAAATGATATAAAACTTTATACATTTATGTGACTTATTTTTATTGTCAAACATGATTTTAAATTGTGATTGAGATTTTTTTAATAGTCTTTTCTAATTTTACAGCGCAACTCATCTACGCCACCTTCGGCTTGTAGGATGTCGAAGACTTTCAGATAAAGGAGTACGTGAAGCTTTAAAACTTTATACATTTATGTGACATATTTCGTTTAACGAGCAATTGTCTAAGGATTCTATCGAAGTTGCTGGCAATTGTTGTCCTCTTTTGAAATCACTGAAATATGGCGGGCTCATGTTACCTGATGGTGGCACCATCGCCAAGAGGAACGATGAGGCATTTGCTATTGCAGAAACTATGCCTAGGTTTCGTCATTTTAAAATTACCGAAAATGTGGTTTCTTCTGATGTGGTTCTTACCATTGTTAATGGTTGTCCTCTTCTTGAATATATTTATCGCAAAGATTCTTATTGTTGGTCTTTGGAGTTGAATAAAAAGTTTGATGAAAAGGCTCTATGAGTAAATCAAAGATTGTTAATGTCCATAAAATTAGCATAGTGAAAAATGGAATTGATCTAGTAATTGTGAAGAGGACTAATATTTTGATGTTTATTGATTTCCGAAGTGGTGGCTTAAGTAATGATGTTGAAATCCTAGAAAATAACAATGTTTTGAAGGAAATTTGTTGAAGTCGTGGGAAGGCATACATTTTTTCTTTTTAACTTCCTATTAGTAATTTACTTTATATGTATTCGCTTATTATCTTCAATCTTGTACGATTATGCTTTATTAATCAAATGGATTTTCTATGTTTTTATTGTTGAATTACTATATTATGATTATGATTGTTGTGCATGTTTGAGAGGTCTATGTTTGTATGATACTCCGGTGAACATTATTTAACCCATTTACTTGGTTAGACGGTTGGTTGATGAATCCTAGCTCAACAGATAAACTACAAATTTGTTAAGGGAAACTTCATGACCTGTATTCATTCTGGATCTCCGTGTGAACCTATATATCCATGTGTGTGTGACTTTTCAAATGGGGTTATACCTAATGAAAATTGTTTTATTACAAATTTTCAAACATCTTTATCTAAACTAACCATTAGCTCCGTCCTAAAAACATCTCTCTTTTGAGAAAAACACAAATTAAAAAAGTTTGTTGTTGTATTAATTTTATTTATAATTATTATTGTTTTATAAGTTTACCTTTTAAAGAAGGAAATATACATTTCGATCACTTTTTTAGACGTTTTGATCACTATTATAAGCAAAAATGATTCATCGAGTAAACAATGTATGCGGTCTTTGTTGGAACAAAGGTGTTCAGCAATACCACGTTTTGAGTTTTGATGATAACAAGGTATTAAAAATTGTCAATTGGATATGCTAATATTTGTTTAAGTATGCAGAATATCAATCAAGATTTATATCTTAGAAAGTATTCTGTTTGAACATTTTAAGAGCAAAGATCTAGAGAAGCTTGTTGCAAACTGAGTATTCTAGAATTTCTAAGTTAAACAGAAAAATAGAGTCTGTCTTTGTCAAAAACAGAGTCTGTCTTTGTTGTAATTGAAACATGTTTGATTGTTTGTCAAGTGTTTCAACTCCATTCAATTTTCTGTAAATTGTGTCAGAAGTCTCTTGCTTGTGTGCTTGAGCAAAGAAGTCTCTTGACTGCGTCCTTGAGCAAAAAAGTCTCTTAGTTGTGTCTTTGAGCATTGGAAGTCTCTTGCCTGCGTGCTTGAGCATTGGAAGTCTCTTACTGTGTGTTTGAGCAACTTGTAATAGATATTACATTTTAGTGAAACTTTCCTTGGAAGTGCAAGGGGGACATGACTACTTCCGGTTTGTGGAAGGAACCTGTATAATTGCTTGTGTTCTCTCTTCTCTTTATCTCTTGATTATTTCCGCTGCAACAGAACCTAATCTCCCATCAGAATCTGATCTCCTTCAGACTCTGATATTAAGGAATTAGATTCTCACTCTTCAAGAGCTGCGAAAAGCTAACACAATTCAACCCCCCCTTCTGGTGTTTTTCTCACCTTCAGTCGGTATCAGAGCTCCGGCTCTGTTGTCATAGCACTTAACCGTGTGACAGAAAAGATCCAGAGAAAAACATGTCTTTCAGTGAACCTTCTTCTTCTGGTGCTACTTCTGGTGTTGCTATACCATATGACTATGGATCCAATAACAGCAGTAAAAAGGCTGATTATGGAAAAATTCCTAAGTTCAATGGTGATCCTGAAGAATTTTCTTGGTGGAAAACCAACTTCTACAGCTATGTCATGGGTCTTGATGAAGAACTCTGGGACATACTTGAAGATGGTGTTGGTGACTTACAACTTGATGACGAAGGTGCTGCCATTGACCATAAACTTCACACTGCTTCTCAAAAGAAAATCTACAAGAAACATCATATCATCAGAGGAGCTCTTGTCACTGCTATTCCTAAATCGAAATACATGAAGATGAGTGACAAATCTACTGCTAGAGCCATGTTTGCTTCTCTTTGTGCTAACTATGAAGGAAGCAAAAAGGTCAGGGAAGCTAAAGCTCTTCTATTAGTTCATCAGTATGAACTATTCAAGATGAAAGAGGATGAAAGTATTGAGCAGATGTACTCAAGATTTCAAACTCTAGTATCTGGTCTTCAGATACTAAAGAAGAGTTATATAGCTTCTGATCATGTTAGCAAGATTCTAAGGAGCTTACCCTCTAGATGGAGACCAAAGGTTACTGCAATTGAGGAGGCTAAAGATTTAAACACTTTAAGTGTTGAAGATCTTGTAAGCTCTCTCAAGGTTCATGAGTTAAGTCTCAATGAACATGAGTCTGCAAGAAAGTCCAAAACCATTGCTTTAAAATCAAAGGGAAGGTCCTCAAAAGCTCTCAAGGTTGAAGAGTCTGAAAATGAATCTTCAGCTTCTGAAAGCTCAGAGGAAGATCCTGATATTGCAAAGGAAATGGCTATGCTTTCAAGCATAATGCAGTACCTTGCTAATAAGAACAAGAGATTTCTGAGCAAGAGCAGTGGGAAAGGTTTCAAAAAGGAGGAACAGAAAGGTTGCTTCAACTGCAAGAAGACTGGACATTTTATTGCTGACTGTCCAGAGCTGCAGAAGGAGAAATCCAAGTCAAAAAGGCCAACCTTCAAGTCAAGCAAGTTTAAGAAGCAAATCAAGAAAAGTCTGATGGCTACCTGGGAAGATCTTGATAATGAGTCAGGGTCTAAGGATGATGATGTTGATGGTGAAGCCAATGTAGCTGTTGGACTAATGGCTACAACCAAATCTGTAAAAGAGACACCTGAGGCAGAATCAGATGCAGACTCTGAAAGTGAAATAGAGGTATATTCTGAACTCACAAGATCTGAATTAGTAGATTCTGTCAAAGAACTTCTTGGTCATTTTAAAGCTAAAACCACTGAGTTGAAGAAAGTCAAACAACAGCTTGATAAGTTGTCAAAAAGATATAATTCAACTCTGTTGGAGTTAGAAAGTTTAAAAGAAGAAAATGACACTTTATTGATCAAGAAGTGTAGCTGTAAATACTTGAGTGAGCAAGATATTGCTTTGCAAGAATTTATTGCTACTGGAATTGACAGATCAAGGGTTGCATCCATGATCTATAGCACGTATCAGAACAGAGGACGGGGTCTTGGATTCATTGGAGGAAGCTCGAATGAAGTGATTCTGAAACCTGGTCCTGATGGAGCCAGAGAAGCGTTGAAAAATCACTTTGTAAGTGAGTCTGATGAAGTCAACACAATGACTTATTCAGAACCTACAACTTCAAGTTCTAAGGTTCTGTCTAAGTCAAAATCGCAAAATGTAAAGTTAAAAGTTCTGAAAAACTTTGAACCTAAAGCTTCAATGATTTAGACTCTAAAACATTCAGAGTCTGATAAACGGACTCTGATAAAGCCAGAGTCTGAAAATCAAAAGCCTAAGTTTCAAAGAAGAGAAACTGTGAAAGGCAAGTTGTAACCTAAACCAAACGGTTCTAAACCCAAGGTATGGGAGAAAACACTGCCAATGACTTCAAGACGCAACTTACGAAAGGAATTCAACGGTTCAAGGACTAACCCAAGAGGACCTATGAGAATATGGGTACCTAAGTCTAAAATTATTGATGTTGCAGGTATGTCTAAAAGGACTAGAAAAGCAGAAGGCTTGGTACCTGGACAGTGGTTGCTCGTGTCACATGACAGGAGAAAAGTCTATGTTCCTAACCCTAACCATGAAAGAGGGAGGAACTGTGGGATTTGGAGGAAACCAGACTGGCAAAATCATTGGTACTGGAACCATTGGTAACTCTCTTATCTCAATCAGTAATGTGTGGTTCGTTGATGGACTTAGACATAACCTACTGAGCATAAGTCAATTATGCGACAGTGGTTATGATGTTCTGTTTAATAAGAACAACTGCACTGTGGTTAACAAGGATGATCAATCCATAGTCTTCAAGGGAAAAAGAAGAAACAATGTCTACAAGATAAAATTCTCTAAACTGACTGATCAGAAGGTAGTTTGCCTTTTGTCAATGGGTGATAAGAAGTGGCTGTGACATAGACGATTGGGACACGCTAACTGGAGATTAATCTCTAAGCTTAGCAAGATGCAACTAGTCAAAGGCCTACCAGACATTGACTATCATTCAGATGCTCTTTGCGGAGCATGTCAGAAAGGGACAATTGTCAAGAGTTCCTTCAAGCCGGAAGAAATTGTTTCTACTTCCAAACCCTTGGAGTTACTTCATATTGATTTATTTGGACCAGTTAGCACTGCATCCTTATATGGAAGTAAATATGGATTAGTCATTGTTGATGATTACAGCAGATGGAGTTGGGTTAAGTTTCTGAAAACTAAAGATGACTCATATTCTGTGTTCAGTAAATTCTTCATCCAAATTCAATCTGAAAAAGAATTGAAAATCTTGAAATTCAGAAGTGATCATGGAGGAGAATTTGAAAATGAGCCTTTTGAGGTTTTCTGTGAAAAACATGGAATTATTCATGAATTCTCTGCACCTAGAACTCCACAACAAAATGGAGTTGTAGAGAGAAAGAACAGAACCTAACAAGAAATGGCTAGAACCATGATCCATGAGAACAATCTGGCTAAACATTTTTGGGCAGAAGCAGTAAACACAGCTTGTTATGTTCAGAACAGAATCTATATCAGACCTCTGTTGAACAAAACAGCATATGAACTCTTTAAAGGAAGGAAACCTAACATATCTTATTTTCATCAGTTCGGATGTACTTGTTATGTCCTGAACAATAAAGTCTATCTAAAGAAATTTGATGCCAAAGCTCATAAGGGAATCTTCTTAGGTTACTCTGAATGTTCTAAGGCATACAGACTGTATAATTCAGAAACACAATGTGTTGAAGAATCTATGCATGTCAGATTCGATGACAAAGTGCCTGGAAGTGAAACTCCATAGCAAGATGAAAGTTATGCAGGATCTCAAGATTCTAATGACAACTCAGAATCTGATCAGATTCCAGAATTTGAAGATACTTCAGAAGCTGGAGCATCCCCTGAAGTTTCTAATGAAGAAGCTTCTGAAGAAGCTCAAGATGGTTCTCAGCAAGCTAGTCAATCCAAACATTCATTCAAATACAAGTCTTCGCATCCAGAGGATCAGATTATTGGCAATAAAGAAAGTTCCAGAAGAACTAGATCGTATTTCAGACAAGAAGAGTCTGCTTTGGGATTACTATCTATTATTGAACCAACCTCTATTGAAGAAGCACTTGGAGATGATGGATGGATTCTGGCAATGCAAGACGAACTTAATCAATTCAAAAGGAATGAAGTATGGGATCTAGTAGCTAAGCCTGAACACAAGAACATCATTGGAACTAAATGGGTGTTCAGAAATAAGCTTAGTGAACAAGGAGAAATAATCAGAAACAAGGCCAGACTTGTTGCGCAGGGCTACAGTCAACAAG
The DNA here is from genome assembly GCA_946800305.1 of Medicago arabica. Classification (NCBI taxonomy): domain Eukaryota; kingdom Viridiplantae; phylum Streptophyta; class Magnoliopsida; order Fabales; family Fabaceae; genus Medicago; species Medicago arabica. The sequence continues at coordinate 18,775,263 of OX326965.1, read as the reverse complement.
AAGGTATTGATTACACAGAAACATTTGCTCCAGTTGCAAGATTGGATGCAATCAGGTTACTTCTTTCCTATGCAGTAAATCACAACATAACCTGTATCAAATGGACGTTAAGAGTGCATTTCTTAATGGTGTCATTTCTGAAGAAGTCTATGTCAAACAACCTCCTGGCTTTGAAGATTTAAAACATCCAGAGCATGTTTATAAATTGAAGAAATCACTCTATGGCTTAAAACAGGCTCCCAGAGCTTGGTATGAAAGACTGAGTAATTTCTTAATTCAAAATAACTTTGAACGAGGGCAAGTTGACACTACACTATTCAGAAAGACTCTGAAGAAAGACATTCTTATAGTTCAGATTTATGTTGATGATATCATTTTTGGTTCTACAAATAGTTCACTTTGCAAAGAATTTTCCAAAGTAATGCAGGATGAGTTTGAAATGAGCGTGATGGGAGAATTGAAGTTCTCTCTAGGAATTCAAATCAACCAATGCAAAGATGGAGTCTATGTTCATCAGTCCAAATACACGAAAGAGCTTCTGAAGAAGTTCAATCTTGAGGATTGCAAAGAAATGAATACTCCAATGCATCCAACCTGCACTCTGAGCAAAGAAGATCAAGGAACCAAAGTTGATCAGAAGCTGTATAGAGGTATGATTGGTTCATTGTTATACCTAACTGCATCCAGACCAGATATTTTATTCAGTGTATGTCTGTGTGCAAGGTTTCAATCAGATCCTAGAGAGTCTCACTTAACAGCTGTTAAGAGAATCTTTAGATATCTGAAAGGAACTACCAATCTTGGACTTCTATACAAGAAATCCTCTGACTATAAGCTAGTTGGATTCTGTGATGCTGACTATGCTGGAGACATGATTGAAAGAAAATCAACCAGTGGCAATTGTCAATTTTTGGGAGAGAATCTGATATCCTGGGCTAGCAAGAGGCAAGCAACCATTGCTTTGTCTACAGCAGAAGCAGAATACATCTCAGCTGCTAGTTGTTGTACACAGCTACTCTGGATGAAACATCAACTTGAGGATTATCAAATAACTGAAAATTGTATCCCAATTTATTGTGATAATACGGCAGCTATATGTTTATCTAAGAATCCAATTCTGCATTCAAGAGCAAAGCACATTGAGATTAAACATCATTTTATAAGAGACTATGTTCAAAAAGGAATACTAGATATTCAATTCATTGATACTGATCATCAATGGGCTGATATATTTACTAAACCTTTATCTGTTGAAAGATTTGATTTTATAAAGAAAAATTTGAACATGTGTTATGTCTCTGGTTAATATGCGCCTCTGAAAACAGAATTCAGACTCTGAAAGATAGTCAGAAGCAAATTGAGAATCAGACTCTCTTTTGGAGACTCTGGTGAAAATAAGCTTCTGATAGACCTTTAGACTCTGTTAAGGAATCTTAGACTCTCAGAAGCTCGTATTAGTGGAAGCATGACTGTTGAGTTCAGTAACACCTGCCCCACTACGGTGACAGTTACTTTTTAGTTTCTCAGACGTGGCCTGTCTATATTGGGTAAGAACTCAAAGGGCAATGATTTCATTACGTTTAACAAGTTACCTTCGCATTGTCCCAATACTTTTACGGCTGCATGCTCTTTGTATTTGTTGTTTGTGTTTGTTTGTCCCCTATTCTTTCCAAACGGTTATCAAACTTTTTCTATAAATACCTATCACACACAACTTACTTCTCTTTTCACTCTTTGATTTTTTTTTTCCGAACAATCTTCTTGTTTTCAATCTCTATAAAACTTTTTGTTCTCAAAAATCAAAAACCTAGAAACCTCTCAATGGCAAGTGATCTCATTCAATCTGGTGTGCTAGTCAAAACTAGAAAATCATACGTGATTAAACCCAGAACGATGAATCTCATTAAAGAAACTCTGGAAATTCAAGTTGAATCTCCTATAGACTTTGGCTCTCTTAATCGTCACGGAGTAGACGTCTCTTCTCATTTCTTATCACAAGGGATGATGAACTATTTCGGTATGTTGAATGGACCAACATATCAAGAGCTGGTAAGAGATTTCTAGGTTAGGGCAGAAGTCTTCGACAAGGATGAAGCTACCATTGAAGAAACTGCTGCAATCATGAACAACCCTAAGCTGGCTGGCAAAAGCAGAGAGGAAATGGGTTTAAGATCGTACAAAGGTCTTGAAATCAGGTCTGCTGTGATGGGGATTCCAGTCCTTATCACTAAAGAGGTGTTGCCAGAGCTTGTAGAGTGCTGAATGAAGCTAAATTTCAGTGGAATGTCTAGAAGAAGAGTGACTGGACCGGTATCTGCAACAAACTCTTATTTGAAGGGAGACCCTCAAATAAGTTGGTTGACATGCATCCTGAGCATAGGGTGCTTCTGAAGATCATACTGGATAGTATGCTTCAGAAAGGTGGAGGAACAGACACTCTGTCTGTTGATCACATGGTTCTTCTTTATTTTCTGATAAATAAAATAAAGATAAACTTTCCAAGGTATGTGATGCACCACATGTGCTGGGCTATAAAGAAAAGCCAATCTGAATCCAGAAGACAAGTTCCTTTTGGAAGGCTAATCTCTGAGATTCTGTATCAAGGAGGCCTCTTGAAGGTCTTATCAGAATCTGGTGTAGTACCAGACGCTCATCTTGGAACAGTAACTGGGAGAATCATCAACGGTAAAACTCTTCAGTACATGAAGAATATCAAAAGATTTAATCCTTCTAAGCATGATATGAGGGAATCTTATGTGCAATTAGACTTGATGATGGACTTCCCTCCTATTTCCAAAGAAGATAATCCTGAAGTCCTTGCAAGATTTGTGGTGGATTACTTCAATGAGACTGGTAGAATAATCAACTATTCTGCCATTCCTGAGACTGCTGGAGGAGGACCTCTTAAGGTTAAAGGGAAAAGGACCAAGGAAGTGATTTCTAAGGAAGAGGAAGAGAAGCAAGAGCCTCTCAAGAAGAAGATCAAATCTACAGCTCTTCCAGGAGTAACTATTGGTGCCCCTAAGACCATAGCTCCCATGCCTTCATCCGTATCTTCTGCATTCAAGGAAATCAAGGATAGGATAAAGAAACCCAAGGATGAGAAGAAAGCTAAGAAAGACGAGAACAAGGCAAAGAAGGATGAGAAGAAAGCGAAGAAAGGCAAGGCTGACAGAGATTATGGGAAACTAGCTGAAGAGATTGCTGAATTCCTTGATACTGACTCTGATGGTGAAGAAAGTCAGATCAAGAAGAGAAAGATGGATGTGGTTCATGTGGCTAAGGATGTAGCACAGAAGATAGGTACTTCTGTATCTATGATTGAGGATGAACATGTTGCTGGTAAGGCAATGGCAGCAGAAGTGGTTGCTGAAGAACTTTAGGAAGAAACTGTTAAAGAAGCTGCTAAGTTGGTTGCATCAGCTCTGAAATAGAAGAGTCAGGTGGCTCCTGCAGAAGCTGATTTATCAGAAGCTACTGTGTCTGATCATCATGTTTCTCCAGAAGCTGGAATAGGCACCTCTGGTAATGTGGCATTTAACTCATCTTCCTCTACGAATCAAGAGTCATCATCTGATACTGAAAACCCTTACCAATAAAACCCTTATCATCCCATGACCCACTTGACCCCAAAATAGTTGAATATGTTGATTCAACTATGGACAGAGTTATTCAAGACACCATCACAGTGTCTATGAACTTAAATGCTGACCACCCTGCTCAACCATCTTTTCTCAAACCACTTCAGGCAATTCAACCTTCTGAAAAGCCTGAAGTAACCATTCATTCAACTCAACCATCCCCCCAACATGAGCCTATTTGTGTAGACTCTCCAGACACCCTAGATTCTCTTGAGAAACACCTAGGAGGAGAACTACCAAAAACCCCTGCTAAATCCAAATCAACAAAAGCTACAGAATCTGTTTCCAAACCAGACTCTGTACCTAAACCTAAAGAAATTCTCACCATAGCTTCTGTTGAACCCTCAGAACCTGTAGAAGAACCAGTCTCTAAGATTCTGGAACAAGCTTCTGATATCCTATCAGAACCTGTAACAGAATGCATAGTAGAGCATGTGTCTGAAACGGTTCCTGAACCTCTTTCTGATTCTAGAACAGTTGTACCTGGTTTTGAAACCTTTCGAACTTTAAGAGCCTCTCAACCCTCAACTTCTGAACCTCACAACCTATTTGATTCAATCAGGATATATGAGTTCTATGCTTCATCAAACTCTAAGCTCAAGGACATTATTGAGCAAAGGTTTGTGCCTATCCTCAATGTAAGCTATGAGGATAAGTTCTCCACTTTGAAGACTGAATTTTTGGATTTTGTCACCAAAATTCAGAAGGCTGCTGTCAAGGAACAAGCCATTGTTACTGCCAAGCATGTGGAAGAAGTTAAGAGAGCTGAGAAAGCTAAAGCTAAGAAGAAAGCTCCTATTCTACGGATTGAGTATAAACCATTCTTTGATGAAGATCAATACAATCCAAGAGAATCAATGGTTTTCGACTCTTTAAGAAGAAGACTACATAGAGTTCAGGAAGAAGCAAGGCTTGAAAGAGAAGCTCATTTGCGAAGAACTGAAGCTTTGGAAGAGATTGTTAAGAAGCAGCAAGAAGATCTCCTGAAATTGATGGATCACCTTGCCAAACAAAACCAACCTTAGTTTAAATTCTTTGTGTTTTGTTTGTAACCTATGTCTGCTGTTTTCTTTTTCTTCTGAACTGTTTCTGTTTTCAAGATTATTCAATTTGTTATTTGATCTTTGTGCATCTAATATATATTGTGCTTTGAATCTTCTATGTTTTTCGTTCTGAATCTCATTTTCCTTAAAATTTGTTTTTATCCTTACCTGAAGTCATTTAAAAAGGGGGAGGAACTTGTTTCTAAACCTTTTTGTTGATGACAAAAAGGGGAGAAGGGAAAGCTTTGTGAGATTTGTTATTTTTTGATTAACTGTTGAATCTGCAAATTGCAAGTTCTATGTAAAAATTAAAGGGAAATTTGCGAAAGGTGCTTAGTTAGATTCTGAGTCCCTGTTTATAGAATCTGTTCTCTAAATTCATTTATTTTTCTGAGAATTAATTCAACTTCTTATGAAAATGAATTTAATTAACTTGGATAGAACTTAGGGGGAGCTTACAAACCTCAACTTAAGAACTATCAGACTCAGGGGGAGTCAGAGCTTACAAACCTCAGACTCTGAGCTTACAAACCTCAGACCCCTTAAGTCAATTTGTTAATTAGATTAACAACAATTGACCTTTTAAATACTGATGTTTGTCATCATCAAAAAGGGGGAGATTGTTGGAACAAAGGTGTTCAACAATACCACGTTTTGAGTTTTGATGATAACAAGGTATTAAAAATTGTCAATTGGATATGCTAATATTTGTTTAAGTATGCAGGATATCAATCAAGATTTATATCTTAGAAAGTATTCTGTTTGAACATTTTAAGAGCAAAGATCTAGAGAAGCTTGTTGCTTGTGATTCTGTATCGAAGAGAGTCTGAAGACTGTATCGAAGAGAGTCTAAAGACTATCAGAGTCTGAAGACTATCAGAGTCTGAAGACTATCAGAATCTGAAAACCAAGAGAGTCTGAAGATCATCAGAAGCTAGAGTGCTACAGTGAGTCTGAAGCCTGCAATCTGAAGATCTGCTAACAAGGATTTCTAAAGGCATTACGATGCAAAAGAAACTCTCATTTGGAGTAACGGCTAGCTTCGAAGTCAACTTGTGTGTGGGATGCTCAACGACAAAGAATGCAGGTCAGTACAGAGTACGTTGGACGAACCCTGTTTCCACTACTCCACTACCTCGTACAGTTTGGCAACTGTGTCTACCGGTATTAATCTTCAAAAGGAATGGAATTCAAAATATGAAATTGAAGGACTAATACCATATCAAGCAACAGATCAACAGCTATTGATCAAGCTTCAGAAATCATCCTGATGTGCTGGATGACTCAACGACTCTTTCCTACGCCTATATAAAGGATAGAAGACTTGAAGAATCGTTGGACTCTACAATTGAAAAACTACGCTGCACTGCTATTCGTATTCAACTGAGTCTTAACAAAAACACATCAACAACTTAGATTATTCTTACAAACTGAGTATTCTAGAATTTCTAAGTTAAACAGAAAAACAGAGTCTGTCTTTGTCAAAAACAGAGTCTGTCTTTGTTGTAATTGAAACACGTTTGATTGTTTGTCAAGTGTTTCAACTCTATTCAATTTTCTGTAAATTGTGTCAGAAGTCTCTTGCTTGTGTGCTTGAGCAAAGAAGTCTCTTGGCTGCGTCCTTGAGAAAAGAAGTCTCTTAGTTGTGTCTTTGAGCATTGGAAGTCTCTTGCCTGCGTGCTTGAGCATTGGAAGTCTCTTACTGTGTGTTTGAGCAACTTGTAATAGATATTACATTTTAGTGAAACTCTCCTTGGAAGTGCAAGGGGGGCAGGACTACTTCCGGTTTGTGGAAGGAACCTGTATAATTGCTTGTGTTCTCTCTTCTCTCTATCTCTTGATTATTTCCGCTGCAACAAAACCTAATCTCCCATCAGACTCTGATCTCCCTCAGACTCTGATATTAAGGAATTAGATTCTCACTCTTCAAGAGCTGCGAAAAGCTAACACAATTCAACCCCCCCCCCCCCCCTCTTCTTGTGTTTTTCTCACCTTCAGTCGTTAATATAGATTATATATATTACCAATTCAATGAACCTAAAAAATGTATGTTATATATAAAAAGAAGGCCAAATACCTCTTTGGGTCCTTTTAAGTTTTATATTTGTTTCAGATATGTCCTTTAAGTTTCTAAGGTTTTAGATCGATCATTTAAGTTTCGAGTTAGTTTCTGATAGGTCCTTTCTGTCAACCTCCGTTAAGTGGGTGAGGTGATTCTCCCTAACACTTGGCATCAATTTTCCCCCAACCAAATCAGCTTTGGTTTAACGGACAGATCAGCTTTGGTTTAACGGAGGTTGACAGAAAGGACCTATCTGAAACTAACTCGAAACTTAAAGGATTTATCCAAAACCTTAGAAACTTAAAGGACCTATCCGAAACAAACTCGAAACTTAAAGGACCTATCTGAAACCTTAGAAACTTAAAGGATCTATCTGAAACAAACATGAAACTTAAAGGACCCGGTAAAGTATTTGGCCTAAAAAGAATACATTAGTTTGGATTGACTTTTCTCTTACCCATTTTATCTTCATTTAAACTATTTTATTTACTATTTTATCCTTTAACAATATTATTTAAATTTCAATTAAAAAAATTAAATCTCATTAGAATAGAACAAATTTTCCTATATTAATGTTATATTGTTTTTTGTAATGTTAAATACAATTTCATTAACAAAAGTCTGGGAATAAATCAAATGGCATGACTGCAAAAATACAAGGTGGAGTCTCTTTGATCCATATGCAATCTAAATTATGAAGAACATATTTAGCTAAGTAATGAGCATCTTGGTTGGCTTCATGCCTAACGTGCAAAAAACTTAAACTACGAAAACAAACATTAAAACTAATACAATCTTCAATAATAGAGCCGGCATAGGTGAGAGATTGTTGTTGAACATTCAACGTCAAGATCACATTAGAAGCATCTGATTCTTCTATGTGATTCATAAAAGACTTATCATTCGCAAATTAAGGGAATTTAATTTTACCTTGCTTGGTAAATGGTGTTGGAGGATGAGATAAGAGATATAAGCATGAGTCATGAGTATGTGTTATAGAGTTTTACCGGTGAAAAACGGTGAGGTGGGAGAAAATATAGTGGGGGGTTGGTTTAATTCAGTTTGGTGGAATAATATGATTATTATTAAAAGGGGTGGTGTGGGAGATTGTCCGCAGTTTGTTGATAATGTTGGGCAGTAAGTAAGTGTTGGTACCCAACCTTAATTTTGGTGGGATCCTTCGATTGATGGCATGATTTTAAAGAATAGTTTTAGTCGCCTTTTTGATCTTGCTGTTAATAAATTGGCAACGATGGCTGAAATGTATTCGCTTGGGTGGGGGAGGAAGGTAGGGTTTGGAAGTGGAGGCTTCGATTATTAGCTTGGGAGGAGGAAAGGTGCGAGAGTGATGTGACTTTTTAATTAACATTGTTTTGTAGTCTAATCTTTCTGTCAGGTGGTTTTGTCATTTACATGCGTTTAGAAAATATAATGTAACAAACGCTTACAATTATTTGATGTCATTGGTCAACAACAACTTAGTAACTACTCGCATAACATAAATTTGGAATAAGGAGGTTCCCCTAAAAGTTAGTCTTTTTGTTTGGCGTCTGCTGCATATTCCGTTACCAACAACAAACAATATAATTAAAAGACAATTTTTACAACCTAATGTTCATCAATTTGTGTTGGTGGATGTCGCTTTATGGAAGATAAAGAACATATATTCATCTCTTGTGATTTTTTTGGTAAACTTTGGTACGCTATTTCTAACTGGCTTAGTTTTCACATAGTGTATCTTAAACGTGTGTCAGATCATATTTATCTCAATTTGGCACCTTAGGTGAGTTTTCAAAAAGTATATTTTAGGCTTTTACCCTCGTTTGGCTTAATCTTTTACCATGTTTAATTTGGGTATCTATTTGTAATGGGATGACTTTAACTTTTGTTCATTTTCTAATTATTTCTAGTTTTTTTTTTTTATGTAATTTGATACACTATCCGCTAGTTTTTTTGGCACTACTTCTATTGAAATTTTCAAGTTGATTCAGTGATATAATCAATTTTACCTTCATCAAAAATAAAATTACATTAGAAAAAGTGCTACTCCCTCCGTCCTAAGTTATATGTCGCTTTTGCCATTTTACATGTATTAAGAAATGTAAATAGTTTTATTGGTAAAAGAGATGTTATGAGTTGTTTTACAAAATTGTCCTTAATAAATGATATGAGAAAGATAAACTAATGCTTCATTGTTATTGTAAAGCGACATATAATTTGGAACAATTTTTTCTTTCCAAATCGATATATTATTTAAAGCGGAGGGAGTAATATATTTTTTTTTTAAAATGCTAACAAGTGCCCTTGGGGCACTTGTTTACAAGTCAAAAGAAGATTTTTTTTTTTTTGGAAATTGTGAATTCACCACATTGAAACTTAAAAAATGAACTTTTTCTACATAAAATTTATAAGGGTTTTTCTATCATGTGGAAATTTGCACATGTTAAAAAGTTTAAATTGGTAACTTTGATTTGAAACTTGTGCATTTTATATTATATATGTTGCTTTTTAATAAATAATTGTTGTTAAGAAGTTTAAAGTGGTAACTTTAATTTGAAACATGTGCATTTTATGCTAACAAGTGTCGTAAGTGTCCTTAGGGCACTTGTAAAAGATTCAAAAGAAGAAATGATTTATAAATTGAGTTTGTCTAACATGTGCAATATTGTACAGGTTAAGAGATCTAAAAGTAGTTATTTTTTATTTAAAAAAACAATTATTTATTGAAAATCTACATATTTAATAGAAGGCAAATGCTAAAGAGTGCCCTTATGGCATTGATTAAGAGAACAATAGTAGAAATATTGTGTTGGAAAGTAGTAAAAAACGATGAATTCAACTTTTTAAAAGTTTGAAAATTGTAGTTTCTAATGTAAAACTACTATTTTATTGTTTTCCTTAAAAAGTTGAGGACAATGGTTAGCAAGACCTTTAATATAAAATGTACAAGTTTCAAATCAAGGTTATGTGAAAATATGCAAATGATAGAAAAATCCTTATAAATTTTATGTGGAAAAAGTTCATTTTTGAAGTTTCTATGCGGTGAATTCACAATTTCCGAAAAAAAATAAAATCTTCTTTTGACCTGTAAACAAGTGTCCGAAGGGAACATTTTTTAAGGACATTAGAAAAAGTATTAAATGTAATTAGATTGTGGAGTTATTGACTTATCCCCGGCATTTCACATTCCAAACTGTTTAGATATCTCTGATTAGTGTTTATAAAGGCGTTATGCAAGATAGTTAATGATACAAAAAATTATCATTTCCAAAGTTTATTGGAAACTTCATTAAGCTTTCAAAACATTTCAAAAGTAGTTTTCACTTTATATAAATGGTTATACGATACAGGAGATGAAATAATACCATCTTGTTGCAAGATGGCATCTTCTTCAGTACCTTCATCGGAAGTGGAAAGGGAAAGAACAACAGCTGAGCCAAATTGGCTTGAACTACCTAGAGATTTGACAATAAACATTCTCCAGAGGCTTGATACTATTGAAATAGTCACAAGTGTATGTCAAGTGTGTCCTTTATGGTGGAATATTTGCAAGGATCCTCGCATTTGGCGCACTATTTCAATGATCATGACTTCACACTATGACTATTGGCAATGGTTACGTATGGATTTGGCGACCATTTGTCGCTATGCAGTTGAGCGAAGTTGTGGTCAACTAGAAGACATTGATATTGAATTTTCTTTAACTGATGATCTCTTTAAATATATAGCTGAATGGTGATTAACTTTTATTACTTTAGACACTTTCAAGTATTAATGTCTTTTTTCTTAATCATGTATTTGATTATATTGTTTTTTTTTTGACAAACTTATTTCTATTGCTGAGCATATTTTTAATTATGTTTGCAGTTGAAATTAGGCTGTGAACCTTTTTACTGTAATAATCTAAAATCATGACAAATATTTTTGTTATAATAATGTTTTAATTTATATTTCACAGTGCAAGTCACCTACGTCGCATCCGGCTTGTAACTTTTGATGCTGCTGATAGCCTTTCCGAAAAAGGATTTATTGAAGGCATAAAGAAACTTTCGATGATAGAGGAGATCGAAATTTCATATCCCTTCAAACTGTCCCAGAATTCTATTGAAGTTGTAGGTGGCTCTTGTCCTCTTCTGAAATCACTGAAATGTATGCTCACTTCCGATATGAAAACTGGGAAATCTGATGATGAGTTGTTCGCTATCGCTAAAGCAATGCCTCAATTACGTCATCTTAAAATTTCTGGAAATAATCTCTCATCTGATGGGGTTCTTGCCATTCTTAATGAATGTTCTCTTCTTGAATCTCTTGACCTGGGATTATGTTTTAGGTTGGATTGGAGTGAAAGTTTGAGGAAAAGGTGCTATGATCAAATCAAAGATTTTGAACTTCCAGTAGATTATCAGCTTATGAAAATGACTAATGAGATCAGCTCTTTAAGATTGTTTATTAATGCTTTGGAGTAATTTTGTTGAAGTCATGGAAGCCTATTTGTTTTCTTTTTAACTAGAGTATTTGTATTCTCATAGTATCTTCACGAGAGGTTCAATCTTGCTCCCTTAATACTTATACATATTCATAATCAAATTTGTGTATTGACATGTGTGAAGTGGGACTACTCCTAGAGCATTTTGAAGGATAATGGAAAAAACTCTGCGGTGAAAAAACGCCCTCCTAGGGTTCTTCCATTAGCATAAGCGCCGCCCATTTTTCAATCATATACAGGCTAAAGAATTCAGCTATTGGCGTGATGTCCATTGTATCCACATCCTTCAAAGGGTTGGCTTCCACTAGGGACGGATGTATGTTGTAGGTTGTGTTGACTTACACAAAGTTTTTAGAATTTTTTATTTTTAGTAATGTATATCAATAGATGGAATTTTGACCATATGACCCACACTTTTCAAAAATCTCTTCTCTCTTGGTCCACAACTATCATCATTTGTATCTCAAATCATTTATTGAGAATATGAATATTATAAGAAATCGAATGGAAGATGACTGGTTAAATAATTATTTACATATATACAATGAGAGAGATATTTTATTTGTAATATCCCACTTAATAGTTTCACAGTGTTATACATGTTAACTCATTTTGTGCACATTTAAGATTGAAAGGGAAAATTGGTACTTTCCTAGGGATCCTTTGTAAGTGGTTTCTAATACAATTATTCATTTGAAAATTTCACTTCTCTCTCTAGAAGTTCAAATTCAAAACTTCTCCTCCTTCTCTCTAGGGTTTTCGAACCCCAACTCTCCTTTGTGATCCAACACTCCTTGAAATCATTCTCCTTGCAATAATCAAAGTTTTGTTTTGAGTTTAGCTTGAAGATTCTAGCAATGAGAACCTAGGACGAACTTCATCAACTTGATTTCTTGATTGAGAGCTTGCATGCATTTGAGGGCTTGATGTAGAAGTTGAGAAGCTTGTGTTAATCTCAGAAACTTCATGTGAGTTCTCTAGTTAGACATTACCTTTGGAAGTTATGTGAATTGTGAGAAAATGATGAGAAAATGTTAGATTATGCATGTTTAGAGTAATGTTTGATTGTATTAGATTGCTGCTTGATATGTGTTTATGATGCCATGCATTCCTATTCACATTGTTTTTATACATTATGGAAGTTTAGGGTTCATATGGATGATTAAAATTGAGGTTAAAATTTTGAAAATGGCATTTCTGCACTTCTGTACTGAAGAAATTCGCTAATAGCGAATTTATCTGGCTAATAGCGAAATTTTCCAGAAAACTCCAGAACAGTTCGCTGATGGCGAATTTTAGGTGACAGACACAGACAATTTCGCTAATAGCGAAATTCTCAGGACTCCATTCTAGAGACATTTTGCTATTAGCAAACTCATGCAGGGTGGCCACTTTGACTTTTCTGCTAGCTTGTTCTGATGCTTTGCAATGCCACTTGAAAACAACTATACAATCCTTTATAACTCAAGAAACAACCTCAATCTCTAAGAAACATAACTGTGTAACCCTAATCGCAATTCTAATAGGAATGCACGGGATATACGAACTTCAAGCAACAATACAATAACGTATATGAGATTGCAAGATAACATAATCGGGTAGTAATAAATGTATGCATAAGGACCTTAGAGCATCGATCTAGCAGTCGAGAACATGTAAGCTAGCGCACCTTAAAGCTAACATGAATCTGATAACTATATGATTATGAACAAGACTATGTAGGTGTCGTGGCTCTTGCTATCCATGACATGGGGATACAAGAGGTTCACGTCAGGGGGACGGGACACGCTCCGCAAGGTAGGCCCGCACGACACTGAGGGAGCCGGTGAACCTTAGCTAGGTATTTGTCGGTTATGCAAGGGAATGTATTCGGGGTTACTCCACCCGATAAACTCCGTAAAATCAATGCAGTTAATGTTTATTATACTATGACATGCTACCTCTATGACAAGTAATGACATGATATGACATGATACATGTAATATCCCGCTCGTCAGTTGTTGGAATTTTACCAGTTGAACGTATCAGAGAAGAAATATTAATGAAGGGTTGATTATACAACGAGGAATATTTATCCGTGCAGAGTTAAATAACGTAGAACGGACGGAGATTTTACGATTTCAAATCAAGAAGGGCAATATTGTAACTTTACCTAAACACTATATATAGACCAAATCTCTTATTTCTCTCATTTCTCCACCCACTTTCTTTCACTAGCTCTAGCTCACGCCCTCACTCTCTTCTCCCAAACTACCAAACTGAGCCCAAATCCAATGAAAATCAACATGCAAGCTCAAATATAAAACCCCATGATGGATTAGTTATTAGATCAGTTTAGATTCATTTTTCCCCCTCAAAACTGAAGCTCTTTTCACTTCAATGATTGTGGAAGTTAGTGGTTTGCAAATGGGAAGTAGGAGTTATGACAAGTTTGGATGCTAGAAGCTAAGTTGAACAAGAATCAAAGCTAGGATTCAAAGCTAAAGCTTGGGTACTGATTTTAGTGGTTGTTGAACTTATCAAGAGAGATGATATGGTTAAAGGTAATTGATTATTGCAGCCTTGGGATCCTATGAAAGCTGAGTATGTTAAGTGTTAAAAAGCAAGTATGAAAATGGAATATTGGTAAGCACAATTTCTGTTTTTGATTCGCACCTCCTGTTATACCTCCTGTTATGTAGCTTGGAATTGATTTATTGTTAAAGTTTTAGATTCCTCATTCAATTCCCTTCAGTTTGGACACAAACTTTGTATGATTCAGATTTGAAACGAGTTCGAAAAACGCATTCGAAGTTGGTAAATTCTGCAGGAAAACTGTTTACGGGTTTTGACATGGTTTTTGAGAAATGAGTTGTTTTGGGAAGATAAAGGCAGAAGTGATTACGGGGAATTCAGCCGGAGCATCAAGGAGGTTTAAGAGCTGCCAAAGTATACATATGAGTTCTTAGATAGCTTTTCCTACCATTGGGGTTGTTTAATCCTTAAGTTAAGATTGATAGTTGTTATGTATTATGAACATATGAGTAGAAACACTTTTCTTGCCATTACTGTTTGATTTGTGTTAAATGTTGACATGCAAATATTCTAAGATATTTTTCTGTGTTTCTGTATGCATTATGGCCATTTGGAAACCCGATTTTGAGGGTTTGGACTGAAAATTATGATCTTTACAAGCCTGGGACGATGAGTACTCGCTCAAGCGAGATTTTACAGGTATGAACAGATGAAGGCTCGCTCAAGCGAGCAGAATCTCGCTCAAGCGAGATTCATGTCGAAACAAAGATGCAGCTCGCTTGGACATGTCAACGTTAACATTCTCCGACGATAATGGTAGGATCCGAGTTTAAGCGAAGGGTATAAGCTAGAGCCTCGACTTAGTAGTCGAGAATGGTAGCTAGAGATTGTAGAACCTTGATTTATTAGTCGGGAATTAGCAAGTTAGCAGTAAGAGTAGGTTGAGAACCTAGAGCCTCAATGTAGTAATCGAGAGTTGAGAACCTAGAGCCTCAATGTAGTAATCGAGAATAGCTAGCTTAGTAACGCTTAAGACCAGTTATCAGTTTAACCAGAATTTATCAGATAAGTCACATGACTTTAATAAGAAAGATTTGTAGGTATCGTGGCTCTTGTTATCCGCGTCAGGTAGATACAAGGTGTTCACACAGGTGAACGGGACACGCTCCGCAAGGTAGGCCCGCACGGTACTGAGGGAGTCCGGTGTACCTCAGATAGGTTTTTCATCGGTTTATTAGGGATTGTATTCGGGGTTACTCCACCCGATGCACTCCGTAAAACCAACTCAGATAATTGTTTATTCAACGCCAACATAATCTAACTTAATGAATTATCCAGCAAGTTTATCAATTAAGCTACTTTATCAGACAAGCAAGTCTATGCAGTTTACAGTCTTAGAGATACGATACGTTTATAGCGTATTGTTGTGCATGAGTTACTCATCCAGCAATCAGAGCAGAGCAAGGGATATACCGTTGACGAGTTAGGTTCCCTTATCGTCCGGTTTAGAGTCGTGTAATGTTTGAGTTGTTTAGGCTATAACGCTGTCGCCGTATTGTAGCATAGCGGTAATAGGTTCCCTTGTAACCGCCATGACACGTATAAGATGAGAAGCCTATAACTTAGGTTGAGAGTAATCTACGACGGTCTCTAGTGTGCACAGCCGTCTAGATGAATATGACCACACACTTATAGTCAACCGGCAAGTTGCAGTGTAGACACGTGGTAACCCTAGGCGTTCCTTGAGATTACCGCATAGCCTAGGATTAGGAAAAGCTCACTGAGACATTATGTCTCATCCCAATCCTCTTTGTTTCAGATCAGCTAGCGGTTTAGCATAGTGCAGCAAGCTTGTAGCCGGATGGATATTCAGCAGGTGATCGTTCGTACCCGCTGCAGGAGGATGTGGGCTTGAGGATGTTCCTTATTTTTTGGACAGTAGTTTCGTGTATATTGATGTACGAACTAGAATTTGTTGTAAATGGTATTCATTCGAAGTAATAAAGTTGTATATTTTAATGTATCCAGTATTAGTTCTAATGCGTATACTAAACTTTCTTGATACATTTAGTGTGGGCATTACAATACAAGATTAGTTTCAAGTGAGAACGATCTAGTACCCTGCACGATCGTTTAAGAATGCATAAGTCCACACACGTATAATCAACTAATCGGTTGTATTGTAGACACAAGGTAACCATAGGTTTCCCTGAGGTTACCTTCAGCCTAGGACTTAGATAGAACTCACTGAGACATTATGTCTCATCCCATTCCTTCATTTGTTCAAGTTCATCGGTTGCTCGAGGCAAAGGTAAGGAGAAGGCTTCGGATTGATTGTACCATGATGGATCTACCTCTATGTCTCTTGTTGTTGATATGTTATATACTTGTGTTGTAATGAACCTTGTCGCATGTGTTCATTCGACTGACCATGTATCAATAATGTAACATATAACTTGAGATGTTTTATGTATCTGAATCTCGACTTATGTCGTTTCCGTATTGTAATATTAATGTATCCAGTATCAGTTATAACGTACATGTTATATATTCTAGACTCTTATAATATGGGCGTTATGTAACGCCCGTTTTAATTATTTAAATTATTTTATATAGTATAGAGAATATTTATATGATTTTGTGTGAATTAAGTGAAGTATATGATTTATGTGATTTTTATGAGGTGTTGTGACTTATTTTATTGTTTAATAAAATAAGATTTGAAAATAAAATAAATGTTAAGTTGTGGGTTTGTTTTAGAATTAGGTAGAGTTGTGAGGAAATAAGATAAAATAAAACAAAAGTGATTTAGAAGGGAAAACCTAGGTTTAGAAACTGTCAGAACGTACAATTCAGAGTTTGGGAGAAAACAGAAAAGAACCAGAGAGGCTGCTGCTCAATTTTCTTAAGGTAAGGGTGAGCCTAGCATTACAATTCCATTAAGCTTATGATTCATGATTATAGTTAACATGTTTATGAGTATTTAATGAGAAATTAGAAACTAAGAATTAGGTCAAAAAGTGATGAATTGATGATTAGATGATGAGAAATTGTACCAATGTTGTAGAAAACTGTTTACAGACCATAGGGTAACCCTTAAACATCATTATAGTCGAAATTGGGGAGGAACATGATGAAAATTGGGGTTTTGGGTGAAAATTGTCGTAACCCCGTAACTGTTATGTCGTCGCTCTCCACAGCGAGTGCTCTTCATCAGTTCGCGAGGCGAGCAACCAACTCGCCATAGCGAGCAACCCCTAGAAGGCTCGCGAGGCGAGCAACCCACTCGCCATAGCGAGCAACCCTTGAGAAGGCTCGCGAGGCGAGCAACCCAACTCGCCATAGCGAGCTACCCATGATGGCTCACAAGGCGAGCAGTTCAACTCGCCGTAGCGAGTGGCCTCTGATGGCTCGCAAGGCGAGAGATCCCACTCGCCATAGCGAGCAGTTCTGTATTAGACTGCCTTTTGGAATAATGCAACTCTTGTCGCACGATTAGTTATGAGATTACCCCTGGATTAGAATTAAGTACTACTGTAATATTAAGATGACATGTAGAACTGTTAATTAATGCTTGATTTGTTAATAGTGACTTATACAAGTGAGTATGCTTTCTTTGACTTATAAGAGATGATGTATGTGAATGTTTACGATATTGCTATGTTTTGAGATGTTGATGTGCTACCATGCTGCCATATTGTTATTGACTAAAAGCTGCATGTGTCGTTATAAGATTTATGAGTTGTAATCCAAATTATTGGAGTTTATTTTGAGATATCTAAGATTTAAGAAGTCGAGTCCATGCATATTCATCCAGAGACGAGGGCTCATGCCCTAGGAGCCGAGCTTTTGCTCAACAGAGACGAGAGCTTATGCTCTAGGAGTATTTTTATGTTCAACAGCGACGAGGGCTTATGCCCTAGGAGTATATTTATACTCAATAGCGACAAGGGTTTATGCCCTAGATTGGTACCTCATGCATGATTAAGATGTCTAAGTTGCATAAGTCGAGTCGAGGTTGCATTGTCGAGTCAAACTATTAAGTTGAACTATGATGTTGAATTATGACGTTGATTATGATGTTGATTAAGATGTTACATGACTATTGTTATGATATTATGATGATGAAGTTATGCTGTTAAATATAATTATTGAATTATATGTTTAATGTTATTGTTTTGTGAATCTCACCCCTTCTGCTTGGAAATGTTGTCTTCCCTATGGGTAACTTGCAGGTGATTAAGCTTTAGCTGCTGTTTGCTGTTGTGAGTGGCCACCCTCACTGTGTCCTTAGGTGCTCTGATACGTAACGGGATGTGAACCTTTATGATTATTTTATATTCCTTACGTATTACTTTGATTTGACATGAATAAGTAGTATTTTGAACTATGTTGAGACTTTTGATTAGGCCTACGAGCCAAGATTTATATGTTAACTTGAATTTTGTCCGCTGCGAAGTTTGAACAATTTTGACTAGAATAAATTATTATTTATTCCATTTTTGAGAATTTAAGAAATGTAGCATTCCGTTTTATGTGATACTCTGATTTGATTATGAAATTTTTACTTTGGGAAAACGGGGTGTTACACGTTACATTATTGATGTTGAAAATGAATAAAATCATTCAACGTTTCCAGAATATAATACTACAAATTTTTATATATGGTGCCCCCACTATTCAAAATTTCTGGATACGTCGCACACTTCCACCGTTTGGGATTTGCGACACTTCCACCGTTTGGGATTTGTGGTGCTGGATTTTATAATTTTTGCGGGGCTTTCAATTGATCCCAACAATTGTTGATAGTCACCACCAAGGATTTTTCCAAGCAAATAATTTTTTATTTCAAAGCATCCTTTCATTTGGTGCTGATAAATTATAGTTGTTGCTTGGATCGGTGTGCTGCTATGGCCGATTAAAGGTCCTCGGCCATGGTGGCATTAGCCATAAAATCTTTTGTCTAGGTTATTTAGAATGTTGATGTTGGGTAGAATGAGTCGCTTACTCTTCCGAAGCTTAAAGGTGATTCCCTTTGTATCAAGATAACTTAACATGAGTATGAAAATAAGATTGTCAACGGAAGTTTCACAGAAGATTGGTGCTTAGCAAAGGAGATAAACTATACAACAAAGAAAGTCTCATTGAAGTTATTAAAAATTTCGAAAACAATAATGCATAATTGGCGTCTGATCTCACTTGGCAAGGGTTTCTTTGAATTTACATTTGGATCAGTTGAGGATCTTAGGACAGTTTGGTCACAAGGTACAACCAATTTGAAACCAAGTTTGGTTCGATTCTCAAAATGGACAAAGGACTTTAACACACAATCCATAGGGTAAACTCATGCACATGTATGGATTCGATTGTTGGAACTGCTTCAAGAGTATTGGAGTATTCGACTTCTTCATTAAATTGCTGGAGCAATTGGCACTCCTTTAATTATTGACACTGCTAATCAAAATAAAATCTTTGGTCACTACGTGAGGGTGTTAATGGATGTTGATTTTTCTCAACGTATATTAGATGAATTTATGGTTGAAAGAGAAGGGTTTGCATTCAAACTAGCAGTTGAATATGAATGGATGCCTGACTTTCGTTCCCACTATCAAATTATCGGTCATATTATGACCGCTTGCCGCTGGATAATGCCGAAGTAAGCTTTGGAGAAAATGATCGCAGCAAAAAGTCGACACCGACACCGAAGCGTACAATTCAAAAATTTGTGAAAAAAAAGAACCAAGATGGTATCGGCTCCTCGAAATCATTTTCAGCTCCAACTCTGACTACATTACCTAACGATTCTATTTTGGAAATGACAACAATACATGTTCACCTCACAATCCTAACTAACATAAAGGTTTGTGTGATTAGGTTTGTGTGATTCAGATGTGTAACGGTGATTAGGTAATCCTTGAATCCCCTCTTCCTTCTTTGTTAGATTTATTCAAAGTACCTATTAATTAAGATAAAAGAATTACATAAACGATGGTTTTTAAAGAAAGAATATTGCTACTGATGTCAGAATATATATATATATATATATCAATAACCTCTATAACTGAATTATGAAAGCCATGAGCATGTCCTATTACGCCAACATTTTGTGTGACTCCTAAATTCTCATCTAAGGAATTACAATTCATAAGATATCTAACCCTAATACCCAAGGGGTCCCTAATGAATTAAAGTCACTTGAGAAAATTCATGCGTAACGATTCAGTTAAAGCGCAAGAATTAGTTTATAAACCCTAACCTTGTTTGCAAAAGATTGAAGCGACGAAACATATGAAAAGACGATATAGTTCAAGTCGTAATTAACTCGGTAAAACAACAGTTATGTGGTGTCTACTTTTGATTTAAGAAACTAGTTTCAAAAGTCCATTAAATCTTACGACAACATGTGCTACAAGTTAACCTAGTTAAAACTGCAGCGTTTCCAAAAGAAGAGAATAGAAAACCCTAGGTTTTCATGCTTAAATTAAAAATAATGAAGAAATAAGCAGTTAGTAGTGCCGTTGATAGAGAAATAACTTCAGATTTTCAATCCTACTAATCTTCTACGGATCAATTATTAAGATTACCGATACACTTTCTCAATTGAAAAAGTATTACGAAGATATAAGTATAAATTAAATCGGATACAAGAAAAGCATAACTGAGTAAAAAAATTATTAATTTAATCTAACAAATAAGAAGGGGTTCATCTTGAAACCCTAATCATATAGGTTTAGTTGTTCATGGCAACATACATTATAACAAAACATTAGAAAAACATACTCTAGAGAGAACAAGAGAAGGAATAATCCTGCCTTGAAACTCTGGTTCTTGACCCATGCCTTGACTGTCAGTGTTTCTGAATGAATAATAATGTGTGCAAGGGTCTCTATTTATCGCATGAGGTTACATAGGGTTTAAGAGAAGAAAACTGAGCTTTTTCCACCGATCCAACTTGAAAAATTAGCAAAACTGAAATTTTACCCGTGCAGGTGCACGTCGTGTGCGCATGACTGCCCGTATATGTGCATGGAGCGGTTTGGATAGTAGCAAAGTTTGACATTCTAATTCTATCGAATGATTATAAAGTGAATAAAAGTGACAAATGTAGTTACTACAAAATGGAAATAAAATTTGCACGATCATATGCCTATATGTAGACGACTTGGTCATAATTGGTTCAAAGATTCATGTTGTAAATTAAGAGAAATCATTGTTTATGAACAACATTAATAAGAAAGACCTAGGCAAAGTTGAAGTAATTCTTGCTATCAAGATTAGTAGATCAGAAAAGAGAAATATTTGGATTAATCTCACTATGTTGAGGAAATGTAATTATTTTGATTGTAAACCTGCAAGCGCACCTTATTATCCATGTGTAAAACTCTTCAAAGAACACCGGAAAAGGTGTTAGAAAATTATAATATGTGAACGTAATGGAAAGTCTAAGGTATACCACTGACTATATTAGACCCGACATCGCCTATGTCGCAGGACTCTTGTGCAAGTTTTCAAGTAGTCAGATTAAGGAGAATTTCCATGCTATTGAAAGAGTCATGAGGTGCCTTAAAAAGACTATGAATTTTGGGTTACATTATGAGAAATATCCTATTGTACTTGAATGGTACAAGATACAAAATAGGACATCCTTTATATGAGTCTTTAGCGACCAATGGCTACACATTGAGCATCACTCGATGAATTGTTTGTTGAAACAAATGATATTGACTCAGTCCACTATGGAATGTATCTGGGATGAGAACACTAGAGAAAACTAGTGAAGAAGCAAGTTGATAAGATTATTGCTAGTTGAGATCCCCCCGTGGGTAAAACCGTTGCAAGGAGTGTTAATTCATTGTGATAGTACTGCAACTATTACAAAATTGAGAATCGTTGCTACAATGGTAAGAGACGATAATTAAGGAACGAACAAATAAAGAATTGTAGAGCTAGATACTCTCGAAAGGAACAATTAAAGTAGATCATGTACGTACTGATGAAGCATTAGTTGTTCCTTTGACGAAAGGAATAACTAAGAAAATCCTAAACATATCCAATAGGATGAGACTGATGCCGAAAGTTCAAGAGTGATGGTAACCCGACCTAAATGACATGAAATCCAGAGAAATAGTTTTAATGGGTATTAACAAGTCATGAGTGATTGAACATGCTACGATAAAACTAAGAAAACATTATTCCTGCAGCGACAAAAGGATGTGATAATAGAAACTCTTAATGAGATCTATACTCTATGTTGAGTGGAGTACATAGCTACAAGAGTACTCTTGATAGACTCACCTATACGAATGTGGAACTAAGTTCGGCTCATATGGAATTCGGGGCAGAATACCTAGAGCGTTCGTTAAAACTAGGATAGATGTGTAGGGCCGTAAACGCACGAGCTTTTAGAATACACCTTACGAAAAGCTTTGTGTGTGGGTTCTATGTTGAAGATAGAGTTCAATGTTGTAAGCAACTCTTGTTAAATCAGAATATTATCCATTATGCAAAGGTTCAAGTTCTAGGTGACACCTTTGTTTATTAGCAACCTTATAGAAACGTTAGACGTTATTATTGAAATAATTTTTTTAAATTCAAGTGGGTGATTGTTGGAACATTGGTGTGAATGTGGAAGGAAATTGGAAGATCAAACACCAAGTAATAAGACTTTGAGCTAGTGTGATGTGAATTGAAAAAATGGAGAGTGGGTGTCCCACATAAAATAGAACACACATTAGTAGTGTTTAAATTGTGATGTTTAATTTTAAATACTTGATAATGATAAAAAATAATACTCATTACTATTTTTGTTTGAGGATATCACTTCTCATAAATTTAGCTTATGTTGATTGTAATAAGAATAAGAATTTAACTGAATTTCCTATCTTTCCATACTTCATTCATATCCAATGAGTTTGTTTTCTCCACTTTTGTGGATTTGTTTCTTTTTTTTATCTGATCCACAAGTGTTGTTGAACTTATTTGTGGTTAAGTTTCCTTTTGATCTTATCCATTAGAGTAACTGTTGTCGAAGTTTTAGCTAAAACAGTTACAAAATCTCTATATAATTAAAGGACTCCACTTAGTTCAAAAATCACACCAAAGAGTTCTATTGAGTTGTCGAGAACTCTTTCTTTCTTCTCCCTCCATCTTTTGTTAACGATTTATTCTTCTTCTCTTCTCATTTTTTATTTCCATTCGGAATTAAGAGTGTTCTTAAGACCTTAGTCCATATTCGGTATAATTTCCCTTCGGAATTAAGAAAGGTCTTGAGAACATAGTCCCTTCGATAATATATGTCCCTTCAGAATAAAGAGTACTTTTAAGAATATAATCCCTTTTTGGAATAATAATGTCCTATCGAAATTAAGAATTATCTTAACAGTGTATAAATATTCTTTCAATTTTTTCCTACTTGAGGTGTGATCATAGTTTCATATTGATATTTTGGAGAACTTAAATGTTAGAATGGTGGTAACACCATATTTGAGTGGTTCTAGCACCATTATAGAGTCACAATACTATATTAAAGTGGTTTTAGTATTAAAGAGTGGTCTTACTACCATATTGGGCAATGCCACGAAACGTCTAAAACAGAGTGACCTGGTCGTGACTCAACCTAGTAACAACTTCGGTAGATATTTGTTTTTCAAAATAGAGTTTGGAAATCCAAATACAACAGTTTGGAAATCCAAGAGGAACAGTGGTGCACCATTCGTATGAACATGATGCACTTTTCACACTACAATTATGCAGATTTGGTGAAGATATGTCGCAAAGCAGTTGAGCAAAGTTGTGGTCAGTTAAAAACTATTGATATTGAGTATTTTGGAACCGATGATCTTCTTGAATACTTAGTTGATCGAAATTTAACTTTAAAAGTTTTTTCGAAATATATATATATATATATATATATATATCAAGTGAGAGGCTTTTTATTGTGAGAGATGAGAGGGTTAGATCCTGACCATTAGATTAATCTTTTATTATGTTCTTTAATTTTTAATCACCACATAAAATTCAACTTTGTTTCCTTTCCTTCTTCGTCTTTTTCCTTTCTTCATTGCCTTTTCCAGTTCTTGCCAAAACTTGCCCATGGAATCAATTCAATTTTTTTTTCTCTCTGAAACAAAGAATCAATTCATTTTTTTTCCTACTCAATTCAATTCAATTGAGTAAATTAAAAAACAGACTGTAAAATCGAAAGAAAATATAAGACTGTAATTTATATTTGTCCTATGCAAAAGCGACGATGACACGGACAGATGACGATGATGAGTTTTGTGAGGTCGGAGGCTACGACGACGTAAACGTTATGCAAAGGCGAAGACGTGGTTCTGCGACATCTTACACCAACGTTTTTGCAATTCTTGATTGAATTCTCCTCCTCGCCGCGTTTTTGGGTTGATTTTTTGTTTCTAATCAATATACTGTGTTTCTTCTTTTCTTTTCTATTTTTACTAGAAAAACCATCACAGATAAAAAATAGGTTATTTGGTCCCTTAATTAATTTCCCGTTTTTATTTTGGTCCCATAATTAATAAAAACTCATGTTTTAATCCCTCGAGTTTGCCTCCGACGGTCAAATAATTCTTTGGCTATTAAGTTTAACCCCAAATGTATATGGTGGACCAACTTTAAGAGTGATCCTATAGACCTTATTAATTATTTTTAATTTAAACTGTTTGATATGTTTTTTCCAAAAAGATGATCATTGAATTATGCATGTCTATTGTAACCTACAGTGTACCAACAACAACTAACTTTTTTCTTTCTTTCCTTATCTTCTACCTTACTAATCTTCATCATCTTCAACTCACATTCATCATCATTCATAAAAAAAAAATATTCAAAAACAAGACCTATCAACAACAACATCACATAATGTAATCACCAAAATTCATATCACTGAATTGCATCTTCACAAACATTTTCTGGCAACAATCCTACTGTACACGCACAAATGCACTCTCTTCCCTTCCCCAAATTCAACATCTTGTTGACTTTTAAATTGTGATTTGAGCGAACGAGTTTAACTTAACGAGCCGAACCAAACTGTTCGTGAATTTGAAACAAGTCGAGTTCGAGTCGAGTTTCAATCCGAATCATTTCTTATCGAGTTGAATCGAGCTGAAGCTAGTTTCACTCGACTCGACTCATTTCAAACCCTAGGCCCAAAATTAAAATCTAACATAAAATACTCCATAAAATTGAAAAAGTGGTATTTTTTTTATAATGATTTAAATGCGGTCAATCCACTTATTTTTTCTGAGTAAAGCGGTCAATCCACTTTTTAATAGGTGTGTCTTTAATAATTTTATTGGAAAGATAATCAAAAAAAAATAAGAGCGATATTTTCTAATCCTAGAGTTTCACTTTTCGTAATAATTTCGCTTTAAAAAAAACACACACACACACATATATATATATAGAAGAGAATGTTATATTGTAATACAGAGCTCAAATAAAATGGTGACGGAAAGCACAAGACATCCAAATTGGATTGAGCTTCCTAGAGACATAACAAAAAACATTCTCCAAAGGCTTGGCACTATTGAAATAATCACAAGTGCATGCCAAGTTTGCCCTTTATGGTGGAATATATGCAAGGATCCTCTCATGTGGCGCACCATTCGTATGTCCATGATGCAGTTTTCATGCTACAGCTATGCAGATTTGGTGAAGATATGTCGCAAAGCAGTTGAGCGAAGTCGTGGTCAGCTAGAAACTATCGATATTGAGTATTTTGGAACAGATGATCTTCTTCAATACATAGTTGATCGGTAATGAACTTCAAAAGTTTTTAAAATATGGAGAATGCTAAACAGTGCCCTCAGGGTATTGGTTAAGCAATTTTTATATTTCTCTAAATAAAATGCATTATTTTAATACAACGTCAATCCGTTTAAATACAACGTCCATAAACTTAAGAGAGATAATGCATTATTTTTAAACTCTTAGTAGCAGTTATCAAATCACAATTTAAAACTATGTCATGAGTTTTATTTACGTGTTTTTTTATTTTAATTTTTACAGAGCAATTCACCTGCGGCATATTCGCCTTGTAGACTGTGATAGCCTCTCAGATGAAGGATTCATTGAAGCTATAAAGAAACTTCCACAATTAGAGGAGCTTGACATTTCCTATAACTACTACCTATCGAAGGATTCTTTTGAAACTGTTGGATATTGCTGCCCTCTTCTAAAATCATTGAAATATGGCTGGATCATTCTGACTAAAGAGGAAAGTATCAAGAGGAGAGAAATGATATTTGCTATCGCAAAAACAATGCCTGGATTACGTAATCTTAAAATTTCTGGAGAAGTGCTCTCTTCTGAT
Organism: Medicago arabica; assembly: GCA_946800305.1. NCBI lineage: Eukaryota > Viridiplantae > Streptophyta > Magnoliopsida > Fabales > Fabaceae > Medicago > Medicago arabica. The sequence continues at coordinate 18,749,180 of OX326965.1, read as the reverse complement.
GGTATTCTTGCCATTCTTGATGGATGTCCTCTTCTGGAATCTCTTGATTTGCGAGGCTCTTATGGTTTCTTTTTGAAAAAAAGTTTGTGGAAAAGGTGTCATGAGAAGATCAAAGACTGTAGACTTCCATTACAATTAGAAAACTATTATTCTGACTAGCATAATGTGCTCGTCTTTCCGCTTCTATTTGTAAGGAACAATAAAATGTTAAAGAATAATCAAGTGAAGTGAATGGTAAAATCGAAAGAAAAATTATCACACCAAAACACTATTTTTTTAGAAGGTCGGAATAAAGGATTTTCACAACATCCGAGATTATTCTTATTCTTGTGGATTATTTCTCTTATTCTTGTGCATTTCTCCTTAAATAAAAATGATAAAAATAATAAAATATTTTAAATGAATAGATAAAATTGAGAAGTAAACATTAACCTATTTGAGTGAGAGCTATCCTGCAAATAAGTTTATGAATAATTTTACTCACTACCGAATTTTGTGAGGCAATATGAGAGTTCATTGACTCGGTTCAACCTAATGAAAAATTAATTCTAATACAAATATTCATGCACTTACTATGTAATCAGAGCTATCGAGTTTGAGTTTAGGTATTATAGTGATAGGAGCATTAGCAAGGCAATCGTAAAATGATCACAACCGATTGTAAAATTACAACTTTGATGTCATGTAAATTACTGATGTACTAATGCTGACATGCCTTTACATACATCAAAACTGTTGTCACATTCTTTAATGCTCACATGTTATCATATCTTCGTATGCTTTGGATGTCTTCACATGATACTACTTGTCTCACATGTTAAATGTAAGTGACAATACATATAAAAGAAGGAAGACAACTACAATCTTATAAAGAACATTCGTACTGCATCCGGAAGAAGAGAAGCGTGAACCAAGAGATCATGGTTGGAATAAACACCGACCTTAACCATGAAATCAGCTCTTTGATTGCCTTTATAGGGAGTGTGGATGATGCAGAAGAGGCACTTCTCGCGTAAAATGTCTTTGATGTCTTGAATCAACAACGTACATGCTTATGAAAACTGTTAGATAGCGAGTCGATAAGATTGAGACGGGTGAAGGAGTTGATGCAACAACATTGAATAATCGAGACACATCTCCTTAGCAAGAGCCTTCGATGAATGCCATAAAGTTCAGCTTGGAGGATGTCAGTTGAACGCTCATAATATAATGAAATTGAAAAACCAACACGCATGCACTCAATAGAGCTTCAACATAAATCCCAAACAACATACTTTTGGAGAAATTCACATTAAGACCAGATATTAGTTCAAACCATCTAAGAATGGCTTTCATAGACCACAAATTTTCTACAAAAGCTTCTCCAATAAATAGTGTTGTCTGTATATTGCAAATGAGAGACAATAACTTCCAACTTAGTAGCACGAAATCCTTTAAAGTAACCCAACTCCACATTGAAGAATGAAGACCTCAAACCCTCCTTGACCAATAGGAACAAAAAAAGGAGCCACTGATATCCTTGCTTATGCCCCATATTAATCTCGCCTACTATGTAGAACTACCAACCATTAAATAAAATTGAACCTCCTTAGCAAGTGTTCTAAAAAAATCCAAACTAACTGAGTTATATGCCTTTTCAAAATTCACCTTTAAAATTAGACACCCGTAAAATTAATTGTGATAGAAACAATAAACTTCTTGATAATGTAACTTCCATTAAGATTGATAGATTAGTGTATGTAGTAGCACATAAATGTACAACGGTTAAGCCAAATCAACGAGAATCAATATTGTTTCAATCAACTATGTTTCCTACAACAAGTATATTTATATTAAGTGCATCGTTGAGGATTGCATAGGAAACATCGTTGAATTCTCCATTTTCGCTCATGCACATTGCACAAGAAACGTCGTTCGAGAGTTCAAAGTTTTACAATAGATCAAGGACCTTAAGGCCAATTCAACTGCATCCTTGTCCGTCGTCCTCTTTAATTTTCACTTGTGATCATTCCACAACTAGTTGTTCAATCTTTTCTGTTTGATGAGCATCAAACAGAAAAGAAGAAAAAGAGATACAATAATGCCTCAGAAAACTTTGATTGTCTTAAAGAACTGCATCAAGATGACAAAGAAAAATAAGATTGAATAAAGAACTTTGATGCTCATCTATATTTGATAATTTATATGAAATGTCATGAATACTTTTTTCTGTAAGACGAACATGTGCTCGTCTATCTGTAATTTTTATTTGTATTATACTTATTTAAATCAATTTGGTTATTTTAATTTATATTACGTATAAGGTTTAGGAAAATTTGATTTAAAAAAGTTTGACTCAAATTTGTAGTTAGTCATTTAGTTTCTTAAATGTTGGTGCAAATTTCAATGTAAATTTTGAAGATCATTGAATTGTTAAAGGTACAAAGATACTCCATGTATTTGTAGAACCCATTTATAATTAACGGATTTATGATTAAGATGTTCTGACACTAAATTATGTATGTTGAAGAATGAAGATATGGTTAAAAATAATTTGCATCACCTTTATTAGTAGTGTATATGACCTCATTTAATTGTTCGTGAATTTTATGAATTTGTTTTTGAAAATATATTTGCATAATTTGACTGAGATAATATAATATTTTTAAAAATGTTAATTATATATTTTAAAATTTTAAACTTACAAAATACAATTTTTATAAATTTTAATAGACCTCCTTTAATTTTTTATAATATAAGTTTTTATTTTGAGTGGAATAATATTATATTATATTATATTATATTATAAAGATGTTTTATACATTAATTTTATCATTTAGATTCAGAATTTTCCCCTTTAAAGTGCATACAAGAAGTAGCTCGCAAGGGTGTAACCACGCCGCCGTTGGTATGATGCCCATCTCCAACTGATTACGGTTAGCAACCTTTCTACGGTTAGTTAATTGCTTTTTAATTGGAGTTTTCATCATATTACAATCTTTAATATTGGTCATCGATGTTCACTTTGTGTCATTCGATATCAATATTTCTAGCTAGTTACTTTATTAACAAGAGATGAGATGTACAGAGAGAAGCGGCGGCCATGGCACCGCTCAGGCCAGTCGCACCGGTCCTTTTCACCGGAAATGAGGTACAATAAGGTGAGGAGGGTTCCAAGCAGGGTGCCACAAACAGGGGGATATGGGAGATTGGCAGGATGTGAAACTGACGCCGGAAAGCTCTAGGATAGGTTGATTGAGGTCATGACAGGCAGCGGGGGAGAAAGCGGCATGGAGATGGGAGGGGTAAGTCAAGGTATCGGGGTTCATCGCGGGACGGCAATTGGTCAAGAGAACAAATCAGTGGTGCAAGCCGAGAGTTCATATATGATCACCCCCACTCTAGGGATGTGCGATCGCGTTTTGAGGTAGAAGGGTGGGCGCGGTCGATGCTGCAACTTCTTCGCAGAGATCACGCGAAGAAAAGGATGGTGGATCAGATGCTCCTTTTGGTTCCGGGTTCAAAAGTTTTGTCACTTTCTATTTTACAAACTTCCCGGCAAAAAATTTCCCATTTTTACTTGAGAAAAATTTCGAAGTATGTGGAATTTTGGATAATGTGTATGTTGCTCTAAAGCGTAATGTCAATGGTAATATGTATGGTGTTGTGAGATTTTCCAAGGTTGGGGATGTAAAAAAGTTGTTGTATACTCTTAATGATATTTGTTTTAGTGAATTGCGTATTTGGGCAAAGGTAGCAAGATTTTATAGGACAGTTAAGAAAGAGGGGGGAGGGGGACAAGTGAGAGAGGAGGAAGAATGGTATGGATGGTTGGAGGTAGGAATGAGGAAGAAAAAAAATATTTCATATGGGGAGCATCGAGACGTATGCACGGGGGAGGGAGAAAAAATGTGAGGATGGGAAGTCGGGGTGAAGATAACGGAAGAAATGAGGTGGGGGTGGTGAGGGAGAAGGAGGTTGAGGGGGAGGGAGTTTGGTTGGGAGCGGCGGTGGTGAGTTTGGGGGCGGTGAAGGGGAAAAAGGGGGATGGTGGGAAGGTGGTAGTGGTGCAAGAGAAACAATGTGTATTAGAGGTGACTGAGGGTGATAATGTTGAAGTTGGTAGTGGTAGTATTGTTTTAAATTCCGAGCAAGAAGTTCATGCGTATGTATAGGTCGAATATGGATAATTTGAAGTGGGAAGGGGAGGGGATGGTAGTGATGGTGATTAACAGTGAGCATGTACTGTTGTTACAAGAAAGAATAGAAAATGTTGGGTTCAAAAAATTAGATATTATTCAGGAGCAGATAAAGTGTTTATTCACAGTTTGTCAGAGGAGGATGTAATATCTATTATTGATGGGGAAAATTAGTTATTTAATCATTTCTTCTCATCATTTTTAAGGTGGAACAAGGAGATTGTGCCCTTTCAGAGAGGTGCTTGGTTGTGGTTATATGGTATACCATTGCATGCATGTAATGAGAATTTTTTTAAACTTTATGTGTTGGATTGTGGTCGTTATTTCCGAACGGATACTTGCTCGTTGGACAAAGAAAGCTTTGATTATGCTCGTGTTTTGATAGTAGCCTCTTCTCTGGAGGTACTTAATGTTGTTGACAAAATGTTGGTTGATGGTGTAATGGTTGAGGTCAAGATGATCGAGGAATGAGGTTTCAATATAGATGACGATGCGAGTTTGTTTAAGGAGGATAAGGATACGCAGGGTTCGGAATGGAACACTTAGAAGACAACGGTGACCATGAACATAATAACAATGTAAATGTGTTGGTCGAGAAACTAGTAGATGAGTTGGCTCATGAGGAGGTTGAGATGAATGAGCTTCCTAAAGTGCACTTTGTCGCAGGCCATGCAGAAGAGGAAGAAGTTCAAGGAAGCTCTAATGAATTACTAACGTTGCCCATTCTATGCCGTGTAAGGATACGGTTTTTGAACAAAATAATAGTGTTTCTGAGAATGTTATTATGAAGAAGTATGTTGAAGTTGCGGTTTCTAGAAGCCCTCAAGAGTCAACAGCGGTTAGTCCACAAGTTGGTAGTTCAGGGGAAACAGTGGCTTACAATTGTACTCCAATTCAACGAAATTGTAATTTATCTTGTCCTCCAAGTGGAGCGCGTTCTATTGTGTTTGGTCCATGGAGCATAGAGTGGCTTAATGATCATAATCACGGTGATACAAGTGTTATTTTTTCTACAAAAAAGAAGATTAAGAAGCGAAGCAAGTCATAAAGAGATCATAGTAAAGATTTTGTTCAAGGGCCCAAAAAAAACAAGTGGGTTACTTCGTCATACAATGAAAAATTTGAAAAAGGTGGCTCGTTTACCAAGTAAGGATCGTAAAGAGGTCCTTAAGATTCTGAAGAAGAAGAAAAGGTTAGAAGGCACGGTGGTAGGAGTAGAGTTAACAAATCAGTTGAGGTGGTCAATCAAGCTTCTTCATATTCTGGTTCCTCTTAGGCGTCTATTAATAAGGATTGGGAACATTGGGTGGTTATGTATGGGAATGAGAAGGTGGCGGTGGAGGATGTGTGGGGGATTGGGTAAGCTATAAGTGTCAAGTTTAATGGGGATAATGCAAATATGTTTAATGTGTTGTCTATATAGGGGAGAGGGAAGAAGTTGAAAATTATGATAGAGGGAGAGTGGTGGTGGGGTTGGTAAGGGGTTTAAGGGTGCAAAATGAAGATTTTATCTTGGAATGTTAGGGGTTTGGGTGGGTTAGAGAAGAGGAAGGAAGTTAGGAAACTGATTGGTGAGAAGAATATGTGCATTATGTGTATTCAGGAAACTAAGTTGGATGTGTGAGATGATTTCTTATGATGATTCGTTGTGGGTTAATTCGCCTCATGATTACTCCTTTCGCCCCTCAGCTGGGGCATCGGGGGGTTTGTTGGTTATGTGGGATACAATGGAAGTGGAGGTATTGTCTTTAATTAGTTTAAATTATGTGTTGATGATTCACGGCAGGTTTATCAAATCAAATGAGGAGTTCTATTATTCAAAATGTATGCTTCTTGCGACAATAATGCAAAGCAGATGTTATGGGATTCTTTAATGGGTCAATTACAACTGTTGGATGGGAAGAAGATTTGTGTCTGCGGGGTTTTTAATGTTGTTCATTGTGAAGAGGAAAGACGGTTTATGAGACAAGGTTTCAGGTATTTTAATCATTCTCCCTTTAATTAGTTTATAGAAGATAATGGTTTAGTTGATTTACCATTGTGTGGTCGACATCTTACTTGATAAAAAGTGATTGTCTTTCTATGATCCGGATTGATAGGTTTCTGCTTTCTGAGGCATGGTGTTTGATCTGCTCTAACTCTTTGCAGATTGCTTAGTTGAGGAGAGACTGTCAGATCATTGTCCTTTGTTGTCAGTGGATGAGGAAAATTGGGATCATCTCCCCTTGAGGATGCTGAAGTGTTGGCTAGATATGCCTGACTATAAGCAGTTTGTCATTGGTAAATGGAAATCCATGCATATAGATGGGTGGGGAGGATTTGTTCTGAAATAAAAATTAAAAATGATCAAGATGGCTTTAAAAGATTGGCATCTGGATGGCAATTGGACCCAGGTCTGATGGGTACCTGCAAAAAATACCCACAATGGGTAGGGTCAAACCCCGCTTTCATGGGTATGGGCGCGGGTCCGGGTAATACCCACAAATTTAAATGGATAGAGGCACGGGTAAGGGTACTATACTGCCCAGCCCCGCAACCCCACATATACATATTTATATAATATCATAAATAATTTATTTATTTTTGGTGTATAATTAATTAATTTATTTAGCGATTTAAACTTAAACATAAACTTAAACCAAAAAACTACTTAATACAATAACAACTTTGTCATGCCCCAATTTTTTACCTAAGGTCCCACTGACACATGTTCTCTACCCGGAATATTCTTTGAATTTTCAGATAAAATTTCAGCATAAAGGTATTTTAAAATACCTCTTTTTTTTTGTTACGATTCGGGTCCTCTTCTCTCTTTTTATTTTTTATTTGTTATTTACTTTTAATTTCCATCTTTTATTTAAATTTTTTCACAGCCAATTAACACGCACAAGTTCACCACACAACCTGCAGCAAAAAAAATAGAATCGCACAACAGTCCAATCCGAACAAAATTCAACCAATCCAAAAACCAAGCCAATTTTTTCCGAACTAGTACAACATAACCACAACCCAAACATTACAAACACCGTCAAGACCTCAAAATCTCAACAGAGTCGCAAATCAAACCGTAACCCTTACACCAAAATAGTCACAACCCACATAACAATTCCAATCAATCACCAAATTCGTACATCACGAACTCCAACCTCACAAACATCACGGATCCAGCATTGAATACATCACCAATAAATATCAACACGAAATTGAAGCAATACAAAGCCATCTGAGTCCGATTCACGAACAAAAGGAAAAGGTAGTCGCTTTATTTTAGATTTGGAATTTTAGAGTAGGTATTTGATTTTTTTTTGTGTTTAGAATTGGGAAGAGGGTGAGAAAGTAGGTAAGAAGCTGGAAAAAAAAAGTAAAAAGGACACTTTTCTCTCCGACGCAACGGCGTCGCAGCACCTGGCTGACGACCACCGTGCCGGATGTAACACCCCAATTTTTATTATTAATTGTTAGTATTATTAATAGATAATATTAATATTATTATCGGGTAAAAGTAGTATTATTGTTATTATTATCATTGAGGATTGATATTATTAAATTAAATCCTTTGTGGTTATAGGTGTTACGAATAATGAGGAAGTAAGGAGGAGTTAACTAGTCGAGTGAATAATGTGAAAAAAACAATTTTTAAGGAGAAAATAGTGTGTCATTGTTGATATTTTAGGGAGTTTTGGTGGTTATTAATATTTTGTGTGAATTTAAATTATAAAGAAAGGATTGATATAATAAATAATAAAGATAAGAGGTAAGAAACAGAAGTAATAAAATAAGTGGGGAGGAGGGAGTAAATTATGATAGGTGGGGGGGAGAAAAGTAATAATAATAAGAATTTAACCTAGTTTCCTAGTATAAATAGAGGAATAGAAATTCATAAAACATTATTGTTGAACGTTTGAACCAGAGAGAAGTATAGTGGAAAGGAGCCAAACCCTAACTAAGGAGAATTGAACCAAAAGCTGTGTTACCAGAGAATTCGAGGTAAGGGGGAGAATCTTTGCACTTTAGGGTATCTTAATCTATGATGGGAGGGTTGTCTTAAATTTTAATACATTGTTGTTGTTATGATGTGAATTTTGATAAGAGAATGGCGATAAAGGAATTGAAAGATGAAGTTGAAATTGACAATCGAGGAAAACTAGTTTAGGTTTTTGAATTGATTTTTAGTTTTAAAAAGAGTGGATAATCAGGTAGGTTAACGAAATATTAGTGTTTGAATGATAGGGTAGTCATGGAGTGAAGATTAGGGTTGAGTTTGGCGAGTTTAGGGTCGAAAACAGAGTTAGGAAAGGTCCCTTAAGGCTAAATCGCATATGTGAAATCGCATAAAATCTGTGATTTCTGTAACCGAAACAAACAAATAAAAACTGGCACTTTTCTGTTTAGTATTAGGTTTCTGTGTCTTCATGAAAGTTTTAGATATGAATGTTAGCTTTAATTGGGCGTTGGTTTGACCTCATTCCAATGTCTATAACTCAAGATATAGTCAACATACTACACATAGGTCAGCATGGTCGTACTCTATTCTGAGGCTTAGAAAATCCAACTTTCGACTCTTTTATGTTCTGAAATAGGTTTTGATGTAAACATTAAAGTTGTAGATATGGACGTCAGATTTAATGTGGATTTTGAGTGACTTCAATAAGACGTCTAAAACTTGATTTATGATCAAAACACTACACATAGATCAGCAAGGTCGTGCACTCTACCTAGGTTTAGGAAAACCAACCTTTGCACCCCTCTCTGTATTGAATTGGATTTAGGTTCCTTCATGAAAGTTTTATGGGTGTTATCTTTATTTTAGCTTTGGTTTGACCTCATTCATACATTCCTAAGTTGAGTTGTGATTAAAATGTCGCACGTGGGTCATGCTGTATTTTTCATGAAAGTCCAGCACCACCGTTGTAATGACTCTAAACCATCCATGATAGTATTAGTGATTTTAAGAAATCTGTTAACGTTTAAAGTAAAAGTGAGGATCCTTAAGCTTTCAATCAAAATGAGGGAGTGTGATCAGGCGTAAATAGAAGTGATTACCTCGAGATAATAGCAAGTCTAAATCATAAATCGGTGATAGTGATCTAAGTGAATTTAATGATGTTAAAAGATGACTTGATAATAGGACGTGAAAAATAATGAGCTTAAGAGTATTGATAATTGGAGAGTGAGATATACAAGGTAATTAAATAACTTATGGCGAATGTCATTAGGAACGTTTAAAGTGTAAAAACAAATAAAGGTTATAGTGTAGTCGAGTTAGATGGTCGTAGGCGAGATGTAAAGAAAGATAGGGAGTTGTGAATTAGGTAATGAAAGACAATAGTAATGATAATAGATATGAAACATAGGGGAAACAATTAGAGAGAGAAAGATGAGTAGGAAAGCGGATAAGCGGAAATAGTTATGATGTTTAGCGATAATAATAATAACCGGTATCGAGAGAATAAAATCTCGAGTTATAATGTAGCCTTAGTGAGGAAAGTTTCTGAAGTCGAAGGTACAGATAAAGTGAGATAATAACTTTAAATTAGGATTAATTTAAGATTAGGAGAATAGTCGATGTATAGATGACGACGAAGATGAGAACAAGGTAATAAGATATAAAGTCGTTTTAAATGAGAAGAATAATTACGAAAGAGTTAATGACGATGGTGGGGAAGAACCTAGTTGTATAGAGAAGAGACATTATATGTAATGATAATAAATTAGAATACATCTTGAGAATAAGAATGTGTAATAGGTTATGCTATCTGAAGTAAAGTATATAGAGAACCTAGAATAGATGATGGGATAGAGTATCTCTGTAAAATGAATGATAAAATAAAATAGAGCGATGTTGATGTAGAAATGAGTCACGTGTAAGGGTTGAATTAATGAAGAGAATAAGTGGTGATATAAACGGTCGATAGAGAGTGTCGATGATTAATATTATATATATATATATATATATATATATATATATATATATGATTAAATAAATAAGATGAGAGTGATGATGATTAAATTATGATGAAGATGAGGATGACAATATTTATATTTTAGTGGTGATGAGGATGATGATAACTATATCATTATGATGATGAGAGTGATGATGCTTGTCTATGATGATGAGAGTGATATATATAACGATGACAAGAGTGATATATGATGATGATGAGTATGTTGACGATTTGTGTGCTTGCATTTAGAGTCGTGCATTTTAGTGAGAGTCTTGCATTAATATGTGAATTATTTGAATATGTGTATACTTGTGTTACTTGTCGAATTTATTTCTATACATTCATATAGAGTCTAAGACTAATGGAGTGCATGACTGATGGAGAAGTCCACTAACATATCTCTGGAAAACTATGATGAGAAAAGTTCAGTAACATAACTCTGGCAAAGTGATGAGTAGGAGTGGTACCACAATCATATAGGTCGTTAGGAGAGTCCATATGCATATATATTATTATTTTGTATTGGGTGTTTGAGTGTGAAGATGATGTGCTGCTGTGATATGTGAAATGAAGAGATTATACATAGTAACTGCTGAGAGTGATGAGATAGTGGAGACTATATTCTTTTGATATTTATTTAATGTGCATGTTTTCCCTAATAATATGTTATGGCTGGATTTCTCACCCTTTTCTTATTGTTGTATTTATGGTGTCTATACCTGTGGGGTACAGATACTTAGGACGAAGAGATCTAGTTGCGGGACGCCTAGCAGGATACGACGGGAATTGTCTTCCGTCAATTTTATTTTAGCAATATATTAATGATTAGATATATAGTTGAATACGAGCTCTGATATGTAACACCATGGGTTGGGGTTAACGTTTAAATTAATTTGATTTTGAGTTTGAATCTTGGAACTAATATTATTTCAATTTATGATCTTGAATGACAATGATTAGATTTATTAATGAGAATAGTGAAATGTTTTCGTTGCTGAAATTATTAAATAGAAAGAAAATTATATTATTTTTGTGATATAAAGTCGAGTTGTGTAACATCCTTATTATTAAATATATTATTATTATTTAATATTTATCGACGGAATTAGGGTGTTACACCGGAAGTACTTCGACCACCTTTTTCACATCGGAGAAGAAGAATAGAATTAGGAGAGAGAGAGAGAAGAGGGAATTAGAGAGAGAATGGAGAGCAGAGAGAGAAGAGAAAAATAAATAAAAATGAAAGATTTTATTTATATATAGGCCCGGGCGCTCGAATCCAATGTGAAAGGGTGCATGACATATCATGCACCCACGCACCCCTGCTTTCCTGATTTCCATCTAGTGGCTTGAATGGCTTCCCTCCTTGATCAAATCAAGGCCATATGACAAACAAATTCTTTTGCCACTTTGGCTTTCTATTTCCTAAAACTTTTTTTCAAAATTAATAAAAAAATACAAAATAAATCAAACGACAATTTTTACCCCGAACTACGAGGTTTTGATCACTCACGGGTACGTAGGCAAAGGACCTAGTTCTTCCAAATCATAAAAAATGTAAATAAAAATGTTCTTTGTCCTTTTTATCACTTTAACTCCATTTTAAAAGCAAGTAAGTTATAGCACGAAAAATAAGTAAAATCAAGAGTATCTCGTAGAGTACTACGAATATTTAGGGTGCTAACACCTTCCCTAAATATAACTAACCCCCGAACCCTAAATCTTTTCAAAAATGGTCTATTTTAAACTTTTTCCCTTTTCTTTAAAAAATTAAAATTTCAAGTCGTGAAATAAATTAGTGAGTCAAATGCTAATTAAATAGTTATGATCTCCAAAAAATGATGCGACAGAAATGACGACTTCACTGGGGACCCACCTAAGAGGCTTGAGCCTAACTTGGTTTTTATTTAAATTTTGTGCTATAACTTGCTTAAAAATAAAAACAAAAATAAAAGATGGAAATACATGTTCTCCTTTCTTCTTTCTTAACGTGAGTGGTGAGATAAGTCCGAGCCTAGACTTGAGGGAACATAAGATAGCACGATGGTATAATCATAGTCTCATACCAAGAGTACTCTTCAGTTTTGGCACATGTGATATAACCCCACTCCATGGAGGTTCCTTGAAAGTAATGTTATGTCAACGTGAGTACTCATGTTCGGCATTATTATTTTTGAGTGCCTACAAAGTTGAGAACCTTTAGACTTACCTTTAACCCATCTTAGCCTTTTAGGGTGTAGTGCGGTGGCTAATCAAGAGTAGTCTTGAGTTGGTTATTACGTGATACTACACTCAAACGAGACTTTCTTTTGGATGTTATAGGACCGGGAGTAGTCCTGTAATCCGATAAAGTTCAAAAGTGGTTGTAGACTTTGAGAACTTGGTAGAGCCCATGATACAGGTACATATGAAACCATAGTCCTTACCAAATGGCGTGTTTACCTTTGACTCCATCATTGTGGACTAAAACCTCACCGTATCTTCACTGTTTTTGTAGCATAATCATGCATACATGCATTCATTCATAAACAAACTTTTTTCTCATTAATATCGAAAGACTTAAATAGGTTTTTTATAAACATCAGAGGTATGGACCTTGTAAAGAGGACCGCCAAGAAATACATCTTCAAAAGTCTTAACTAGACCTGAGCTTTTGTTGGGGTCTTTTTTTTCCTTACTTTGCTTTTGCTCTTAAGGGAACTGTTCGTAATATTTCAAAGTTATCAAATGAAACAATGTTTCCTTATGATGTCTACAATTGCTTTGACAAGTCCTTCGATAAATAAAAAATTGTCCATTTTTGCAAAAACATCATGCATCACGTTGCATTTCATAGTTTCAAGTCCGAGTCTCACAAAGTTTTCTTTTCCATAAAAGGTCAACCCGTTTCAAAAGTGACCCGACAACATAATCTGAAACTGACTCGCATATACAACACTCGGGACCTCCAGCTACTATGACCTACTCAGCACATGTGGTTTATGCTATCCCACAAAATACCGGACACATCTTCCATTCAGGGAGTGTGGGGGCCTATGATAGAGTGGATGACCTATAGGAGAAGTATGATGACATGTACCGTGAAATGAAAGCTCTATATGGGAAAGAAATATTCGGGAAAGATACTTATGATCTCTGTTTGGTACCAAATGTCCAGATACCTCACAAATTCAAGGTCCCAAACTTCGAGAAATACAAAGGGACTTCCTGCCCAAAGGACCATCTAACAATGTATGTGAGAAAGACGTCCACACATGCCAATGACCATCAGGTCCTTATCCATTACCCAACCGGTTCTCCTTGACCCAAGCCCATATGCGCCCCTGTTGGTTTTAAGCCCATTTTCAGCTTTTTCTTTATTTTGCACCCCCACCTTATGATTGGACCCTCTGCATTTCATTTCACTTACTTTCATGCATTTTATTTTTTGTTTGCATTTTATTTTCGTATTTTTTATTTCCTCATAAGTTTAGGTTTATTATTCCACATATTACATATTTATTTTCCGTCATTTATTATTATTGCAGACTTAGAATGTGACTAGGCCAATGTACAATATAAATGAGAAAAAGTGTGTGTGTGTCCTTTTATTTTTTTTATGCTTTGTATATATTTAAATTAGGTTAGATTTTGTAGGCCAACGTCACTACAAAATTCTCACGCTTTTATTTTATTGCTACGTTAGTTTATTTTTAGGTTTCACTCATTATTTGAAAACAACAAAAACATGCAAATAGTGCAAAACTCACAAAAAATATTTTCATAATAAACCTTGACCCAAAATCAAGTGATTCATTTTTATTTTTTATTCTTTCTTAATCAAATTGCAATCAACCCTAATTCTACTTTGAGTCTTTTTCTCTTAAAATTAAAAATACAAACAAATACTCATTTGCCACTTGGCTTTTTATTTTAAAACTTTTCAAAAACTAATAAAAAACACAAAACAAATCAAACGTCATTTTTTATCCCGAACTACGAGGTTTTGATCCCTCACGGGTACACGTAGGCAAAAAAGTTGTCCTTCCAAATCAACTAAAATCAATTTTCTTTTTCTTTTTAACTCACCATTCAATTATGTTTTCTTTTCTTTAAAAGCAAGTAAGTTATAGCACATAAAGTGAATAAAATCAAGAGGTTCCCATAGAATACTATGGATATTTAGGGTGCTAACACCTTTCCTAAATATAACTAACCCCCGAACCATAAATCTTTTAAAATGTGGTAATTTAGAACTTTTTTCCCTTTCTTTTGAAAAATTAAAAGTTCAGTCGTGAAATAAAATTAGTGAGTTAATTCTAATTAAATAGCTATGATCTCCGAAAAATGACGCGACAAACTTTATCACGCCGGTGTACAATTTTTTAGGGATATTTTGGATGTTTTTCATTTTACTAAATACTATGATTCGTACTATTTTATGGGTTAATTTTAAAAAAATTGGACCATAGTTTTATTTCAATTGTGATGTTTTTATTGTCTTTTCATAGTTAAAGTGCAGGTAATGGGTGCGGGTTTGGGGAAGGGCCCTACAGCTGCTGCCCACGAGGGTACGGGCAAGGGTACGGGTAATTTTTACAAATGCGGGTATGGGGAAAGGCACTATAATACCCTACCCATAGGGTACCCATTGTCATCCCTATTTTTCATTATAATAATGTTCCAGGTAAGATAGACTCTCTCAAAGTTCGTTTATCAGTCTTGGATAGTAAAGAGGAAGACGAGGTGTTGACTGTTGATGAGGTTACAGAATTACATGGTACATTGGACATCCATTCTTTGTCTCGTGTTAATACTAACATTTGTTGGCAGCAATCTATACTTCTTTATCTTAGAGAAAGTGATGCAAATTCCAAGTATTTTCACTCAGTTTTATAAATTTGTCATAGAAAGAATACTTTATCTTCGTTAATGGCGGATGCTTTGAGGGGGAAAGGCGTGCAGCCCATCCGCCAAGTTGTGTTCTCCTACTTCTCCTCACACTTCAGGGCGTGTAATAAGGATAGGTTGAGTGTGGACGACCTTCAGTTCTGAACTTTGTCTATTTCGGAAGGTGGTAGTTTAGTCAAGCCTTTTTCTGTCAAAGAAGTTAAAGCAACGATGCGGGACTGTGATAGTTACAAGAGTCTTGGTCGTGATGGAATTAACTTTTGCTTTCTTAAAGAGTTTTGGCTTGATATGAAAGATGAAATTATGAGGTTTATTACGGAATTTCACCGGAATGGTAAATTATCAAAAGGTGTTAATTCTAATTTCATAGCTCTTATTCCTAAAGTTGAAAGTCCGCAAAAATTAAATGATTTTCGGCCTATCTCTCTGGTGGGAAGTTTTTATAAAATTCTTGCAAAAGTTCTCGAACATTGACTTTGATTGGTTGTAGGTAATGTTATGTCTGAGGCTCGGACAGTGTTTGTCAAAGATCTACAAATACTTGATGGGAATTTAATTGTTAATGAGGTGGTGGATGAGACTCGTAAATTCAAGAAGGAGATTTTATTATTTAAAGTTGATTTTGAAAAAGTCTACGAATCGGTGGATTGGGGGTATTTAGATGCAGTGGTGAGAAATATATCCTTTCAGACTTTGTGGCGGAAATGGATCAAAGAATGTGTGCACTACTACAACATTCGTTTTAGTCAATGGCAGTCCCACATATGAGTTTCCTCTAGAGAGGAGTCTCAGACGAGGTGATCTTTTTCTCCTTTTCTCTTTTTATCCTTTTCTCATTTTATTGGTAGCAGAGGGGTTAAATGTAATGATGAGTTATGGTTCAGTCTAATATTTTTATGGGATATAGCATTGGTTCAACAAATTCAAAAGTTTTTTCTCATCTTCAGTTCGCCGATGATACTTTACTTTTGGGAGTCAAAAGTTGGGAAAATGTCTGAGCTCAGCGGGATGTTCTTGTTCTATTTGAGGCGGTGTCTGGGTTGAAGGTGAATTTTCATAAAAGTATGTTGGTGGGGGTAAATATTGTTGATTTTTGGTTGGTTGAGGCGGCTTCTGTTTTGGGATGTTCTGTGAGTAAGGTGTCTTTTATGTATTTAGGCTTTCCAATTGGTGGTGACCATTGACGGTTTTCATTTTGGCATCCGGTTCAGATTCGCATTCGTAATAGATTGTCTGGTTGGAAGAGTCGCTTTCTTTCTTTTGGTGGTCGTTTGATCTTGCTTAAGTTTGTCCTGACTTCTCTGCATGTTTACGTTATTTCCTTCTTCAAAGTTATGTCAGGTATAATCTCTTCTATTGAATCTTTATTGAATACATTTTTTTGGGGAGGGTGTGAGGATAATAGGAAAATTTCTTGGATTAGTTGGAAAAATGTTTGTTTAGGAAATGATTCTGGAGGGTTTGGGGTTTGGGATTAGGCAGATGAGGAAGTTTAATGCTTATATGATATGTAAGTGGTGTTGGAGGTTGTTAGTAGATAGAGGTGGTTTGTGGTATAGGGTGTTGGTTGCTCGGTATGGTGAGGAGGCATGGAGGTTAGTGGTTGGGCACCGGAGTGGTTCTTTGTGGTGGAGGGAGGTTGCGAAAATTGAGGGAGGCAGGGTGTTGTTGAAGGGGGGGTGGTTTGAGGAGAGTATTTAGAGGAAGGATGGTAATGGTGTTGATACATTTTTCTTGGACGGACTTGTGGTTAGGTGGTGTACCTCTGAGTGTGAGATATAGGTGCATATTCGACTTGTCTAATAACAAGTTGAGTTCGGTTGCGCTTATGTGTGAGTTAGGGTGGGAGGAAGGAGGGGCGGTTTGGCAGTTGCAACGTCAGTTATGAGCGTGGGAGGAGGAGTTTTTAGGGGAGTGCAGGAGTTTACTTTATGATATTTCTTTGAAGTCTAACATTTCAGATCAATGGTTGTGGAGGCATTACCTTTGTGGTGGTGATTACGTGACGGGTGCGTATAATTTGCTCACTATTCATGACTATCATGGCGTTGAAGCTACTTCTGACTTTATTTGATACAAACAGGTCCCCTTGAAGGTATCTGTTTTGGCTTGGAGGCTCTTTCGCAACATGTTACTAACTAAGAACAATTTGGTGACGCGTAACATCATTTCTCATGACTCTTAATTTTGTGTGACAGGATGTGGTGGATTGGAAACAACTCATCACTTGTTCCTTTCTTGCCCCTTTTTCGCCCCTATGTGGTGTATGGTTAGATCTTGGATTGGAATACCTTTAGTTGATCCGGATGTGCTACAAAATCAGCTTGTTCAGTTTATTCACTCTTCTAGAGGATTGCGAGTTCGTCGTTCTTTCTTGCAGCTTATTTGGTTATGTTGTGTTTGGGTTATGTGGAACGAGCGAAACAACAGAGTTTTCAAGGCTAAGGAAAATACAATTCATCATATGTTAGATAAAGTCAAATTACATTAGTTTTGGTAGTTGAAAGCTTATAATGTCAATCTTGGTTTAAACTCTCATATGTGGTGGTCGAGCTCTTTTGTTTCTATGGGCATCAGCTAAGTCCTTTTCTTTCTTCTATTTTTGGTAATGTGTTGACTTTAAACTTTTGAAATTCTTTATTGCACACCTTGTGTTATTAAGGACTCTCAGTTGGTGTTAAAATAATTCATTTTTGTTTGTTAAAAAAAAATATTTATCATTTTAAGTAAAAAAAATATAATTTATATAAATTTTAAAGGACCTCCTTTAATTTTCCATAAATTTTTCGATTTTTTATATTGAATAAATTAACCAAAAGAGTATATTGAATAAATTGATCAAAAGGGTATACCAAATAAATTGAATATATTGAATAAATTGACTAAAAGATTTGTACCAAAAAACAAATTGACCAAAAAGTATAATTTTTTTGGGAATTATTGATGACAATAAAGGGTATATTGAATAAATTGACCAAAAGGTATAATTAATGAATTGACCAAAAAGTATATTGAATAAATTGACCAAAAGGATATAATTTTATTGGTTTGTATTTGTAAAATCTGAGTTTTTTTCTCTATATAAAGGGTGTTTGCACCTTGAGGAGTCATTGTGTATCAAAAATCATGTTTTGGGTTTGAGGGTTATTTTGGGAATGATGGAAGAAAGTCAGGGTAGCTTCAACATATGCCTTGTTTTCACGTTAAGAATTATGATATAGTTCATCAACCATCAACTAATCTCATTGTTTCATGGAATGCTACCAATAGAAGTTTCAACATTTGGAATCCATCAAATTTTGCGAAAGATTGTTACCAGCATACTTTAAGCATAATAACTTCTCAAGTTTCATCCGTCAGCTTAATATACATGTAAGAAACTTTAATGTAATTCATTTTCATGGATTTGTTAAATTGTTTTATTATTGTGTTAATTCTGTTTGTTTAATTTTTCACTCATCCAATAAGGGTTTTTAATTGCTTGAACTGTGTTATGATTTTAATTTTTTTGATCAAGGCTTTAGAAAAATTGTTTTATTTACAATATTCTCTCAAAACATCATCAATGAGTCAATAAGATTCAATCTCTCCATGTTTAACGAGAGAACATACACACACTCGCAATTTTTCTATGTAATAATACTTGAGAAGTTCCCGCAAAATTTTCAATAACAACTTCAATACATAAATGATTGTTTCTCGAAAAACCTCCTTTAGAGAAGTTGATGCAAAACAATGGGAGTTTATAAACGATGATTTTGTAAGAGATCAACAACATATTATGAAGAATATCCATAGGCGCAAACTAGTTCATGGTCATTCTTTGCAAAATGCTCATGGCATAGGGGTTGTTGCTCCACTAAAAGAATCTTAATGGTAGAATTTGAAATCTTAGATTGAAAAACTTGAACATGAAAAATAGCAACTTCTTCTAAAACTTCAAAGACAAGTAAAGGAAAGGAAAATGAATTATATACAGTTACATTATTTGAAGGATCGTTTGGAAATATTGAAAGAAAAAAAAAAGCAACAAAATATGCTCTTTATGTAATCCAATGTTTCCAAATGATCCTTCAAGTACTGTAATTGTATCTCATTCATTTTCCTCTCGCGTTCCTTTCTTTTAAGTTTAAGAAGAAGTTGTTTTTTTCATATTTAAGTTTCACAATATTAGCTTTCAATTTCCATTGTTCTTTATGTTAGTGAAGCAGCAACCCCCTAGGCCATGAGCATTCTACAAAGAATGGCTATGAACTTGTTTGCGCCTATGGATATTCTTCATACGATGCAGATGATCTTGTACAAAATCATTGTTTGCAAACTCCCATTGTTTTGAATCATCTTTTCTTGAGGTGATTTCTGAGAAATAGTCCTTTTGTATTGAAGCTAGCATTGAAGATTTTGTGGGAAATTCGCAAGTATTACATAGAGAAAATTGTGAGGGGGTGTGTGTTCTTGTTCTCTCCTTGAACAAGAAGCGATTGAATTTGATCGAATCATTGATGATGTTTTTGATGAATATTGTAAATGGTGTTGTGTTACTTCTTTTTCAAAATTATCCGAATGTAGATTTGATGATTCTATAAATTATGTTGGTAGTCCAGTAATATCTTGTGTGCAACTAGATGTTGAAGTTCACCCCAAGTCATTAAAAATTGACATGACTCTGTTCTTTGGGAAGTTTCTCAATTATCCTTTTGATTTGGCTATCTATTGTTTGGATCTATGGGAGAGAAATGAATGCTATAATTTTCAGCAAAATAAGGACACTTTGCAACATCTTAATGACAAAATTAAACTTCAATCTTTTTTATGGTTGAAGGCGCATCATGCTCACTTCGCTTTTCACTATCACATATGGTGGCTCAATCCTCTATGTGTTTAAGAGATGTTTTCTAATGTTTATTTTAGGTCTTTTTTGCCACTTCTCGCTTTTCCTATATGGTAACTGATATTTTTTTTGTTGGCTTTTTTCTCGCACGTCTTGTGCTTGGAAAGCAAGGTTGTTTGATCAAGTACATGTTTCTAAACTAACTATCGTTTCAGTAAAAGTAAGAAATTCTACACTAATCGTCATCGAGGATTGATTTCTTAAATCTTTTTTGTTAAGTATCCAATGGTTATAAATTCACCCGTAAAATGAATAAGTAAGAAATTCCAATTTCAAACCTTCTATATATTGTAATATCTTAACTATCAACTAAGTTATGTTAAAGGACACTAAATTTTTTATTCTTTACAATATTATACGGAAAAATTGTTTCACATAAAAATTGAAAGCATTTTGGACGGTGGAGAATGAAAAGAAGACGCGTATTTGAAGTATGAAATTAACCTATGTGAATAAACATGTGCTTATTTATGACCTCAAAAATCATGAGGATGAGAAGGGGACATGTTCGTCTAGCATGTTGCCACCTAATTAACGTTGGTAAGCACTCCAACAAAATACGATGTTCACAACTTCACATTAAAGCTATACAAGGTTCCTTCTTTTTGTTACTAGAACGTTGTACAAGATGCTGGAATTCAACAATTCAACATGTACAATGCAAGGTTTAAGTCAAGTTAAAGTTCTAATAAGACTAGTATCCACAACCTAACCAATAAGTACCTAAATGCATCATGTAACAAAACATTATTTATTTATTCATACTTAATTAACAAATATTTAATCTCTTCAATCATTAACCTCTTAAAAAAAATTGTTGAGGGAAACCTCTAAAAATTGTATTAAGTAGTTTTAACAATAATTCTATAACATTTCATTTGAATGATAATTTATTAAAATATTACTAAATTGATGAATTTTCATATACTTTAGTGACTAAATTAACAGATTTCATATGATTTAAGGATTGTTTATTATATATACGCAGTTACGAACTAAATTAAAAATAGCTTGATAGTTTATGAACTAAATCGATGGTCTATTTGTTCAAATAAAAAAAAACATATGCATGTCGAGACTACAAAACACAAAGCACACACGTCTACTAATTTATATAGATGATATCCTGACTATTCAAAATTTCTAGATTCGTCATTGCTTGAGCATATGGTCCTATTTAGTTGGATTAATTAATCTTCACATTTGTACACATATTTACTCAAATTATGCCAAGAAAAATGAGAACCAATTGTCTTTGTTCAATTAAAATTGTTATTATTAATGAAGAGTTAATAATTGGATTAAATGATAGCCCTAGAAATACGACCAACCCAGTAGAATTGGAGTTAGAGATCTCATCCTAATAAGCTAGGGACCATTACCTCATTGTAACAACAACACTATACAATACAAGTCATATTTGTGTTGTAGACTTTTAATCAAAAAATAAAAAAAATAAAAGCCACCAATATATGTGGCTCCTAATATATCTAAGTTATGATTCACACTATACTCCAATTCTAAACCACTGGTTCTCCAATTTACACCCAAATATCCCTTCCTTCACATACAAATATTATAAACCATTACAACCATGCATTGAAGCTAATCTTTTCAACAAGCTAAAACAAAAGAACCTTATTCTTTTACATTCACAAAAACAAAAACATAGAAAAAAAAACATCATCATAGTAATCAAAATGGCCACTTCAATTTCTGCAACAGGTTGTGTTGGTTCATCATTCTATGGAAGCTGGGGAACTTCTATAGTTGGTGAAGATTATACCTTGTTGGCTAAGTCAGTTTCATCGCAACTTCGTATCGGAAGAGTTAGTAAGCCAGTGAGGTTGCAACCTATGATGAAGAATGTTAATGAAGGGAAAGGTATTTTTGCTCCAATTGTTGTGGTTACTCGTAATATTGTTGGAAAGAAACGTTTCAATCAGCTTAGAGGCAAAGCCATTGCTTTACACTCTCAGGTGAATTAAATTCTATGTTCTTATTGTTTGTGTTGTTTACTATTCTTTTGCATAATATTTTTAGAAGTTTTTTGAGCATTTCTTTATTTGTTGTTCATGTCTTTTGGAATTTTGTTTGTGACAACTAGGAATTTTGTTTGCATAATTCTCTTGAATTATGATTTTATGTGGTTTATCTGTTTCAAAGTTTGGTTAGATTGAAGGATTTGATGAAATTTGTTGAAGAGAGGTTCAAGTAGAATTTATCAAAGGAAATGGATTTGAAAAATGTAATTTATATATAGGAATATATAGATAATTTATAGATAAAAATTGAAGGATTGAAGTTAATCAAAGTCGTGGTCGCGTAATAATTGTTTTTATTGTGTAGAATTACAATCAAATACGGTTGATTTTGTCATAATCGAAGTCCTATGACACTGATTTTGCCATAATCGAAGTCCTATGACACTCGTAGCGACATCAAAAACCTTCATTTTATCTGGTTTGTGCTTGGTTAAATGTTGATATATTTGAAATTTTAATAATAAAAGTTGAATTTCCTTTTTGACATGATAATAAATGGAAGATAGGATAAGCATTTTATGGAATCATGTGGAAGCAATTGTTTCAAAATCTTTGGTTGGCACTTTATTTGAATAAAATTTGATGGAATCATGCAGCATAATTTTTCTGTACTTAACTTTCATATTTTGAAATGTTAGGTAATTACTGAATTCTGCAAATCAATAGGAGCAGATGCAAAACAGAGACAAGGATTGATCAGGTTGGCTAAGAAGAATGGAGAATGGCTTGGTTTTCTTGCATGATAAATTTAACAAATGTTCCACATTTTGTAATTACAATGTCATAAACTTTCATGTTTAAAAACTTGATGGTTTTCAATTGACAGCAGAATGTAAACTAGGACGAACTCATCTCTAGTTTTGAAATTTCATTCTTATATAATTGCTGTCTTATTTTGTTCTTTAGAGTTTAGATACATGAAATGTTATAAAATTTAAGAAGGTTTTCCATCAAGAAATAGATCAATGTTGCTTAGTATACAGCATATTTTTACAAATTTTCCCTAACCTTTTATGTGAACCATTGATGAAAAAAGTTGATCCTAGTTCAACCTCTTTCCTCAATTCCTATTTGTTGTTAACACTCTCGTGGTAATCCGGAGTTCAGTTGGAACCGCTGGATAAGTACAGTATGATTCAATGATCGTTCCATCTAAGATTAGAACTTGGGGCTCACGAATGATTAGTCCTTAACTCTCAGATTTTCTGGATTCCTCTAAATCTTCACGTTATTTTTCCAAAATATGTTATCAGATGAAATTAGAACCATTTTCCACAATGCGATCATGTAACATATTAATGATTAAAAAATGTGTTTCGGGCATCAAACCAAAATTCAGATTACCATTTATATACTTCTTGTGTGTCCAAACTCCAAATTATACGTAGGTCTGCTTTCAGTTCATGAATAGTCGGTCAATTTTGGACTCTGGTATCCGACAGTGATAAACTAACCTGGTATCGAAGTTATTTTTAGTATTAGTAGTCCAAGGATAACACTAATGCCATATATATTAACTTCATAAAATGTCGAAGTAATAGCACTAATGACATATAAATTAATTCAATTAAAATAAATAAAGTATTCGTGAGCTTAGTTCAATTGGTATAAATGTTGCTTAATATACGGGACTGAAGTTCGAACCCGACACTCAACTTATTCACCTTAAAGAGGTGAATTTCTAGCCACTAGACGAGTTGGTATGGACGGGGCATAATATACGCAGGGAGCCGAGGTTCGAACCCCGCACTTATTCACCCTAAAAAGGTGAATTTCTAACCACTAGGCTAAGTGGCTAACAGACATAAAAAAAAAAAGGAAGCCGTGCTCATTTCTCCTGGTTTTAGAATCGCATAATCATCTAATCTTTCCCTTCACCACTCCTACAATACTCAGCTTGTTTTAAGACTCTAATTTTAGGCTCAGTGTCATAAACTCACAAGGGGCTTAACCCACTATTATGATTGTACAAGCAAAAACAACACAAATCAAATTCATGGAACTGTGGTAAAAATATTCAAAATTTCATACTTTTAGAATGTTACAAGTATTGCTCAAAAAAGAACGTTACAAGTAAAACTGTGAATGAACTACAATGAAAAATGACGGACAATGTCAAGAATTGGAACGAAGTTTAGTAGTATTACACCCAAAAGAGGGATAACGGAACAAAAACAAAATTAACACCTCAACCAAACGGAAGTGCGTTCTAATACAAATGGCATACAACAGCATTGCCAGCACAAGCGCGGAAAAATGCTCTGGAAGTGTTTATACAGTGTATCGAGCCTTTGCACCTCGGGTTTTAGCATCTTCCTGTAATAATTGAACATGTAAGAATAGTGATATTTATGCAGTAACCACTTAAAAGTTTAGGAGCAGAAGTTTACATGAAAGTTATATGTCATCTTGTCGCTAACATCAATGATTTCCTTCCACTTCCTTCCAATGCTCATCTGCATTATAAATTCCAAAACAAAAAGCTCATGTCAAATGCCATCTACTATGAGTTTTGGGGTGGCGTGAATACATCAATATAGTCCACCGAGTAGTGGTACATCTACCACAATGTTGGTGTTTAAGGAAACAATACAAGAAATTTATACCATACATGAGCTATAAAATAGAAAAATCACAACATTAAAGCACAAAATCATAACTAATGATAGACATCCATTAGTACCAACATTCAAATCAACATAAATTAAGTTTTAGCCTCCAAGGTGGGGATGGCTGCTAGAAAGTTGCAGAAAAGGCCATCAGAAAGCTGCACAAGATGAGGAGCGGAGATGAAGGCCTTTCGGAGGAGAGGAAATGAAAGGACAGGAGGGTCTTGTTTTGTTGTCATTCAGAATTTAAGGTTGAAAAGCCCAACAAAACCGAAGGAACAGCTGTAAGTTGAGGGCAAAAAACAACTATCTTAAGGTTTTTTTAAAAGCTAAACAGGTATTCATAAAAAAGAGAAAAAAACAGAAGCCCGGGGACATATCAGAATTTTACTAGTATCATTGTAGCAGCTGCGATTGGTGGCGCCTACGGCCACCACTCAAAACCGCGATGCAATGGAATTTTGCATAGCAGCTGGCCACTAATAGCTACAGAGGAGTGCATAGATGGCTTCAGGTAGGAACTTGCACTTCGTGAGAATATTGCCATCATAATTCTGGAACTAAAAATCATTTGATACATTCATACATCCAAGAATTACTGACATGCTTTAAGAGGGCATTTCCAAGAGCTTACTTGGGATTATTTTATTTATGATATAAACACTTGGTGTTCAAAAATAACAAGTTATGAAATGTTCATAAGTTGTTTTGTGCTTACATTTCAATAAATAACAGAAAAAGTTAAGAATAAACCTTAATTATCTCCCTAAAATAGATTATTGAATAAATGCTCAGTTAAACTCTTAACCCAGATGCACCCTAAGTCTAACAATACCACATTCACCACTAACACTTCCTTCACATTGTGAAGGCTTTCTAGCTGAAGTAAGATGGTTTTCTCAAGCATACCATTGTCAAGTTACAACAATAGAAAATAGAAAATCATATCCAAACAAAATAACAAATTACAATAGCATATTAATTTGCAGGTACTATTGATAACAATAGCAACACACCTGGTTCGATTCATTTGCAGCTGTTTTCGTCCACAACGAAAGTTTGTCCTGCCATTGGCGTACACTCACAACTACGCCGCAGATGTCCTCAGTGTCTCCAAATTGCTCGCCAATCAAAGCCATCAACTATTCAATAAAACCACCATAATTAGTGAAAACAATCACAAAAACCAGATCACCCCGTATATTCTTAAAAAAACAGGTTTAGTGATAAAAACTAATTACAGTTTCTAGCCACATGGTATCAAGACTGCCTTTTGATTTGCTGGTGAGAGTCCACTTTCCTCCATTAGCACACTCGGGATCTTCCCATTTTGGTTCAATCCCATCCTTAAACAAGTGGAAGTCAGCATTGCCAGGCAACTTGCTGGGCTTGAATATCTGATCATGCAAACTACAACATTTACAGATAACAATTTTGTTAAATTTCCATCGTTATTTACCAAAACCTGGACATTGAAATAATAATAACAATACTAGTATAATAATATAATATAGCAGCAATGAATAAAATGAAATAAAAAGACCCAGTGTTCAGTATGTATTTGAAATTTTTACCAAAGAGCAGAAGATTATAACTCTTTAAAGGCAACATTTAACTACACTAAAAATTATTATCAAATAAAAAAAATAGATACTTTTATTTGAATTATAAGCTGATTTATGTTTATTTATGATAGTGAATGTACACATCACTTGTTTAAACTTCTCACTCATTAAAATCAGACACTTTTATAAACTACTAAAATCAACACAAATTAAACAAAAAATCAAACAAATCGCTTAGATTCTGATTACTTTCAAAAGTTTAACGAAACACAATCAAAACCAAACAACAACAACCAAGCCGCCTTATCCCACTAGGTGGGGTCGGCTACATGGATCAAACGACGCCATAATGTTGTGTCATATACCGTATTTACATCACTTTTTTAATCTTCTAGTCATATATTCACTCATTAAAATCATATTCTTATATAAACTACTAAACAACTTGTCAAATTAATCAAAAAAATTCAATTTTTTTAGATTCTGATTAACTTAAAAAGCTTAAACAAACACAATCAAAATCAAACAACAACAACAACAACCAAGCAAGGATCCCACTAGGTGGGGTCGGCTACATGGATCAAACGACACCATAATGTTGTGTCATATATCGTGTTTACATCACTTTTTTAAACTTCTCATCATATATTCACTCATTAAAATCATATTCTTACATAAACTAAAAACAACTTCTCAAATTAATCGAAAAAATTCAAATCTTTTAGATCCTGATTAACTTAAAAAGCTTAAACAACACAATCAAAACCAAACAACAACAATAACAACAACCAAGCATTATCCCACTAGGTGGGGTCGCCTACATGAATCAAACGCCGCCATAATGTTTTATTATATATCATATATCATAACTCTAGATGTTTCTTAATGGTTTCTCTTATAGTTTTCCTAGGTCTTCCGCAGCCTCTAGTTATTTAACCACTCTTCATCTAATCTACTCTTACTTACTGCAGAATCTAAATGACTTCTCCCTACACGACCAAACCACCTAAGTCTAGTTTCCATCATCTTTTCTACGATAGGTACTATACTACCACAACTCTCTCTCTCTCTCTCTCTCTAATATTGTAATTTCTAATTGTATCCCATCTAGTCTTTGCCACACATTCAACGCAATATTCTCATCTCTTTTACAAGCTTACTAAAAACCAAATTCTCATTCTGATCAAAAAATCCATATCTACTAAAAACAACTTCTTATTCTGATCAAAATATCCATATCTCTTAGATTCTAATTAATCTATAAAGATTAACCAAACATAATCAAACCCATTCAAAATAATTTTTCAATTGAAAAAGTGAATTTCTAACAAATAATCAATAACAAAAAACAAACATACCCCCACAAATAAAATCATCAAAAATAATTTTTCAGTTAAAAAAATGAACTTCAATCAAATATTCTTTGTTACAAACAGGCCCTAAGTATCTCCCTCCTAAGATCTACAAAAATCAATAAACATTTATATAAATTCAATAAAATTGAAACAATATTTCAGATTGCAAACTTAAATTAAAAAAAAAAACGGAAGAACCCTAAAAAGAAAACGCACCACCAAAACTCTTCAACGGTATCGAAGGAGTAAACCTTACGAAGAGTGGTTCCCCAAGCAGCACCTTGTTTAGGTTTGGATTGGTTATCAAACCAGAAAGTCCATCTTCTCTCTAGTTTGTGCTTTAGCCCTGTCTCCGGTGCTGGTGCAGGTACCGGAACAGCCGCCGCCACTTCCCCTGCCGCTGTAGAGCCTTCAACGATTGGTTCTGTTGTTGCCATATTTCTTTGTGTCGAGAAGAGAAGAAGGAAAGAGGATCAGCGAGGTTTTGTTTGTGTTTTGGGAGATTTTTTACGGGTTTGGGTTTGGCCCGTTTACTTTGGCCCAAAAGGGAAATGAAAATGAAAGAAAAGTGAAATGAAACTTCCTCTTTTTCACTCTTTTAATATTTGGTCTTTTAACTTTTTTTTTTTTTTTCATTTTAACCCTCTAACTATAAATTGTCTTAAACCGACGGTATATTTCAGTGAACCACCATATCTCGGTTTTTTTTTTTTACTTCTTCTCCTTCCTTATTGAATTTGAACTCCAACACAAGAACACTAACTCTTCATCTCTCATTTTCACCATGAGAGAACCACCACCACCACCAATTGAATCTAAATTCCTCCTTTACCTTCTTCCTTCTTCTTTGTTTCTTCTTCTTTTCTCTCTCGATCTGAATTCTCTCTCTCAATCTGGATATGAATTTCTCCTTCTTCCTTCCTTCTTATTTTCTCTCTCGATCTGAATCTGAATTCCTCCTTCCTTCTTCCTTATTCTGAATCTGCTTGTCATTGTACGTGGAGATATAAGTTCCATAACTTAAAGATTTCAGCATCGGAGCAAATACACCTGGTAGCTTGATTGCTTAATTTTTGTTGTCAGTTGCTTATTTAAGGAAAGCAAAAATTGAATTGATTCTTATTAAAAAACAATAAGGGTTAATGGTGTTTTTCGCCCCTGTAATATATGTCATTTCCGGTTTTCGCCCCTATAAGTGAATTTTCATTTAAGTTTAATGCTGATTGTTGTAATCTTGAATTTAATTGAATTTCATTTAAGTTAAATGTTCATTTAAGTATGCTTATTGTTTCACATTGAAGGATACTACTATGCTTATTGTTTTGATTCACGTTGTTGTGCACTGTTCATTCAAGTTTAATTTTGAATTATATTAGCAGTTAATAAATTAGTCATTTAAAAACCAGCCTTTTAAAAAAACTAGTCTGTAAAAAACTAACTGTTATAAATTAGCCGTTAAAAACTAGCCGATAAAAATCTAGCGGGTAAAAAACTAGCCGTTAAAAAACTAACCGTTATAAACTAGCAGGTAAAAAACTAGCCGGTAAAAAACTAGCCGCAACCGTTATGAAAATAAAACTATATATTACTAACTTAAGAGAACATTTACAATTCTCTCATTTGTTCAATCTTCTCTCATTATATTCTGTTTCAATCTTCTCTCATTTCCAATTCTCTCGTCTTCAAAAATTCTCTTATTTTCATATATCATCCGCATGATGGATCCAAACACCGACTTTGATACAATATGGAACCAAATGATAGATGAATACTTTGAGGACAACTCTGCAGAAGAAGTGATATGATTTATACGTAAAAGGCAACAAGTTGAAAATAACACTACGCGCAGACAAAAAAGAAGGGTGATAAATCGGAGTCGTGAAGAATGACATGCTCGATTATTCAACGATTACTTCTCCGCAAATCTGGTATACACAGACGGTCAATTTCGTTGAAGGTTCAGAATGCGAAGGCATGTGTTTCTTCGAATTGTTAAAGCCCTTGGAAATCATGACGATTACTTCCAAACAAGGATTGATGCAGTTCATAGAGTAAGCCTTTCGCCGTTGCAGAAGTGCACTGCCACTCTTCGTTTGTTGGCATATGGAGTTCCTGCTGACAATGTGGACGACTATGTTCGAATTGGTGAAAGTACTACAGTGGAGTGTTTAGAGAGGTTTGTAACGGGAGTGCACACAATATTTGGGCCTCGGTACCTGAGAAGGCCTAACAATGAAGACATTGAACGCCTTCTAAAAATAGGGGAGGCACGTTGATTTCCAGGTATGTTAGGTTCCATTGATTGTATGCATTGGGAATGAAAAAATTGTCCAGTGGCTTGGAAAGGACAATTTTGTCGAGGAGATCATGGGAAACCAACAGTTATGCTTGAGGCGGTTGCATCCTATGATTTATGGATTTGGCATGCTTTTTTTGGTACTCCGGGCTCAAACAATGACATTAATGTTTTAAACACGTCAAATGTATTTTTCAACATTTTAGAAGGAGAAGCACCCAATGTGCAGTACACCGTGAATACTACTCCTTATAATATAGGGTATTATTTAGCTGATGGAATTTATCTTGAATGGGCTACATTTGTCAAAACCATCTCAATGCCATGAGGAGAAAGAAACAATTATTTGCCAAACGACAAGAATCGGTAAGAAAAGATGTGAAACGAGCATTTGGAGTGCTTCAATCTCGATTCGCAATTGTACGCGGTCAATCACGTTCTTGGCACATGAATACAATGAAACATATTATGTATGCATGCATCATAATGCATAACATGATTGTCGAAAATGAACGTGACACATATGATGGTAACTTTGATTATGATCATGTCGATAATGGCATTCCATCAGCTGAAGTATCTAATGGCCCTCATCCTCACTTTTTAGAAACATACATGCAAACGGAGAGCGCATCAAGAAAAACAAATTCATTGTCAACTTCAAGCCGATTTGGTGCAGCATATTTGGGAACGTTTCGGACACAAGAACACACAAATTAATTTATATATTTCTCATTGTTACGTATTTAACGTCATTATATATTTCTTGTCTTTATGTATTTCTCGCCGTTATGTATTTCTCATTTATATGTATTGTTCATCGTTTTTGCTTGTTATAAAAAATTAATTTACAATAAATTTATTCTAATTTTTTATGTATGATCATTTATTTAAATTCCTTATTTTTAATATTTACGATTTTTTACCTATTAATAAAATAATTGAATTAAAATTTAAATTGAATCAAAATTAAGTGAGGATTAAAAAAATTACAAATTTGTGGGGTCTAATATGAGTTGCTTATTGTAGTCACCATTGGAGTAAAAGTGATCGAAATTGCTTAGAGATTGCTTAGATGCAATGTGACAATTTGGACCCACAAAAAGTAACTCTAGCAACCAAGATAAGTTCTCCCATTAGAGATGCTCTAAAGTGTCTTAAACTGGTCTCTTATGTCTCTGCCGTTATCTATTTTGGTCCTTGCATTTAATTTTTTGATGTCTAACATTTTTAATATGATTATAACTGTTTGATTGTAGGTCTATAATATATTATAGTGAACCACCCATATCTGGTTTTTTTCCTTCTCTTGTTCTCCTTCCTTATTGAATTTGAATTCCAACACAACAACACTAACTCTTCATCTCTCATTTTCGCCATGACAGAACCACCACCACCACCAATTGAATCTGAATTCCTCCTTTGCCTTCTTCCTTTCTTCCTTCTTCTTCTTTTCTCTCTCGATCTGAATTCTCTCTCTCAATCTGGATATGAATTCCTCCTTCTTCATTCCTTCTTATTTTCTCTCTCGATCTGAATCTGAATTCCTCCTTCCTCCTTTCTTATTCTGAATTAGCATGTTGTCGTAAGTTGTACACCGCCGTAACTCTGTCTATTCCACCGCACACCGCTTCCTACAACCACCACCGTCCATATCACCGTCGAATTTGTTCTCGCTTTAATTTTTCGCACAAAGAAGATTCATTGTATTGTTGCAAAAAGAAGTAAATTGGATTTGTTAGATTTTGATTTCTCGGCTTTTAGTATTTTATATCAATGTGGAGAGAAATTAAATTTGGTCAAAATTGAATATGTTGGGTTGAAGACAAGATAATTTTGCAGATTTGGTTTGTTATATATAGATTGAGATCTTAGAAGATTTGGTCAAAATTCTCTCTCTCTCTCTCTGTCTCTCACCCACTCACGATTTGTTCCTCTTTCCTTTTTTTTTTATTCATGATGATGATGATAATGAAAGAAAGCAAAAAGGCTTGAATATGATTTGGTATTGTTGTTGCTATTGTTGCTGACGTGTTGTTGTCACTGATTCTAGGTTGTTGTTGTTGTTGAGGAACAATGGGTCTTGATGATTGAAGGATGAATGAAATAAAGACGACAATGATTTTGTTTCCGGTAGTAATGTTGGGGATGTTTTTAAGAATTTTTAGGAATGATTATGGTTCTAATAGTAATTTTTTTTGTAGGAATGATTATGTTGATGAAGATGAAGAAGGAGATGGGAAATTTGCATTTTACATGGAAATTTTACAGTTGTTGGGTAGGAAATTTGCATTTTTTCATGGAAAATTTACACGCTTATTATAAATAAAATACTCAACAAATTAACCAATTATTTCCCTCTAAAAAAACTACTACAATTATTTCAACCTTTATTATATCATTACCAATACTATACAATACAATTAAAAAAAAATTAGGTTACATACAATCAAAATATTTGAAGTTTGATAAACAAATAAATAATTTCAATAACAAAAATCATTTCATGCATAACACACACAGGTACACACTACTTAGCCAACATAGTACATTGGATTTGGGAGTTTGAATGTCCTTCTAGGACTTGGAATCCCCTCAATGCTGCTATATTGGTCCCCAAGAATGCCCCAAATGCGATAACCACTGTTCAATAACTCTTTCCTTACATCAGACTTGTACTTCTTCACTGATACAAATTCATTAGCAGTATCTCTGAAAATGAAAAAGTTATAGAAATAGAAATGGAACAATTTAGGACACATATCTTTTGATCAAAATAAGTTTTATGAAATAACAAAGGCATATTTAAAGTTTCCCTAAAAACATAAAACCAACTAAAATGTATATTTTTTTACATACCTTCAATTGCATATCAAAGGATATATTGAATGAAAGAGATAAATTATAGAGAAATTATTCTACTTACCTAAAGAAAATTTTAGTCCACCCATAATAACCAACATTGACAAGATTGTCAATTGTGGCTGATTTGAGATGTTCCCTCCTTGCAGTGATCAATATGATTTGAATACCTCTTGACTTAAGTTCATTGAAGAGCTTCAATGAGTGATTAAGAGCAGGTGCTTTACCCTTTCTCATCCATTCCTCAAAATATGTCACATTCAGTTTATTCCCCCTATAGCCAATAAAAACAAACTTTTATTAGTAATCAAAATGTGATTAACATAGGAATTAAGAACCATATATTGGTTATAGACACTTTATTTTGTGTGCGCGCACCACCGTAGAAATTAATTATTCGATCCGAGTAAAACTCTCTCTTAAAGTTTTAACTTTGTTGCATTATCAGAGTTGTATTTGAACCATGATCTCTCCTTAAACCATCTCATCCAAACTGTCATAGATGTTGATAGATCATTAACTAGTAACAAAAGATTAATAAGAAACAAAAATAAAAGGCGATGAACACACTATCTTTGTTAATGCAGTTCGGCCAATAATGCCTACATCTACGACTATATAGCAACTATAGTTCCGTTTTTACTACCGTGATGAATTAGGGTTTCACTGTTATAAGCAATATATATAGTACTACTACTATTCAATTTACAATATTACCTCTGAACCGAATTTAACAGATATATGAGCCATTCTTGTGTATATGAGCCGTACTTTAATAGATATAAATACTTGATTTGAACGAATTGAACCAGCAAAATGATTAGCTCATTATTAAAGACTAGATTTAAAGCTTACCCGTATTGATTGTTCTTGTAATAAGGAACAGTTGAAAGCAATGTATCATCAATGTCAAAAATCCAAGCATCTCTTCCATCTTTCTTCAAATTGCAACTTGTGCTAAGATAAACCAAAGATTTTCCAATTGCTCTTTCTGAGTCCACTTTATATTGTGTAGACTTCATATATTTTCCAATGTATTCAATGCATTCTTCAGGCACAACTTCAAAATCTCTAATGTTGTGTAACTCAACATTCATTCTCCAACTTTCACAATAGTTCTTTAAGCTAATCTTTAATCCATTACGTGATAGCTTCAATATGTTCCAATCTGCAACTACTAATGGAATTAAAAGACATGTGCAAACTAAACACCACCCAAGTGCTTTCCTCATTTTTTTTCCTTTGGCAAAAGGGAATTCAAAGATGAGTAGTTATAGGTAGATATAGGATATAATGGAACCAACTACTTAATTTAATATTTTTATTATATTATATGGGTCTGATAGCTAGCCAGAAACCTTGACATGCACCACACTCACATGCTTGGTTGTCAAAATTAAAACTAGAGAAATGCCAATTATGAGGGGAAACGTGCCTACATGATTTTTGTGAGGATCTTAAATTTTTTCACACAAGAAAAAGAATATATGTTTGTTCTTACATTTGACAAATGGGGTTTATCACTTGATCATACTCGTTCCATATAACTCCTTTGGTTATTAGTTTATCATTCCTGAATTGCACGGTTATTTTAAAATTAATTTTGGATATAAAATATAACCCTCGTATTTCTTGAGGTATACTTATTTTTACATTATTTAAATTATAAAAGACTCAAAATATTTATGAAGTTAAGAAAAAGAATTACAAATACTCAAATCAAAACATTAACAAAATCATTAGCAACTCACTATAAAACTTCTATTTTGTCTTCAAATGGATAGAAATAGACTCCAAATCATAGCTGAAAACATCATATAATGAGGCGTCACCAGCTTATCGGTTTATGCATGGACGAAGCTAGAAGGGGGACCAACAGAGGTCGTAATCCTCTCAAACTTTTTTATATACTAGTGTGTATTATACTTTCTGTCTTTATATTTATTTGTTGTGAACTTTATATGATGTTGTATAATGAACTTTTTCTTCGAATCAATATATTGAGCCTTAAACATTTAAATTTTTAGATTTAATTGCACTAATCATTAACTCTAATCCTTAAAAGCGAAAAAGAATTTGTGGTTTTGTCTGCAAATTACAAAAGTACCATAATGCTTAAGCAAATCCCGTTTTAGAATTACTAATTATTGCAATTTTGATTGTATGTCACGATGTTTGTGCATCCTCTGCCCACCAACAATTCACTGCTCGCGATTTTACACGGAATTCATTCTTCTATGTTTGCATTTTATTTGTTTCATACATTCTTTCTATCATTCTATGCTATTCAGAAATCACTTAAGTTTATTCATTCTCTAACAAGCCTCAAGATATTGATCATTCTCATATCCTTGAAATTCCATAATATTGAGTGTATTCTTACTTTGAAAATATCTTATAATTTATAATTAAATTGCTTATGTTGTGCATTTGAAAATTTATTTTTTCTTTAACAAATTATACTTTGAACATGGTCCCCTTACACGTAATTCCTGACTCCATCTCTGAGTTTATGTAGTGTGACGCGTAAGCTGCTATCGAAAGTGCTTGTTAATCACATGTGATGATTTGCTTATATTTGTTAAAGCTAAGCAATCCCGAACTCAATTTATTGCTAACCTCTTACATAACTTTTGTTCAAGATGCGAACTTCATAAAGTTGGTATTGAGAAATTAATGGAAGTTAGTAGTTTCTCTTGAGCCACTTAGTCACATCAAATTCATTGATTGCATTGAGAAGTAATTGGGATTCAAATCGAGTTTATGGGGGGACTAAGAAGGAAGACTCTTGAACAAGCATGGCAGGATCATGCTTGCTAAAAATGTTCTTACTTCATTCCCATCCTACAACATGCAAATTTAATGGTTCCCGCAATATTCTTTTGAGATTTTAGATAGAATGGTTCGTAACTACTTTTGGCATTGAGATAGTGTTCGAATCGAGCCATATACAAGATTACAAGGTTAGTTTGAAAAAAAATCCCTAACCTCGTTAATTTGATATTTTAGGCACCTCAACTTCTTGTCTCCAATTTATTGCTTTGGTTAGTAAACTTGTCCGAGCTAAACAATGTTGGGGGAGGGAATTAAAAAAATCTTTTGGATTTTCTTTTTTCTTCCAACCTCCATGTGGTTTAGTTAGCGGCTAGCGGTTTTGATAAGTTGATATTTTGGAAATTATTCATGAGTACTCAACTAGGGATTGAGTCGTTCAATCTTCGTCAGAATCATCACACTCTTCTGTAAGATAACACTTACTCAAATATTCTTGCTAAGTTGTTGTACCTTTTGACTCATTGATTTTGGCTGATAATTTGAAGTGTACATTTTTTAGAACTATTTTTCTTTGTGTGGATTGAATTTTCGCTGCACACAACTAATCTCTCAAGTCAAATATTTTTTTTCTCTTTTGTCTCTTATGTAAAAAAAACAATAAATTTTCTCTTTTTACCCCCCTATAATTTCTCAACCTTTCAATTTGTATCTCTCAAACTTTGTTTCTTGTGTTTAAAAACGCTTCAATAAATAACCACAAAACATTGTTTTTCAAGATTTGTGAGCAATTAGGGAGGTCAAAATAGCAAAACTCACAAAATAAATGTCTTCAAACTAAGCATGTTGGGCCGGATCCTCAATTTTGAAGCAGTACCCACCCGCTTGATTTTAACTGGAACGGGTGCGCCGCAGTTATTCTCAAAACCCTAATATGAACCACGCTTGCTTCTTATAAATAATCCCAAAACACAAACCCTAATTCCGATCTTATTTTATCTTCTTTTTCTTAGTGTTAGTTTTTTATGTTGAAAATTAAATTA
Organism: Medicago arabica; assembly: GCA_946800305.1. Classification (NCBI taxonomy): domain Eukaryota; kingdom Viridiplantae; phylum Streptophyta; class Magnoliopsida; order Fabales; family Fabaceae; genus Medicago; species Medicago arabica. The sequence goes on along the minus strand of OX326965.1, from coordinate 18,712,729 downwards.
ATTTTTTCTCGATTTTTTTTTTCTTTCATGTTTCAATTTTCAGTTTACAACATTGGGATATGATGATAAAATCTTTGGATTTAACATCCACTCTTACTGTGAATTTATTCATACTTGGTGATTCAACCATCGACCAACTGATCCCATCTCAAACATTTTTTATTTTTTATTTTAATTTCAGATAACTTTAGTTTTAATGTGCTAAGTGGTCTTATAAGCTTGATTCTTCCAATAATATGATGAATGACCCCTGTTTTACCATCACATTAAGATATGATGACTCTGTTTTTGATATCACTCCAACCAAAGAAATTTGGAATCTGCTTGTTTTAGTTGTTAGGCTATGGTATATAAAAGACATGGCTAAGGCCAAATTGCTTTAGTGTGTGCATGTCTACCGGTGTTGTAGTTGATAATACTTATTATGAATGGTATTAAGAAATGATTTTGCATAATGGATGGAGGGTGATGTTTATATTATTATCAACTAGAAATAACTAAATTTGGTGATAATATTAACGTCGTCCTTTTCTTCTATGATGCAATAATTTTTTGATTGAAATACTATTTTGACAATAATCCTTTCTCTGCTACAACAATTACAACAACAACAAATCTGACTGGCCGTGTCATCCAACTTCTTTTTACTATATAATTAGGAAAATGTAGAATAAATGTTTAATTTTGAAATATAACCACCAAAGCCATTGAAAATATTTAGAACAAAATCTAATATAATAACAGCACTAATAATAAGACACATTTTATTTTGATTGGTGTTGCAGCTCTGCAGTTATTCTCAAAATCCTAAATTGAACATCACTTATTGCTGCTGCACAACAGATGATTTAAACAGATGTTATAATTTGTTAATTCATGCAAATCTGTGTAAAGGCGTATCTTTTCACTTTTTTAATTCTTCCTATCAAATTATAGAGTACATTCTTTGATGTTAATTCTTGAAGAGGATGTGATGATAGTAATTGTCGCCCCAGTCTTAATTTGCACTATAATAATAGTGTAACATGGTGACTGACTTCTTATCTGATCCTCTTATTATATATTTTATTGTCAATTTCATTATACTGAAATGAAATCAATTTTGACTATGTTTGATACATTGGGACATGAGGATAAAATCTTTAAATGTGACATCCAGTCTTACTGTGAATTTCATACTTGGTCCCATCTTCCACATTTTCATTTCTCAATGTCAAATCATTTTTGGTTTAAAAAAATCACTATTTATTTTGTTTTGATTTTCATGTTGGATTTGATGCCATGTTTTATATTTTGGTGATTTAATTTAGAATATAGTTCGTAGGCATGAAATGCAAAGAGATATGATGATAATTATCCCAATGTTGCTGTTATAGATGATGAAACAAACATGCACTACCATCTGATCTCTTGCAAGTTTATGAAACCATTCATATTTCCAAATTTCTTCAATTAACCCATTTTCTTTGTTAAATTTTGTCTTTGTATTTATCATTTATGTATATTTGCCTATGGTATCTGATGTCCAGAATTCAGACTTTTGTCTTGTAGCTGGACATTTCGTTTTTACGGGCATACAATGAACATTTTACAGGTCTGGGTAATGATTCCCTGTTTATATTTTTGCATATATTTTAAAAGTGGAGTGTTGTTAATTTCGTTCTGTTTTAATATGGTGTTTTAATTCTCTGTTTTCTTTACTTTCTAAACCAACATGCATTCAGAAGTACATTTTGCTGGGTAATGATTTGATTTGATTCCGGTTACTGTAACGAACGTTACCAAGCCGTATTATTGAATTATCGAGTTGGATCTCTTCTAGGATCTTGCTTTTTCTTTTGGCAATTCGATACATTATTTCCCCCCAGCTTTCTTAGTTCTTGCAAATATCCCCAAAACACACCTAATTTATCTCCTCGTTGCTGTGCAGGGCATGATTTCAAACCTTATTGCCAGAATTCTTATATCCTCCCGTACCAATGAGGTTTGAAATCAAATCTTTTCAGTTTTTTATTTCTGCATATGAAATTATTATTTAATTATTGAATAGGTCCTTTGATATAGCTTAATTATTATAATTTGGTGAAGAAGAGGATGTGATGATCGAATTGTCGCCCCAGTCTTAATTTGCACTATAATAATAGTGTAACATGGTGACTGACTTCTTATCTGATCCTCCTATTATATCTTCCATATATCTTTAGTGTTAATTTTGTTATGCCAAAAATCGAATAAATTTTTGTTGAGTTGCTTTTGTTTTTGTTACATCCAGACTTTTGTTTTATGTTTTAAAAAAATATAAGGAATGATGATTGATATATTTTTCATAATGGGCCTGAGATTTTTTTAATAAAGGTTTCTCTGCACCTCCATTGACCATTGAGTTTATAATGTGATACCTTCTTTTAGTAAGGAATGATATACATGGTTTCCTTCTTTATCTTGATTTTGGAAGTTCAGCTCATTTTGACAATTGAGTTTGTAATGTGATACCTTCTTTTAGTAATTTGTTGGATAAATATAAAATAGTTTTATTATAACTTCTATTTCTATCTGTCATTATTATTATCATTAATATACATTACGTGTTGCTCCTTTACTCACGTACCATGCACAAGCACAAGGACTTGGCTATGTTTTCTGATCCAACATTTCGCTTTGACTTGAACCAGATTCATTCGGATACTTTCCATCTCCGATTTTGGTGCTTTCAGATTTAAATTAATCAAAACTGAAGGTATGCAGGGTGGTATATAATAGCATATTAAGAATTGATATTGAGAATTTATTGAGACTAGATGATTTCAAACCTCATTGGCAGAATGGTTTCGATTGAGGTTTGCAATCACAACTCTTCTATTTTTAAATTCCACATATCGAATTAATATTGAATTTATGGAATATATGCCATTTGATATACCTTTATTATAAATTGGTGAAAAAGAGGATGTGATGATAGTAACTGTCGCCCCAGTCTTAATTTGCACTATAATAATAGTGTAACATGGTGACTGACTTCTTATCTGATACTCTTATTATATCTTCCATATATCTTACCTTTGTTTTTATTCTATTTCAATTTTCTCTTTGCTGCATTGATTGTGGGATATGAGGATAAAATATTTAAATGTGACATCCAGTCTTACTGTGTATTTCATTCATACTTGGTGAAACATCTACCATCTGATCCCATTTTCCATATTTAATTTTTTTTTATCATTTATCATATCATTTTGATTTGGACGTTGGATTTGATGGAATGTGTCATATAGCATATGTTCTTTGAATGATGATTTAATTTTAAACCTAGTTTGTTGGCTTGAAATCAAGCAGATATGATTTAGTTGTAGAAGATGGCATCTGTTTTCCTTTATTTAATTTTTTGACGGAAAAAAAGAATTAGGATATTACTTTCCTCAATTCAACTATGTTTTAGTATTAGTAATATAGAGGAATGATGATTTGATATATTTCATAAGGATTGCTGGTAAATTTGTGTGGATATCTTTCTTTAATAAAGGTTTCTCTGATGACCTGCTACATGGTTTCCTTCTTTATCTTGATTTTTGAAGTTCAGCTCATTTTTGACAATTGAGTTTCTAATGTGATTCCTTCTTTTAGGAATTAGTTGGATACATATAAAGTAGTTCAATTATACCTTCTATTTCTAGGAATTAGTTGGATACATATAAAGTAGTGTCATATACATGTAAAGTAGTTCATATATAGGTGTTACTCCTTTACACATGTACCATGCACAAGCACAATGGCTTGACTATGTTTTTTATCCCACATTTTGCGTCGATTCAAATCGGATTCAGTCGGATTCTTTCCATCACCGATTTTGGTGCTAAATGCGGTGGTTTTCATAACTGACACACAAGTAATTCTCTCCTTTCTTTTTCTTTTTTGCATTTTTATTTGAGTTTGTTTGATTTGATATTGTTGGTGTAATTTTTCAATTGATCAACGAGTGCTCCTTTTTAAAATTTGAGCATAATATATTGTTGAGATTCATAGCTTACAAAATGTTCAGTACATTTCGTTACTTTGTTACCCTTAAGAAAGAGAAGTTGATGGTTTTCATAAATAGAAAAAGTAATGAAATGTCTTGGACATTTTATAAGCTATAATTCTTAATAATATGTTATGTTCAAATTTTAGAACGAAGCACTTTGATCAATTAAATTAAAATATCGAATCAACAACATCAAAGAAACTCAAATAAAAGAAAAAGAATGGGAAATATTTACATGTATGTGGGGGGTTGGGTAACTCAAGTTGTTTGAGCCAAGGGAAAAGTTGGAGGTCCTGGGTTGAAACCTGTGTGTCATCTTGAAAACCATTGCCTTTGGCACCAAAATCAGTGATGGAAACAATCCAATTAAATCTAGTTCGATTCGACCCGGAACGTGGGAGTCGGAAAATAGAGGAGTTACATCTATATTGAAGCTGATAATATTAATGACAGCCATAGAAATTGGAGAAGACATTTTTGTCTCTGGATCAGATAGAACCTGACTATCTGCTCATGTGGCTGCAAATGGTCAGAATCTTGCACGGTTTTGTCTAGCTGCCATTTATTTATTGTTTGCTTGGAACACTTTGTTAAAAATATGTTTTGGATGAAGTGTATAATGATTTGATACTGATTCATGTAACCAGCTATAACAAGCTATATTATCGAATATATCATCGAGCTGGATCTCTTGTGGGATCTTGCTTTACGAAATTTGATACACTATTTTTCCCAATTTTCTTATTCTCTTATTACTTCTCTTCGATCAACTATGTTTTTACTATCAGTTGATATTTAATAAGAGAAAGTTCTAGAGTATGAAATTTTTCCTCGAATATTGCTGGTAATGTAGTATGGAGATCGGTTTTTTTCTAGGCTTCTCTGCACTTTCCTGACTGTCCGACCTTATCCTTACCCATATGATTTCTTTTCTTTATCATATCACCCCTGTCAAGGTTTGAGTAATTATCTTGATTTTAGTTTTAGCAGTTTTCTTTTGAGAAATTAGTGCTTGGTCTGAATATGATCTGATGTCATTTTTCAGCTTGGATAAATATTAAATTTGTCTGGATTCATAGTCTGTTTTATTTTCTTTTTTGTATTAAGTTTTTGGTTCTCTTGTAGATAGCTATTGCCTCCAGACATGTGTCCCTTCATATTGAGTTGGGTTTTTTCCCACTGTGACAGAGCTTTCATAATTTACACTTGATATGAGCCCTGCACCCATCTGATTTTACACTATAAAGAGGATGATGACTTCTTATCTGATCCTGTTATATCTTGTATTTTTGTGTTAAGTTCAGTATAGAGCATATTGTATTTTTGTGTTAAGTTCAGTATAGAGCATATGTTTGTTTAATGATGACTCAATTATGAATACAGTTTTGTTGGTATGAAATGATGATTTTTATTGAACTGTTCTGTTATAGATAATGAAACAAACATGCACTATCATTTGATCTCTCTTCCATTTTTTTTAAAACCCACCAAATTTCATGAATTTTGCCTTTTTCCTTTCACTTTTGTCTTTGTTTTTTCATCTTGCCTATCCTATGGTATCCGATATCCAGAATTCAAAATTGTCTAGGCTTTGTAAAACTGCATGCAATGAAGTTGGCGTGGTATGGATTTCTTTATAAAGTTGATCTTTTAGCATTTGATGATCTTGTTGGTTTCATCCCCTTTTTTGTTAATATTTTCATACTCTAATGCATGAAATGATGTTACTGTGGTTTGAATATTGGTTCTCTTTTCTTCCTGAATCAAGATACATTCAGAAGACGCATATTCAGTAGTGTGTCATGATACGTGCACATCCCACTAATCATTGGGATTAAGCGCGTAATGATTTGATACTGGTTTATGTAGCCAGCTATATCAAGCCATATTATCAAATATATCGAGTTGGATCTCTTGTGGGATCTTTCTTTTTGCAATTTGATACATTACATTTTTAATATTAGTTGATACATTACATTTTTAGTTGATATTTATGCAATTGTGTACGATATATTTTTCACAATGATTGCTGGTAATCTGATGTGGTGATTTTATTTGTTTAAAGCTATCTCTGCACCTCTAATGACCAGCAACATTAGTACGTCCAATCTTGCCCCTATCCAGATGATTTCTCTTATTTATCATTTTATACCTGTCTAATTTCAGTAACGAGTTTGATAAATATAATATTGTTTGAATACAGTGTCTTTTTTATCTTTTCTTTTTTGGTTCTCTGCTAGAGGTTATTGCCTCCAGACATTAGTCATGTGTCTATCACATACAATGGTTTGATACAGTTACATGTCTGGAAAATTAATGAGTCCATCGTTACAGAAGTGACAGTTTTCTTGGTGCTCGCTTCTGCTCCATTTGGACTCTACACATCTATGTCCTGAATTATGTTTGCTTGTCACTACAATACAGACATTTTGCAGTGCTAGTCAAAAATTGTTTTATACTGTTACTGTCTCCAGACGTTAGTCAGGTATCTTCTTCAACAGACTATGGTTGATACCGTTACATGTCTGGAAAATTAACCGAGTCCATCGTTACAGGTGTGATGGTTTTAGTGCTCACATCTGCTCCATTGGAACTCCACATACATAGTGCCATATTCCTCTTCACTTTTAAACAACAGTATTTTATTTTTTTGGTTACAAAACAACAGCATTGAATACTAGGACTATGTTCAATTTGTTGTTTCGATGTCAATTAAAATGTTTGTGCTATCTGACAGAAGTTTCAAAATTTAAAGAAATTTATAATGCAATGTAATTAAATTTTATAAATTCAATTTATGCTGTGTGCGAATTTATGAATTATAATTGTGTGAAATACAATTCTTGTTGTTTGTCTCTTTGCAAATGGTGCCACTTTTTATTTTTATAACAAAGAGATGCTGCTAGTGTTATTATAACCTCGAGGGAGAAATGACAGGTACTAATTAAAGTTGTAATTATCTTTCATAGATTTTTGGGAAGTGCTTTTCTGTAGCCTAAACTAATCTATCTTAGAAGTAAAAAGTTGCTTGTAATTGAGACTGGAATGAGTATATAACAATTATTATGATATTGTTACTCCTAAAGATGCATAAACTTGCAAACATTGAAAATTAAAGATATCTACCTAAATGGCGATTTTGTGTTTGCTCCATTTATCTTTCCTCCATTTATTGTCCATTTATGAGAGACAAACACAAGTATCTTTCCCTTGTACGTCTCTCATAATTGGCCAATAAATAGAGGGTAGACAAATATGGCAAACTCGGACTCTCCTATAAAATGTATTCATAACATGATTGTTGCATCTCTAACATAAATACATTTTAAAGTTAGGATAAACAGTTTTACTTTAAACACATGTAGTATATCACCAACATTTTGGGTTGGTATCCAATTACCCATACGAGACAATTTGTGGTATACTGTCTGTGTATCCAGCACAATTTGTGGTATACTGTCTGTGTATGCAGCAAACCTGTTTATTCAAACTCTAACATATATTTTTGAGAGAAATGCAATGAACATATTGTTTCAATGTATTTTGTAGGTATATAGATATTTCTTTAATTTCAGTGTTTTGGTTACTGCATAACTTTTTGATTAAACAATAATCATGGTAATTACTGTATAAGGTTTAGCGTGATAACACGATGGTGCAACATTTGTGTTTGACTGTGATGCAAGTATGCTTTTCAACCAATCATGTGTAGAAATGGCTGAATCACGGGATAGGATTTGTGTCATACATTTTTTAACAACAAATAATTTTTGAAAACGGTATATAACCTATTGTGACATCACAATTTAGCTTACTATATTCCAACATCTAAGTATAACAATCAGTTTGAAATTGGTGTTTACAAATCTTAATATCTTATTTTTCAACTGCAATTGATGTTTATATACTTCCACCAATTGATGAGAGCCATACTTCATTCAAGATAGACTTCTCCATCCATTAACAAAATGTAGAAGATGTCAACCTTCCTATCAAGTTTTTGAAAACGAGAATAAAGATTGAAAGGATCTAGGTAAGCATCAAAATGAGGATGTTGTTTTACCGGAGATTCTTAATATAAATGTTGATGTATTATGTTTGTGTCTTTTAGAATGTGGCAATGGGATTAGGTTGTTTGTTTGGTCTATATTAAGGTGGTTTCCTATAGAAAGCCTGAACTGAACAAGATGCTTATTAGGAAATATGTAGCCTTCATACATCTGACCATTAAGTATTCAGGTTGAGTAATAACTATAGCTTTGCTTGTCTCTGAATGTTCTGAAACCAGTACCCCTTTAGCAGAACATGTGAAATTCTGCGGCAAATAGCAGGACTAGAGAACAGTTCAGCAAGAAAGGCTTAGATGGTAACGTCCACCACATGGTTTTATCATCTGCAATGTCAATGATGCATTCTCAGAGTACCGTGTGGGGATAGAAATGTGCTTACGAGATGAATTTGAAATGTTCATAGGCTCGAAGACATTGTGGTTGCGACCACTCACGACAGTTTGAAGTTGGAGAAGTGCTTGAATGATAGCAGGAGAGTTAGCTTTTGACAAAGTTGTCTTTGGTTTGGGCTGATAAAAAGTTGTCGATGTGCGTGATGACACAGAATTTTACGTTGTCTTGGCTAGTTGTAGGAGAGGTCAATCTTGTGGCAATATATCTCAACTTTGTTTTGTATATTTATCTTTTGAATCTTATTTGAATGAAATAGTTCTCTTTCAAAATAAAAAATCTTCAAATTGAAATATGGTTATCTCGCATTCAATCAAATAGTAATTGGTTTAACAAAATTTTCTTCATAAACCCTTTACATTCCATCCCCTCAAACAAAAATAAAATAGGATGATGTCTATGAATTGATAGAGGAATAAGTAGAACTAGTTTTCCTAAAAAGAACTACCATACTAACCTGATTCATGTATCCACCTAAATCATCTTATCAACTAATCTTAGAAAACAAAAAGAAAAATGTGTATGTTTAGTGATTCAAACTTCTAATTTCTTTATCATCATAGCTTCGTAGCAGCAAAATCAGGCCGAAGAGAAGGATGCTGCGAGTGAATATTAGCCACTGCAATGGAAAAAGATTGTAGTGCAGAAAAGGGATGTTCAAAATGAACATAATATAAGCCATCATTGATACTCATCATCCTCAAGGTGGAACATAAATTTCTGGAATCCTACAATTAGAAAAGTACAATAATCTCATTGTTTAATACAAATAATTGTCTTTTGTTAAACAAACATGGAAACGTGCGTATAAGATTCATGCAAACCAAAGGAAATTCTATATAAGCTTATATGTTTCTAATTTTATTTTACAAAGAAGTTAAACAATGGAAGCTTATAAGTTTATAATTTATTTTACCAACAAGTTAAACAATGGGAAGTTCTAAAAAAATTGTGTAGGACTAGGAGTTGATTTCAATTTATGAGAGAAATTGTTGGTCAGAATCTATATAATATCGACAATTTTGATGATAGCCATGTCCTGTGTCAGAGTCCATCATTACGTACACATATAGTGACATTCAATCACATCTATTTTATTTTTTAAAATTATTACTAGCGTCGCGTCGTCTACATTTCAGTGTTGTGTCTGGTTCATGTGTCTTTGTCGTTGTGAAAGCGGTACAAACAAAAATCGATGGAATTGGAAAACCAAACCAAAAATTATCCAATATTTTATGGTTTGGTTCAAAAATCGAATCGAACCGAAGGAAATCAAACTAAATTTGTCCGATTTTCGGTTTTTAATTTTAAAATCCAATTAGCCCAGACCCAACATTTTTTTTACTAACACACTCTCACCAAAAGATCAAACAACACGAGCAAAACTACTCACCCTAAACTTGGTAGCCATTTTTAACATACTCAACAATACAATACATTTCAATATTTCACTTCTAACACTCAACAAACAACAAACCCTAAGTTTTTTCTCACTGCTGCCATTGTTCTGCTCTTCGTGCTTCAAGTTTATGCTTCTTAAATTTATCCTTTTCCTCCTAAAAAATTGTGTACTTCAAAAATTTAATGGAAACAAACTTTGGTTTATCTTGTATAAAGTAAGAAAAATTTAAGTGATTTTTCAACAATTTGTGATTTTGTAGAGCTAAACAATTCTCTAGATTTATGTGCTAACCATTCATCAGTTTCCTCATGCAATATTTTGTATAAGAATCTTAATACTACACACTAGCATAGCACTGCCACTAAGAATTATTTTCAGCTTTTCAATATAAAAAAAAAAAACGCTTAACTCTAAGCCTATGAAACACCAATACAGACGGACATCAGACACGACACAGACACTGATAATAATTTGAGTAAATCATATAATTCAATGTAATTATATGTGTCGGTGTCGTGTCGGTCTCTGACGCGACACATGTCCGACACCAAGACTCGCTTAACCTGAGGAATCTTCGTGCTTCATAGCTTTAAGCGGTTCGAAGAGGACAAGGAAAAAGCACTACATAACCACAGAAAAGATTAACTAACCTGAGAAACTATATCAAGTGTCTTGCAGTCTCCATGCACATCTTCTTGGAATAGGAGAACCTCTCCATCACTCTGTCTTCTCTGGAACACAGTGAAGGGACAACCCTCATCCCAACCACCACAATCACAGCATCCACCAGATTTCCATCTATCTATAACACTAGATGGCCCACCATCTCTAGTTTTAGGTCCACCATGAATCCCAGCTGGAATAACAATGCTCATGCTATTTGAATAATCCTCATTTTTTCCTTCATAACATTCACTAGGCAATTTGTTGAGAAATTTTGATCCCCAACCTCCTCCTTTTTCAAGACAATTAAATGGAACATGTTCTTTGACAACAATAGCAACAACCTCAAAATTTGTTGGAACATTTTTTCCTAATAAATTGTTCTCACAACTTTCCCTACTTTCTTAGAAAATCCCTTTTTCTTCTTTGAAGTGTGCATTTCTTTGTCATGAATTTGAATGTCACCAAATAACACAAAATGTGGTTCCATCATTATATTATTGTTAGAGCAAAGAGTGAAAATTGTTGATACATTCAACTTACCAACAAATTGTTGCAAATCACTATCAAAAATCTTATTGCCCTTTTTACTCCTTTTGGTCAAATAAATCAAGTAGACATAATCCAAAGATTCATCATCTTTTGGCTCTATTTCATTCAATTTGGCTACATAAATTTCATTCTTATCAGCATAAAATACAAAATGAGGGATACTTTGATTCCAAGTGCATTGAAACATTCCTTTAGTTAGACCCAAAGAGACACCAAAACCAGAAGAAAAACAGCTAAAACAATTACTAAAGTTATGGTTTTGTATCATTGGTGGTTCCATTTCTAATTGATATGGTGAAGATACACCAAAACCACTAGAAGACTCTTTTGAATCATAACATATCAAATTGTTAAGGTTGTCATTTTTTTTCTGAAGCACCAAATTCATGAGAACTACATTGGTCACCACCAATAACATGGTTTCCAATGAACTTTTGTGTGCTAATTCCAAGCAAGGACGAGCATATATTTCATCAGCATTTGCTACATACTTTGGAATCCTATTGTGACCATAAAACATTAGGAAAAATAAACCCTTCAATAAAAAACTACTATTTTGTGGTTGGACAATGTTTCTAATGACTGCCCGATGAACCAACATTTTTAACTTAGATGATGAATTTTCTTTGGACAATGTATCCTTCTCATCATGGCTCTTACAATGATTAATTTCCATCTAGTATATATCAATCAAACTATTTTTAATCGTCGTGTTTTCATGTAGTCCGGTCTAACGGCCTCCCCTATATCGAAAAATGTAGAAACCTCTCTTAGATTAAATCTTCCTTCAACTAGAAACTACAAGAAGCATTATACGATTAGTATCCTGAAAATAACATTTCACATACATATCATGATAACTAGTCTTCGTCTAGACATATATATCATCACAAATAATAAAAAAAATACATGTATTTGAAAATAAATTTAGAAGAAGGAAAAAAGTATAAAATATGCTATTATTACATTCATAGTACATGAAACATGGTAAATAATAAAAAGTAAAAAAAGAAAACTTGGAGAGAAAACTTACCTGTTATATGGATCACTTCAGAAAATTTCTTGAGTTATGGATTTTTTTTTTTTTAAAGGTTGAGTTATGGAACTTGTAACATATACTTTTTTTTTTCTTGTATTCTAATAGTGACTAAAATATACCGAAAGAATCTTCACTCCAATCATCTGGCTGGCATCTTAGCATCTAGAAAAGGAAGGTGGATTAAAAAAAAGGAATGAAAATTAAATATTTGGCCGAAAAAATATCAAATTAATAAATTAGGATATACAATTCAGGAATTTTAGCACAAAAATACAAGTATTAAATAAATATGCAACTTTATATTACCATATAAATAGTAGCTGAAAAAGGAAAATAAAAATTACCTCAATCAAATGGTTACAAACACAAAAGCTAGCTGAATTTTTACATGCCAAAACTTTCTCAAAACACTTTTGTCTAAAAAAAAAAAATTCTTCCAAAAAATATTAAAATAGAAGATGAGTGCTTATAAACCGAAATGGAGAAAAGTTGATGGATAGGCAGATGGAAAGTGAAGAAGACCAAATAGTGGGAAAAGTGGGGAGCAAAAGATCAATACAAAAAATTCTCAGCGAGGCTAATTTTTTTTGGAAATGATACTAAAAACACAAAAAAACATGATGGTTACTAACAAAAATTTAGGGTTAATAGACTTTTACATCCTCAGGGTCCAAAATCAAATAATCTTTATCTTACAAATGAGAATCTCCAAGTTTTTTTTTTTCTTAGAGGGGTAAACCAAATGACCCCCCATATGACGGGGGTAAAAACCATTTAACCTAAAAATTTATAGAGAAAGTAGTTTATCTCTCATTTGTTGAAAATGTCTAAAATGACATTACTTACTAATTGTTCCAATAACATCTTTTTATACTGAAGTTACAAAACGATCATTTAACCAATGATAAACATAGTCATTGTACCAAAAATAGTCTCTCATGTGAATAAAGTATTATCTTTCATTATTTAAGTTCTTTTATAACTAAATTTCTCATATGTTTCTCTCTTGATGAATGATGAGAGACCAAATTTTATTTTATCATGTGTAAATTACACATGAGAATATTCATTCCCAAAAATCTCACATGAATTTGTATAAATGTCGAAACTATATACCCGCCATTTGATTAATCTTTTTTTTTTTTTTTTATAGTAAAAACAAAGTTAATTCATTTCATTCATAATTAAAGGGTACAAGGTAGTCGGTACATCACGAAAAATATGGAGGCTAGGGTTGGATAAAGATGCTATAGCAATACTATGATCAACTTTTCATTTCTAGAAAGTAAAAGACTTCTACAATGAGAAAGAAGGTCACCAAACTCGTTAGCAAGAGTAGAGGTGGTGTCGAGCGCATCAGATAAAACTTTGGAATCAGTTTCGAACATAACATCTCGCATGCCATTTGAGATGGCCACCTTAATAGCTTCCAGTGAGCCTAATGATTCAGCTTCAAGAACGGTAGTAAAAGATGCAAAGTAACCTAATTTTCCTAGCAAAAAATGGCATGTAGGGTCTCAAAAACACATACCATATCCCATAATGGAATTACCGTAGAGGTTGCGTCAACATTACGCTTGATCATGCCTGGTGGCAGTTTGATCCAAGGCTGTTTCGCATGATCACTTCGGGACCGTACTTTTCCTCTTTGCATACATCCCCATTCAACTAGTGTGTCTTTTGCTTGTCTCACAATAGCAGCAGGAGAGGTGTCAATAGCTTCCCAAAGTTTTGTATTACGACTCTTCCATAAGCTCCAGAGGGTCATCGCCGTTAGAGCTTGTTGTCGCACTTGTAACCTGTCAAATAAAGCAAACAACGTTGTTGTAAAATTACTAACATATGGGAGGAGCTCTTGGATGGTGCTATTGAGCCCAAGTAGATTGCAACATTGATTTGCCTTCGAGCAAACAAAAAAAGTATGCATTTGTGTTTCAGCAAAAAGATCACAAGAAACACAAGAGTCATCACACGGAATTCCACGAATAAAGAGATTAGCGCGCGTAGGTAAGCACTGGTGCACCAAACACCAAATAAAGGTACAAACACTTAGAGGAATTTCCATGTTCCAAATACTATTCTAGCTAATACAACCACGGGATGGGATGTTTATATGGATAAGATCCGAACAAATACGGTAGGCAGATTTGACAATGTAGGATCCATCAAACATAGGCTTTCAGACGCATCAGTCAAGAGTAGAACGTGTATAAAGAGGCATAGATAAAATGTCAGCTGCATCAGAGGAGGAACAAATGGCACAAACAAGGGTCGTGTTACAAGAATTCAAGTCGGAATCCAACAAGTAATTTACCGTATGATCTTCAATGTTTTGCAATGGCCTGAATGACGGTTTTAGGGAAGGAAGGTTGCGGATCCAAGGCATTCTCCACATGTTAATTTTAGAACCATCACCAATCTTCAATCTATGTCCCATGGTAAGTAAATTTTGGGTACTCCAAACACTCCTCCATGTATAGCTTGGATTATGGCCATGGTTGGCATCCAAGAAATCATGTCGGGGGAAATATTTAGCTTTGAGGACTCTAGCAAGTAAAGTGGTAGAGTCGGTGAGAAGTTTTCAGCTTTGGTTACCAAACATATAAAGAGATTGAATGCTTCCAAGTTAGGAAAGCCCAGCCCTCGTAAGCTTTTGTGAGGTGTGAGTTTGTCCCATCACATCTAATTTATGCCGCAACTTCCATTTTTTTCCCGAACCCCAATAGAAGGAATTTATCATCCTTTCAATCTCTTCACATAAGGAGGTGGGGGATGAGAAAAGCCCCCATACAAAAAGAAGGAATAGTTTGGGCAATTGATTTGATCAAGATTTCTTTCCCAACACGAGAGAGGGATCTGGCGCTCCAAGATTGACATTTTTTCCAAATACGATCTTTGATATAGGAAAAAATAGCCTTCTTACTACGACACACCAAACACGGTAGACCTACGTATATTCCGCTACTGATATTACCAGAAACACCAATGAAGCAGTGATGGAGGATACAACATCTGGTGAAGTGTTGGCACGGAAAGCTATAGCTGATTTATTGAAATTTATAGCCTGACCTTAAGCTTGCTCATAATTAACAAGAATATCCTTGATATGTTGTGCTTCCAAGGTATTAGCTTTGCAAAAGAGGAAGCTATCATCTGCAAAAAGAAGATGGCTAACTGATGGAGCTGTTCTGCATAATTAATCTTTTCTCTCCCATGCATTATTTTATCTGGACATTATCTCTTTATTTATTGGATGATTTTGTTTCAGTGTGTTTTCAATTCGTTTTAAAAGAATTTAATTTGTGCTATATATATTGCACAACTTCTTAGGTTTTTAGTCAGAAATTCTCACATTAAATATTCCAAAGTTATTTGAATTTAGAAGTATAATTGTATCAATCCCTTGTGGACCCCTAGTTGAGAGTAGTCAAACGTCCAAACGGGGAATAAAAGGAAGCACCATAGGAGAAGAAGGCCTGATGAATTTCATGGCACCGTAGAGTTTATGTTGCTCAACACCAAATTTTTTTAGGGTATTTGTTATACGCATATGCATAGATTAATCTATTTGAGAGTATGATACATTTAAGAGCTGCAACTTTTAACAGTAAAATTTCATATACACTAATTAGAGATCAAAGTCATGATCACATGCTTATAAGATTTGAGTTGCTTTTCACCAATTTGGTACCGTTGGTTCAATTTACATATAAAAAAGTGTTTAATCATGGGCATGGATGAAAATAATTAGAAAACCACTCTTCACCCAGCAACATTCGCTCCCACCCAGGCAAAATACCGAAAATACCTCTGCGCAAGTTAAGTCACGCTGCGCAACTTAACTTGCGCAAGTTATGTTCTGTGCACAACTTAAGTTGCGATGCGTATGTTAAGTTGCGCAGCGCAACTTAAGTCATATAACAGCAACACAACAACTCATCTTCCTCATTTCCCAAACTTTCAAAATTCGAAATTTTTCACCCCAAATCCGAATTTCATCATTCTTGCGCCATTCAAAGCCAATTTCGTCCACAATATCAAGTAAGTGATGATTATCCCACTTCATTGCATTTTTTTGGTTGAAATTTTCGAATAATTAGGTATAGATCCGTATCCAAAACCAAATAGAGTTGACAACACTAGAAACATGTTAGGCCCACAAATTGAAGAAAAAAATGGCAGATATTTTTTTCAACCCTATTGATTTCTTACACGTCTTAAAATTTTTAAATTATATAATTCAAACAATATAAAACATCCTTCAAAACATCCACTAAAACACACCATTTTTAAAAAAAAATTTAATCTGAATAGAGTGCGAGAGAAGGTGCAGGATGAAATAAAAATTATCAAAATTGTATATGGATAGTTGATAAGTGTTCAAAATTGATATTTTTCATGTGTTAGTTTAGGCATTTCAGTGACTTGTTTTGTAAGTTATCTATGGAAAAACTCCAATTTGATGTAATTATGCCAATTATGTTTTATGTGCCTTACTCTACCCATTTGTGCAGGAAAATACAAGCAAGGACCAAGAAATCATCCAAAAATGCAATGACCAACTTGCCATAGCGAGTTCAACTCGCCAAAGCGAGAAAACTCCAAAAAGTCCCAGGATTGCTAGCTCTCTACTTGCGAGCTGCGAGTAAGAAGCGAGCAAACTCGCCACATCGAGTTCAAAGCGAGAAAACTCCAGAAACTCCTAGGATCCCACGCTTTCAACATGCCAACAACGAGTTCACAGCAAGATCAACTCGCCACATCGAGTTCAAAGCGAGCACAGAGCGAAAAAACTCCAGAGAGCCCTGATATTTTGAAGGCCAACTCGCTAAAACGAGTTCAACGCACAAAAGCGAGCTGCCGTAGCTGAAGAGGGGTACATGGCAGTCATCCTGTGGTGCAGTGTGGGACAGCAAGGCAACCCGCCATAGCGAGTTCAACTCGCAAAAGCGAGATTGCACTTTTCAAACTCCTTTAAATAGCTTTTTCTCTCACTTCTTTATATAAGTTTTCAATGTATTAGATATTTTTCTGGTTTTTAGAGAGAGAGATAGGACATTTCTAGAGAGATAAACACAAAGCTGTTATAAGTGGATTTCCCCAAGATTTGTAGAGAAATCATGGATCTTGTCTTGGAATATTCATCTTTTCTTCCATTTTTGCAATGCCACTATGAGAATATGTAGCTAAATCTACCCTTGTGGGTTTTGAGGTACTCAATCAAGTTATTATGTAATCTTTTTTTATCATTAATATATGGTTCTAGCTATTTTACTTGATATTGTTATTATTCTTGTGTTTAATGGTTTATTTGTGATTTGAAATATTATTGAAAGGTACTCTTGAATCTAGGGTTAGAAAAATAATCTATCAAAGCTTTTATTCTAGACATAGGGTTTAGGTTTTGGTAATCACTTAAAAATCAAGAACTTAATGCTATTGGATCGTTTGATAGGTTGAGAAATCATCGATTAAACGATACGATAGATATCACAACATTATTTAGACATAAATAATGTTGTTGAGTGATTGTGATAATATCGGTTAAAAGCTAGAATCCGTTATGTGATCATGAGATACATATGTAACGTTTGGTTGACGAACTCTAACCCTAAGTGTTATATGCCCTATTTCGTCTCTATTTATTTTAATGTAAATTAGTTAGAGTAGTTTTTACTTTTTAGACAAACAAACTTTTAAACCATAACTTAAGATGATAATTGACGTTGAACGGTTTGTGATATACGATAGTCCTGTGAAGACTATACTAATATTTGAGCATTTGTGAAAATATATCCCTTGAATATTAAAGTATATGTACCTTCTATATTTATTTTATTTTTTTGGGTACAAACCTTCTATATTTATTTACACTAGAGAAAAAAATATTTATACACCATCCAAACAATGGCCAAAGTTAACAATTTCAATACACTTAATGAGTATTTATGCATTCACTAATGCAATGTGTAAATTAACCAAAAATAAAAAAAATCATAACATGTCATTTAAAACAGAACCAAATACAAGTTTTGTGGGGTAGCCGAATTTTTTTTCATGTGGTAAATACAACTAGTTCATAGTTACAACATAGTAAAGGACAATATCTGCAAAAATGTATACATTTTTCTAGTTTCTGTGTGTTCCTAACTCACTTATTGATATATAATATTTTGGACCCCAATTATTCACTTTCCTTATGCCATCAAGCCCTGAAGATGGTAAAGGGCCCTACAAAAATCTACACAAGCTAAATATATATTATTTTATAGATACATATACATATACTAGTCAAACTATATATTAATTAATTAATTCAAATCAATGAGTGGATGGAATAGTTGCATTTGAAGGAGTTAAGTCCACTGATATGTGCAAAGATATCTGAGGAATCAACCATATCATCTTCTTCTTTAACAGCTATCTGCAAGTACAAAATGAAAGGAATCTTTGATTAAAGAATTATACCATCAAATAATTGAAAAGAAAAAAAAAAAGACTGAAAGTGATGTGGTATTTTTTTTATTGACTAAAGCAAGTTGAACATTTTAGAGTCTAGGGTTAAAGTTCAAGTCTCATCGACAACAGTTGTAAAATGATTATTAATATCGCTTTGTTAAATAAATTTGGCTAGGGAATCTTACTTCATCATCATCTTCATGGTTGCTACTACCTGGCCTATGATTCTCTCCAAAGTCGTCATTCTTCGCAAACCTTCCTCTAACTCGCGGTCGGCTATCCGCTAAAGTTTTTCGACAAGCATACTGCACATTTTTTTTTTTTGCATCATTAGATGAATTTTGAAAACATAAATGAATTTTGATAGATGAATGTATTGAAATCTATGTATCATATAGTACCTTGATTTTCTTGCTGAAATTTCTTTCATTTCTCTTCTTCATATATCTATGAATCTTCTCTTTCCTTTGCTCAACAGAAAGTTTTCCAACTTTTAAAGAGGAGTCCTCCAAGTGTGAAATTTCTGGTGCCAAAGTGGCAGAACAACTTCCAGCACCAGATACTAGTTTGTGATTCTCAGTACCAAGTGCCTATAAAAGAAATTACAATTATAAAGATCAATTATAACATGCAGCACCGATACTTTAAATCGATGATGTGTTCAGTGTCCAACATGTATCAATGTCTAACATCAACATATGTTGTTACGTTTAAACATTTTTATTTTATTAATTTATTACTGATGTTTGCGTCTCAATGTCAATGTTATGTTAAGTTTGGCGTTCGTGTCAGTGTTTGTGCTTCATAGTAATAAAATAACTTTTATTATAGACTGTAGAAAGAGATATACACATTGAACCAATCATATAGATAGTCTTTTCTAATGATGCTGCCATCTATATTATCTTTTCTTTTTTGTTATAAACTTAAAGTGGTTATTCCTTTTTACTTGGCCAAATCAAAAGTATTTTTAATGCAGCTGACTTTATAAAAGGACTTTTATTATATGCTATATATTTCTTGATGTATATTAGCACCTATGAATTTTCAGCTTAAGATATTTTTGGACTATAAGCTTTAACCAAAAGTACACTTCTGCTATAGCATCTTCTAATTTTTTTAACAACTTTACTTCACACTTACAATGATTACATTTTCAATTTTTACTTTTTATGTTGTGATAGAGAGAAGATGAAATCTAAAAATAATATTTGACATTTTTCAGAATACTCAATTTATTATCAAAATGCAATTTCAAAAGCTTCCATAATATCTTCTATAATAAGCAACCAAGGAAAATTTAACAAGGTAGTATAGTTGTGAGTATTAATCATACCTGAAAATCTTGAGGGTTAAAAACCTGTTGAACAGAATCTGTACAATAAATTGCACCATTTTCACCTTGATAATCCAAATCTTGTGTTTGCATTTCAGAACCTAATAGAATTCCTCCACCAAATAAGCTAGAACTATCAGCAGATAAAGCAGTACCAAGATTTCCATGAGGCATATACACACCTAAGCCATTACTAAGATAAGAACAAGAAGGAGAATAAGAAGGAATTGAAGAAATGCAATCATCTTCAAATACAGAAGGAAATGAAGCACTCATAAGAGGCGCGGCTGAAGAAATAGGATCAGTTTGATATTGTGGTAGCCCTTTCAAACCAGAAAGATGATGAGGTTGTGTTGAAGAGAAATCAAATTGTTGTTCTTGATGAGTTGTTATCGGAAGAAGCGGCGGAACGAGAAAAGATTGTGATGATGTGAAATCTATAGAAGCTGAAATGTCATTGTCAATATCTTCTTGTGAATCAAAGATAATGGAAAGGTTGTTATTATTGGTATTTGTTGTGTTGATGTTATTGTTTGTGGTAGGGCTTGTTGTGCTAGTAGTTGTTGCAGTACTATTGCTATTACTATTGTTATTGCTATTGATGTTATTGTCTAAATCTAATGCTTGAGATATGTTGTTTAAGGTATATGAAGAATTGTTGTTGTTTTCTTCATGACAACAATTTGAGCTAGAAGTAACATCAGAATTTTGTTGTAGAGAGTCTTGGAACAAATTAGGGTCACAAAGTTCAAAAATTTGTGCACTAATTGGACTTGAAATTTCATCCTGCAGTGTGTGACATAAAAACAATGTAAGCAACATGTTACTAAAAACTATTGAACACACAAGGTTTAGCATGTAACAAACAAAAGACTTGTATATAAAAACATAAGGTAGATACGTGATTCTCTATTCATTATGGAGTTTGAAAACTGAATCTAATTCCAATTCCCCTTTTTGTTGATAGACATGAGTCTGATCTGATCACTTGGAACATAATAGAAGTTCAAATTTCAAAAGCTAATAATATTCTCTAATCAAATTGAAAGTTTGGCTTGTAAATGTCTTCATCAATTAGTAGGTATTCTTAAGTGAAAAACAAGCCAATTAACATAATTATTTGTGTATCTATCTTTCTCACTATGAACCACCGGCTCAAAGACTGAACACAAGACTGACACGTAGACATCGGGAGTAATTTTAAAAAAATGGAAGTAATTGAATGTAACATGTGTCGATGTCATGATAAAATAGTTATTTACTTCGTCTAAAATCCATCTCAATCTTTTTGATGGATTTAAGAAAGAACCAGCTAAAATATTTAAATTATGCAAAATACTACTTCCTAGCTGCAATCTGTCTCAATAGTTTGGATTTATTATTTGTATGAAATATTTCTCAAATATTCGGACGAATCGAATTTCATATAGATATTTAAAAAAAGAAAATTATTCCATCCCGAGTTTATCATAAATATGTTTTAAAATTTAATGTAACTTGGGACGTAATATGTTACGTCCGAAAATGCAATTTTTTCAGTAGTACCAGACATTAACACGTATCGGACACGAGACACGCTTTCATGCTAGATGTCAATGTTACATAGCTTTCACATAATACTACTCCTTCATTGTCAAGAAGAAAACAAAACAAAGCAATATGCAAAGCCTTATTGGGGCATTCTACATATAACTAGTTGGTTGCATAGTCTAGTCAGTCATTGTCCATAATTGGTAATAGACATATAAGAAATTCTTCAAAAAGTGATTTCTTTTTCAAGTTATTTATTGTGAAAAAGAAATGTGCAATTGCATCTATGCTTCATGTGTCGTTGGAACCAAATTACCTAATGTTAATAACATCAAAACACAACAAAGTAAAAACAAAGAAAGAACCTCATGCTATATGTTATTTTTCTTTTCATTAAATGGAAATTTGTCCTTCAATGGGAATGAAAAGCCACTTAAAGGAACACTTTCATAATGCTATGCCTATATGAACTTTTTTTGTCATTACATTATTTAGCTCTTTCTTCCCATCTAACTGAATAAAGAATATCAAAATTAGGAAAGCTTACAAATGAAGCTCCAAAGAGATATATATTCCACAGGAACTGAAAGCTATGTCTAAAATGACTATCAAGGAAATGTTACACCATTTTACTAATTTGCCCTTAGAAAATGACATTTTGATGGTAGGGGCATTGTCTTGAATAGGATAAGTATTTGAAAGAACAAAGCCTTACTCTCACGGAGTCTTTGATTCCTTCTTATTTGTTTCCAGTCAAAGAAAATATTATGCTTGCCAACCATATAAATAGAGGAAAGAAGACATAATAGTCCAATAAATTGTGAGGGGTATGTATGTATGGCTTCTTGTTTTGCTATAAATAATAGTAATTAATACTTATAACTAGCGATGTAACAAATATTCAAACTATTTGATTGAGAGACAAATTAAATTAATTAACAAGAAACATGTAAGAATCATAAGAAAACTATATTCATGATTCATGCATGATTCTAATGCATGTAAAGAGAATAAATTGCAAGAAGACATAAATAACCAACTACTTTGGCTATCAAAATTTAAGAGTAACCCAAATGAAAAACAACCCTCTTTTCAAACAAATTAACTTTTGAGAAGGTGCATGCATGCATGGCAAAATTAAAGATAGCATATAGTTCCATTCCAACGCATGCATGCATAACAACATTAAATGTAAGATTATTGAGATAAAATATATAATTAACAAGGTTGAGGAAATTACAATGGATAGTTGATCATCATGTGATGGAGGGTGGATAACATCTTGCAACATGGTGATGAATCTTCTTGAATGGATTGGAGGCAATGAATTAGGTATATGTACAAATAAATTAATAAAATATGCTTGAATTGGTGATATGTTTCACACAAGTGTTCCTAAGCTAGAATTTGGCTACTTAAAAGAATGCATGATAAATAAAAAAAGGGAAGGAAGGAGAGAAAGTGAGGAATATGTAAGGATATATAGAAGGAGAGAATTAATGTGAAATGGTTTAAGGGGGAAGAGAGAGAGAAGTTAAGAGAGTAGTTAGCTAAGATGATGGAGAGTATGAGGGTGTCAAAAACAGAGAAAATTAGTTATGTGCATATATAGACATGGAAATAGGGTGTCAAGGCGACACTTCCGCTGGCCCATTCATTCACTCCTTTGCCTTTCTTCAATAATAATAATAATAATAATAATCCTCTCAAAAAATACAACAACAACAACAACGTGTATACGGGATGCTCACGTATCTGTCACTTTATCTCAAATACAAACTATAAGAGGTGTAAATGGGTTGGATAAAACCAGGAAAACCAACCCAATTTGATGGTTTGAGTTGGATAAATGACTAGTGATAGGGATGACAACTGAACTCGTACTCAATTAGTACCCGAACAAAATATTGAAGTTGAGTACGTAGGGTAACAACCCGCACTATGGGTACGGGCACGAGTGTGGGTAAATATCCACAAAAATAAATGGGCATGAACACTTTAATGTCCACACCACCCCATACCCGCATAATATTTTTTTATTTATATTATACACACCGTTTTAAAAATTACAATATAAAGTATGATACAATTTTAATGAAAATATTTATTTATAACATAATATGAACTCCTGCATGATTGATAATAATATTTGGGTAACAAATCTAGATGAAAAGTAAATGTCAAGTATCAGGTACAGGCATGGGTACATGGGCTCGATAAAAATATTTCATAACTAAGTTATTATATTTAAAAACTTTTTTAATTGTGTTAATATGATATGATATTTTCGTAATTGATCAATTTTCTTAGTAGAAAGACGGGTGACAAGTATGTGTACTTAGCTACCCAATGGGTACATGCACGGGTACGAAAGTTGTTATCCACATAAGTATTGGCTCGGGTACGTGAATTTTTCCAAACCTAGGGACGGGTACTATAGTACCCTATTCATACCCTACTCATTCCATCCTTAACTAGTGGTTTGCAAAATTGCAAAACTAGTTAACAAATGTGGGTAAATCAAAATATACGAAGAAGCTAGTAAAAGTCAATCCATTTACCAAGTCTATCCCTTTTCAAACTAAAATCAATTAATTTTGTTATTGGAGTTTAGGCTCTTTTTTTTTTAATGAGGGAGTTTAGGCTCTTTTTTTTTTAATGAGGGAGTTTAGGCTCTTGATGGGCTCTTACTTCTAATGATGTATTTAACCTCTTGAACTGTTATTTTGTGAGTAATAACTTGTTTAATTTAGGGTCATCCACTTTGGTTATTTTGATGTTTGCAAGCACTTTGTACAATTTTATTCCTTGCACTTTGGTTTTTTATGTTTGTAAAGTTAGTTGTACGTATTTGATGATAAATTTTATGATTTTGGTACTCTTATTTATGGTATGTTTATGTATTTGATACCAAAACAATATTGAAAAAAGTTACCCCATGTTTTAGGGATAAAAAAAGTAAGGTTTTTTTTATTTTATTTTAAAAGAATACAATGACTCGTCATTTACATAATTACAATCAAATAAAAAATTTAAAAAATAAAATAAAAAAATAATGTGGATAAATCAAAATCAAACTCAACCCGGTTCAAAAATTGACGGGTTGACTCAAATTCAGATTTTCTACATGGTTTGGTTTCTGATTTTGACATAAAATGGCTCAACCCTGCTCAAGTACAACCCTATCGTTTGATATTATTATTTTTAATTCAACTATTATATTTTTAATTCGAATTTGAATTAGGATTATGTGAAATTTAATATGTTAAAATTGATTGGATTTGGTTTAAACTTAAACTTTAAGTTTATTAAATTTTATTTGATTCAAATTTATAAGTATGACTAAATTCAAATATAAATGAACGGTAAAATTGGAAGAAAAAAAAAGTCTAAACCAAAATATGATATTCATTTTAAATATAGGTATTGTTTACCGTGAATGTTGGCAAGGTTTGTACATGTGGGTCTTTTTCTCTTTGGCTGAAAAAAATGACAAAAATTGAAACCCAAATATTTTAAATGAAGGACAAAATTATTGTTGATGATGAATTGTTGTTGGAATTATATGAAACATTGTTGATGATGAATTGTTGTTGATGATTGTAGTTGGAATTATATGAAGTATTGTTGATGATAAATTGTTGTTGTTTTATGTTGATTAATTCTTTGATATGAATTGTTGCTTATTATTACTGAATGTGAAATCTCACCCCTTCTGTTTGAATTTTGCCTCTACGTGGGTAACGTGCAGACATCCAGGAGTAGCCGCTGATGTGAGTTGAGTTATCGTGTTGTCTTAGGAGTCATGCTCTGATACGTAACAGAATGAGGATTCTTATGTGTTTTGTTTTCCTTTGTTACGTATCTTTTTATAAGTTGATTTTGGACCACTTTTAAATTTGGAATTTTATTATGCTGTTAATGTTGAGGCATTCCACTGCGACATTTTTTTAATTATTGAAAGCAGTTGTTTAAATAAATAGTGAATTTAACTCTATTTACGATGAACTCTGATTTATTTTATATTATTTATATGTTGGGAAAACGGGGTGTTACAGATCCCACATAGACTGTGGAGCTATAGTTTCGCGTAGCTTTTTAGCAGAAAACTTGTTTGTGAGAAAATAAAATAAAACATTTGTCACAAAAGTAAAAGTAAAAGGTTAAGTTTGGGAAAGCAGTTAAAATCTTTAGAAAGTGTGGGTTAGATCTAGGTTTAGTTATGATAAAACATTATTGCAATTTACAGAGCTATAGCTTAGGTACAACTTCATGTGTCGCTCAGAGCTATAGCCAGTTCAAAACATCTTTAGTCTCTGAGATACACATGGTTATATTCTTATATAGTTTCTATGTCTTAGAGCTACAGTCGTTTATTAACTTCTCACAACTCTGTGATTCATAGAGTTATATCTCTCAATAACCGGCTTCATGGCAAACCAATTGGTCTTAGAGAGTGTTACCTCATCCATCATGTTAAGGTTAGGACGACACTCATTTTTGGGATTGATCGCGAGACTTAACACATAACAGTTGCTAGATTCATGTGCCGGACCTTTCCGCACTAAGGTATTAAGCTATCGGGTCCTATGTGCCATATAACAAGAGTCTTACCAAGAACGTAGCGCCTAGCTATGGCATGGTATAGCTTCTGTGACTTTCACTGATATAGCCGTTTATTAACCTATTAGACTAACTGAGATTGATTGAGCTATAGCTTCATATAGTTTCAAGGCTCTTATACGTTCAAGATAATCAATTCACGCAGTCTTTCTTTATCCTTTCATTGTTGTGGTTCTTAAGGACAAATTCATATCTATCAAACATTTTTCACTCTCATACCCTGTTGGGATCATGGAGCTATATCATTAGACATAAAAGTGATCATGATTTATTTCTAAAGATTTTGAGTTAAAACAATTTGTTTGAGTAAAGCACGGCGCTACAACTTTATATATTGCAAGTAAATAAATAAATCTTAACCTCACCATGTCTTAACCACTAAAAGGGGTTTAGCTCATGATGAGCTGAACCACGGGAATGGAAATGAAGATGAACATAAATGAAAACATAGAAAACTAAATTGATAGATTAAATAAAGTTGTCACAAGATTACTGATGACATGTCATCTTACATTATTCTTAACATGTTTTTCAGTCATTTTCAGTAGGTTTTACAAGCATAACACATGAGTATTAGATCATTTGCTTAAGATTTTGTGACATTTGTAATGTTTTCTATATTTGAGTATGTAATTCTATTCTTCCCGAAACATAGCAATTGTAGGGTGTTTTTGATGTAATTCACGAAGAAATCATGCAATTCGGCAATGCAAGACATCTGAAGATTAGTGAGGACTTTGGGAAGACCAAGAATGAAGACTCAAGAGGCCTCATAAGATGTTACAAAGGGAGAAATTTTGTTCTCAGGTCCCAAGACATCTTATATGAAAGCAAACATCTAAAAGGACGGAAAAACAAAGATTTATGCACCAGAACGCACTTACAGGCGCCCCTAGCATGATCCATGCGTGATGGTCAAATTAGGCAAGTGTAACAAATCCTTTAACAAGTAATAAAGTGATAAGTAAAGTATCGTATCCACATGGATTGTCGTTTCGTCCAAACAATTCATGTTACTTATTTAAAACAATAAAATAAAATAAAAGTGTTGAGGGTTAGAGATTGCATTTTTTATCTGTTTGCAACAGAGCAAGTTACCTGTTTTGGTTGCAGAAAATGTAAGCAACTATTAGGATTCTTTGAATCCCCTCAATTCATTTGTTGGATTTACGTAAGAGTAAAGTCTTATTTAAGTTAATTCACGTAAGGGCTATTTAAGTGATGAGTTCGTGGGGAGTGATAACCTAATCAATTGCCATACTGCACTTGCTGATCGCATTGTGATCATTACGTATACTATCTCGGTCGATTAAGGTCTATCCCTTTGCTTGTTGAGTTGTACATGCTAATCACACGGTGATCTTTACATGTGAGGTTTATCTCACTCAGGGATAATTGCAACATAAACTTAGGGTAGAATTTCTAGATTTCCAAAGGTATGATTGTAACGCCTTATTTCTATTAAAGCGATAATACACGCAAATAATCCAAATATTCAAGAAATATACGCTACGTCTTCAACAGATTTCAAACAACATGCATATATAAAAATTCTCAACAGTCGCAGCAGATATAAATCATACATTACTAAAGTATATATGTCATAAAATCAACATACATCATCATATAAAATCTCCAAATCCACGACACATGCCTACAAACACGAACAAACAATCATATAAACACAAGTATATACAAAAAAATACCAACACATTTATAATATGATATAGAAAATAAAAATCTACTACCTCAAGCAGAGACATGTATGTTTTCCTAACCCAGTGTGTGCTCGTCTCCTCCCCAACTTACTCCTTTGTCCAACCCAACTCATACTGCATCAGTTTAATACCCAACTCATAGGTGCAGTCGTCGTAGCACATGAGCCTCCCTTGGATGGGGATGTGTATAAGACACACCAAATCATCGAGTGTGAAAGTCATCTCCCCAACATGCAAATGAAAGTTGTTGGTCTCCTCATGCCACCTATCTGACAATGTCGTGATGAGGCCAGAGTTGATGGTAGAATACCCAATCTTAAGGAAGGGGGGGGGGGGGGGGGGGGGGGGGTAAGACCATAAGCATTAACTCACTGCCATAACCAATCTGCACCAATATCCGGGACTCTCAACTGGTCGTGCCTAATCTTCCTCCCGTGTGAGGAAGGGTTTAGCCAATGCTCCTTCTGAAATAGAAATACAAAAAATAAAATAAAAACGTTAAAGATATAAACATTTGAATAACTAAAACAAAACAAAACAATTAAATCATAGAAAAAAACAAAATTAAAATAAGCATTAAACATTTTAACAAAACAATTAAATCGTAAAATTGAAATAAACACTTTAATATGACAATTGAATCGTTAAAAAACAATAATTAAAATAAACATATAAGCATATCAATTAAAATAAACATATCTATTGAACCGTAAAAAAGACTAAAACCAAACAATTAAAGATAACAATTGAATCGTTAAAAATAAAAAGACAGTAATTAAATAATAGACTTAATTACACTTTTGGTCCCCGTGTTTTGGCCAACTCATGAAAATGGTCCTGCCCTTTTAAAACAGAACAAAATTGTCCTTCAATTATCATTTTTGTTGCATTTTTCGTCCTACCCCCTATTTTATCCTCCAAAAACGCTGATGTGTTAGAATTTTAACTGATGTGGCCAAAAGAAGACCTATGTGGCAATTCCAACATGGTAAATGACATTGACATGTCATCAAATCAACTTTTTTAAATTGAATAACCATTTTAACATTTGAGAAAATTAAAGCTAAAAAAAACAAGATAAAAACAAGATCTTTATCTTTTTCTATGCCTAGATCTAAGAAACTTTAAGATTAAAACTTTCAGATTTTAGAAACAAAAATTTCAGATTCAAATTCGAATTTGGATTTAATCTTCATCTTCTAATTTGATGCCACCAATTTTCTCACAGATCAAAAACAATGAATTCAAATTCGGATTTGGGTGTTTCAGCTGTTTGGTGGAGTGGAATTGCTGCTAGTGTTTTGTTCTGGTGTGGGGTGTTGTTGTCACGGTTGTGCAAGGGGGGTTCTTCTGTTTCTTTTTTGGCTGGGTTGTGTACTCGGTGGTGATGCAGGGATATGCTTCAGATTTTTTATTTTGGTTTGTTTTGATTCGGGATAGATGTGAGATAAAAGCAAAGAGAGATGTGTTGGTGTTTGATGGTTTTTTATGTATAAAGATCAATGAAGAATCCTTGAAAAAAACCAATGAAGAAGATGAATAGATTTTGATTTTTAGTTTTATTTTTGGAAACCATTTTTTTTTGTATGAAGAAGATGAATATTCTTGGTTTTTAGTTTTATTGTTGGAAACTCAAAATTTATTTCATTTTAAACTTTTAATTTTCCATAATTTTTGTTTTAATTTCATAAATGTTTTAATTATTTTTCAATTAAAAAAAATTATTTTATGACATGTCAGTGTCATTTTTTTATGTTGGAATTGCCACATAAGAGTTATTTTGGCCACATCATCAAAAAATTGGACGCCTCCGTGTTTTTGGAGGATAAAATGGGAGATAGGATGAAAAATGCAACAAAAATGATAATTGAAGGACAGTTTTGTTCTATTTTAAAAGGGCATGACCATTTTTGTGAGTAGGTCAAAACACGGAGACCAAAAGTGTAATTAAGCCTAAATAATATGAAAAAAGTTTACTTACTTCGGCGTCACTCCAAAGCCTAAAGGTCACGTGTCTACTGAAATTTGATAGAAGCAAGAGGTTGGTAGGGCCTCCAGGAAAACTCTTTGGTCCGACTTCCTGTTGAGCCTCACCCACCAGATGTTGAGGCTGCTCATAATGTTGTGTGGAGTCCACTATCTCGGACGGACCCGCCTGGGATAACGTCCCCTCCATATGCCCACTCCCACCACCATGTCTCCTTCTAACATGAGGGCGCCTAGACTGCCTTTCGGCTCGTGCACTCCCTATCATAGTCTCTCTAGCTCCTCTCAGCATGTCCGGTCTCTCAGATATATCTACACAACATAAGACAATGCAAAAAATCTATGATTTTTTTTCATAGGGACATTGTGCCATTTCTAACTAATTACCATTGACAGTTCACATTGCACTCAAACTACCATATTGTGTCATTTCAATCACTAAACTACCACATTATACTTAAATCTTACCATAATCAACATTAATAATCCAATTTCTAACTAATTTCATCATTAAAATGTAAAATATCAAACAATTTTTCATTGAGACATTGTATCAAACACATAGTCCAACATAAAATCTAACAATTTCAAACTCTAAACTACCACATTGGAGTGAAACTTACTCTAATCAACATCTAAACTACGAGTTCTAACTTATTTCATCATTAACAATAAAAAAATCAAACATGCAAATCAACCCTAAAACCCAAAAATTGTGAAATTTCATCCAAAAAAATCTAACATTTAAACAAAACAATGTGAAATGATCATAAACACTTACTTGATGTTGGAGTAGAAGTTGAACTTGATTTGCTTGAGTTTATGAGAATGCGAATTTGGGAGAACTGGGAGAATTGTGTTTGATTTTGGAAATGAATGGTTGTTGTTATAAACTAACGTTCTATAACAGAACACAACGTGAGTTAACTCAAGTTGGTCACCAAACGTGACTTAACTCACTTTGGCTCAACGTGACTTAACTCATGTTGCCTCGACGTGGCATAACTCACGCAGGTGCTAGCGAACGTGACTTAAATCACGTGGGATTATTTTAGGAAGTTTGAGGTAAGAATGAGCAAATTTGATTAGGAAAAAAGCAGTTTTCAAGAAAATTTTATACTACACCCCCAACAATTATACCTATATCCCTACAAATATTTAAGAACCCTAACGATTAGAGGTCCGGCTTCTTAAAAATCCTTTCTCTTACTTAAAAATGATCTATTTAAACAATATCTTAAGAGAACTTGTTAGCATTTTTTATGATTAATTAATCCCAACACAAAAAGATTGTATTACTTTTTATCTTCTTTTTTTACTAAAAAGGTTTGTGTTACTTATGCAGTTTAGCACGTGCTTCTGTGTCACGTGTGTATATATATATGGTCCGGCTCCTTAAAAAATCCTTTCTCTTATTCAAAAATAATCTATTTAAACAATATTTTAAGAATACTTGTTAGTATTTTTTATGGTTAAATAATCCCAACACAAAAAGTTTGTATTACTTTTTATCTTTTTTTTTTACTAAAAAGGTTTGTGTTACTTGTGCATTGTTTAGTACGTGCTTCGGCGTCAGGTATCCCATATATATATGAGTTTTGCTAGAAGACATATTTTATTAAGGTATTTTTAGCAAGTTATTCTACGAACATTTGCTAAAAGACACCAATTAAGTTTTATGAAGGTGTCTTTTAGCAAAGTTATAACTAAAAAGTGAAAATCACACCTTGAGATGTGGATTGCTAAAAAACACCTTCATGAGTGGCTTCTAACAAAACCCTATATATATATATATATATATATATATATATATATATATATATATATGCAAAGATTCATAGAATTTATTTTGAAAGAAACATGCTTATAGCATTTCATTAATAATAAGAGTTTCAATACAATTGGGTATCTCGAAATAAACGACGGAACTAGCTAAAGACGTGGCCTCTCTTGCAAGAACATGAGCGACCTCATTGGCTTGTCTCCTAACAAACTCCACCCTAGAGTTAGAAAAGTAGGCAGTAAACAAAGAGCGACAAGAAGAAATAATACAACCAAATTCTGACAAGTCGTTCCTGTTAGAGAGGAAGGCATCAGCTGTCAACTTAGAGTCTGTCTCAAAATCTACATTGGTAAGCAGCATGTCATTAAGCCATTGCAGAGCGGAATGCAGTCCTAAGGCCTCACCCACATCCACCGATAATGTGCAGGGAAAAGTAAGAGTTTTAGCCAGAACAAAAGTACCTTCTGCATCCCGAACACAGATACCTATGTCTGTACGGTTGAAATGGGAAGAAAAAACTGCATCTATGTTACATTTGTACCTACCAACCTCAGGGGGCTGCCACCTTGTTCGATGTTGATGTGAGGTGGAGACCTCCAAACTAGGGGCCGGTACGGAGGTATGATTCACCCCTGAAGCCAGCATATCTGGTGCATTAGCCAGCTGCCAGTCTGTCACCATATTCATAGCACGCGTTACAACTGTGGCACTCGTTTCTGTTACATCTTCCCAAATGCGGAGGTTGCGGTGTTTCCAAATACTCCACATAACCGTTGCCAGACGTTGCTTTAAACCCACAGACAAATGTTCTAACAAAGAGAAAATAGCTTCCGATGCCGAGGCCGTGCTAGCAAGGGCATATTGCACCGAACCCCAAAGCCAGATTAAGTTCTTGACCTTCGGTGGAACCTTAAGGTTCCAAATACCAGAGAAATACCCCGGGCGCCAGTTTTAAGAAGAATCTATTAACTCTGTGACACATAATTTGTATGCACTTCGGGCAGAATACCTACCATTCCTTTCCGCTTTCCAAATGATTCTATCTGCCTCAACCTGAGAAAATAGTGGTGTACGCAGAACTTTGTTTGCTATATCATCACTAAAAACCTGTCTAATCACCTGTTCATTCCAGCTTTTGTCATATAAATTCATCAAGCTATTAATAGTATAATTATGAACAAAGTGGGCACCTAGAATATCGCTACCAATAAACTCACCATTAGTCAACCATGGTTCATTTAGGATGGAAATGGACGCACTTGAACCAATGCTCCAACGGGCACCCCCCGGACAAGAAACCTAGCGCGCATAATACTGCGCCAAACATAGCTATAGAAATGGTTGGTGCCAACATGCTCTATCATATATTTTATGTCATGTCTTTTCTTTTTTTTTCTTTTTCTTTTTCTTTTCACGACATGTCGTGTTTCTTCTAATTGCATGAAAATTATGTATTCATTTATATGCAAATCTGGATGCTTCATCTATCTCTTAGTCTCTCTCAAAAAAAATCTATATGTTAGTCTATCAAATAAAAATCAAATCGTTTTTTAATTACAAAAATATGCAAATAAGGTAGGTTTAAGAATACGGTCCATCTATGTGTCTAAGTACAAGTGAAATTTAACACTAATTATAATTATATAAAAGAGTGATATCAGAAATTATTGAAATTCGTATACGATATTCTTTTATAGATATTTTATTGAAATTATTCAATCCAATTTTATGCAAATATTTAATTGTCAAAAATATTATATTTAATAAGATTATTATTATTCCTTTCAAAAATATTATTATTCTCTCAAAAATTATTATTATTATTAAATTTTTGCATTTTTATTTGATAAAATTGTGCTTTATTTTTTATTTTTTTTGGTTGGTAGAAGTGATGACAAAACCATCATAAACTCACAAACACAAAGTGGAGGTATCGGCAGGGATGGATGCAAGTTGTAGGATTTGTGGGCTTGTGCCCACACAAAATTTTAGAAACAATTTTTTTGGTAGTATAATGTATCAATAGTTGACATTTTGACACACTTATTACAAATCATTTCTCTCTTGGCCCACACTTATCATCATACTCAAACTTTTATTAAGAATTAGATGCAAAATTAAGTTGAGGATGACTGGTTAAATGATTGTTTAATTATTTTCATAGAGACATATTATTAAAAGTTTCTATAATATGAATAATCGTAGAGGACTAATTCAACTTTTAGAATACTCATTGTATACTTTAGGAAACCGCCGTACACTCCCAACTTTCTCACCCCTCCGTACACTCCCCTCTCTAATAACACTCACCACCGTATATGCGTTTCAAACAGCCACGCTTCGATCAACCCAAACAGTTCAGATGTATACTTTTTGTGCGGTGGTGCAATGAGATCATTTCTTCAAACCACTGATTCACCCTGCCTAGATCGTTTTCTCCTTTTTTTCCTCCGCCGCACCAGCAACAGATTTAGACTCTTTCCGTCGTCGTTTTCGTTGTTGGTTTTGTCTGGAGCTTTGGTTGGTGTCGGAGACTCTCTATGTTTCGATCTACTCCTGGGTTTGGAAGATATGGAGTTATGTAGCTTTGGTTCTGAAGTGGGTCTGTATTTTTCTCCTCCGCCTCCTTCATGGCGGTGGTTGCGGGTTGCGCCGCTGTTGGTCTCCACAGTAGCGATGTAATCTAATTGATGTGGTCGTTATTACGTGGTAGGGTTTGATTATAATTAGATCTGTCTTGGTTACTTTGGTTCCTCGAAAGGGGCGATTCTAGCTTGTTGTCGTCTTGCAGGGAGTTGAGGGATGTTGAATTGTTGTTGTGTTGGCAGACGATTCATACGCCAGATTAAGATTCACCGTTCACTTTACTTTGTTTGGATTGGACTGTAGGGCTCGAAAGGGTCGTCTAGCTTGCTGCCATTGTTTCAGGGAGTTGATGGTACATGAATTGCCTCCGTGTTGACTGAGGGTTCAATCACCGCACATCATATAAGCCCTTTAATTTGTTTTAGGATTAATTAGAGGTTGATACACTTGTGTGTTGTTTAAATTTTTTCATTATCCGTTCGGGGTCGACTGACACACTTGTGTGGTTTTATTGGGTTAGGTTTATGTCCCCCAATTTTATTTTTTTGTAATTTTTCCCCTATTTTTAACAATATATATGAGCAATTGACACAAGATTAGAGCAGCGTACCAACTTAGTTGGCATTACTCTCTTTTTTTTCTTTTTTTTTTCTTTTTTGGTAGGTAGACAAAATGGCAAAACCATTATAAACTCACACACACAAGTGGAGGTACCGGGGTTCGAACCCCGATCATGACATCCATCCTAACAATTTCGACATTTTTGCCAGTGAGCTAGGACTTGCGGATGGCGTTACTCTTTTCTTTTTGTTGTCAATTTGCTCTTGGCTTATCAAAAAAAATATAAGCGTAGAGGACCGTTATTAATGCTACAAATTTTTATATATAGTGCACCCATTATTCAAAAATCCTAGATCCGTCACTGGGTACCGGGGTTTGAACCTTGATCATGACGTCTGATCTAACAATTTCGGCATTTTTGCCAGTTGAGCTAGGACTTATGGGACGTACTTTACTTTTTAATATCATTACAATGTGAATGTTAAGGATTTCATAAATGATAAATATGAAGGTGAGAAAAAACACAAGAATGAAGGGTTGAATTGTGTTGGCTTTTTCTTCGTTTTCTCCTACTGAAGTCACTGATCAGAAGCAGTTAGATTACAGCTTCTGAAATGATGTTTAGATTCTAAATGCAGCGGATAAAAACAGAGAGATAAAGAGAAGAAAGACACAAAGCAATTATACAGGTTCCTTCCACAAACAGGAAGTAGTCATGTCCCCCTTGCACTTCCAAGGAGAGTTCACTAAAAATGTAATATCTGAATACAAATGCTCACTGCTAAAACTAGCATGAGACTTCAAACTACTCAAGCACAACTACAAGAGATTTCCTATGCTCCTGAACATAATCAAGAGACTTCCAATACTCAAGCACAACTGCAAGAGACTTCTATTCAAACAGAAATATAAAGAAATTGTTTGAGGTTGAACACTTGATATACAATCAGTGGTGTTCACAATACAAATCAGATACAGACTGTTAAGACTTAAGAATTTCTAAGATATGAACTTTTGATAAGAAATTCTAAGTGAACTTTTGATGCAGAACAATTTTGACAGAGTTTTGACGCTTTCAAAATGTTATTGAGTCCTTGTTAATTCTCCAAGTCTTCACTCCTTTATATAGAGGTGTGAGAGAGACGTTGTAAATTTCCAGCAAATCAAAAAGAGTCGTTTGAAGCTTTGATCAAATCACCAATGATCTTTTGCCTGATTTGGTTATTGTCCTATGAAGGATCAATTTCAAATCCATTCCAAGAATGAAGGAACATTGTTGCAGGCATAGCTATTATTGTTGTCATGTAGCAGAGACACAGACTGAGTAGTGGAGATAGTGGTTGTACACTTCATACAATTTTACTTTGTCAACGCTCTTCAGAGAATAAGCATCCAATGCCTTCAAATTCATTTGAGTTAGCCATTGCTTTATTCTTCTGGTCTTCTGCGATGCTATGTGCGAATGAAACTTTTGAACAGCCTTTGAAGCTTTGATTATTTTATCTTCTGATGATCTTCAGCTTCTGGTGATCTTCAGCTTCTGGTGAGGTGCTTCTGACGAACTTGCTTTTGATGACGTCATCACTTCAGGAGCACTTTCTTCGGATGTTTCAAGATTTCTTTACTTTGTTGATTTCATTGCTCTCATATGTTCTTCCAGAACTTATACTTTAAATGGACACCAAATTTTTGTCTATGGTTCTGCACACTTGAACAAATATTAGCATATCCAATTGAAACTTTTTGATACCTTGTTATCATCAAAACTCTAAAGAGGTAATGTTAAACACATTTTGTTCCAACAAAATATTGATTGAAAAATATTAATTTTCAACTTTTTGCGAAATAAATTGACACAATTTCTAAGACATAATTTCCACTTTTTGTTCCTTAACATGCGTTCTTAGAGCACATGTCAGTATTTCGCCAAATATAATTAGACTTACGTGAAAACTTTTTTATATTGTTGGTGACTACGGCAAAGCTTGCTATCGTTATATGAGGAAGCCAAATATACAAAAATAAAATAATATATATATATATATATATATATATATATATATATATATATATATATATATATATATATATTGATTGTTGTCTTGATAATCTTTACTGTTAGTTATCTCTTTTTGTAGTTTTTAAGAATATCAAAAGTGTCAAAATAAGATAAAATACATCTATGAAACAGGTGAATATCTTAGTAACATTTTTATTTATGCTAAATTTCAATAAATAAACTTATTTATGGTAGTTAAATATATTTATTGAGGTAGCTATTTACTAAATATACTAACATATTCAAAATTAATTCTATATAATTTCTAACTAATGTTGAGAATATTTAGTAAATAGCCACGTCAATCAACATTTTTATTTATACTAAATTTCAATAAATAAACTTGAGTAACTATTATTTTTATTGAGAAAGGAAAGAAAACTTAATGAGCGAGTCAGAGAGAGGACGTGGTCGTGAGAGAGGAAGCGGTTTCCCTCGGAATCTTTGAGAACAACCGCACCAGCAGTCCCCTTCATCAGAAGTGAGGTACTATGGGGGGGGTGTAACACCCCGAAATCCCGACTTAAAAATTTTCATACATTTAATCAGAGTATATCACATAAATCAGGATGTCACATTTCATAAAATCTTTAAAAGCAAATCGAATAACAATTTATTCTTAAACAATATTCAAACATAGCAGCGGAATTCATAAACGTCTCAAAATCTTTAAGAAATAGTTCTCGGCTCAAAGCCACATAAAACACCTCAAGTCAAGTTACGTCGCAAACATCATTATTAGTCAAAACGATACATAAAGGAATAGAAACAATTGATAAATCCCCATCCCGTTACGTATCAGAGCTCCTAAGACTCCACAAGAACCTCTCACATCGACGAACCTAAGCTTGGTCACCTGCACTTGCCCACAAGGCGGCAATTCCAACAGAAGGGGTGAGATTCACGACAATTATATTAACATATAATTCAAATAATTTATGCTTAACAATAACAACATTATTCATCACATAGAACAGAAACGTCTCAAACATCCATATATACAAATCATCTTAGAACATCTTCATAAACAACCGTCTCAAAACATCTCAGACACATGACTCGACAAATGCAACTCTAACATCTTAACATCATGCATGTGGTACCAATATTTTAGCTTTAATAAGCTTCACCGTCGCTTTGAGCAAATGCTCCACCGTCGCTTTGAGCATAAGCTCCACCGTCTCAAAATATGCAAATGCATGGACTCGACTCTTTAATTCTTAAACAAGATATTACAACGTCTTAACATCAAATACGACTCTTTATCGACACATGCAATTATACAATACATGGCAGCGGCTCAGCACACTTAACATATATATTTACAGCATATAGTTATCATCACAACATCATTTATACTTCGTTCATAAACCTCACTTAATAATCACTTTAATCATAGATTAACGCCAACGTCTTAAAATCATCTTACAGCGTCATTACAGGTTCTAATTTAGGTCTTAAACATCCCTAATGCTATCCAAAAGTCTACCCTCAAAGCCTCGCTCAAAACAGAGTTCTAAAACTCAAGTTATAGTGGTCTGAGACCACATTGCTCGCTGTGGCGAGTGGGACTGCTCGCCACGACGAGCTACTTAAATTGTGTTCTGCCACTTGCTCGCTACGGCGAGTGATGTTGCTCGCCTCGCGAGCACTAAAGGGTTGCTCGCCACGGCGAGTGGTGTTGCTCGCCTCGCGAGTGAAACTGTTCTACTCGCCACGGCGAGTAGGTCTGCTCGCCACGGCGAGCGGTCGCAGAACAGGCTGCGGGTTCGCTCAAAACCTCGCCAAAACTCGTCCAATTCATCATGTTATGCTTCTAATCTCTCAGAATTATAGTCCTAGTGAGTAATCTAGGTTCTGTAACAGGTTTAAACACCAATTCACATCATTCTAACATCAATTCATCATAAACCCTACAAAACCCTAACTTATGAAATCTCTCAAACTCTCTTTCAATTCCTATGTTAATCACAACTAGATGAATTACAGTAAATACAATTGAAGTTAGGCTCACCCTTACCTGGTATGTGTGCAGAATTGAGGTTCTCTCTTCTCCGGCCACTTTTCTCCCTTCTTGTCAAGAGTCTGTAACGTACTGACTGTTTCTTTCTAACCCTAACTCCCTTATATAATTCTTTCTATTCTCACTTATCCCCACAACTCTATCTTATTTAAGAAAACAACCACATCTCCCAAAATATTTGTTTTTATATCACATCTTAATTTTCATTACATATTTTATTTTATTAAACAATAAAATAAACGTCACACCACAACATCATCTCATACGTCACAAACATCATTAAAATCATATAATATATAATAATATACTATATACTCTAATAAAATAATTAAATAAATAAAGTGGGCGTTACAACTCTCCCCCACTTAAAGGATTTCCGTCCTCGAAAATCTTACCTCGATTAAACAACTCAGGATAAGACTCCAGCATCTTACTTTCCAGCTCCCAAGTTAAGTTTTCACCAGTCGCTCCACTCCAAACAACTCTCACCAGAGGTATCTCCTTGCCTCTCAACAACTTCACTTTGTGATCATCGATCCTCAAGGGTAGAGTTTCAACCGTAAGGTTGTCCCTTACTTGCACATCGTCACTTTGGATCACATGAGATGGATCCGGAACGTACTTCCTCAGCTGCGACACATGAAAAACATCGTGCAAATTCGATAAATGCGGTGGTAATCCAACACGGTAAGCCACCGTCCCAATCCTCTCTGATATCTGATATGGACCAATAAACTTTGGAGTCAACTTCTTCGACTTCAAGGCACGACCTACACCGGTCATTGGAGTAACTCGCAAAAACACATGATCTCCTTCTTGAAACTCAAGGTCCTTCCTTCGCTTGTCATGATAACTCTTTTGTCGACTCTGCGACGCTCCCATCTTCTCTTGTATCATTCTTACTTTCTCAGTGGTTTGTTGCACAATCTCTGGTCCTAAAACCACACTTTCACCCGACTCAAACCAACACAACGGGGTTCTACATCTTCTTCCATACAAAGCCTCGAAAGGTGCCATTCCAATACTAGAATGGTAACTGTTATTGTAAGTGAATTCTATCAACGGGAGGTGATTATCCCAAGCTCCTCCTTGTTCGAGTACACACACCCTCAACAAATCTTCCAACGATTGAATCGTCCTCTCGGATTGACCATCTGTCTGCGGATGATACGCCGAGCTCAACTTCAACTGAGACCCTAAAGCTTCTTGCAAACTTTTCCAAAATCTAAAAGTGAATCTTGGATCTCTATCTGACACAATGCTCGAAGGAACACCATGCAATCTTACTATCTCTTGAATGTAAATCTCTGCTAACCGAACCATAGGAAAAGTGATATTGATCGGTAGAAAATGAACTGACTTGGTTAACCTATCAACAATCACCCAAATAGCATCGTTCCCTCTTGGAGTAGTTGGCAAACTCGTCACAAAATCCATGGATATGCTATCCCATTTCCACTCTGGCACATCCAACGGTACCATCATACCAGCAGGTTTCTGATGTTCTATCTTCGATTTCTGACAAACTAAACAAGAATATACAAACTGTGCCACATCACGTTTTAATCCAGACCACCAAAACAACTTCTTCAAATCATGATACATCTTCGTAGCTCCTGGGTGAATACTCAAGCTACTTCTATGGCTCTCTTCAAGGATTGCCTTCTTCATCTCATCGTTGTCCGGAATACAGATTCTACCTCGGAACCTCAACACACCGTGATCATCGACTCTAAAGTCACCATCTGCAGTCTGATTACTTGCAACAAGCAAATCTACAAACTTAACATCTTCTTTCTGCGCTTCCTTAATATTTTTCAGAAAATCATTGTCAATTCTCAACATTCCTAGCTTTACACTCTGATGTGATCTTTCACAAACTAAACTCAAATCTCTGAATTGTTCCAATAGTTCAAACTCTTCCGCCATCATAGCAGACATATGCAGCGTTTTCCTACTCAAGGCATCAGCAACTACGTTAGCTTTACCCGGATGGTAACTCAAATCAAAATCATAATCCTTCAATAACTCGAGCCATCTCCTCTGTCTCATATTTAATTCTTTCTGATCAAACAGGTACTTCAAGCTCTTGTGATCACTAAACACTTCAAACCTCGAACCATACAAATAGTGTCTCCAAATTTTCAACACAAACACCACTGCAGCCAACTCAAGATCATGGGTGGGATAATTTCGTTCATGAATCCTCAACTGCCTGGATGCATAAGCAACCACTTTACCGTCTTGCATAAGTACACCACCTAAACCCAATTTAGACGCATCACAATACACCACAAAAGGTACTTCAGGCTTTGGCAAAATTAAGACTGGAGCTGTCGTCAACCGCTTCTTCAACTCATTGAAGCTACTCTCACATTGAGCATCCCACACAAAGGCTTTACCTTTACACGTCAACTGCGTTAACGGAAGTGCCAACTTAGAAAATCCTTCTATGAATCTTCTATAATAACCAGCCAATCCCAAAAAGCTTCTAATCTCAGTAACCGACCTCGGAGTCTCCCATTGCGACACTGCTTCAACTTTAGATGGATCAACTGCTATTCCATCACCGGAAATAATATGACCGAGAAAACTAACTTCCTTCAACCAGAACTCACACTTAGACAATTTAGCATACAACTTCTTTTCTTTCAATACTTGCAAGACAGTCTTCAAATGTTCAGCATGTTCTTCTTCGGATTTGGAATATATCAAAATGTCATCAATAAACACTACCACAAAGCGATCCAAAAATGCCTGAAAGGTCCGATTCATATACTCCATAAATACTCCTGGCGCGTTCGTAACACCGAAAGGCATCACTTTATACTCATAATGACCATATCGAGTTCTAAAGGTCGTCTTCTGCATATCTTCATCCTTCACTTTTATCTGATGATAACCCGACCTTAAGTCAATCTTGCTAAACACACGTGCACCCACTAACTGATCCATCAAATCATCAATTCTCGGAAGTGGATACCTATTCTTTATAGTTACCTTGTTCAACTGACGGTAGTCAATACACAACCTCATACTCCCATCTTTCTTCTTCACTAGCAATACAGGCGCTCCCCAAGGTGAAACACTTGGTCTTATAAACTTCTTCTCAAGCAGATCCTCCAATTGCTTCTTTAACTCAGCTAACTCAGAAGCTGACATACGGTAAGGTGTCATAGACACAGGCTTCGTTCCAGGAACAAGATCAATCGCAAACTCAACTTCTCTTTCAGGAGGCACATCAGGAATTTCATCAGGAAATACTTCAGGAAACTCGCACACCACTTGCAGTTCGTCAACCTTCTCTTGATTCTCAATAGACAAGGATGCCATCAGAGAAAACATCAAAACTCCATCTCGTCCTAATTGTTTCAGCTGCTTGGTAGATAAAAATTCTGCTCCACTTTCTTCCTCTTCAGACAAGAAATACACCGTCTTGCGAAAACAGTTGATAAGCACACGGTTGTACTCTAACCAATTCATCCCGAGAATTACATCCATACCGGTCAAAGGTAGGCAGACTAAATCCATCTCAAAGTTACGATCGAACATAGACAACAGACAACTTATACACACACGAGAAGTAGTCACCGAACCCTTAGCTGGAGTTTCGACAACCATCTCTCCATTCATATCAGACATAACAAGACCCAACTTAACAACACAATGATAAGCAACAAAACAATGCGTAGCGCCAGTATCAATAATAGCAACTAAAGGTATATCATTAATATAACAAGTACCTCTGATCAAGCGATCCTCATTCTCAGTCTGAGTGCCGGTCAACGCGAAAACCCTTCCAGTAGTCCTAACTTTCTTTGGCTTCTTGCACTGCGAGCCAATATGTCCTTGCTCATCACAGTTGAAACACACAACATCGTCAAACTTGCAGTCTGCGGTAATATGCCCTCTCTGCCCGCATCGGTAACACCTCTTCACATCAACAGGACACGCATTACTTT
Source organism: Medicago arabica (assembly GCA_946800305.1). Lineage (NCBI taxonomy): Eukaryota > Viridiplantae > Streptophyta > Magnoliopsida > Fabales > Fabaceae > Medicago > Medicago arabica. Next base: position 18,669,969 of record OX326965.1, on the reverse strand, counting down.
TGTGGCCTTTCTGCCCGCAATTATAACAGGTAATCTCAGCAGGAGCATCCTTCTTCTGTGGTCGCCTCTCATCATTCACTCTTTGCTTACCCTTATCTCTGGGAGCATCATAAGGTTTGGGTCGACTCTGCTGACCCTTAGCTTTTCTATCATTCACTACCTTGTAGTGAGCCTTGGTATCCTCCTCATAAATTCTGCAACTACTCACCAGCTCAGAGAAATTCCGAATCTTCTGGTAACCAATTGCCCTCTTAATCTCAGGACGCAAGCCATTCTCGAACTTGATGCACTTGGAAAACTCAGCATTCTCAGCAGTATAATGGGGGTAGAACTTTGCCAGTTCCACAAACTTCGAAGCATACTCCGTCACAGACATATTTCCTTGCTTCAACTCAAGGAACTCGATCTCCTTCTTTCCCCGGACATCCTCAGGAAAGTAACGGTTCAGGAATTCTCTCCTAAACACAGCCCAAGTCACAATAGCACCTCCTTCCTCCAAGATAGGTCGAATACCAACCCACCAGTCATCAGCCTCCTCCGCCAACATATGGGTACCAAACCGTACCATCTGACCATCTTCGCACTGCATCACCCTAAAGATCCGCTCAACTTCCTTGAGCCACGTTTGAGCCCCGTCAGGATCATATCGCCCTTTGAAGGTAGGCGGGTGGTTCCTCAGAAAGGTTTCCAACATTCTCGTCCCGTCGTTTCCACCAGCGTTGTTCTGATTTCCCACAGCTTGGGCCATTGCTTGCAAAGCAGCAGCAAGAGCAGCATCATTTCTTCCAGCCATCTTATTCCTCTACAAGGCAAACATAAGTTAGAATAATATAACCATAATATTCTAACTCTAAGACACCGTCACTCGACTCTCTAATTGGCCGGACGGACCGACCTGCTCTGATACCAATTGTAACACCCCGAAATCCCGACTTAAAAATTTTCATACATTTAATCAGAGTATATCACATAAATCAGGATGTCACATTTCATAAAATCTTTAAAAGCAAATCGAATAACAATTTATTCTTAAACAATATTCAAACATAGCAGCGGAATTCATAAACGTCTCAAAATCTTTAAGAAATAGTTCTCGGCTCAAAGCCACATAAAACACCTCAAGTCAAGTTACGTCGCAAACATCATTATTAGTCAAAACGATACATAAAGGAATAGAAACAATTGATAAATCCCCATCCCGTTACGTATCAGAGCTCCTAAGACTCCACAAGAACCTCTCACATCGACGAACCTAAGCTTGGTCACCTGCACTTGCCCACAAGGCGGCAATTCCAACAGAAGGGGTGAGATTCACGACAATTATATTAACATATAATTCAAATAATTTATGCTTAACAATAACAACATTATTCATCACATAGAACAGAAACGTCTCAAACATCCATATATACAAATCATCTTAGAACATCTTCATAAACAACCGTCTCAAAACATCTCAGACACATGACTCGACAAATGCAACTCTAACATCTTAACATCATGCATGTGGTACCAATATTTTAGCTTTAATAAGCTTCACCGTCGCTTTGAGCAAATGCTCCACCGTCGCTTTGAGCATAAGCTCCACCGTCTCAAAATATGCAAATGCATGGACTCGACTCTTTAATTCTTAAACAAGATATTACAACGTCTTAACATCAAATACGACTCTTTATCGACACATGCAATTATACAATACATGGCAGCGGCTCAGCACACTTAACATATATATTTACAGCATATAGTTATCATCACAACATCATTTATACTTCGTTCATAAACCTCACTTAATAATCACTTTAATCATAGATTAACGCCAACGTCTTAAAATCATCTTACAGCGTCATTACAGGTTCTAATTTAGGTCTTAAACATCCCTAATGCTATCCAAAAGTCTACCCTCAAAGCCTCGCTCAAAACAGAGTTCTAAAACTCAAGTTATAGTGGTCTGAGACCACATTGCTCGCTGTGGCGAGTGGGACTGCTCGCCACGACGAGCTACTTAAATTGTGTTCTGCCACTTGCTCGCTACGGCGAGTGATGTTGCTCGCCTCGCGAGCACTAAAGGGTTGCTCGCCACGGCGAGTGGTGTTGCTCGCCTCGCGAGTGAAACTGTTCTACTCGCCACGGCGAGTAGGTCTGCTCGCCACGGCGAGCGGTCGCAGAACAGGCTGCGGGTTCGCTCAAAACCTCGCCAAAACTCGTCCAATTCATCATGTTATGCTTCTAATCTCTCAGAATTATAGTCCTAGTGAGTAATCTAGGTTCTGTAACAGGTTTAAACACCAATTCACATCATTCTAACATCAATTCATCATAAACCCTACAAAACCCTAACTTATGAAATCTCTCAAACTCTCTTTCAATTCCTATGTTAATCACAACTAGATGAATTACAGTAAATACAATTGAAGTTAGGCTCACCCTTACCTGGTATGTGTGCAGAATTGAGGTTCTCTCTTCTCCGGCCACTTTTCTCCCTTCTTGTCAAGAGTCTGTAACGTACTGACTGTTTCTTTCTAACCCTAACTCCCTTATATAATTCTTTCTATTCTCACTTATCCCCACAACTCTATCTTATTTAAGAAAACAACCACATCTCCCAAAATATTTGTTTTTATATCACATCTTAATTTTCATTACATATTTTATTTTATTAAACAATAAAATAAACGTCACACCACAACATCATCTCATACGTCACAAACATCATTAAAATCATATAATATATAATAATATACTATATACTCTAATAAAATAATTAAATAAATAAAGTGGGCGTTACAGGGGGGGGTCGGGGTCCAAGTAGGGTGCCACCATATGGGGGATAGGGGAGATTGGACTGTCGTGAGATTGAGAAGAGGGAAATCGTCTGAAGAGAAAAGCGGAAGACATGACAAGTTTTGGGATGAGCAGCGGCACGGAGTTTCAGGGAAGCAGCGGGACGGGCAGTCTAGGGTTAGGGTTAGGTCGGTTTCTGGGCATCAGCGCAGGTTTTTGAAGGAACAACAATATGGTTCTGATTAGGAATTCTATGATGATTATTATTATGCACAATCAGGCCGGTCAAGAGGTTTGGTGTAACGCCGCACTTATGAACGTCTAGTGCAATAGGAAAGGAGCGCGTATGATAGGTTTGGAAGGAGGGAGAACGCGCCACCTGTTGAGATGGTTGGGTGGATCGTGTGAATGGCAGGAGGTATGGTCGGTCTCAATCGCGGCGACCAAAAAAGCTACTGCAGGATGAAAATGGTACAGTATCACATAACGTTGTTTTCTTCTATTTTACGAATGTACGGTTGATATTTCAAACAATTTGTTAAGGCAAGGCTTTGAGGTTTGTGGTATCATGGAAGATGTTTATCTGGCTAGAAAACGTAACGTTAATGGTGGGGTATTCGGGTTTGTGAGGTATTGTAAGGTGAAGGATGTAGATAAACTCTTGTAGGTTATGATTAATGTGTGGTTTGGAAATTGTAAGGTTGTCGTAAAGGTTGCAAGCTTTGACAGGTTTGGTAACTCAAATAGGCTACGTGGGAATAAGGATAAAGGAGAAAAAAGAAATATTGAGGGAAAAATTATCGAGGGAGAAAAAAGAGAGAATGCGGGAAGCTTAAGGTGGGTGACGGAGAGGTTAATGGGATTGTGAGGGGGGGTTGTAGTAGGTGGCTCGGTCTTGTGGAAGGTGGCGGTAGACGACGAGGAGGTTTTAGGTGATGTGTTGCCGGTTACTGTTGGAAAGAATGTCTGTAATGTTGTGGTGCAACCTAAGATCCATTATATTCCTAAGTATTGGTATGATGAAAGCGATTTGATGTGGGCGTCAAAAGGGTTGGTGTTGGTGGTGTTGAATGGTGAGGTTATACCCGTGTTGCAGCGTCGTATTTATGATGTTGGTTTTAAAAATATTGATATCATTTTGTTGGGTACAGACAGAGTTTTTTTGAGATCAACAGATGATGGTGATATCAGTGATATCTTATTAGAGGCCGCAGATTTTTTTAACAATTTTTTTTCTACACCAGTAAGGTGGAATAAGGACCTTGTGTTTCGTGATTGTGGTGCATGGGAGCGGATTTATGGGGTTCCGATTCACGCTTGGAATATTAATTTTTTCAAGCTTTGTGTATTAGATTGTGGACGGTTGTTGCGAGTGGATGAGTTCACTCTGAAAAAAGAAAGGTTTGACTACGCCCGCATTTTGATAGCTACTTCATCGTTAAAGGTGATTAACAAAACTTCGTTGATCGTGGTGGATGGTAAGATAATTGGTGAGGGAGAAAAATCCTTTTATTTTGTGTATCCAAGAAACAAAATTAGCCATCATTGATTATTTTGTGTGTAAAGCTATTTGGGGTGATGATTGTGGTGGTTACTCTTTTAGGCCTTCGTTAGGTGCATCGGGAGGTTTGGTGACTCTGTGGGACAAAAATGAGGTAGAGGTGTGGACGTCTATTTCGTTTGACAATGTGTTGGTGATTGTTGGTCGTTTTCTGAAATCTATTGAATTGTTTGTTGTGTTTAATGTTTATGTGCCTTGTGATGCCTCTAGTCAGCAAATTTTTTGGGATAACATCTCTAATAGGTTGTTGTCTTTTACGGGTCAAAATGTTTGTGTTTGTGGTGACTTCAACGCAGTCAGGTGTGGGTCAGAGAGGAAAAATATCGGTTCTAGCATTTCTCTTGGTGGGTTTGCGGCTTTCCACCTATTCATTGATAGTAATTTGTTGATTGATCTTCCTATTCAGGGCCGTAATTTCACGTGGTTTTGAGGGGATGGTAAATCTATGGGCTGCATTGATCGCTTTTTGTTATCAGATGGTTGGTGTTTGACTTGGCCGAGTTATTCTTAATTGGCTTCGACGCGAGGCTTATCAGATCATTTTCTGTTAGTTTTTTTTGTGGATGAAGAAAATTGGAGGCCTAGACCACTTCGTATGTTGAAGTGATGGGATTCTTTCCCTGGCTATCGTCTTTTTGTTGAAAACAAGTGGAGGTCGTTTAATGTGGATGGAAGGGGTGGCCATGTATTAAAAGAAAAACTCAAATTAATCAATTTGGCTTTAAAAGATTGACATCAGCGTCACTCTCAGAATTTACCGGCAAAAATTGTGACGTTGAAGGAATAAATCTCAGCTTTGGATGTTAAAGGTGAATCCTCGGTGCTTCTTGATGGGGAGGTGGAGGAGTTGCGTGGGTTGACTGGGGAATTGTTCTCTGTGTCTAAGACTAACAACAATATTTGTTGGCAACAATCTAGGCCACAATGGTTGCGAGAAGGTGATGCTAACTCTAAAAAAATTCATGGAATTATGTCTGGCCGACGGAGAGGAAATTCAGTGTCATCTTTTGTCGTCAATGGGGTGCTAGTTGAGGGAGTTGATAATGTTTGTAGTGCTTTCTTCTCTCATTTTTCTTCTCATTACAAATCTCAGAGGGAGGGGCGCCCCAGCATGGAAGCTCGTCAGTTTCCTTCTTTGACTTACAGAGAGGGTGCTAGTTTGGTGAAACCATTTCCCGTGGAGGAGGTTAAGGCCGCCGTGTGGAATTGTGATAACTTTAAATGCCCGGGTCCTGATGGTGTTACATTCGGCTTCATCAAAGATTTTTGGAACATTTTGTGTGATGATGTTATGCGCTACTTGTGGAGTTTCATAGAAATGGGCGTTTGACCAAAGGGATAAATAGTACGTTTATTGCTCTTATTCCTAAGGTTGATAGTCCTCAGCGGTTGAATGAATTCCAGCCTATTTCTTTGGTGGGAAGTTTCTATAAGATATTGGGGAAGGTCCTTGCTAATAGATTGTGGTTGGTTATTGGGTCAGTTATTTCTGATGCTCAGTCTGCTTTCATAAAAGCGGCAAATCCTTGATGGCATTCTGGTTGCGAATGAGATTGTAGATGAAGCTCGTAAACGGAAAAAAGAGTTGCTTCTTTTTAAAGTGGATTTTGAGAAAGCCTACGATTCTATTGATTGGGGTTACTTGGATGAGGTGATGCATAAGATGGGCTTTCCGTTTCTTTGGCGGAAATGGATAAAAGAATGTATTGGAACAGCCACAACTTCGGTCTTGGTTAATGGCTCCCCAATGGATGAGTTTCTTTTGGAGAGGGGATTGAGGCAAGGTGATCCTCTTTCACCTTTTCTTTTTCTTCTGGCCGCAGAGGGCTTCAATGTATTGATGAAGGCCATGTCTGCGAACCAACTTTTCAAGGGATATAGTGTAGGCAGCAGTGATCCAGTGGTAGTGTCTCATTTGCAATTTGCGGATGATGCGCTTATATTAGGGGAGAAGTCTTGGGCTAATATTCGCACAATGCGTGCGGTTCTTATTTTGTTTGAAGCGTTGTCTGGCCTGAAAGTGAACTTTTCAAAGAGTCAATTGGTTGGTGTGATTGTTTCTGATTCTTGGTTGTCTGAGGCAGCACTGGTGTTGAGGTGTAGGGTTGGTTGTCTACCTTTTGTGTATTTGGGGTTGCATGTCGGTGGTAATGTGCATCAATTGGATTTTTGGATACGAACTTATAAATTTTAATACTCGATATATTTTTAGTACACTTGCTAAAAGTCTATCAAGTTTTTGGCGCCGCTGCCGGGGACTGTTAAATCATTTCAACTTTGTAATTTCGTTATTATTTAGGATTTATGTCATTTACATTGTTGTTAATATATGGAGAGAAAAAAGATTGAAAAAAAATTATGATTTGACCCCTTCATGTTTATCTCATTGTACTTTGCTACTAAAAAGTTTATCCAAGTTTTGCAGCTATGATGGACTGGTTACGCCTTTATGACACAGAAGAGATTGTTACGTTGCAGTATGAAAAATATATGCTATTTTTGAAGATAAAATATTTGGACAATAAAATCTCGAGATTAAATGAGAGATGTGATCTTTACAAGGCAAATCATCAGGGTAGTGATTGTGAAGGGAAGAAGGAGGCGATCAACATCGATTACAGTACTCAACTTCAAAATATTTTAGATGATTTCTTAATGTCAAATCAAGTTCCATTTGAGAAATTTGAAGTTCAGTGTGGTAATCTTGTTGAGAAAGCATATGAGTCTCAGCAAAAGTTGGTTGAGATGGAAACTGAGTGTCAAGATACTATGGTGGAATACAATCCAAAGGTGATAAATGTTGGTCTATACCTGAAGTCTCAACAAATGGGGTTTGAAGAACTCACTCATGTGCAAAGGAGTAAATATCCTTATTTACGGTGGGAGAACTTCAATTCCAAAAGTTTAACAATGGGAGCATTTGCTTCTTTGTTACAAGTTTATGGAATTCCTGTCAAACAAGAGGAAGAAGAAAGATGATATATTTTTTCTGTCATTTTTGCCACCCTAACAATGGATGAAGCGTCAAGCTCAATGACGTAAAAGAAAGCGTTTGGTGGGAGGAAACACATCCTTTATTTTAATGTTTTTTATTTTGCAGGTATTTCTATTTAGTAAAAAAAATATAAAGAAAAAAAAAAGTGAAAAGATGGAAAAAAAAACAAAAAAAAAGAGGAAGAAAAAAAACGAAGTCCACGTCAGTTCTTTTTCTTTCAATAACTAATCTTGTCAGATGTCGGTCGTGTCAGTTTGATTTTATTTTTTTTAGTAGCTTTGATTGTTTTCTTGTTTATTATTAAAGAATTTTCTTGTTTCTTGAAATTTTTCAGTTTGATAACAGTTTGTTTCACTATTGATAACATCAAAGTTCATAAGGAGGTAGCGACTTGAAATTCAAAGGTGAAGAGTACGGCATATGTGATAGGTAGTCACAACTCCCAGAAATCTAACACTGTAAGGTTCATAGCCAAATTTTATTTTTCAATTTACTTATAAGATCATTATTAGATTATGACATAGGGATTAACGTTCTTTTAATACCTCCAACGATTTCGAATTCACTTAAGAGATTAAGGGGTTATCACTTGCGGGAAGAATTATAGGTCAAGAGATTGGGTAGAGTTACTAAGTTAATCTGTCGTGAAACTAAATAATCATTGTTTGAACTAGGAGTGCAAATTATCATATGAGAGCTTTGGAGGATTCGAAGGTCTTAACCATGTTTCTCTCAAATTTTCTAAAACCAAACTTTTATTGTTTTTAATTCATTTATGTTACAAAACAACTCAACTTCCTAGGCACCATTGAATTTAATACATCCTTTTATTTTAACGTTTTTTCCGAATAGAAATTGAAACAGTTGATACGAACTTATAAATTTTATTACTTCGAAATATTTTTAGTACAGTTGCTAAAAGTCTATCAATATATATAACGATGACGAGAGTGATATATGATGATGATGAGTATAATGATGATTTGTGTGCTTGCATTAGAGTCGTGCATTTTAGTGGGAGTCTTGTATTAATATGAGAATTATTTGAATATGTGTATACTTGTGTTACTTGTCGAATTTATTTATATCCATTCATATAGAGTCTAAGACTGATGGAGTGCATGGCTGATGGAGAAGTCCAGTAACATACCCTGGCAAACTATGATGAGAAAAGTCCAGTAACATCACTCTGGCAAAATGATGAGTAGGAGTGGTACCACAATTATATAGGTCATTAGGAGAGTTCATAGGCATATATGTGATGATGTTGTATTGGGTTTTTGAGTGTGAACATGATGTGATGTTGTGATATGTGAAATGAAGAGATTATACATAGTAACTGCTGAGAGTGATGAGATAGTGGAGACTATATTCTATTAATATTTATTTAATGTGCATGTTTTTCCTTAATATTATGTTCTGGTAGGATTTCTAACCCCTTATTTTGTTGTGTTGTTTTCTGTATGGTGGCTTTACCTTGAGTACAGATACTCAGGTTGACGAGGAGTAGCAGTGGGACGTTTTAGAAGGCGGAGATGAGGGGATGCCCTCCATCTAGTTATGTTATCTAGTAGTTGGGTAATCATGTAGTCGCTACGAGCTCTGATATTGTAACACTAGAGTTAGGGTTAACGATTTAATTTTAAATTGCATTTTAAGTTGAATCTTGAAAACTTTGTTATTTCGTATTTACGATTATTGAACGACAAATATGAATTTGTTAATTGATCAGTGAATGATTTTCTTCTTCTCCAGTCGATTTATTTTAAAAGAAAACATGTCATCGTTATTTTGTGATATAATGTCGAGTCTTGTAACATCCTAATTATTAATTATATTGTTATTATTTAATAATTATCATCGGGAAATAGGGTGTTACATCTTGCTAATTCAAAGGTAATTGAGACACAGACTTAAATTTGCCTTCCAGTTTTCCCAAAGGCTATGAAGTGTCAATGTTCCGTTAGGTCAACCCATCCATGAATCTTAGGACACTCATAGCACGGGCTCCTAGAATAGCCTTCCTCTTGAACCCAACCCATACAAAAAGATAAAAATATACCCTAATAGGACAAGATAAATCTCCTCCTTGGCTCATAGAATAGCCTTCCTCTTGAACTGATCCATTTTTAAACTGATCCCACAAGTATCCATGTGCCCCGTGCACAGATCCATATGCCTGGCGCATGTGCCTAGGGCTTTCATGCGTAAGGCGCCACACAACATGCACCAGGTGCTTTAGGCATTTGCTTTCAATGCACCATGCGCTTTAGTGTGTCACTTTGTTGTTTTCCTAAAATCTTCGCCTATTGAGGTGTTTTCTTCGTTGTTAAGTTGTCTTGGACATTGGGAATTGATTTCCTCCCTAAGTAATGTCTTTTGAGGCCTCTTGAATCTTCATTCTTCATCTTCCCAAAGCCCGATAATCTTTTGATGTCATGATTTGCCTAATTTGCTTGATTTCTTCGTGTTTTATTTCAAGAACCCCCTAAAATTGCTATGTTTCCGGAAGAATATAATCACGAACTCAAATATAGAAAACATTACAAATGTCCCGAAATCATAGGTAAATAATCTAATACTCCTCTGGTTTGCTGGTAAAACCTACTAAAATAGACTAAAAAACATGCTAAGAATAACGTAAGATGACTTGTCATCAATGTGTTGGATTCTTTTATCAACTCCGTTTTGAGACAAAATTTGAACTACAGTAACACTATTTTTCGCATTTTACAGGAGTTGTCTAGTGGTGATTCTTCACTTATTGCTTGCATTTTATGGAGTATTTGGAAGCAACGCGGCAATAAGGTATGTGATGTTGTTTCGGATGCGCAATGCTTTGTCGTAGAAAGAGCAAAATCCTTGGTATTTGATTGGAAATCATCGTAATATGAAAAGGCAAATAAGGATGTTGTTACGAACCATGTTACACAAGCACACCCAACAAGATTAGCATGTTGGGCCAAACCGAGCAGAGGTAGGATGAAATACTGAAGGTGAGAAAAACACAAGAAGGGGGGTTGAATTGTGTTAGCTTTTCGCAGCTCTTGAAGAGTGAGAATCTAATTCCTTAATATCAGAGTCTGAATGGGATCAGAGTCTGATGAGGGATTAGGTTCTGATGCAGCGGAAATAATCAAGAGATAGAGAGAAGAGAGAACACAAGCAATTATACAGGTTCCTTCCACAAACCGGAAGTAGTCCTGTCCCCCTTGTACTTCCAAGGAGAGTTCACTAAAATGTAATATCAATTACAAGTTGCTCAAACACACAGTAAGAGACTTCCAATGCTCAAGCACGCAGGCAAGAGACTTCCAATGCTCAAAGACACAACTAAGAGACTTCCTTGCTCAAAGACGCAGCCAAGAGACTTCTTTGCTCAAGCACACAAGCAAGAGACTTCTTACACAATTACAGAAAATTGAATAGAGTTGAAACACTTGACAACAATCAAACGTGTTTCTATTACAACAAAGACAGACTCTGTTTCAAACAAAAGACAGACTCTGTTTTTCTGTGAAACTTAGAAATTCTAGAATACTCAGTTTGTAAGAATTATCTAAGTTGAAGATGTGTTTTTGTTAAGACTCAGTTGAATACGAAAGCAATGCAGCGTAGTTTTTCTAGTTATAGAGTCCAACAATTCTTCAAGTCTTCTATCCTTTATATAGGTGAAGGAAAGAGACGTTGAGTCATCCAACACATCAGGATGATTCTGAAGCTTGATCAATGGCTGTTGATCTGTTGCTTGATATGGTAATAGTCCTTCAATTACAGAATTTGAATTCCATTCCCTTTGAAGATTAATACCGGTAGACACAGTTGCCAAACTGTACGAGGTAGTGGAGTAGTGGAAACAGAGTTCGTACAACGTACTCTGTACTAGCCTGCCTTCTTTGTCGTTGTGCTTCCCACGCTCAAGTTGACTTTGAAGCTAGCCGTTACTCCAAATGAGAGTTTCTTTTGCATCGAAATGCTTGTAGAAATCCTTGTTAGCAGATTTTCAGATTTCGGGCTTCAGACTCACTGTAGCACTAAGCTTCTGATAATCTTCAGACTCTCTTGGTTTTCAGATTCTGATAATCTTCAGACTCTGATAGTCTTCAGACTCTGATACAGTCTTTCAGACTCTCTTCGGTACAGTCTTCAGACTCTCTTCGATACAGAATCACAAGCAACAAGCTTCTCTGGATTTTTGCTCTTTAACATTGTTCAAACAGAATACTTTCTAAGATATAAATCTTGATTGATATCCTGCATACTTTAAACAAATATTAGCAATATCCAATTGACAACTTTTTTAATACCTTGTTATCATCAAAACTCAAAACGTGGTATTGCTGAACACCTTTGTTCCAACAAATACAACATTGGTGCATCATTCCCTCATCATGATAATAAAGTTAATATAGGAATATGCATAGGGATGAGGATGGTGGCTTTGTATTGGCTAAGACGAAATATTTCAATCTGATGTGTGATGTTCATTTTGGAGAAGCTTTGGGTATATGGTCAGCTCTTTAATGGGTTCATGAATTGAGCCTCGGGCCATAGATTTTGAATTTGATTCAAAAATAGTGGTTTTTAGTTTTACCTATAATAAGTATGATGTCACAGAATTTGAAAATATAATCCACGATTGTAAAACTTTAGTTAGTTAAATTTATGAAAACTCTATAGTGTTGAGTTTGTACGGGAGACAAACAAGTGAGGTTGTCCATAAGCTAGCAAAGACAGTCACATTATCAGCTAGTTTCTAGATCTAGGTTAAAACACAAAGTTGTATTGAACATATTTTGATTAATGAAATGATATAAGTTTTCTCCCATAAAAGTGTACTTTTTTTGTGAATAGTTAAATGTACACTTTATTCTTTCATAAATAAATAAAATGTACATTTATTCGAATATCAAATCATTATTTAAGTAGAAAAGCAATCAAACAAACGTGTAAGTCAAAAAGATAGTATATATGTACATAAATTATCAACAAGAATAACTTATGATTTTGATTAACAAAGTAAAGCTCAGAGATTAAAGAAAAATGTGGTCACATATCAATTTTTCTCCAACAAGTTTGCTTTGAACCTTATGTTGATAAAGAAGACAAACCAGCCAATCATACACATTGCATGTGAAAAACAAAGCCTATCTTGATAGCTAGTATATAGCTACCTTGCTTTGCATCAACATCCATATAATATAATTCGATTTTCCTCACACACTCTTCTCCTCTTCAATAGACACGTATACTAGGTTCAATTTCGCATTGTGCATTTGTCTAGCTAAACAAGTTACATTAACAAGTGACATTGTTTGTGCTATTCATATCAAAGTATACTCTCCCACTTGTATGTTTTCACTCATTTCTGCCCCTCTTAATTTATCTACGTAAATTCCCTTCTAGATAGCTTCCAATTTGCCCCTTTTGGCAAAAAGTTTTGGAGCATGAAATTGGTTCCCTAGCTTAATGGAAATACTCTCTTATTGATTTAGATTCTTAGAATTGTGTTCGAATTTTCTTAGTGTTATTTTTGATTCCTAGCTAGCTTCATTGGTTAGTTAATTTAGATTCCAAGCTTTGAAAGGACCAAAGGTTGTACGTAGTTTTGCATCACCAACCAAAACTTAAATCGTCGCATATGTGCAAAGGTTCTTGACCATATACCAGCATCACTTATGCTTGCTTCTAATCAATTGAATCGACTAGTAAGTATTTTGTATAATGTATTCATACATGTATAAATAATATAATTAAGCATGTGAGTATATATAAAAAAATCGAAAATAGTAAAGATATTAGTGCATGTTCAATTTTTAAAAATAAATTATTGATCATACAACACACACACATTAGACTTTGAAGTTTTTAATATTGAAACTTTACTATTAGTTTAAGAGCTTAATTAATATGCAAAGAAAGTACTAAAAATATTATAGATATATATACAAATCACACCTCATCATATAGATAATTGTACATACATTTTAGTAAATATATGTGGCTCTATATGATAAAATATGCTTGGATCTGTATAAATGTTTCTAAAGTTATCAACGAATTTATAATTTAATTAAAAAATTATTTAAATGGGCTATTAAGAAACTTTATTGAAGATATAGTGATATACATACAATTAGTTTTAAATTACGACTTAAAGATATACATATGAAAGTTAGTTATGCATTGTTAGGAAAATTTGGGCAAGGTGATTGGCAATGGGAGGGATTAATTGTTTGGTAGTGTTAAGGAATCACTTAGTAGAATATATAGTTTGGTGAGTGATAAAAATGCTATTGTTGTTGATATAATGTAGAAAAGGGTAGGAGTTATGTGTAGTTGGAGGTACATGTTGTTTCAATGGGAGGAGGAGTTCAATGAGTATCAGTAGCCTTATGTCAAAAAGTGTGCTGAAAAATGCTAAATCACTTGTTGGTTTATGCTTGAATTGTAATTTGCATGGTGAAATGTTGCATTTAGGCTCCTTAAATTACAATTCAAGCATAAATGAAGAAAAGGGAGGCAAGTGCCTGTAACAAAAAGAAAACACAAAACTAAGAGCTCTAAGAAAGGCATCATAACTTCTATCAACCAAGACAAAATACGCAGCAAATTCAAGGACCAAAATGAAATTTTTATCTCAATTCAACAAAGAAAGTCCAAATTTCGCAAAATTTGATACTTGATTAGGCTCACGATAAACATAACGAGTTAAATAATGTCTCAATCTTCTAAGCAACTCTAAAATACAAGCCACTAGGATAAGTCGAATAACATCTATCTTAGATCAAAGACGCCGCAAACTCAAAATCTATCTCGATACTCAACTTTATCCAACCTTGACGAGAGGTGTACTAAACACCTTTTGAGATAGCCCACACCTCTGCAATGGTAATAGAACAAACACCAGTAAACGAAGGTATCTCACCATACCAATACCATATCAAACTTCAAACACAGTTTATTAATTAAGCCCTTGCTTGAAGAAAAAAATGATAAGATTATTGTATATCCGGTCTTATAGAAATATTGTTAAGCACTAGGGTGTTCTTTTTTCTTTTTTTTTCCTGAAATGATAAATATTAGGAAATAATTTTTAGTCACCCAAAATTCAGTCTACCACTGGAAAGAGAAATAAAGAGTATGATGTTATAGATGGATATTAGGTGAATTTTATTTTAAGGTATTTTAAAAAAAATATGTTTTTGTTAACGATATAATATTTCCAATAACCTTAAAAATAAGGAGATTAATAGGTAGTTACACATGAATTTATCCTCATTTTTATGGAAAACTTTAATCTCATCTTTTTTTTAGAAAAAATTTTCTATTTCACGACCATTTTATACCTAGGAATTAAATTTAGTACACTTGTAGCAAACATAGGCATGTATGTTTCTATCATTTTATTCCTAGCAATCTACGAATATAACTTGAAACAAACACACAAAACCTGTACCAGCGGATACCCACCCAAGTCCATCATGAGTTTATGGGTTTTCCCGATTTCAAAATACGGGTAAGGAGTGGGTAACAGGGATATAACTGTCCACCCCAAACCTATCTCGAACCCCGTCATAAGAAAATTATTTATATGCAACATGCAAACTTCTAAACGTCATCCCTACTTTTTAGATATTATTGAACTTTTAATCGTTGTGAACATTTTTTTGATTTTCAATTGACAAATACACATGGTGTTGGGTGTTTTCCAACACCAAATGGATTAGATTAATAGAAAACCGGTGGAAAATAATTTTGGGTAGTATGTAGTTCGTGTTTGGGTTATGGGTTTAGGAAACATTCTCTCTCCGTGACGAGCTCGGGGATGGAAAAACTTCTCTTTTATTTAAAAAAAAATAAAAAATTGATTTCACTGTGGGTATTTGAACCCATCGGCGACGGGGTTGTGGTCACTTTTTCATTCTCGTTTGGAATTGGATCAGGTAATGGATAAATAAATGGAATTCGGGTATAGGGAAGGTGAAACTCGCCTCCCTCACCCCATTGTCATGCCTAATGGATATGATAAATTGATGATGTAATCAAAATAGAGATAGGGAAAATAAGAGGACTATTACTTTTTCTACCCTACTTATTTCTCACGTGCCATATTTTTTCCAAAAATACCCCTGGTTTGGATTATATAATCTGAACTAGATTGCTAGGAATTTTCGGATTATATAATCTGAAATTGTCTTTGACCAGAAATTTAATTAGACTTTGGTTTATTTATATTATTTTGATGCCAAAATCATAAAATAAATGCAAATATAAACAAAATTAAAAGGACAAAATGATACAAAAAAAATCTCATTTTATTATTATATTAATACATTACATTTACAATAATATAAAGCTTAAGCTTAAAGCTTTTTAAGCTTATTACATTATTTAAACCTAATGCTAGTCTATTAAAAACCCTAAGCTAAATTAGTGGTGCAAGCTGATGGAGAGGAAAGGAGGAGGGGAGGGGGAAGGAGAAAAAGATGTCGGGGGAAGGGGGCTGAGGTAAGGTTTGTTTCCTTTTGAGGGCAAAAGAAACTTTGATGGCCAACCTTGCACTCAGACAGACTGTGCTTCGTTGCAGCGAGACACCATCTCCATTGATCATTCATACAATCCCTGAATTTCCAAAGTAGCCTCTCTTTTTATGAAAGGCCAACGATGGAACGCATTGCTGTAGAAGGAAGAGGATGAGAGACTGTGAGATGATGGTGTGGGAAATGTTGAAGGTTGGAAGAGTATTTATATTGGAATGGGTGCATAGATTATAACTACACTTAATGCATAGTAAAAAAAAACATGTTCAAAGGGGTTTTGCCAGCCATTAAAGCTGTAAAAACCTTTGAAAAATGTGTTTTATGAGTTGCATACGACCGTCCACAACTCTGACTTGGTTCGGATTATATAATCTGAAACCTTATCGAAGGTTTTCAGATTATATATTCTGAAATGTTTAATTACTAGGTGAAAATGAGATAAACTTTGTATTATGTAAGGCGAGGGATGTTTCAGAACCACCTCTTCAAACAACTTCCAAGAAGATTCATCACTTCTGTTATTTTCTTGTTTCAATTTAAGATGTTTAATTATTTTTGTACCTTTTTTAAAATAAAAAAAAAATCTATGTCATTGGCCATGAAAATCTACCAAAAATGAAACTTAAACGCAGTCTTCTGTTGTTCGGGTTATATAATCCAAAAATATTTAGACATGTTCGGATTATATAATTTGAAACCCCTCAGTTTATTTAGATGGTGGCGTTTCACCAAAGGTTTGGACGGTTTTGTGGAGTGTTTAAGGCATTTTTGGACGGTTGGGCCATAGAAAACATATCATTTCACTGTAATTATGATTCATGACTTGTTTAAGGCTATAAATAAGCTTGCATCTTCGACAAATTCACTCATTCTTCACTTCTCATCTTTTCTTACTTTTTCTTAAACATTTTTTAGTTTTTTAGGAGTGTTTATGGTGTCATGGTCATTTTTGACTGTTCATATGCAATTGCTTTGCAGTTTATGCAAGGATTGTACGACGGTCAGCAAAGACCTTTGACTGATCCGCATTATTTAATTCAAACGAGAGGTATTTTTGTAAATTTTACAGGGTGCGTGAATATAATTTAAATATTTACATATGTTAGTCTTATATTGTGGGTGGGTGGAGATAGAATCTTCAATCATCTTGTCACTCCACTTTTTAGCTTGTTGGCTCCAACCATCAAACCAGTATTATATTTTTTTGCTTAGTAATATATCTCTACTATTTGCACACAATTATGATTGATAATTAAGTTTTATTTTACATTTGATATTGTTGATCAAGGCAAATGTAGATAATGTATTGTCTACTTTGCTTTGTGTAACCTTTTTTGAGGTTATAAAAAACTAAAATCTCTTAAGAAAAATTGGATCAGGCTGTGTAGTCAAATCTAATTCCAAAATCAAACTAACTAAATGATCAAATAAAAAACCAAAAGGATCGGATTGGATGATTTTTATTCTCAAAACTGATCTAATTCTTAACTAAGATTCTCAAGAAAATTGTCTAATAATTCTTAACTCACACTAGCAAAACAACATGTACCATATTTATGCCAAACAACATTTTCATTATTCTATCACATGTTACAATATCACCAAACAAATCCAGGAAGACACTATTTATAAAATGGAATCTTAATCATTCCTTTCCACTTCCTGAGATATTTCTTAGGGGAGTCAACTTTGTAAGATATTTTTGTATGAATGTTAATAAATAATGTAAATATATGCTAGCTACATTGGTTAATATTTTATCTACACAAACAAAACTAATTAAGTTGCATGGTGGCATTTTAATTACCTTGAAAGATTGGTATGTGATTAATCAATGAAGGGAATGTTTAGAATTGGACAAACCAAACCATGTGTTCCATTCTTTTTCTTAGATAAAAACTTTTCAATAATAGAAAAAGTATATGATCCTCAAAATCAATGTTGAACTTAAAGTAAGCTACTCTACGTTGATAGAGTCTAATAAATACGTAGATATTAATTAAAACGTTTTGTACAAGTAATTCAAAGTTTTGGTATAGATACTCCTTAATTTGATACAGCTCTTAATTATACAGCTTTTAAATCAAGCTGTGATTTTGGCCCAAGATATTAAGCAAATAGAATAAGTATAAGCAAAGTGGCTAAGTGTTTGGAATTCCTAGATTTCTCATATAATTTAAATTACTTTTAAGGAATTTTGATCCAAAAGAAGATAGAGGATGTGTTTTAGCAAAACAGGATAAAGGGTATCTCTATCTTAATTATATTCTTTGAAACTAATTTGATGTTATTATTCCACTAACAATAGATTTTAAAACAATACAAGTCGGCATAAGTAATTTTATCTAATTGTTTTCCATTCAAATTCATCATAAAATAAATATTTGTGGATATTTTTAGTCAACACCACCTACAGCACCTATGGTATGTAAATTTTGTCAATTTTTAATTATATAAGTAAATAAATAAATCAATTAGTTCCCAAGGAAGGAAAAAAATCACAATTGGTTTCTAAAAAACATAAATCGAGACAACTTGGCCGTTGTTTTCTTTCAAAACAAAACTTAGCCGTTGTCTTCTTTACACTTTATTTGTTGATTAGGAAAAGATATAAGAAAAAATATATTTTTTTAAAGAATAGAAGAGGAATAAAAAATAAATAAGATTCTTTATCCTCTGAAATTTTTCAGTACTTTTTTATCTATGTTCCACGTTATTACAGTGTTGAAATTATTTTCAATTTACTATAAAACACATACAATACTTGAAAACTGAAACTCGTTTGCTTAGATGATTTTGAGGATTTCGTCTTTGATATGTTGAAGCTATCAAACATGGCCATATACGTTTACTTTATTAACAAGTTCGTCTTCTATATAATTTAGATATTGTTTAATTCATTAAAAGTTAAAGATTATAATCCGAATCGAAAAGCTTTTAAAACAAGGTTGAAACTGCTAAAAATAAGATGGATTATGCAGAAACTATTCATGAAATTTTGTTAATTCATTGGCAAATATTGAACACAAATTTTATCTATCTTACAAATGTTTCTTATTAAGAAAATTGTTCAACTGAATTTTTCATCCTAAAATAATATAAATTAAGCCGATGTTTTCATAAGTCAAGTGAAATACTAACAAATGGTACTGAATCATTATTGTTTGACAAAGTTCCTTTATTTGTCCCTTAACCTAATTTCATATAACACTTATCCTTAATTTTTTTAATCCCATAAAAAAAGGATAGCAATGTTTATAAATGATTAAATTAGAGAGAAAAAAAATAAAGGACAAAAATGTTACTTCAAATTAAGAGACAAATTGTATAATTTTACCATAGTTTTTTATCGGCAAAGGTTTGTTTTATGAAAAAAGTCCTGCATGTGATTCTCCATTTTACCACCAGTACACTACAAGTTAGCAAGCTTTTTTACTCAAAGTTATTAATGTCAACAACAAAAATTTCTGGTAGCAATGGCCAACAATTACATTATCTCACTAGTAAGTAATCACGTTAAAAATTATCCGAGGACAATACAGACTTCAGATTTTCATGACAAAGAACAAATGCATAGTAATGTTGCTGCAGAAAGCCTTGAATATATTTGCTCCACTCCACATACACCATGGTATGTGAAGGAAAACTACTGAAGAATCAAACTAATCAAAACTTTCATTCACTATCCAACAAATGAAATTAGACCAAGCTTTAATAGCAGGCAGCAACTGTCCCTGGATCGGCAAGACTATGGAACACAACTTCATGATTTGTCAGGAATATCTTCGCCAGGTTGGCCAAATATTCGAAGATTCCGGTCCATTGATGCAACTGCTAAGTATTTTGAATCTGGGCCGAATTTTACACATGTGGATTTTCCTGGAAATAAATGGTTCAAGTTGCATCTTAATAACTGTACAAACAATAAATACTAGAAGTGTGTGGTACAGGAATAATAATAAATAGGAGCGGGAAAAATCAAGACGGCACCTGTTCCAGATAAATCAGGAAGAGTTTTGATCAAGTTCCATTCAGATTTCACATTTGCAACTTGTAATATCCTGCATAAAGTAGCATGGACAATAAATTAGTTCAAGACTAATGGAATGGTTAGAGAAACCAAAAAGCAATTTAATTTTCAGTCACATTTTTAAATCATTACCAATCTAAAGGGCATTTGGGTAAACATTTGATCAATGGATTATTATCATATAAAAGTAAACAACTATCATAGAAGAGTTTATGTACAACTTTTTTTCAATAATAATTAAAAAATAAAAACTGTAATCTTCCCCTAACTCATGAAAATAAACTGAATGAAAACAGCTTATAGAATAACAAGAACTTCAAAATTATTTATGTTGTAAGATAATCGAAAATAAGCTTTTCCAATAACCCTTCTACACTAGACATTACTCCTTACCTAACATCAGAGCCTGCAACTGCAAGGTAGGATCCACTGTGGTCAAACTCCACTGCAAGATACAAAGAATTAGATGAAGACCTTATGAAATAGGTACAATATTCTAGCATGTATATAGTAGGGCCATCGACAATAAGAGAAAGTCAATACCAGAGTTTGTTGGAGTTGCTGAGTCATATGGGCCATAACTCCGGAAATTTTTCAACTTGCGTAGATCCCAAAGCTTTACACCATCATGAGCTGCGGTCTATCACAAATTTAAGAGTACGATAAGAATACCATATTAATGATAAACCTGCTAATACCGGTTACATTTTTTTCACATACCGCAAGGTAGTATCCATTCTCAGAAAAGGATATTGCAGTTACATGCCCCACATGTCCATCAAACTTAGCAACATTTGCCTGCAACCAATATCATTTCAAAATAAAAAATATTAAAATTAAAATAGAAATTAATATTGAAATTAATCTAGAAATAAAGCAAAAATATATTGCATACCTGACTTTTTACATCCCAGATCTTAACAAGAGAATCTGTAGTGCCAGTTCCAAGAATAAGACCATCAGGATGAAAAGCTGCAGATGTATAGCCTTCGGAAGAGTCAGAAACCTATAAATGCCAAATCATTGTCAATTCAGCACTTAGGTAGGAAGGAATGCAGTAAAGGTTTAAACTTGTTGCTTTGAGATGATTTATCAAGGAATTAAAAAAAATAAAAAAATAATAATAATAGAAGAGAAAAATGTTCAGACCTGAGTCAGACAAGTTCCTGAAGACAGTTCATAAAAGCACCAACTGCCATCAAGTGATGCAGTCACAAAGTAATTATTGGTGGCATGGACAGTGACAGCTTCCACCTGAAAGGTTGGAAAGGCAAAAAAATTCTTACATCACAACAGAATGTGTGTATGAGAGAAACATAACTGGCGGGAAATTAAGGATGCATAAATTCATAGATTTGAAAAAAAGTTTCACCCTCAGATAGTCAAGAATAGCAATCATAAAGGCATTCATAATAGATGTTTCATAGTTTATGAAATCCTGATTCTTGGATTGAAGATAAAGATAGTGTTTTATACCTCAAGTTTTTAAAAAAAAAATAACATGAGTGCTGAATAATCAAACTAGAAAACATCAAATTGTAATGAAGGTACTCGACTGGATGTACGACTTGCTAAGGAGGACATGCATCAGTTGTAGAAGTGATAGAACCGCCATATTTAATTTAAATTAGGCCTAACTCATCCTTGCAAAACTGGCTTGTAAGGTGAGGAGTGCCTCACTTTATAAATTCTTATCAAGAGATCTATCCAATGTAGGACTTGGGTTTTTCCCAATAATTTGTATACCAAAACCTAGCAGTCAAGAGTTTCTGGGTTTCTTTCAGATGTCTACATTCTTTTCTACATTTAAAACTGTCGGGATAGAGCATGTTATAGCTGCTTTTGCATGAATCGTTCAAATTTTGATTCAGGATTGAGAACTTCTTATCTGGTACAGAATGGCATGCATTTGTTGTGAGCGGGTAACTGTGTACGCAATTATTTGACCAGGGTAAAGAGGATGTTGCATATTCAAAGTGCATACGTCAGAATCTAACTAATTTAATTGAAATATATGGTGTATGCATTCTTTTGTACAAAATACAGAACACATAATTAAGTGCATGTTTGTTTAGCATTGGCATCTCCCAGAACAAACTTCTGCTAAAACATGGCTATGAGAGATCCCAATCCACAACCAAAAATGTTTTTAAGTCTGTTAGGAGCTGTTTGTGAGAACGCTAGCTTTACAACAAGGACTTCACAGGCCAACTTGTCATGGCCAATATGGTAAGTGGTCTAATTGGCATAGGCTATGAGAAAAAGCTTTTGCCACAATTCAAGGATACTCATTAGTCCGGACTGACAACCCACGACATAATCTACGACTGTTCATGTGACTCAACTCAATGTGTGGAGATATCTCTGACTAAGGTGATAGCTCTAAATCCTTATGAAGGAAAAATTATGTTCAAGAAAGAATTGCAGACTTCTAAAAGTTAACTGTGGAGCAACAGATTAGGGACCTGAATAAGCCTGTTATCATAATGTTAAGGAGTTGAGGAGGAATGAGGAAGTGGGAGGTTAACGGTTCAGAGAACCAGGGAAAGTGAAAATGAAAAGTTTCCTTTTTGAGGACTTCACCTCTTGGATTCTTGAGATGTTATAACTTGAAGAACATATATTATCTCCAAAACATTTATTATTTTACAAAAGAAACTATATCATTCAATACCCCCAAAAAGACAATCAAGTTTTATCCTACTAGTACTAGGACTACATGTGACTCAAGCAACGCCATAACTATCATCTCTCTATGAGTTTATTTTCTTAATGTTTTTTGCCGCCCAAGATTCAATTCCATACCGGATTACAAGTAGGATAAAGACAAACAAGAAACAATGAAAAATTAGGAACAGCGATGTGGTTAGATTCACTTACTTCAGCAGAATGATCCTTCAAGATCTGCCTGCAGTTATACTGACCATCATCTGACCCTTGCCACAAGCGAACTGTCTGCAATACAAATAAATTAAAAATTTATTGACCATTAGGGAATGCAAAACTACACCATAGCTATAAGTCTTTACACTTAACAGCA
The DNA here is from genome assembly GCA_946800305.1 of Medicago arabica. NCBI lineage: Eukaryota > Viridiplantae > Streptophyta > Magnoliopsida > Fabales > Fabaceae > Medicago > Medicago arabica. The sequence continues at coordinate 18,647,019 of OX326965.1, read as the reverse complement.
TAAAACTACATCTTTTCAGGGTAACTCAAATTCACCATTTTAAGACGGCCAAGTGAGAATGACATTCAACAGACACATCTATTATGGGAAAAAAATGCAAATGTAAATCGCGAGAGACTGAAAAATATCAAGTGTGAATTTTGGATTCATAGTTCACATATAAATTCACGGGTTTGGATTAGCTGCATCATGCAAAACACAATTGGTTGTGTCCAGAGAAAAGCAGTACATGGATTAAAATCTGTATCATGCTTTACAATGGCTGCTCTAAGATGAAAGAGGGTGATCAGATAAAATAGTTCCAACTTCTGAGCTGTGAAACCGAACTACCTTGTATAATTAGAAAGGGATAGCTCTTTACCTTATCTGCTGAACCAGTTATGATAGATTCACCCTGACCTACAAACTTCACGCTTGTTACCTACCAAAAGCATTACAGGTCAGCTAATAGATTTTGAAGAAAATATAAATCCTGCAATTCCAACTAAAATAAGACTGACCTTTTTAGAGTGACCGCTGAGTGTAGCTAATACTTGTCCTGATGGACGGTCAAAAATAACAGCATTTGTATCAATATTTCCAGTTGCGATTATGTCCTGTCAAACAAGTCAGTCATTGCAGATTAGTTTTCTAATTTAATAATATGTCAATTTTAAATATTACTTATAGAGATTAAAAGTAATACCTTAGAATAAAGGATATCAAGAGCTATAATGCCTTAATTAAAAAATATTTTGCTTTTGAATAATACTTGAAGATTAAAAGTAATACCTTAGAATGAAGGATATCAAGAGCTATAATGCCCTGTTTGCTAGTTTTGTTTAAGGGATGGCTAGATATCTGGGTATATGTCACTAGATCATCAACAGAAGCCAAAGTCTTAGGAATCTGAAATAAACCATAAAACATGTCACAAACAAGTTAAATGTAAACGCATGTGTGTGTGTGTAATTTCAAATTTTTCAAAGGATCTAAGCAAACTGAGATCACAAACAAAAAAAAAACTGCTAGTACAAACTAAGAAAATACTACCATTGTGAAACTTGATACACTTCTATAATCTATACTATAATGAAGAATACCTGTCGCTGTTTCCTCTGCTGTGAAAGAGCAGTATTGCAGTCTGTTAGCTCAGAAATTATACTAGAAGATATTCCAGGATGTAATTTCTTCGCATTAGGTGCCAGCTCCTCGTCATCAGCAGCTAAAACATAAAAAAGACAATTCAAATGCGCAAAGCGCAAGAATTAACAGCATATAGGGGAAACTATTTAAGGTGCAAAATCTTAATTTTTGACCACTTTCAACTCTAATGTGTATGGGGTACGAAGTTTTATTGAAATTCACTTCAACCTCAACAAGATGATAAGATAGAATACCTCTTTTCCCATTGCTATGAACAGGAGCATTAGCTGTCACAGAATTTGGAGCAGAAATAGGGAACTGCCTTTCTGCCTGTGCAAGTATCGACCTAGCTTCGTCTCGTTCCTTTTTAAGTCTTGCAATCACGCGGCAAGCAGCATCATGCTACAGATTAAAACTAAAATTAACTCGGGTGGCGGATATATAGCAAGAGGAACAAGTTGTGAAAATTTGAAATCATTATCAGGCACAGGACCTTATCAAAATAATCATAACAAGAAAGGACAGTTGGAGAAAATAATAAATATTAATACGTAAGTCAAACAAATGAAAAAAGGCTAAACTAGCAATTATCTGACAAATATGTGGTACTCTTCAGTAGAGTCTAGGTTTGTGGTACCAGTACATGGGGCTATACGTAGTTAATACTTTCTTTTGGTTCCCAGTATGTGTTACAAATATCAACAGGTGCACACTTTAGTCATAAAAAAAATTAAAATTATGGAATATGTTCATTATAGTTTTATAATAATTTCATAATAAACTATTAACTTATTAGCAAGTGATATTAATCTCTACTCTTTTTTTTTCACTTTGTTTCATTTATTGCTTCTTTTACTTCCCAACGCTTTGGTGAACTTCAAAAAGCCTCTACCAAATATTAAATTTATCATTTAACATTTTGAATTGATTTCTCTTCCCACAACAGCACTACCACCTGAACCATCCCCCTCTTACTGGCATAATTTCTCTTTTATGTGTACTGTTGAAACTGCCTACACCATCTTTCACATTTCCTTTGTCATCAATCTTTTCCGTCCAAAAAAACTTCTCCTCGCCATTTAAATACTCTCCAACTTCACCTGTACTTGGTTGTAATGTGTAAACAAGCCTGTCTTTTTTTTTTCAAAAACAAGCCTGCCTATCTTTTACATTCCCATTTGATTAGCTATTATCTTAATTCTTAAACCTTTTTCAGTGAGAACAGACTCCCTTCTCTTTTCCCTTCTCCCTTCGATTACTCTTAGAAGGCCAAGGTGCACCCCAAACTCCCAACACATCTTCCCTGACGAATTGTAACATAAAGATACCATGAACACAAATCCCAATATGCAATTTGTAGGGAGAGTGACTGAATTTGGTACTCCCTCCGTCTCACAATTATCTTCTCTTTAGTATTTTTTATTTTTCTCAAAATAATTGTCACTTTACAATACCAATGCAGCATTTATTATTTTCTTCCACTATTATACCCTTATTTATTGAATTTCATCTAACTTAACTACTCCAATAACTACAATTAATATGGATATTTTAGTAAACGCTACTAATTTTACCATTGAAATCAACACAATTAATCATTTCCTTAATAATCGTGCACAAACATTAAACGACTAATATTGTGAGACGGAGGGAGTAACTAAGTTAAAAATCACAAATTACTTATTTTCCAATAGGAAAAGAAATCGCAACAATTAAAAATTGATTTTGAGAAGTTCTATGTGATGCTGAAAGTTTACACCTTAATATAAAAAAATAGGAGTTTTAACAAACAAAAGACATGTTCACTATCCTTATCTGAGAATATAAAATGAATCTCAAAAAGAAAAATTTATCATAAATGAGAACCTTAAAAGCTAATAGATATAGATCAGGAAGGTTTGGGGATTGTAAACTCAAGGCAAACTTTGTAACCCGTACATTATCTTGTTGTGATGGGAAATCCAGAAAAGAAAAAAATCATTCTGATTTAATAATGAAATTCAACAGGATGGAAAACTTACACTAACAAATCGGTAAAAGACCAATTGAATCTCACAACAAATCAATTTATAAATTATAGGAAATATTAATATAACCCGGTTTTAGGCTGCAAACATCTTCCACCAATTGGTGCATAACTGTAGAAGACAATAATTTGTTGAGTCAATAATTTTGTTACCCTTACCTGGTATAGAGCATGACTTAACTCTTGCCTTGCTGTATGCAACTGCTGCTCCAATGCAAAATTAGATAGCATCAACCCATCCCATTCCTATAAATGAGGGGGGGAAATTATTTGTAATGAGTAGAGATATTACAGATTTCTAAGCATTCCTTCTAAGTATTTGTCAGGAAAATTTATTAACAGAAACCACCATTAAACTCCTGGAACAATTAAGTTAAATTGTAAAATAAATTAAGAACTTCTACAGTAAACAGTCTAATACAAAGTCATCATATATCAATATTGTAAGCCTCAATTCTATACATACATTTTGGAACATTCCAAGCATGCCAGGAATGCTTGCTGCCTGCACTGGTCTAGGCTTCACTATCTGCATCACAAATTATCCTGATAATTATCAAACTGCAAATAAACATAGGAAAATAAAAGAACCACGGCTAACATGAACGGCTTAGTCCACTTATAAACTGCAAACTCAGTATAGAAAGTATACAACTAATACCATTACCAACATACCTTGCCTGTTTTGATCGGCACAATATCATCCAGAGTAAGTGACTCTCCTGTAACTGGACACTTCCCAAAATCCTATTCGATTGTTTTCAACAAAATTGAATATGAAGTATCAAAATCAGATTAGTAATAACATATGACAAGCCTGAAAAATATCATGAAAAATAATTGCATTTAAAGTGACAATAAAAAACGTATAGCATAACAAAAACATTTATAGATATTAAAAAAACACCACTTCAAAGATGCCACGCAATTCGCTGTGAATAAAAACACCTCATTTTCTTTCATTCAACGATAGATAGGAAATAAACAACAATGATAAAACAAAAAAATAGCATCTACAATGTTTCCAAATCTCCCAAAACATAATTCATATATGTTTTATCTTTCAAATCTCCTAATTCATATATAGATAGGACATAAATATAATTCACTGATAGATAGGACATCATATTCATATAATAGAACTAATACAAATTTGATAGATATATTATTATTATTATTATATTATTATTATCATTGTTGTTGTTATTATGCAGTTGTTACTCCATCCGTTTCATAATACTTGTCCATTTTGGAGAATAATTTTGTTTCACAATACTTGTCACTTTCAAGTTTCAATGCGACATTAATTATTGTCTTGTCAATAATACCCTTACATATTTATTGTAGAGAGAAAAAAAATATAATAAAATAATAAATAATTAAGGGTATTACTAAAACACGCACATAATTTCATCAAAAATAACAAAATTTATTTGGTTTCTTGGTTACTGCAATTTCTCCAAAATGGACATGTATTTTGAAATGGAGGGAGTATTTTATTAGGCAACAGTTATTATATTAATGTGTAGAAGTTATTTATTAGGAACAATTATGTTTTAGGCAGCTACTAGATAATAAGTTACTGGATAAATAAGGGATCCGAAGGACAATGTCGATAGGCATTTTATTGGGGACTGGTTATTGGTTGGGAGAGACCAAGCTCTCAAATTCTTGGAGGACGAGACCCAAGACTCGAATTCCTTGGGAACCTATTGTGTAATCATATTCTATTATTAATAAAATAAGTTCTTTCTATTCCGTTTCTATGTTTGGTACCGGTTTCTATCAAAATTCAAATCACATTTTGGCTGTTTGGGACTCCTATCATTTTATATTTCAAATCTCCTAAAACCAATACAAAATTCGGTATATTAAAATAAATATTAGTTATGCTGATATCTCGGCTCAAATAAAATAAATTTCGAAATTCCAGTCATCGGTTGTGTAACTAAATTCCATTACAAATTCTTAGTTGGGGATGCTACTAATTTCCACTACTAAACACTTTAAACAGCTTAAAACACCAAACCACCTCAAACTTCAAACATGGAATGCAATTCACTATGTACAAAAACGCCCCACTTTCTTTCATTCACCAATAGATAGCACAGATACAACAAAGAGAAAACAAACAAAAAATAACAAATACACTGCTTCTAAATTACCCTTTAGTGTTCACATCTCCTAATACCAATACAAAAGTCAGTATCCAGAACCAAAGAACCACATGTCTCGCCTTAAATAATGTCTCGCCTTAAATAAAATAAAGTCCAAAATTCCAGTCATGGGTTGTGTAACTAAATTCCATTTAAAACTTCGAGTTGCTGACAACTATGAAACAAAGAAACCGGACACAATGACGACAATAATATTTCTACAAAGAACGACACTATTTATTTCTACTACTAAACCTTCAAATTAGTTACAAGACCGAACATTTTCCACCCAAAATGTACTAACTAAAACTAATAACACATTTCTCAATTAAACCATTATCCCAAATTACCCTACACTCCATCTAAAATTTGAGTTGCCCACACTCCTGATTTCCACTACTATACCCTTGAAGAACATAAATGACCGAACACTTTCAACCTAAAATGAACTTAACTATGGGCCTGTTTGGAAATAAATAAGCTTTTATGTATAGTTTATGGAAAACCAGCTTATGAAGATACAACTTTCGTTAGTGAGAACTTATGAATTAACATAAAAACTTGTTTATTTTCATAAGCTAAAAAATAAACGGTCCCTAATACCAAAACACACAAAAAATCCATTTTATCCATTAAACAACTATTCCCAAACTACCCCTTTACCCTAACACGCTAATCCCTAATTATTGTTCACAAATTCAACTTCAACTGTTAAATAAACACAGAGAGTAAGAACCATTACTATTCCCAAATTACCCCTCTACCCTAAACTATTATTCACAAAATTGAATCGCAAAAAGCAATTAAACAGAGAAAAAGAATAATTACCAGTATATGTCTCTCGATTAACCTCTTCTCGAACAAAAGCCCAGAGCTTTTCGACACAACAGGCTCATCTGGAACTTCACCAGAAACTGCAAAAAAAAAAAAAAAAAAAAAAACAACAAATCGCAGATCAAAAACAATGAAATTCGAAATCGAAAAAGAGAAGAAACGAAAGAAGATAATAGAAGAAGAAGAAATTAACTGGAGCAGTTCATTGTTGTTGAGGAAGAAGAAATTAGGGTTTTGGGTTTTTGAGAAGAGAAGAGAGAGGGAAAGAGTGATAGAGAGAACGAAGGCGTAGAAAAAACCAAATCGAAAAATCACCGGTAATTGTTTAGATATATATATGGTGCTTTCTTTTATGAAGGAAAATTCACGGGCCTGGGCCAAATACCCGGTCCAGCTGTCCTTTCGGGTCGGATCTGGTTGACAATGTTATGAAATATGAAAATAGTTAATACACAATTTTGATTATTTTATATCTTTAATTATTTATATTAAAAAATTATAAAAATTTAATATTTTGAAAATAATTATCGAAACAAATCAAACGATTAAAATTTGTATCCGTTCATATATAAGTTAAAAAATAAGGTAAAGTAAGTTATGTATGCACATTATAAAAATGTGATATTGTAAAATTTTGGAATATTTTTATTGTAAAAAATTTGTCTTTTAGTGTATAATATGGTATATAATAATTGGTCTATATGGCACACCGTTAGTTTTACTTTTTTAACATGGACTTAACAGAAGGATCAATTGCAAAAAGTTTACAAAGTGCTTGGACCAATTGGCAATCGGAAAAAATGCAAGGACTGGTGTCAAAATATGGTCAAAGTGTAAGGACCAATGATATATTTAAGTCAAATATAATTACACAAGTGGCATCAACTTCAGTAAGAATTCAGTTTCACAATCAAAGAACTACGCGTATAGAGATTCGTCGTCATTTCTTAAATGACCATGTTGAAAAGGGGAAGTTATGTCGGAACATATTAATACCTATGTTGCTCTCATAATCTTGTCTTCATAATCTCATCTAGGTTGCATTGTTTTTTAAATCTTGCATTCATACACTAGGAATTTGGTTTTTGAAATGTGCATGATGATGGTTTTCACATAGCATTCAAAATTGGGATTTTTGGTGTTTTTAAAAAGTGAAACGTTCCACTCGTTAAAATGAATCGTTTCACTTTTGTTATGAGGGAATCATTTCACTCATATTATCGAAAAGATCATTTTTAACTTCATTTTCTCACATATTTTCAATACATGTTGAAATTTTGGCACTCGCTGAACAGATGTCCTACCCAATGTCTTGGACAGCAGATTTGACAATAATGATGTCCTAGACACCATGTACGACAATATAACATAGTAAACAATAAACATAAATAAAGTAAAGTGCAGTAAAGAAGAACACGAGATTTGGTAACCCAATTCGATGCAATATCACCTACATCTGGAGGCATCCATGCCAAGAAAGGAAATTAACTCTCAATAGTATCAGTTCCTAGTCTTATGTGAATAAACCTTGTTCACTGCCTTTTCACCTAACACTACCCGTTAATTTTTATCTAAGATTCCCTCTAGATATGAAATCCCTCTCACTTTCTCTCAACCATAATTCTTGTGATTGACCCAATCACGATTACAATCAAATAGGAAAACAACTACAATAAACAAACCAACTCTTGCAAGATGCACTAGAGTGGTATACAAAAGACAACATACAACTTAACTAAACATACCAACTTTATGAATCAAGGTGGTGCATAGAGAGGTATACAATTAGTAAAGCACAAGACACGAAACCATAAGGATTCTTTCTTCAAATGATGGCTTCGATCAATCTTTACAAGGATTTAAGTCTTCCTTATATAGCAGTTAGTGTAACAGCCTGATTTTAGCTAGAATTATTTTTATTTTTATTTATATATGTTTATGTGTGTTTATTTGCCTTTGTGTGTATTTGTATGAGAAATAGTGGATTTTAGCTTAGAAGGATATTTTGGTCATTTTGGATGTTAAGGGTATTTTAGTTATTTGGCAAGTGCGGGTAAGTTAGTAATTTCATTAGAAGGATTATTTTTAGCGTTTTAGTGAGAATCGTTATTTTTACTAAGTTACTAGTGAGTTAGGATGATTAATTACAGTTGGTAATTAATCGGTATTTTAACGGTTTAAGTGAATAGTAACTTCGAGAATTAGTTAGTAAGGATGTTAGGCCCATTATGAGAATTAGTTAGTAAGGATGTTAGGCTCATTATGACAATTAGAAACCGAACTCAAATGGATGGTGGTATATAAACATAACACTTAAGAGAAAAACTAGGTTTTTCCCTTTCATTCTTTCACTTCACAAAATATTTTGAAAGATAGAGAGAGAAAGTAGATCGAGAGGAAAGAAGAGAAAGCCAGAGAGAGAGCTCGAGGTTTGAAGAACTAGGAGCTAAATTGAAGCATAAGCTAATGGATTTAAGACCTAGAGGTAAGAGGGATAGATTACTTTCATCGATTAAGTTCTAACTTCATCTTATCAATTGTGAGAAATAAGTGATTATTGTGATTTGTTACTTTTTGTGATTTTTTATGATAAAAATATGTGCTCTTAATTCATGTGAATTTATGAGTATGATAAACTTCATGAAATTAATATGTTATGTGCTTAAAATTCATAGTTGTTGTTGGTGATAAGTTGTTTTGAAGATTTTTGCTTATTCGAATGTGAATCATGAGTTAATGAGTGATTATTGTTGAAACATATTTAAATTCACTTCATGAATGTTAGTATATGTTTGTATGTTGATGGAGTTTGAATTGGTGTGATTGTTTGTGAAGTTTGAATGAAAATGAAAAATTATAGATTTTTGGTGAAAATTCAATTAGCTGATGATTTTGATGTGAATTGAGGTTTGATTTCATGTTGTTAGTAGTTTTTATTGCCTTTAAAATTAAGTTAACTTATTAAACAAGTTTGTGGGACGAATTTGGGTAAGGGGGATCAAAAACTGGATTTTGAGGTGAAAAATGATGGGTTCCCGAGAGGAACCAAAATTCTGGATTGTTGTGTGTTGTGCAACTCGTCATGGCGAGTGACACATGGTAGAACCCACAATTTTGGAGGTTCTAGGCGTTTGGGGTCGTTCTCGAACATCCCTAAACATCAACAATATTAATCGTAAACATCAACAATATATCAACAATATATCACATCACAATTATGCAATCAGCAATTATTAAGCACCAAGTATATCAATCACCAAGCATATTAAACATCAAACACATAGGCAATTAGGACTCATGCAAGAACGTACTACACGCCTAGACACGACTACTATATGGACATGGTACCGTCAACAACAACAACAGGTCGTCACCTCATGATGAATAAACACATCATAACCATTGAATACAAGTATTCAAATCACACCACTGGATATAAATATCTTAAACCATTGAATACAAAGTATTCAAATCACACCACTGGATGTAAACATCCTAAGACGCATGCATGAACATATGACACACCTTACATATATTCACAACACGTTCACCAACACAACTCATCATTTAACATATATGTACTTTCCAACAATATCACCATCAATTAGCATATATGCAACTAATCAACATCAACAACATTATTATAACTCCACAATCCATATAATTTCTCACAATTCAAGTAAAGGAGAAAGTACATCATACTATGATAAATATCATATCCAACACCTATCAATCAGTCATACATCTTCATACAATCATATCAAACTATTCATAAAAGGTTTGCAAAGTATTCGGTCTTAAAAACCATTTTTCGACAAAGTTCGTCTATCGTTTCACAACTTCAAAATAATTGTGACATTTGAATGGAAACTAAGCAAACAAACTCTAATGGCCACCAAATATAACAAAATATGAGATGCTGTACTGTGCAACTCGTCATGGCCATCAAATCACTCGCCACCAACTCGTCAGGGCTAGTTGTGACAGTTTTAAATAATTCTGCTCTCGGAAAAAATCTCTATTTTCACTCCAAAACCCCAATTTTGATTCCCCAATGCCTAAATTTGTTCCCAAAGTTTGTCTAAACGTTTATAAACATAAAAAGGCATTCATATCCGTATAAAACTTGAATCAAAACATCATCCCATCATAAATCACCATTTCACCCATTTTTATAAAACTTCTAAAACAACTCAATTCAACCATAACAATTCCACAAGATTTGTACTCAATCCATGATATGACATCAACAACAACACTTAATAGCAATCACAACTCATAATCATGAATTCAACCTCAATTCAACAACACAACATCACAATTCACCAAATCTAGCAAAATTCACAAAGTAATCAATTCCATATCACTTGAGCATGCAATTTTCATATTAACAACTCAATTAACAATCAATTCACTTACCCAAACATAGTAATATCATAAGAGCACGGATTTCATCAAATAAGTTCACAATAATCATTTTTCACAATTAAACACTTTTAAATTGAGATAGAAAAAGAGATTATTCTTAAAAGATTATGATAGAATACTAGCCCCCTTACCTTAAAGGATCTCAACCCTAGCTTTGGCCTCAATTTAGCTCCTTGAAGCTCTAATCTCCTCTTGATCTACAAGCTTCTCCCTTTAACCATCTTCTTCTCTTCTCTAGCATTTTCTCGCTCTACCTCTTTCTAAATTTTGATGAATGAATGATGTAACACTAATTCTCTCATAACATGGGTTTATAAAGTCTTACCACTTAATTGGTCTAACTCACAAATGTTCTAATTCATTAATCACAAAATTTCTAATCTCTTGCGGTAAAAAGATAACGAATAATAACGACTCTTAACTAATTACCACAACCCACTTAGTAACTTAGTAAAAACAACGGCTTCCACTTGAAACACTAAAAATAACTCTCACAGGGAAATTACTAATTTACCCTTGCTCACTAAATGACTAAAATACCCCTAAGTCTAAAATGACTAAAATACTCTTCTAACACCGAATTCCAATAATCCCAACCAAAATACACACAGAGGCAATTAATCACATACAAGCACGAATAAACACATAAAATTAATTAAAATAAATCTAATGAAAATCGGGTTGTTACAACTCTACCCCCTAAATAGAATTTTCGCCCTCGAAAATTACCGGAAGGAAATAACTCCGGATACGAAACCTTCATCCTATTCTCTGATTCCTAAGTAGCACTCTCACTAGTTGGTCCAAACCAAATCACCTTCACCAAAACGATCTCTTTGCCTCGCAACCACTTCACCTCACGATCCTCAATTCTAACTGGTCAAGTCTCAACGATCAAATTATCCCTTACTTCCAAATCATCCACTTGAATCACACAAGACACATGAAACACATCATGAAGATTCAACAAAAACGGTGGTAACGCAATCCGATACGCTACAACCCCAACCTTCTCAACAATCTCAAACGGTCCAACAAAACGAGGAATCAACTTCCTACACCGGTTACAGGATTCACTCTGAAAAACACATGATCACCAACCAGAAACTCAATATCCTTCATCCTCTTATCATGGTAACTCTTTTGCCTACTCTGAGATGCTTTCATCTTTTCTTGGATCATCTTAACCTTTTATGTAGTCTCTTGCACAAGCTCCGATCCTAACAAAGCACTTTCACCCGACTCATACAAACACAACGACGTTCTACACCTTCTACCGTACAAAGCCTCAAACGGTGTCATACCAATACTAGAATGAAAGTTGTTGTTGTAAGTAAACTCAATCAACGGTAAACATTCGACCCAACTGACACCTTGTTCCAAAACACAAGCTCTCAACAAATCTTCCAAACTCTGAATAGTTCTCTCCGTCTGCCCATTAGTCTGAGGATGATAAGCAGAACTCAACCTTAACTTAGTTCCCAAGGCAGCTTGCAAACTCACCCAAAACATAGAAGTAAACCTCGCATCCCAATCTGACACAATACTAGAAGGAATACCATGCAACCTGACAATCTCCTCAACGTAGATCTCAGCCAACTTCGCCACAAACATACCAGTCTTGATAGGAACAAAATGTGCCGACTTCGTCAACCGATCAACAATCAACCAAATCGAATCAAAATCCTTCACAATCTTCGGCAGCGCTCCAACAAAGTCCATAGAGATACTATCCCACTTCCACTCTGGCACAAACAACAGTTGCATCAAACCCGACGACTTCTGACGTTCAATCTTCGACTTCTGACAAATCAAACAAGCATAAACAAACTCTGCGATCTCCTTCTTCATTCCAGGCCACCAAAACAACCTCTTCAAATCCTAATACATCTTCGTCGCTTATGGATGGATACTCAGACTACTTCTGTGACCTTCGTCCAAAATCCTCTTCTTAAGCTCAATCACATTTGGTACACAAACTCGATCACGAAACATCAAAACACCATTCTCATCCAATCTGAAGCCCACACCCTTACACTGATTAACCAATACCACTCTATCCACAAGTTCCAAATCTTCCTTCTAACCATTCTTAATCTCTTCCAAAATATTACTTGTCAGCTTTAACATTCCTAACCTCACACCATCCGACGTCAGCTCACTAACCAAACTCAAATCTCGAAACTGCTCAATCAACTCCAATTCTATAACCATCATAACAGACATATGCAAAGTTTTCCTACTCAAGGCATGAGCAACAACATTCGCCTTCCTGGGATGAAAACTCAACTTAAAATCAAAATCCTTAAGATACTTCAACCATCTTCTCTGCCTCATATTCAACTATTTCTGATCGAACAAGTACTTCAAACTCTTGTGGTCACTGAACACTTCAAACTTAGAACCATACAAATAATGCCTACAAATCTTCAACACAAATACAACCGCAGCCAATTCCAAATCATGAGTCGGATAATTCTTATCATGTGCTTTTAGCTACCTCGATGCATAAGCCACAACATGACGATTCTGCATTACCACACCACCAAGACCCATCTTAGAAGCATCACAATACACAATAAACGATTCCTTCGGATTCGGCAAAATAACACTGGAGCTGAAGTCAACCTCATCTTCAACTCTTGGAAACTCTTCTCACACTTAGCATCCCAAACATACGCTTGTACCTTCCGAGTCAACTGCGTCAATGGCAACGCCAACTTAGAGAATCCTTCGATAAACCTCCAATAATAACCTGCCAAACCAAGAAAGCTTTTAATCTCAAAAACTGACTTCGGCGATTCCCATTGCAACACCGCATCAACCTTCGACGGATCCACCACAATGTCACCTTTCGAAATCACATGACCAAGGAAACTTACTTCCCGCAACCAAAATTTACACTTCGACAACTTAGCACACAACTGTTTCTCCTTCAAGACTCGCAACACAATCTTTAAATGCTCGGCATGCTCCTCTTCCGACTTAGAATACACCAAAATATCATCTATAAACACCACTACAAAATGGTCTAGAAAAGGATGAAATATTCTATTCATATATTCCATGAAGACACCTGGTGCATTATATACTCCAAATGGTATCACATAATACTCATAGTGTCCATACCTCGTTCGGAACGCGGTTTTGGATATATCTTCCACCTTTACTCTTATCTGATGATATCCCGACCTCAAGTCGATCTTGCTGAACACTTCCGCACCAACCAACTGGTCCATCAAATCATAAATCCTTGAAAGCGGATACCGATTCTTAATCGTCACCTTGTTCAATTGCCGATAATCCACACACAACCTCATGTTGCCATCCTTCTTCTTAACCAACAACACCGGAGCACCCCACGGAGAAACACTCGGCCTAATGAACTGTTTATCAAGCAACTTTTCCAACTGCTTCTTCAACTCACCTAACTCTGATGCAGACATCTGATACGGCACAATCAAAATAGGACTCGTTTCTGGCATAAAATCATTTGCAAATTCCACCTCTTCGGTGGTAATTCGATAATGTCGTCCAGAAAAACTTCAGGAAACTCTTGCATTACCGGCAAATCGCCAATTCCTTTCTCACTACTTTCCCTCAACGATGCAAACATCATAAACACACTAGCTTCACCGTCCAAAGACTTCTTCACCTGCTTCGCGGTCAAGAACTTCCCACCTAACTCAGCTACCGGCTTAGAAAATGTCACACTCTTGGTTAAGCAATTAATGCTATCACCAAAAGACAACATTCAGTCCATACCAAAAATCACATCCATATGCTTCAATGGAAGACACACAAGATCCAACTCAAAATCAACATTACCAAAATTAATAGGACACTTAGCACAAATCAATGAAATAGTCACCAAGCCATTGACCGGGGTGTCTATTGGAACAAAGGGTGTTTAACAATACCACTTTTAGTTTTGATGATAACAAGGTATTAAAAATTGTCAATTTGATATGCTAATATTTGTTCAAGTATGCAGGATCTTAGTCAAATATTTTAGCTTAGAAGGCATTCTGAAAGAACAAATGAAAAGCAAAATCTACAAGAAGCTTGTTGCAAGTGATTCTGAAGACTTAGAGAGCATGAATAGTCATTTGAAGCTGTTTCGAGAGGTTCTGAAGACTTAGAGGGTCTGCAGAAGTTGTTTCGAAGAAGTGCAAGTCAAGAGGTTCTGAAGACTTAGAGAGTCTGAAGAAGTTGTCTCGAGAAGCGCATATATACAAGATCTGAAGAACGAAGAGAGTTTGAAGGAGCTGAAGAGAGTCTGAAGCTCAACAGAGTCTGAAGTTCTACAGAGAGTCTGAAGACTGCAAACTCAAGATTATGATTTGATGAATTTCTGAAGACATTTCGTTGCAGAAGGAATATTCATATGGAGTAACGGCTATTTCAAGTCAACTTAAGCATGGGATGCTTTTTGACAAAGAGCGCATGAAAATGACAGAGTACTTGTATGACCACCTTCTCCACTACTCCACTACTTGTACTATTGGCAACTGTGTCTACTGGTATTTTCGCTCCAAGAGGAATGGAATTCAAAATTGTTTTTGAAGGACGATTACCATATCAAGCAACAGATCAACAATGTTTGATAAAGCTTCTAGATGACTCTGTGATGTGCTGGCATCTCTCAACGTCCTTCTTAAACATCTATATAATGGAATGAAGACTTGAAGAATTGGTTACACAACTGACTTACTGAACCTCTTACGCTATTTTGAAATACTCCCTGAGTCAAGCCAAACACATCAACAGCTTAGGAAATTCTTACAAACTTCAATATCCTAGAATTTCTAAGTGTAACAGAAAACAGAGTCTCTCTTATTTGTTTGTATTTGAGAACACCATTGATTGTATATCAAGTGTTCAAACTCTTATTCAATTTTCTGTAAATTATGTTAGAAGTCTCTTGCTTATGTGCTTGAGCAATATAAGTCTCTTGGGTGTCCTTGAGCAATAGAAGTCTCTTGCTTGTGTGCTTGAGCATTGGAAGTCTCTTGCTGTGTGTTTGAGCAACTTGTAATCCGAAATTACATTTTAGTGAACTCTCCTTGGAAGTGCAAGGGGGACAGGACTGACTTCCGGTTTGTGGAAGGAACCTGTATAAATTGCTTGTGTTCTCTCTTTTTCCTTATCTCTTTACTTATTCCGCTGCACAGACTCTGAACTCCTTATCAGAACCTGAACTCCTTCAGACTCTGATCTGGAAAACAGAATCCTTTCTTTAGAAAAGAGCGAAAAAGATAACATAATTCAACCCCCCTTCTTATGTTTTTCTCACCTTCAGTGTCGATGACCATCCCTCGCAACAACAAAGATACAACCAAATTCAAACGCTCAACACAACTAACCGAGATAAAAGAATGAGTAGCACATGTATCAATAATTGCAATCAAATGAGTACAATTGATAAAACATATACCTCATATAAGATTATCCGGCTGCTCCACTTCCTCCGCATTCAAAGCAAACACTTTTCTCGCCGCCTTCTTCGGCTTGGTACACTTGGTACTAATATGACCCTTCTCAACATAGTTGTAACAAGTAATATCCTTCTTGCACTCAAACAACTTGCGTCCCTTCTGACCACACTTGTAGCAACTATCACCCTTATTGTAATCACTAGCAAAATAACCAAAAGTTCCACACTTATAGCACTTCATCTCAGCAACATTCGGCTTGGAGCCTCCACCAACCTCTTTCTTCCTTCCCTTGTCCTTGTTGTACGGTTTCCCAAATCCATGGCCCTTTCCTTTCTTGTCATGCACCGCCTTGTAATGGTTCACCTTGCCCTTTCCGACATCATCAAACATGCGACACTTGTGTACCAAAGTATCGAAATCTCTGATCACATGAATACACATATACTAATAAATCTCTGGCCTCAAACCGCTCTCAAACTTCACACACTTCGAAACCATCGCATCCTCGACATTGTTGTACGGGAAAAACCTGGAAAGCTCTTCGAACATAGTTGCATACTCAGCCACAGACAAGTTCTCCTACTTACAGTTCAAAAACTCCACCTCCTTCTTGGTCCTCAAATCCTCCGGAAAGTACTTCCTCAAAAATTCACTCTTGAACTTAGCCCAAGTTACAACCTCTCCACCGGCTTCAAGCCTCCCTTTAGCATTTGTCCACCAATACTCAACTTCCTCATCAAGCAAGTGAGTAGACAACCTGACCTTCTGATCATCACTAGTCACCATAGCATGAAAGATCCTCTCCATGCCTTCGTCCAAGTTTGAGCTCCCTCCGGGTCAAACCTTCCCTTGAACGTTGGCGGATTGTTTCTCAAGAAAAGATCAAGCCTCTGCTCCTCAGCTTCTCCATGATCCCGATGACCAGCCACCGCCTGCTTATTGGCTTGAGCCAACACCTGTGCCATTGCAGCTAAAGCCTCTGCAATCGCCGCAACATCTCTACCACCAACCATCTCACTACTCACAAAACCAACCAACAAATAAGGAAAACAACACAACAAAACAAGTACCGAAGGTAACTGAATACCATTCACATACAAACATGAAATTCACCGAATACTAGTCCGAACAAGACCGACCACGACTCTGATACCAACTTGTAACACTCTATTTCTATTAAAGCGATAATATACACGAATAATACAAATATTCAATAAATAGGCGCTACGTCTTCAACAGATTTCAAACAACATGCATATATAAAAATTCTCAACACTCGCAACGGATATAAATCTTACATCACCAAAGTATACATGTCATAGGATCAACATACATCATCATATAAAATCTCCAAATCCCGACATGTGGGTAAATCTCATCAACAAAAACAAATCTAGAATAACATAAAACAATAACATCCTAGATCAGAGCCTATCTAAGACGATACAAATAAACGACAGAGGTAGCTCCCGCTATCCTCTAGCACTCACAAAGCAAGCTATCAAACTAATCATGCACGCCGTCTACCCGTTCATACAGATAGGTAGGCGGTCCACCACAGACCATTGGTGGTTAGCTTCACATCAACATAATCAATAATAATTAATGAAATATAATCATCACACTAAACTTCAAATAATTCAAGTAAAGATATAATTCAACTTCCAACATTAATCGTAAACATCAACAATTCATCACATCGAAATTATACAATCAACAATTATTAAGCACCAAGTATATCAACCACTAAGCATACCAAACACTAAACACATCAACCACATAGACAATTAAGACTCATGCAAGAACGTACTACACGTCTAGACACAACTCCTATATGGACATGGTACCATCATCAACAACAACAGATCGTCGCCTCATGATGCAACAAACACATCATAGCCATTGAATACAAGTATTCAAATCACACCACTGGATATAAATATCCTAAACCATTGAATACAAAGTATTTAAATCACACCACTGGATGTAAACATCCTAAGACGCATGCATGAACATATGACACACCTTACATATATTCATAACACATTCACCAACACAACTCATCATTTAACATATATGTACCCGCCAACAATATCACCGTCAATTAGCATATATGCAACTAATCAACATCAACAACATTATTATAACTCCATATCCATATAATTTCTTACAATTCAAGTAAAGGAGAAAGTACACCATACTATGATAAATATCATATCCAACACCTATCAATCAGTCATACATCTTCATACAATCATAAAAAACTATTCATAAAGGGTTTGCAAAGTATTCGGTCTTAAAAAATTATTTTTTGACAAAGTTCGTCTATCGTTTCACAACTTCAAAATAATTGTGACATTTGAATGGAAACTAAGCAAACAAACTCTAATGTCTCAACTATGTATACCTTTAGATCACATATAAGTGCAGTTGAGTATACATATGCGTTTCACTGGCCAAATACGATGAAATCATAAAAATCACAACCCTAGCTTTGGCCTCAATTTAGCTTCTTGAAGCTCTAATCTCCTCTTGATCTATAAGCTTATCCCCCTAACCCTCTTCTTATCTTCTCTAGCACTCTCTCTCTCTCTCTCTCTCTCTCTCCTCTCTCTCTCTCTAAAATTTTGTGAATGAATAATGTAACCCTAATACTCTCATAACATGGGTTTATAAAGTCTTGCCACTTAATGGGCTTAACTCACAATGTTCTAATTCATTAATCACAAAATTTCTAATCACTTGCGGTAAAAAGATAACGAATAATAACAGCTCTTAACTAATTACCACAACCCACTTAGTAACTTAGTAAAAAAAACGGCATCCACTTGAAACACTACAAATAACTCTCACGGTGAAATTACTAATTTACCCTTGCTCACTAAATGACTAAAATACCCCTAAATCGAAAATGACCAAAATACCCTTCTAACACCGAATTCCAATAATCCCAACCAAAATATACACAGAGGCAATTAATCACAAACAAGCACGAATAAACACATAAAAATTAATTAAAATAAATCTAACGAAAATCGGACTGTTCCATTTACTGTGATGATGATTTTTAAAAATGATTATGGACAATTTACATGAGCTTTGGGCGCGGATAATGGGCTCATAGGGTATGTGGTTTGGGTCATAGCATGTCCCCTTCTCATGATCGCTACTTCAAAACTTGTTATAATGTCAAATTAACCACACATCTTCCTTTAATATAGTTACACATACCTTGGTTCTCTTAAACGTGGAACTTCCAGTTTAATGTTGCAACTTTAACCTTCTTTGAAAAACAAAAAAAATACAAAAATCCGGGATGTGAATATCCCCTTTATTAAGGGTTGTTATAACTCCTCATCATATGATATTTTTTTAATGGTTTACCGAGTTTTTTACTAATCGTTTGAGGTCATTCTTGAGGATTTACAATTAGTTACTCATGGTTTGGAAATGATTCGTAATGTTTTATTTTGAGTTGGTGTATTCCTTTTTCTTCCATGTCAAAACAACTTGGTAGATGTTTTGAGTATTTGGTTGGTATAAATCACAGAATCAAGCCAACCAAAGGCATCTCATATAAGTTATGGAAGCAAGTAGATCAAGTGCAGCGAGCTATCTGGTCCATGCATCCCAAAAAGTGGTTTCATGTTGTATCAGTGTTGTTATGGTGAAAATAGAATGACACAAAAGTAATGGAGAAAAACTAGGTTTGTGATGTTATCGAGAAAGGAATGAGACGTTAGGTGGTGCATGTGTGCAAATCTTTGTTTTTTTTGTTCATTGTTTATTTTATTTTTATAGAATTTGTAATTGGACATATTATCTTTGAGACATGCATGGACTTAACTTACATGATTATCTATTACGAAAGATGAATATATCTCATCTATATCCAGTTTTTTCCCGATTTTTTTTTAAGGAAATTAACAATGTCAAAAAAAACATAATAAAATTGTCACTTAATTTTTCGAAGATTTTATTTGCCGGGACAAAATTGGGTACTATAGGAATAGTACATATTGTATTATTTAGAAGGTACAGTTGGATAGAAAACAACTAAAGTTACATTGAAAGTTAAAAGAAAATGACAATACTATGAAGAGAAATATTTTTGGTAAATGTGACATCTATTATTAGAAGAGTTTGATGTGTTTAAACATCCCAACAAAGTCATCCCAGCCTCAACATCATGTGATTAAGAGGAAGCGTGTGTGAAACCCCACAACTGTACATATTAAAAATATAGTGAGTAAATATGAATTAATAAATTTTCATTATAGTAAAAATAAGAAATAGACTAAATTGACGCACAAGTAAGATATAATAAATGGTAATAAAAAATATAATGAACTATGTTTGAAAGTATAACAAATTAGATAAATATACACTATTGGATATCATAACTATGAGCACCCAAACCACAAACAAACTATTTAGAGTAGTGGTGACTATAGCGATTAGAAATAGAGGTTGGGACCTTTAATTATGTAACCTAAAAAATAGTTAAACAACAAAAATCATGTAGATTGACATACATGATTTTTCAAATGAGTTAGGAATGTGTTTGTATAAGGATGAAATATTCTATTCATATATTCCATGAAGAGAATTATAAGATTATTTGAGTTAATACGAAGTGATAAACTTGAGACTAATTTTAAGACAAATAAATTTTGCACATATTAAAAGGAAACATCAAGAACTGAAATAAAATATGATGTATTTGTAGGGACTATTTTATCAAAATACTTATTTGTTTGATATAAGCTAGGTAATTAAAGTAAATCATACAAAGCCTGTGAACGTTACCTCAACATTTTTTATTTCAAACTCAGGATTATGAGCTAGACATTGGTTTCCAAATGTATCGCAGGATCCACTTGTTCCGGTTAACCTATTTTAGGACACATTCAATAGAAGTGATGAGATCAATTCAACTAGTGATACTTAAAAAAGTGGATTTTGAGCCAAGAGAAAAGAGATTAAAAAAGTGTTAGCAATGAAATACTTACAAATCTCCATCTAAGTGTAAAGCAAAACCACCGCCTCCACCAAATGCAAGTGAGTCATTTGAACATAAATAATAGTACCGATTGACACCTAAAATTAACCATATAAAATTGGGACATCAAATATAATATAAAAGAAAATTAAAATGAAAAATATTTCAGGATATTGATTGAAATTATTAACTTATTTCTCATCTAATGATTATAAATTGTTGAGTTTCATTAAAAAATAGTCACAATCATTTTCATTTGTCTAATACTCATAATAATTACAACCTTCATATTTTAGAAGGTAGTTATCAATCACTTGTTTAATTCCTTTCATTTGCCTATTAATTGACAATCTAAATTATGAAGTACAATGAAGAGCAAATTTCTAATGTGGATTATAAACTATGATTGAAGCATTATCACACAATAATGTTGGGCCTATGTTTTTTAATTACCAATAAAATTAAGTGAAATAATACATGAGGTGGTCAAAATCCTGTCAATAGCATATTTTTTTGACTGCTTGACTCTTTTTTTAACTAATGTATAGATGTTAAAAGTAATTTAAACCAACAAATATTTTAATTAATTTCACACTTTTTGAATTTTTTATTGTGTTACTATTTTTTTTACCGTATTACTAGTTAATATAGTGAAAAAACAAATCATCTAAATTGAAAAAAATATAACTAATCTCAAGCTGCTACAATAAACACGTTATGAATTTTGATAATTCTTCAATTTATATTGTGTTTACACTATTATCAAACCAAAAACAAAAAATAAAAATGTATTTACACATCATTTAATTAAAACCTTACCTGTGGGTAGAAAAATCTTTGGATGACCATCTATGTTTGTAAACACAAAAGTTTGGTGTGTCCCCTATTACGAATAAATAGAAGAAAAACCATATAATTCAACACATTAAAATCATATGTTCATGCAAAATTTGTATAGTATTATGAAAAAAGAGATCACATATACTTGATATTTAGGCCTTGTCGTAGGAATTAAGGGGCAACCAAGCAACGCACCAAACACAGCTCCTTTCATATCTCCAACAATCTATGTTTTTCAAAACAAATTTAAATAAAATGCAGTTAGTATATTGATGTTATATTCAATATTATAAATAGAGGTATGTGACAATAATCTAGGTTGTAATATTATATAGTTTTTGATATCACGCCTAACTGATGAAGTTTCAGTCACATTTTACTACAATTCTTTGCAATATTAAGAACTGTGTCAAAGCCTATATTAAATTTAATTGTATTTTAAATATAGGTAGGTGACTGCAATATTGGTCCTGACATTATAGGCAGTGACCATATTGTCTTTTATTTATAATTTTATCCATTTTTTTAAATAAATAATTGAATCAAATCCTGATTTCAAGCTTGAAATTTGAATAAATTCAAAGTTAATTTAATCCTAATTTAATTTTGAATAAAAAATTAGTAAGAAATAAATTTAAAATACAGAGGTCGACTATAATTGTCTTTCAAAAAAAAAAAAAAAAAAACTATACATTAGTATACATACTATAACAATTGTGTTATTTGAATATTAAAATACATATAACATATATATTTATATATTGGGTTAAATAAGTTTTTTCGTCTCTAAAAATACAACAAATTTTAATTTTAGTCCCTAAAATAAAACAGAATGTTTTCATCCTCACAAAGTTTTTCATTTTGTTTATGGTAGCTAATGACCAATTTTATGTCTACAAGAATACCCCAAAACTTTGATGTTCAAGAACCATTTATCTTACTACAATAAGAGAGATATTTTTCATTCATAAAGGTCAAAACATACCAATAATCCAGGAGTAGTAAGTTGAGCACTCTTACGGATCAATGTACGAAGTGATATCCCATGTTTCAATGTACTAACAAACATTCAAAGAATGAATTAATATTAATATTTCAATAGGAAAAAACACAATATTATTCACTAAACAAATATAAAGAAAAAATACCTATAAAGTAAGACCCGTTTGCACCCTTTTACTAACTTTGGGAGGTATGACTCAAAAAAATCATTCAATTCAAGAGAAATGAAACAAGAATCATCAATGAGTTTGGGTGGTGAATATTGATCATCATTTACTTTTTCAAAATTTTCAGAATTCTTATCACTTCCATAGACATGATCTTCATGATCAATAATTTCATTTTTCACTAAAGTCATGGTATTAACCACAAGACTACTATCAACATGTTTACTCAATTGAATACGATCCCAATGAGTTTTTTTATGTTTAAGTCTAGCAATAACTGATTGAAGATTTCTTGTCTTGGACCCAACAAAGCTAACTAGAGTAATGAAATATGATAAATATGAAAACATAGATTTTCCCTCTTTAGAAATGGGTCCAACCTACACAAATAAAATAAATGTGTCAAAGATTAATATATAAAAATGAACAAAATATGTTTCAAAATAAAATGAATAAATATGACGATTATTTTATATATGTATTATTATAATTTGCCTCTCAAACAGTGCAATTTCATGAATTGAATTCAAAATCTTTTTAATAGAGAAACTCATGTTACCAACTTTCCCAAACATCATGTTGGCTAGAACATGGTTTTATTAATATATAAATTGAATGCAACAAATAAAGCCCGAATTTTTCTTGTAAACAACACAAACAAAATAAACAAAGATAAACCAACCATCTTTGTTTAAAAAAAAAGTAGAAGAGAAAAGAAGAAACATAACCTGAAGAGGGCCGTTGAAGGAATTGGAGAAGACACGAGAAAACTTGAGAACTTTCAAATTATACATCTTTTATAGAAATTGAAAGGAATATTGACTATAACTATATATGGTTTCACAAAGAGTTTGATTTTGAATATATAAATAGATGGGCATGTACTAGTTAGATAAGTACAATGACATGTACCAATGTACACCCTAGTAGATAAGGTATATTACAACATCAAAGGTAAATGGATAAGAACAAAAAAAATCATGTTGATATGGTATATTATTTTTTAAGCAAGAGTTATAAGCTATAATATGATAAAAGGTAGTATGAATAAGAATTGAGAAAATCATAAGTAGTTGTACATAAAAACAAATTTACTATAAAATTTCTAAAACATTCTTTGATTTTTATTTTTTTTACTTTTACTACTAAAACATTTAGGGTAAGTTATTTTAAAAAAGTAATATGTTAATTGGTATAAAGAAACTTTTCAATGCAATGCAAGCATAAAAGTTATATGAAATTTATAGTTGTTGTAAGCTGTCTATGAATCTATATAATATGTTTATTTTTGTTGTTGTATTAACTAACATTCCCACAGATGAAAAATAGGAGTGACTATCAAAGAGAAATAATCTCACTTTTTTTTATTAATAAGTTTATTATGTGGAAATTGTGTTTAAATAAATTTTTTATCACTTATGTTATTAATATTAATATTATTATTATTATTATTATTATTATTATTATTATTATTATTATTATTATTACACTAAAAAAACGGTTTGTCACGTAAGACAATGTATAATGTGTAAACACCAAATTGTTCCCGCGAGCTTAGCTCAAATAGGGACATTGAATAATATATGAATAAATTGATGTTCGAACCACACACATCTCATTTCTTTACCTTAAAATTAGACTACTTGGCCAAAACAAAAATGTGTAAACACCAAATTAGCTCGTTTAGTTTTTTTATTAAATATTTTTCTTTTATCTTAATTTTTACTAAGGGTCTAATTGATATTCACTGTCAAGGTAAAATAAGTTTTAGAAATGTGTCCAGAATAATTTGATGCATTTTTTTGGTGAAAAATAATGTGAATATTTATTGTAGGCATTCTATAATTTTTTATGTGTGTGAAATGAGTATTCTCTGTGTGCAACAACGGTATAGACTAATCTCCAGTCGGATACGATCACAGTGACAAATAAAATTTTCTCACAAGTGATTTAACACTGCTATAGTCTCCAGATTAAATTTGAACCTAAAATCTCTAATTAAACCATAAGAGACTCTCTTATATTTTCCTACGTACAAAAAATTATAGTATTCTACCATACAAATTTTATAAGTTTGATTTGACAGCACATATATTTTCTTTATCTAAAATAGTTTCTTTTAGAAATATAGCAAACTTAAGTCACAAGTTTAAATGAATACATAAAATCAAATATTAACTGTTTAAAACTGTTTGATAAGTTTAATTTAAAGTTTTAAACTGTTTAAAACCATGAAAATGAGTTTCAACTGGTGGCTCTGCTAGGGTTTGCACCCTCTCAAGAGCGCAGCCTGTTTGATTGATTTTGAGATTGTCTTTGTTTAAAAATATAGAATTGTTCCATTCTTTGGTTGGTTCACGTTATACCCATTGTTACGTGGAACTATCTTCTTGGTGGTGGTCTTCATTCACATTTTAGCAATACGTGGATCAGAATAAAGGTTTCACACATTATTGATTTTTGCACCAATCTCCTTCAATTTATTCCTTCAATTTATTGGTTCGATTGATAACTTACAGGTTGTTGCATCTTTGTTTGTCTCGTCATGTTTGATTGGCAGGCAGAGTTTGCGTTACCGGTTCCTCCTTTAGCAACCACGACACCAAAGTCTACTTCTGTTGTTGCGGCTGTTTCACCGGTGCCGAGTGCAACTGTTGCGGTCCCAACTCCTGCACCAGCTGCCATTCAGAAACCTTCGTTTGTTCAGGCCCTCTGGGGTGTGTAGGTACAAATTTCCGAACCTCTTCCTGTTCCATCTGTTCATGGGGGAACGTTGTCTTGTCTGTCAAAATTACGAATGACACATATTTTAGAGGTTTAGAGTTTTGCAAAATCAACATTCGTGGTAGACTAGTTTTAAACAAAGGGGACAAGCCTTATTCATCCAATGATATATTTGCGAAGTTAAGGAAAGTATGGAAAGTTAGTTGGCAGTGGCATATGCTCTCACTTGGCCGGGGCTTTTATGAATTTTTCTTTGATTCACATGCTGATATGCGCACAGTTTGGGCAGCGGGTACCGTAAATTTGAAGTCGGGTGTACTTCGATTATTTGAATGGACAAGGGATTTTAATATGCACACGCAAAGGCAAACACATACACAAGTTTGGATTCGTCTGTGGGAATTACCGCAAGAGTATTGGATGGAAAGGACTTTATATGAGATTGTCGGGGCAGTCGGGACTCCATTATTGATTGACAATGTGACGAAGAACAACTTGTTTGGTCATTATGCACGGGTTTTGGTGGATTTGGATTTGTCCAAGGAAATATTTTATGAAGTTCTTGTTGAACGGGAGGGCTTTGCATTCCCAGTTGCAATAGAATATGAGGGGCTACCAGAATTTTGTACACACTGTAGGAGCACTGGACACAATGTCACGTCTTATCGTTGGCTTCATTCGAAGAGATCTGAGAGTAATAAGCATCAAAATGACAAAGGAAAAAAAATTGGTGAACTCACATTGACCTAAGCATGGGTGGAAACCAAAGGACAATCCGGAGGGTATTGGCTCCTCCAAGGCATTTGAAATTCCGGCACTCATTCCACAAGCGGATGCACGTGCAGAAACACTACAGGTGGCCGCGTCTCAGCAGGAGAATGTGGAGGATATTCCCACTCCGGTTATGCATATAGTAACACTAGAACTTGTTGTTCCGATTGATAATGATGAAGCACAATTAGATAGGCAGCAACCGTTACGCATACAGTAGTTGATGAACATTTAGATAGGCAGCCAGGTGTGACGTCCCCTGTCAGGTCTAGTGCCACTTGTAGTATGTCGTTACAGAACATGACTGATGAAATAGTTCGACCAGATATTATTGTTAATGAGGTTCAGCCCCTTCTCACTCTGGTCTATGATTCCCCAAGCATTCAAAATATTTTTGATGATCCGGATGCTCCGGTGGATCCGGTTTTACAAAAAGAAAAAGAAATGGATTTAGTGAAAGATTTATTACTAAACGGTGCCACATCATCTATCCATGATGATATGGAGGTGCATATTGCAAAAGACCAAAATATTCACCCAATTCAGATTAGCTCAACACTTCGTCAGCATCAAGAGGTTCACAGTAATAAGAACATCCAACCCGATTTGGAATTATGGACAAGAATTCGAGAATATGATCAATGGATTGCGGACGAGGGATTTACACAAGTCTTAACCAAGAAACAAAAGCAAACGATGAAAAAACTTGTCTTGGGAAAATCGCCTTATAACACCTGTGCAAGGGGTGACCTTCCTCCATCGGCCCAATAAATTTATTATATTGGAATGTCAGAGGTATTGGCAATTTGGATACAAGCCGTTGTTAGTTTTTATTGGTTCGTCTAATTGCAGAGATTTTCTTAGTCTGTTGTTTGTTATTGCTTTTTTTCTGTTTGTTTTTTTTTTTCTTTGAGGGTTTTGGCCTAGTCCCCCATCTTTTTGTATATATTTTTTCCTTTTTTTAATAAAAATTTAGAGTTTGACGGCATAGGACAGAGGTTTCTTGGGTACCAACCTAGTTGGGATGTTGGTGATTCCTCGTGATGTCCGTCCTTGCTCCCCGCTTAAAAAAAAAAAATCAAATATTAACTTGAATTTAGTCATGTTATCAAGAATTAGCCGACTTGTATCAACTCAAAATTCATATCTATTTAAACCATGCCTAATATGTGTTCAATCTTATCCATGATTGATAACGTTATCTATTATAAAAGTTACTATCAATATATTTCTATTTTTATTAACTGGTTAATCACAAAACAATTGTATTTTTGACCGGATCTTTTTTAAAAACATCACATAAATATCATATTTCAATTAATTTGTTTATACTTTCTTTTCAATATATATTAAGTATATCAATTTTTTTGAAAGGGTAAGTAGGCATGTACCGGTGCGGTTATTATGCATAAGGAAATCCTTATGTACCGTGCATAAATCTCAGCCCATTAACCGGTAGCCCATTATAATTGCTTCCTACACCCTTAAAAGAAACCAAACGCGGGACCAAACAAAACAAAACAAAACGAACCAAACGCGGAAACAAACTGAATCATCACCGTCGTTCATCATCATCACCATCGGAATCTTCAATCTCATCATCAACACCGTTGTTCATCATCATCACCATACCGAAATCATCATCATCACCGTCATTCATCATCATCACCGTCAATCAAAATTGTATATGTTAGTTGGAAATGGTTTCAGAGTGTTGATTTGGTTCAATGACAGTCACAAATGTCCTTATTATAGTATGTTTTGTATAAAATTATGCCAAAACCATTTTGCTGTGGAAATGGTTTCTGTGAGTTGTACTTCAAAACCATTAGATGTGCTTAATGGTTTCCAGCAGGTGAAAAAAACTAAGGACCTAGAGCCATTGCCATCATTCAGTTTTGGACCGACACAATTGGAGGAGGAGGAAATAAATGGTTTCTGTGAGTTGTACTCCAAAACCATTTTGCTGTAGAAATGGTTTCTATGAGTTGTACTCCAAAACCATTAGATGTACTTAATGGTTTCCAGCAGGTGAAAAACTAAGGACCTAGAGTCATTGTCATCATTCAGTTTTGGACTGATACAATTGGAGGAGGAGGAAAGAAATGGTTTCCTTGAGTTGTACTCCAAAACCATTTTGCTGTGAAAATGGTTTCCGTGAGCTGTACTCCAAAATCTCCACCGGCGGTGTCTTCTTCTTGAATAGTAAATTCATTTTCCAGCAATTCATTTTTTGAGTTTTCACTATAAAGCCACCAAAATCACTAAGCTCAAACACTGTTTCGATCCATCAAAAATCGAACTGATCAAAGAGAAGGAGGTAGAAATTTTTTTTGTTCATATCTTAATCCTTAGATCTACGCTTGTTTACTGTTTGTCTTTGAAAAACAATTTCGAAAATGAGAAGTAGGAAGAAAAGGATTGTTGAATATATAATTTGTTTTTGAAACAGTGGAGTTTTGAGTTCCGACGCGGTGGTGCCACCACTGGCCACCGCGCTAGAAAAGCAATTCTCGCCGGAGAAGAAGATATAAGGTGGTGCTGGTTTGAATGTCCTAGAGAGAGAAGTGAGCAAAGCATTTTTAGTGAGAGGTTTTTTTTGTCAAAATGAAGAAAACGTTAACAACATTGCACTTATACTTCTTTCCTTTATTCCTTGATTTGGTATAGTTTGAGAAGCCTAAAATTATTACACGTGTACACTAGATCTGATGATTGTAAAGTGTTTATGCAGGGTGCATAAGAAAATGTCTTATGCATAATAACTTTGCCCCTGTACATGATCAGGTCAAATAAATTAAAATTGATTGTACAATCTTTGTTTTACAGCATTTGAATTAAGTGTATTTTTCTATAAAATAATTTAGAGTAAAATCGAATCAAATCTTTAATCACATCATAATATCATTCAATCAACAACCTTTTATCACGTTGTGTTAAAATATTACATGTTAGGAAACTATTGAAATGCATGAAGTTTTATGCCAATGCTTTCAATAGAATATTCTTAAATCTTTTTTGCTTTCAATAGAATATTCTTAAATCTTTTTTGTTTGAATGAAATTAAAAATTATTAAAACAAGACATCCAAAATTCTTAGATCATTCAATATTAAGTCGGGTTTGTTAGATTGGGGGTTGTGGACGGGGAGAGGAGTTAAAAGAATAATTTAAATTGTATTGGTTTAATTTGGTTCAATTTTTAGGAGGGGAGAAAAAATTAGTTTTTTGGAGAGGGAGATGAGTTAAAGAAGTCAAACTAACTCAACAAAATTGACATTGAACACTGCAGCGTCTCAAACCAACATCATCTTTATTATAATTTAATTAAGGGTTAATTAAGTTTTTGGTCCCTATAAATATTTGTAGTTTCGTTTTTAGTCCTTATAAAATAAAATCACACTTTTTAGTCCTTGTAAAATTTTCCGTCGGCATTTTTAGTCCCTATAAAATTTTCCATCAACATATTTAGTCCCTGTAAAATTTTTACGTCAGCATTTTTGATCTCTAAAATGCTAACACAAGTTGAATCAAACTGATCTTAAATAGAAGTTGCCTCAGTTGGTAAGAAGTTGATTCACCCTCAAAGTTGTGAGTTAAACTCTTGATGCCACCTTGAAAACTTATTTGATGGATGGTCAGTTAGCGCTTACTTAGCCCTGAGACATACCATGACCCTAATGATCCGCCATGGCCCAACTCAATAACCTTTTATTTATCAAAAAAGTATATTTTTATTGTGTAATATTATTTTATTTAAATTCTTTATTATTGCTTTGTGAGTATAACTTTCATATTTTTTTTAGTTGAACAAAAAGGTATATTTTACCTCAAATTGAAAAATGATTTTTTTTTAATCAGCAAATTTATTTAAAACTTTCCACCCAAACAAGACAGACATGCATGGAAAAAAAAATACAGTACAAACACACGAAGATAGAGACACAGTACAAACGCACCAAAATAGAGGCAAGTAAGGATAACATCTTTAAACAATAATGCCTCCAACACTTAGATAAGTCAGCAAATTGTCAATAAAGTGTCGTGTACCCACCTAGGTTTTATATACGGATCCGTCACCGCGAAAACGGTCGTGACAAAAAGGTATAGGTGGTTACCTATACCGTTTTTACCTGTTTTCAGGGTGAGATGAAAAATTACACTGAAACGTCTGTTACGACCGTGACAAACAGTCGATACAACCGTACAACTCTGTTACGAATGTGACACACCATTACGGAAGCGTAAATCACAACACGGTTCATAGGGAACAATAGATAATGTGAGACTGTGATGAACCAATAATATCTAATATTCTTTTCATCGCCTATTTTCATGTTGTATAGTGTTGTAATGTTGTAACTATTATATTTATTTTAACCATCTTATAACATATAAAATAATAGTTCAATTTAAGTTATTATACAATATAAGATAGATTAAATGATTAAATAATATTTGTGCATTGTTGTGATTAATTCACACTGTGACGACCGTAATCTGTAACACAACATCCGTAATAGTCGAAATCGCAACAACCTTAACGCAACCGCTATCGAGACCGCGACCGTTATTTAAAACCTTACCCACTGTTAACCCACTAACTTATGTTATGAATGCAAAAAACAAGAACCGAACACACAACAGTTATACCAGAAACACACAACAGCTATAAAAAATCTATAACACCCTTGTTTGGCAGCAACAAAAAATTCCATGCAGTTAAACCGAAAAAGAAAACACATCACATCATGACCTTTAATGTAAGAGGATTGAGGAAAGCGGTGAAAAGAAACGAGATAAAGGAGTTGATGCACAACATAAGGTGGATTTTTTGGCGATTCAAGAGACGTAGATGGAAGTTGTAACTCCAAATCTTTGTTATAATTTATGGAGAAGTGGATTGTGAGTGAGTGATGACATTTCATCTTACGTTATTCTTAACATGTTTCAATATTATACATTTCACCCTTTAAGAGGATGGTAAGCACTAGGAGCTTCAAAGGAGGAGTCTCTCCTCACTCCAAGTCTCTAGAGTATGTTTTATTTCTTTTATAATTTGTGGCTAGTTACCATTAGTAACTAAACTCTATTAGGGTAGGGGGTATAAGATGGACCTCTATTTTATTTGTTGGAATATTTAATTTAAGTTCTTTATTCAGTTATTTTATGAATCATATTTAATTTTATTATTGTGTAAGATTTGTTTCTTCTGAAGCGAACCAACCTTGAGATAACGATACTTAGGAAAGTGACATACCTAATATTGGTACAAACCTATCCAAATCAAGAAGTAACTAATAATATCACAACGTATAATATTGAATAATGCTAGCAATACATTTTTTAACACTATCTTTTTACTATTTAAAATTTACGTGGGTCCCACCAAGTTTTCATGGAACCTAAATATTTTGATAGAACCCATATTAATTCGAACCAAAATAAATCATCCTATAAAGAGCGTGTTTCCACATGCTAGAACTCTTGTAAAACATTTCAACAGAACACTGCCTCTAATGTCGACTGTATGTTTATTTTCTCTAATGAAAAAACAAACAACATTTATAAGCAGTTTGCACCCCATTTAAACAAGTTTACATTTCTACTTTCAAATGAATTATAAGTTGTTGTCATCTAAAAAAAAGTCAGCTGTAAACTTTAAATGTATGATCAAAAGATTAGGAGATTTGATTAAGACTCAACAGAGAAGAAATTGACGAATTAGAAATAAATGAGCCAAAGCTTTGGAAACTTTAAATAGATTGTTGCGTAAACTTTCGTTAGATTTATTTTAATTAATTTTTGTATGTGTTTATATGTGCTTGAATGTAGTGACGGAGCTAGAAATAATACTCAGGGTGGGTCAGTTCTATTAAGATATATAAAACTTTAAAGCAATATTTGAAGATAGAAGATTGTTACCATGGTGGCAAGGAAATCTTTTTGTCAACCAGCATGGACATATTCCTAACCACTAGAGCACGCTATACAACTGTGAATTATAGCGCAACATATTATACATAATATAAATTGATATTTTAATATGTGAATGTATACTTATAAAAAAATATTTTTTTAGGGTTGGGGGGGGTCGTGACCCACCTTGGCCCTTGAGTGGCTCCACCACTGCTTGTATGTGATTAATTGTCTCTGTGTGTATTTTGGTTGGGATTATTGGAATTCAGTGTTAGAAGGGTATTTTAGTCATTTTGGATTTATGGGTATTTTGGTCATTGTGTGAGCAAGGGTGAATTAGTAATTTCATTGTGATGATTATTGTTAGTGTTTCAAGTGGAAACCATTATTTTTTTACTAAGTTACTAGTGGGTTGTGGTAATTAGTTAAGAGTAGATAACTATTCGTTATTTTTTTACCGTAAATGAGTAGAAACTTTGTGAGTTAGTTAATTAAAACTTTGAACTCATTAAAACATTTTGGGGGTTAAGCCCATTAGTGTAAAGCCTTTTTAAACTTTGGTCTTTAGAGGAAATAGGGTTTCACATTCATTTCACATAACATTTGAGAGAGGTAGAGAGAGAAAGAGCTAGAGGAAGAGAAAAAGGGTTAGAAGAGAAGAACTTAAAGATCAAAAAGGGGGGTAGAGATTCAAGGAGCTAAATTGAAGCTAAGGCTAGGTTTGTATTCAATTGAGGTAAGGGGGGCTAGTGTTCTTTCATAATCTTTTAGTATAATCTTTTTTCTTCCTCAAATTCACAAGTGCTTAATGGTGAAATGTGATTATTGAGAATTTAATTGGTGAAATTCGTGCTCTTAGTTTGATATAATGTATGATCATGTAAAATTGATGATAATTCAGTTGTTGATGTTAAATTATATGCCTAAGATGTATATATATGGAAATTTTGTGTTTTTACTCAAAAATTGGTGAAGTATGATTTGTAGTTGTTGGATTGTTGATGATTTCATGGTTAATTGATGTTGTTGTTGTTGTTATGAGATGTTGTTGTTGATGAGTGATGCCATGAGTATCCATAATTATGAAATTGTGAGGTGAATTGAGTTGTTTTTAAAAGTTTTATGAAAAATGGGTGAATTGATGATTTGTGATGGAATGATGTTTTGATTTCAAGTTTTATATGGTATTGATTGCCTTTTTAAGTTCATAAACGTTTAGATAAACTTTGGGGACGAATTTGAGGTCATGGGGATCAAAATTGAGGTTTTTGGGTTGAAAATAGTGGATTCCCGTAAGGGAAAACACCAAGAACTGGGTTGTTGTTCTGGTACATCCCGCCCTGGCGAGATTGTCGTGCCAGGCGAGTTGTCGCTCTGGCAGGAATGCCGTACCCGGCGAGATGTCCAGAAACAACACCACGTTTTTGTTGTTTCGGGTATTCAGGGGTCGATCCGAGCTTTCTAAAATGCTTCTTTCAACATGTTTAATTGTTGTTTTTACTCTTTAACTTACTGGAACATCTTATGACTTGATTTGAGCTTGATTTTATGAAATTGAACTAAACTTTTGAAAAACGTCCAAGAACGTCGACTTTTCCGAAACTCCTTTTTCTCAAAGGAACGGGGTGGGGTTAAGGTTGTTTATTCAATACATGATTTTAAAAATGGTTGTGATTGGTTTCAATGAGATTTAACTTGTTTTGCTTTGGAAGATGACATTCTTTTTGAAAAATGATAAAGAGAGGCGAATGTTGTGATTTTTATGATTTCATCGTATTTGGCTAGTGAAACGCACATGTATACTCAACTGCACTTATATGTGATTTAAGAGTATACATAGTTGAGGCATTAGAGTTTGTTTGCTTAGTTTTGATTCAATTGTCACAATTATTTTGAAATTGGGAAACGATAAACGAACTTTGTTGAAAATGGTCTTTAAGACCGGATACCTTGCAAATCTTTTGTGAATAGTTTGATGTGATCGTATGAAGATGTATGAATGATTAATATGTGTTGATCATGATGTTTATCTTATTGTGATATACTTTTCTCCTTTGCCTTGATTGTGAGAAATTGTATGAAATTGTTGATTTGTGATGATGTAGGTGATGTTAATTAATGCATATATGCTAAATGAAGGTGATATTGTTGGTGAATGCATATATGTTAATTAATGGTGATGATGTTGGTGAATGTGTTGTTGAATATATGCATTGTGAGTCATATGTTCATGCAACATGAGTCTTAGGATGTTTACATCCAGTGGAGGTGGTTTAGGATATTTATATCCAGTGGAGTGATTTGAATACCTTGTATTCAATGGTTATATGATGTGTTTGTTGCATCATGAGGTGACGGCCTGTTGTTGGTGATGGTACCATGTTCATATAGAAGTCTTGTCTAGGCGTATAGTATGTTTTTGCATGAGTCATAATTGCAATGTGTGCTTGGTGATTTGGTGTGATTGGTGCCTTGTATACATGCGATGTTGTGAACCTTGTTTGTGTTGATGAATGATGTTGAATGTGAATTATCTTTTGTTTAAATATGGAGGTTTAATTCATTGTATATTCTTTTTAATTGTTTATTGATTATGATTGATGTGAAGCTAACCCCTAGTGGTCTGTGGTGGACCCCCTACCTATCTGTATGAATGGTTAGACGGCATGCATGATTAGTTTGATTGCTTGCTTGGTGAGTGCTTGAGGATAGCGGGAGCTACCTCCGTTTTCTGTTTTTGGAGTTTTAGTATAGGGCTCTGATCTAGGATACCAGTTTTTATGTTTATTCTGGATTGATTATGTTGTTGAGATTTTACCCACATGTCAGTATTGGAGATTTTACTTGGTGATGTATTTATGAGTTTTTTACATGGCTATTTTAGAGATGTATGTTATATATATATATATATATATATATATATATATCCGCTGCGATTTTTGACAAATTTTAAAATGCATGTTTTGAGAACCTTTGGAGACGTGACGTCTATTTCTTGAATATTTATAATATTCGCGTGTTTTATCGCTTTAATAGAAGTATGACGTTACAAATGATACTTAAACAACTTGGTGATAAAATGATGATTTGAATACTTGTTATATTTATGATGATGAATTGAGAATTGTTGCATTGTTTAATTACTTATATGAGATGACGTGTGATATCAGTATTGTTAGGAAATGAACGTATGTATATTTGAATTCCTGAAGTAATATGCTTGAGTTCGTATATTCTTTATAGTGAACGTATATATCCTACCTTTCAGTGACTTTTTGGTCGTTTGCATCCTCGTGGTGTAGACGTGCAGGTTGAAGACGTGTGATCGCCATGATTTCTAAGGACGACTTGATGCCTACTCCTCCTTTCTAAGCATTTATCTTGGAGTCTTAGTAGCTGTGCTCTGATTAAGGTGTCTGAGAGTCTATCTTTATTTACTTTTGGATTGTTATGTTTGAGGAACTATGTAGTTCACTATGTTCCCTCAACTTCACGAATGCATATGATAAAAACGGTCGTAGAGCAATGATAATGAGAAAATATGCTATGAGTGGTAGAGTAATCATTAAACAAAGTGTGAGCTTCTAGTAGTTAAGTTAAGTTATTAGTTAGGGAACGTGATAGATTTTAAGGGGAATTGGTTAGTTAGAGCTAATAAATTTTAAAAAATTTATTGTTCAGTCAACAAAATTGGTTCGTAAATTTTCCCCACTAAGTTTTCTCATATAGCTACATTTTTTCATAAACAAATGTTATTAAATTAACGATGGATGTTAATTTTCGAAGAATTTTTTTCTCTCCTAGATAGGCTGGACTCTGCCATTATCATCCTGTTACTCATCACTTTCTTTCTTATTCCATCATCAAATTAACCACATCCAGTCTAAGCTTGTCTTGTGAGAGCTATTGTCAATCGTGTGATTTTTTATCAGACTGATTGTAGTTCTATTTTCTATCAGATTTGTGTGTTCAGTGTTAAGTAGTTGCAGCTTTGTTTTCTATTATACACTGGAACGTGTTATTGCTAACTGATGATATGATTCCTAAAGGTTTCAATGATCAAGAACCACCGGATGCAAGCAGAAAACTCCAAAAGCACCTGATACAAGAGTCATATTTCACTGTATCTGTCCACTACAGCCATCACCAACGGTACCCTGGCCAGATCCAGTCTTATGCAACAAGTGGAAATTCAAACCCAGCTGGTTGGGATACTTGGAGGTTAGTCTTTTTTACCATTGATTCCCAATGTGTCTTTTCCTGGATGACACAGTGTACTGCATTCATTGCACCCCATCCTGTGACACCAATCAAGGCCATTAGCCAGCTCATTTTAGGTACCCATAAGGTAAGGAAGGGAAGACAAGGAGGTTCGGGTTTAAGGAGTGATTGGTGGCTCTCCCCTTCCTTTCTTAGGGGGACTGTTAATGAGTTGCCTTTTGTGGGTTTGACAATTATATCACTGTATCCTTGGAAAACACGGAGGAAATCCCTTACTCATAGGAGCACTCACGATGAGTTAAGGAATCATGAGCAAGGAGGGAGGCGGGTATGGAGTTGCTGGAGGTTTCATGTTTCCTTTTCTAGTGTGAATGTTAATGGAGAAGTTGACTCATTATTTGATAAAGATATTGGAAAATTTGATTTAGACTGTTTTATGAAAATCCTTCATCAAAGGCTGCAACTCATACAATCAGGTAATGATTCTACTTACACTAACATTAAGTTGCGACCTCTATGGTACAAGGTTTCCTATCTCAGCAAGCTAGTCAACTTTACAATATCAGAATTATTCATTTTACCTATTATTACACCAAATCAGCAATTGATATTCTGGAATGGATTTTATCTCACAATATTAACCACAATTACTGGCATTTATGATAAAATTTACTCTCAAACCTGCCCAAGCAGTATAAATAGCAGGACTCATAGTCATTCCTATCATCACCACATGCCATGCTCTAATCTTGCATACAAACTAGTTGTTTTCCTGTTTGCTTTTTGTATCCTCAGCATTATGGCCAATAACAACTCTTCCCAAAATTCCCCTGACCTTCATGAGTGCTGTCTCATTGGCAGACTACTCTCAAACAAGCCAATCTGTTTCCAACCCATGAAAACTACACTTTCCTCCGTTTGGCAGCCAGATAGAAAGGTTGAAATCTCACAAATGGATACCAACCGCTTTATGTTTCAGTTTTTTGCACAAGAAGACATGGAACGTATCTTCCAAACAGGTCCATGGTTGTTTGATAGTAGCATGCTGGTAACCAGAAAAGTCAGTTTTGGTGAGAATCCAGCAACCATGCCCCTGGACAAGACTGAGATTTGGGTGCAGCTGCACAACCTCCCTTTTGGGTTCATGACTGAGACGATTGGTGTGCTGATTGGGAACCACATTGGCAGATTTGTAAAGTATGATTTTGAAAACAATTGTGGTTTATGGAGAAGGTTCATGCGTATAAGGGTGGAAATCAATGTCCTAGAACCTTTAAAGCAGAACTGGGCTTTCGAACGTGAAGGTGCCGAGGCAGTCACTGTTGATTTCAAATATGAAAGATTAGGCAATTTTTGCTATGTCTGTGGTACACTTGGTCACACACATAACTTTTGTTCAAAGAAATTTGGTGGAAGTGGCTCAAGCAGTTTGAAAAAATGGGGACCTACACTCAAAGTAGAATTTCGTACCAATACAAGTGGCTTGGAGGACAACCAATGGCTGCATGATAATGGTTCTACAGGTGGAGCAGGTAGGAAAAATGAAGAGCCTGTGCATGCTGATATTTTTCACAAAATGTATGGTAGGGTGAAAATTGGAAGAAATGTAGAGACAAGGCTTCTAACATTTGCTCAACACTTTGGTGCTACTTTTAACAACAATGAGTGGATCTTTTTTGATCCTTTGTCCAAAGCTGCTTCTGCTAACACTTATGCACCAGCACAAAATCAGCAACATATGTCTTCTCCAACTACAACAGGTATGTATCCAGTCATGCAGAATACTGAAGCAGAAGGATCAGGATCCAGAATTGATAGGCTTATTCAGGAAGCAAGATTGAAAAATCCAATTATGATAGAAGGTGCACCAATATAACTATCTCTCAGCAGTCCAATTATGAATCAGGCTCCGCCAATTTTTCAACTAGCCACCACACTAAGAAAAGTGGTCCATGTCAGCTCTAAGCCAAGTAATATGAAGCCTAAAGCAGGGAGAGGCAAGGCGAGCTTCAAAATTGCTGAGCAGAAGGTTCTGAAGCGGTTGCGTATAGAGGAGAAAGGAGATGAGGTGGAAGATGGTAAGGTGCAGAATCAGGAAGACAACTCAGTCCTAGTTTCAAGTGCTGCAAGTGGTGAAGAGAAGCAGGACTCTGAAGTTACTATGCAGGATAGTGAATTAGGGGATAATAATATTGTAATGGCGGAGCCTGATAGTCAGGCCCGCCAGGAAAAATGAGTATCTTCTCTTGGAATTGTCGGGGTTTGGGTAGCCCGAGCACAATTCCAAACCTTAAATACATTATCCAGACCTATAGGCAGGACGCAATAATATTGTATGAGACAATGACAAATTATAATAAAATTGAGGAATTGAAATACTTGTTGGGCTTTGATTTTTGTTTTGCTACTGATAGAGATGGGAGAGGAGGAGGAATTGCCTTCCTGTGGCGCAAAACTTTAAACTGTGTTATCTTTAATTATTCCCTGAACCATGTTGATGTGGAAGTGAATGATCCCTGCCATGGTAAATGGAGATTAACTGGTTTTTACGGTTTTCCTGAAGTCAGTAGGCGGAAGGACTCTTGGAACTTTCTGCGTAAATTGTCAAAGTTGTCAAAATTACCTTGGTGTATAATGGGTGACTTTAATGATATATTGGCAGCTTCAGAGAAAAAAGGAAGAGTAGAAAGGGCGCCGTGGTTGATTCATGGATTCAGAGAAGCAGTTCTTGAGGCTGGACTCACAGATTTACACTTGGAAGGTTATAGTTATACATGGTTTAAAAGTTTGGGCACTGACAGAGCTGTTGAAGAAAAACTGGACCGAGCCATGGCCAATAATGATTGGTTTAGCATGTTTAATTCGGCAACTCTAGAATGTGTTACGGCAACCGCATCAGACCCTTATCCTCTTAGATTGGAGTGTATCCCAAAACCGCAGACTCAAAGAAAGGAGTATCAATTCAGGTTCGAAAATTCTTGGATAGTTGATCCTGAATTTGTCCCTTTTGTTCAGCAATGTTGGAACAATTATGACACTGATTCCCTGGTGCATAAGCTTGATCACTGTTCAGCAGATTTGTCAATTTGGAATAGAGACCACGGGCAGAAAACTCGCAGGGAAATCGACAAGGTCCGCAAGAAGCTAGAAACTGTCAGAACTCAAGTAAATGCGTCCAATGTTGACTATTATCATTCTCTATGCCGCAAATTAGACAGCCTGCTAGTCAAAGACGATTTGTATTGGAAACAAAGGGCTAAAACATTTTGGTATCGAGATGGAGATTTGAACACTCGATTTTTTCACGCGGCTGCATCATCACGACAAAAGGTGAATAAAATCCAACACCTCCAGGACAACAATGGGAGGATTTGTCGAGATGAGGATGGTTTAAAAGGAATTGCCAGAAATTATTTTATTGACTTGTTCCAAAGAGTTGACAGTGTACGTCAGAATGTCATTAATGTGGTACCTCAGTCGATCACCTTGGAAGATAATGAAGCACTGACAGCACCATTCTCATTGGATGAATTTAAAGAAGCTACCTTCTCTATGCAGATAGATAAGTGCCCAGGCCCTTAAGGATTCAATCCTGGATTTTATCAGAAATTCTGGAATATGTGTGGTAGTGAAATCTATGAAGCAGGGTGCTCTTGGCTAGCACAAGGAATATTCCCACCAAAGCTTAACTCTACAAACATCACTTTAATACCAAAAGGTGATGTTCAGGAAACCATGAAAGATTGGCGCCCGATAGCCTTGTGCAATGTCTTATATAAGATAATCGCTAAGGTTCTGGCGAATCGTTTAAAGCTTGTTCTTGAAAAATGCATTTCAGACAACCAGTCTGCCTTCGTGCCGGGAAGATCTATACTTGACAATGCCATGGCAGCCATCGAAATAGTGCATTACATGAAGACAAAGTCCAAAGGCAACAAATATGATGCAGCCCTCAAGCTTGACATAAGTAAGGCCTATGATCGTATCGATTGGGACTACCTTCGAGACACTATGATTAAAATGGGATTCTCAACACAATGGGTGAATTGGATAATGCTATGTGTCGAGACGGTAGATTATTCTGTTCTGGTTAATGGCGCCACGGTAGGGCCGATTGCCCCAGGTAGAGGTCTCCGTCAGGGTGATCCGCTTTCACCATATTTATTCATTTTGTGCGCAGAAGGCCTGACTGCGTTAATTAGAAAAGCAGAGAGTCAAGGTACCTTGCATGGTGTAAAAATTTCTACAAATGCACCGGTTATCTCTCATCTCTTATTCGCAGATGATTGTTTTCTCTTTTTTAAAGGATCCGTTGGTGAAGCATCTGTTTTGAAAAACATTCTCGCCTCATACGAGGCCGCATCCGGGCAAGCTATTAATTTCCAAAAATCTGAAATTTTTTGTAGCCGCAACACGCCAACAGATGTGAGAAATGCAATCGCTAATATCATGGGAGTCAAACAAGTACTAGGCACTGGAAAGTATTTGGGGGTTCCATCCATGGTTGGTAGAAGCAAGTCAGGTACATTTAAATTCATAAAGGACCGCGTGTGGGCTAAAATAAACTCCTGGAGTAGCCGATGTCTTTCACAGGCAGGAAGGGAGGTCCTCATAAAATCTGTCTACAATCCATTCCATCCTATATTATGAGTACCTTTTTGTTACCTAATACTTTGATAAAAGAAATTGAAAAAATGCTAAATGCTTTCTGGTGGGGGCATGGTAACGGTAGTAGAAGAGGCATGCATTGGCTATCATGGGATCGACTCACGACTCCAAAAGGCTTCGGTGGCATGGGTTTCAAAAGTCTCAAAGCTTTCAATATGGCAATGTTGGGTAAACAGGCGTGGAAACTAATCACCAACCCAGACTCCTTAATCACTAGACTACTCAAAGCTAAATACTTCCCGACTAGTGATTTTTTTGCCTCGCGAGTAGGACACAACCCAAGTTACGTTTGGAGGAGCATATGGAATGCCAAAGATGTCATTCAAAATGGTTTCAAGTGGAGTATTGGTTCCGGCACCAACATTTCAGTTTGGGATCCTCATTGGATCCGAAGTGGTCATACCATCACACCTCCTGCAATGATGAATCCTGCCATGGAAAATTTACGTGTAGCAGATCTGCTAGTTCCCAATTCAAAAATTTGGCACATGGAAAACATAAGCATTCTGTTTGATAATGTTTCTGCATACCACATCAGCAGAACCCCTCTGGTTGCTTCGGTTCAAAATGATAGGGCAGTGTGGAAATTTGAGAAAAATGGTGATTATTCCGTCCGCAGCGCGTACAGAGACATTATGGAGAGAGATCTTAATATGCATCAAAACCGTATAGTTGGTGACTGGCATCAGATTTGGCGATCTAAAACACCACCTCGGATCAAGAATTTTTTATGGAGGGTTGCTCGTGGCTGTTTACCAACGAGGGTGCGTCTCCAAGCGCGAGGAGTCAATTGCACTTCGCAATGCCCTTTTTGTGATGAGCAAGAAGATAACTTGCATGCTTTGTTTATGTGCCCAAAAAGCTCACAATGCTGGCAACATATAGGGATTTGGAATACGGTTTCGAATGCTTTAATTACTCCAGAAGACATCTCCCATAATATATTCAGAATATTGCGTCGACTGGACAAAAGCCAACAT
The DNA here is from genome assembly GCA_946800305.1 of Medicago arabica. Lineage (NCBI taxonomy): Eukaryota > Viridiplantae > Streptophyta > Magnoliopsida > Fabales > Fabaceae > Medicago > Medicago arabica. The sequence goes on along the minus strand of OX326965.1, from coordinate 18,604,719 downwards.
CCCATATTCAGCGCGTTAGTGTGGAGCATCTGGAAGCATAGAAATAATAAAGTTTGGAACGATACTACCGAAACCTGTCAGTCTGTTTGTGATAGAGCCTCAACTCTGCTTACTAGTTGGACGAATGCTCAAATTGCAAAAACAGTCCTAAACCCGGTTGTAAGTCCCCAAGAAACTTCAAAATGGAGTAAACCATCACCGGGTCGGTACAAATGTAACGTTGATGCTTCTTTCTCTGAATCCCTGAACAGAGTTGGCATAGGCATATGTATTAGGGATGATCAAGGGGCTTTTGTATTGGCTCGTACAGAATGCTTCACTCCCGTTCTCGAGGTTGATACCGGCGAGGCATTAGGCCTTCTAACTGCTTTGAGGTGGGTACAGGATCTCCAACTATGGAATATGGATTTTGAAGTGGATTCCAAAACGGTAGTAGACAACATATATGGAAAACAGATGGGTGTGTCAGACTTTAGCGCGATTATCAATGATTGTCGTCACCTACTGTGTACAGATCTAACGAACTCTGATGTAAAGTTCATCAGGAGACAAGCAAACGAAGCTGCTCATAGTTTAGCTAGGGAGGCTCCGTTTAAAGCTAGTTTCCATATTTTCTATAACATTCCAACATGTATTGAAACTATTCTCATAAATGAAATGCATTAAGCTTGTTCCTTTCAAAAAAAAAAAGATTCAGTTACACTTGGCCATTATATAAGATCATTCCCTTTGTAATATCAATTCATTTCGATCGATTGAGTAAAAGATTAAATTAGTACTAACAAATTTCTCTATATCACCTTATCAATTGTTTTTTCATAACGTGGTATCAGTGATTTCGAGATTTTCTGCCACATTTTCTTTGCTATAGTGTAACATCATCTCATACATTTAAAAGTTTCACTTTCGATATTAATTATTTAAGTAATTTTGTTTTTTTAATATTCATTTATCAAATAAATATATAACTTAATTAATATATTATTAAAATGATAATACAATTATTCTAAGTTGCAAAATTATCAAAACTTTGTATTAATAAGATGTCTTGCAAAAATTAGTTTTGAAAAAGATAAAGTATGTAAAGATTGTGCAAAAGAAAATAAACCAAGAGTTTGTTTGGATTCCAAAAAATACAATTTCAATTAAAAACCTCTTAAACCATTTAACATTGATTTATTTGGTTTTATCAAAATTAACAGCGTTATGTCTTAGAAATAGTTGATAATTTATATAAATATTTACTTAGACTTTAATTTTTAAATCGCATTAAACCTTTGAAGCTTTCAAAATTCCTTGTAAAAAGATACAAAGTTAAAAAGTACAAATATTACTTGTCTTTTGGAGGTTCTTTCCGGTTTCAGACGCAAGTGCTAGGAGAGAGACCAGTGGAGGAAGAGGAAAGAGAGTATGGTGAGATTAAGATCTAACGGTTAAATTTGATAGATGGCGTTGGAAGCCTGAGGATTCAAGTTGTTATTCAGTTAAATCTGCTTATGATCTGCTTACTTCAGTTGATAACAATACAAATGGCATGGTGCCAGAGTTGATTTGGTATAGACATGTACCTTTAAAGGTGTCTATTTTAGTTTGGCGCCTTATTCGTAACAGGCTGTCAACAAAGGTTAATTTAATGGCTCGAGGAATTATTAATTCTGATGCTCAATTGTGTGTTTCCGGATGTGGGGCTATAGAGACTGCTCAACATTTGTTTGTCTCCTGCCCCATATTCGGAGAATTATGGTTTCATGTTCGTCATTGGGTTGGTGTATCCGGGGCCGATCCGCATGAAATTGCTAATCACTTAACTCAGTTTATTTATTTGACAGGTGGGACGGTAACTAGACGTTCCTTTATGCAACTCTTGTGGCTTTTGTGTGTTTGGGTGATTTGGAATGAACGTAACAATAGCCATTTTAATAATACTTCAGCTTTTTGAAAAGGTTCAAATCCATTCGTATCGGTAGATAAAGGCTGCTAATGTCGTATATGTGTTAGGTGTTAATAATTGGATGACTAACCTTTTACCGTGTTTGGGCATAGGCTAATCGAAACTCATGCTTATTTGTACTATTGTGTGACTTTGGTTGTCTTCTTCTATTAGCACATCTTGCGCGGAAGAAGCAACCGTTTGTTTGTTAATATATACATCTCATTTTTGCCTGGTAAAAAAATCTAACCGTTAAAGTGGTATCTGACTTAGGGGTGGCAAAAATGCCCATGCCCACGGGTACCCGTGGGTAAAATCCATCATGGGTAGGGGGCGGGTAGCTAAACGGGTATCCACGGGTATTTGACTACCCATTATTATATGGATACGGACATGGATTTGATGGTATCCATACCCACGGATACCCATGTCCGATAATAAATTAAGTAAACTACTAAAATATCCTTATATATCTTATCTTATTACTTAAAGTTGTTACCTTATTGAAGGAAATATTACCGTCCACCTAAGATTCCTCATCAATAACATATTTTTATTATTAATTTTTTTAATTCAGTTCACTATTTCCACTTCATTCACATCATAAAACATATCCTATGGATTACGTAAGAATCATGAATTTTCTATGGAATATGTATGATTTATGAAATTTTCAATGGATTATGTATAGATGTTTAAAAGTTGAAGTTTTTTGTTAATTAAAAAAGAGTTATTATTTGTACAAAAAAATAAATAAATTTAAAAATCCATGAGTACCCATGGATTCCTCAATACCCGCGGGTACCCACATAATGGGTACCCACAAGGGTACGGGGCGGACACGGATATCATATTTATCCAATGGGGCGGGAATGGGTATCATACTATCTGTACCCATTGACATCCCTAATCTGACTACAAAGTGGGATATGAATATTTTGTGGTGGGATACAACTGTACTATACAATACTTTGCATTCTGTTTTTTTTTTTTGCACAATTGTTTTTATTTAGATTATTATTATTATTATTATATAGTAAAGAGTTGTAGGTATACCGAGTTTTGATTAAACTTTGTTTTTTTAAGGATTTTATTCAATTTTCTTAAAACTTTTGGCTTTTATTTCAAATTAAGAATATTTCATAAATTTTGAATAATATTTAAGGTATTTTAGTATTTTTTTAATACAGTATATTAGTGTTCGCATTACCAAAATAGTGGCCGATACACGTCTACAACTTGGGCCACGTCAATTTTTTGGGTGGCCGCACCGCGCCGCGTTTCTACTTTGACAACATAGGTGACCATGATAAGAACTTGAAAAATTAATTCTTTTGTTTAAAATTCTATAATTTTCTTGTAAAAAATGTCCCAACAATATTTGCTTGTTTGGGAAGAAAAAAAAATTCAAAAAAATTGCTAGAGCAGTTTTAAATTAATCAATTGTTGGAAAATATTTTCGAGGAGAAATCATTAACACTGTTTGATATATTTTTAATCTTGTTTCTACTAGAAAAATCTTGTTGGAAAAATATAATGCAAAAAATATCATAATTTCATTTTTTTTTTGTCATTGCTATATTTTGTATAATAAAGCAAGTTTGGAAAATCATTATTCCAAATGTCATCAACACATAAGTTTTAGATACTCTACATTTTAAAAATGATATTGTAAGATCCAAAACCTAAGCAGTAGCTAATACCTACATTATGTACCTTTAACTACAGTAACAGACAATATTTTATTAATAATAGGACACAATGATAAATGACTCAAATGTTAAAAATAGGACACAATGAGAACAATGACAATTTACAAAGGGTATTACATTTATTAATCACCATGATGCCTTCGTATAAATAGAGTTTTGTTAATCCAAAGTTAGAAAAATCACTCTCCTTGCTCATCTATGTTAACCCAAAGCTTATGTAAAAAATGTCGCAAGCAACCACTATCCCATTTCTTCCTTCAACCGTTAACAATTAGTTGTTGCCATGATTCAATTGAGAAATTAGAGTTTAGAAGAATAGAAGGAATGAAAACAAAAGAGAGAAGAAGTATAAAAACTAGGGTTAAATGATTCTATTTTTGAAAGTCTATTGTCCTCATGAGGATATTGGTTGTATGATTGATAAGTTGGTGCGCATAATAATGTCGTCATTTTTTATTCTAGTCTTGGGCATACACATTACACATTGTCATAACAATGATTATTCGTGGTTTTTTTCGTGTTAGAGAGTCGGCAAAGGTAATGTCTAATAAGAAGAATATATGTGTTTTATAAGAGGGGTTAAGATACAAAAAATATTACATGCGATATGAACAAAAATGTGCTAATAATTACATTGCAAGGATTATATTTCATTAACTATTCCGTTAAACTCAATGTTTTAATTATACATTCATCTGTCACTCATCATAAATCTCCATGCCCAGAAGATAACAAGAGATCTATCGTACCTATTAACCTCTAATGTCTCGCTTAGTTAATTGTTACGATAAGATTAATATATAATGTTTGTGAATATAAATTTAATATTATGTCTAGCAACTTGTATATGCAAATGAACTTATTGCCAGTTCCTTAGATGAAAAGTCCATATATTGCACTTCTTAAGTCAAAGAACCAGTTTGTATGATTTGCTTAGCGAAATGTTGTTCGCTAAGTGAATTGTTTTTTTTGAAGATTTTCCCAAATTTCTGACTTGTTCGTTTATGTCTCGCTCAATGAATCATTTGTTTTGTTCCACCTTCCTAATCTCTTACTTCATTGCTTTTGCCTCGTTATGTGCTTGCTTTGCAAGTTATCTTAAACTTCAAATCTTCAATATTTTGAATTCATGCATCTCTTATCATTTTCTACTTGTTATATATTTTAATGACAACGAACCATATAGAGTAAATGCTAAGTTTTATGAATGGTAATCTACTAATGTTTGCACTTGAGTTTTTGTTGAAAGGATTAGAATCAAAGACGTGGACAATATAGAAGCCACATGCATCAACAAGTGCATTGTATCTACTCTTATTGATAAGTATCTCAATACTGATGGTCATTTACTGAATCCTCTGAATGATTGAAACAGAATAAAGATGAAACCAATACTTCGAGTGAAGCAATCGTCTGAATGATTCCTATAAAATGAAATTAAGGTCAAACATTAGAATGCAACAATCGTCCTTTGATCTACATGTCATTAAGATCTTTATGCTAAAGCGGACAACACGCTAGATCTTCTTCAAGCCAATCTCATCAAGTCAAAGTAATAAAGCTCATATAACTTTATCCTTTGTAAGACCAACAAGTCAAGACTGATTCATAAAGCTTTGATAACATGATACTCCGATAGCTCAAATCTTAATGATGTAAGTAACTTCATCATCTACAAGAAAGTTCCCAAAACTTTGTGTATGTGAAGTTATCAACTTCTGAAGGAAGTCTCTGTCAAAGAACTGTTGCATCATCCTCTCCACCCAACGTTGTACCATAGTACCATAGAAAGTACTATGGTACAACGTTGTATGCTTAATAGATTTATCAAATGGTACCGTCATCCCACCAACCCTTTGTAAATCAATCAAATAGTCGGAACACAATTGAATTGATATAGGATTTTGTTGTAACATCCTCTCTTATAGAGTAATCGTCCTAGCAATGAAATTGTATCACTCATATATACAAACTCCCCACTTGAATGTACAACATCATGTAGTGACAACAACCTTTATCACAAAATGGCAGTTTGAAGAGACTCTAATCACTTGGTCCTCATGAAATTTTCCTGGAACTCATCATGATTGACGAAGCTTATATGGTTAGTGGCGAAGGACTTACAAAATATTGATGATTTATGGAACTTAGATAATAGTCAAGGGTTGCAAGAGATACTATGTAACCATAGATTATAGTGGGCTAGCGTCATTTATGTCTCTCAACTTCTCCTACTCATATGTGTCTCACACAAAATCTCTTGAATACGTATTTATCTGGCTCTTCTATATTTCTTGAATTTCCAAACTTTATTCTATTGCTTCTTTGTCATATGGTAAAAATCAAGGTAAAATAGCTAGTTTTTTTTGGATCAAGTAGCGTAGTGGTTAGAGTTCACATATTTTAAATATGAAGAAATGCAACGTCGTGATTCGAACCCCAACCCTTATATATATTATGAAATATTTATACCAATTGAGTTAAACTCACAGGAACAAAACACTAGTTAGTTTTTTTTTTTTAATACACTAGCCAGTTACCCTTCCATATTTTATTTCGGAAAAAAAAATACATTTTATTATTCGTCAATTTTTAATACCAACGCACCGTTAAAGGTTTATTCTTAACATCCTATGTACCAATTTTTTTAACTCTCTTCTTTCAATTCCTGTGATATATTTTTCTCATGTTCTTGATAAAGAATAATTTCAAAATTAAATACATTTCATAATAGAGTTTTTCTAATTAGTGCAATGTTGCACACCTTAACAAGCAACATTTGCACTCACACACTCTCTCTCTCTTTCTCTATCTATCTATCTATCTCTCTCTCTCACATTAATTAGCCTTAAGAATTTTCACCATCATCATCATCATCTTAACAATCACAGTAACGGTACAACAACAAGTATACCGTAGCCACCCGTACCTCTATGAATATCATCACCTTCAACAGTCTACGGTCCATGTCTATTGGACATCGTAACAATTAACTACCCATCCACTACCACCGCACTAGCAAAGTCCGACAACGTCGAATCCAGCAATCGAAATCTCCATATATATCAAGCTCTAACTAATCCGTCTCTGAGTCCTAACAAGGGAAAGGTCACGTGGTAAGGAAATCACAATGAGGAAAATTTGGGAATCAATTTTGTTAAAGAGAATTGGGAGAATATATAACTAAATATAGGTTTCAATTTTTTATATAGTGTGTGTATATGTGTGTGTGTGTGTGTGTGTATATATATATATATCTTCTCACCGATTGTGCTTGTTTCTTTACTGCAAAACCTTTGTGTACGTCCTTCACCGCAGTTATAGGTTGATGTTTTTCCTTATTGTTGCAATACATGCTTAGTATATATCATTACATTCACCTCTCCAATTCCCTCCATCTCCAAAAAACGAAATCTTTTTTTGAACATGGTGAATCTTCTTGTTTAAAGCCACATATGATTGAACCACCACCACGACCAATGTTTATTACGATCAAAGTTTTCTTTTTCAATGGAAGAAAGAATCATAAAGGAAAGATTCTTCATCTTCTCGTTTTTTTTATTGAGTGAAGAAGATTTTGATTAAATCATTAATATGATAGAAAAGGCAAAAAAAAGTTAATAAGAGAGAGAACATGCATTAATTGTTTCTTGAACTATGCAACATTGCATAAGTTAGAAAAGTCATGTCACAGTGCTTGTCTAGTTGGATACTACCGTTTAATGTGATGAGAGTGATAAAAAATAGATAGGTAAGCTGTACAATTAAGTATCCTTTACGCATAAGCTCTTTCTCGGACATTGTGGGACTTAAATGGACGGTAACCTCTCCCTAAAAGAGCTAACGTTGTTGTATGTCCAATTATAAAATGCAATTTGAAATTAAATAAGTGATGAACCATATCAATCTATTATAATTTCTAATCCACATATAGTCTAAATTTGAACCGTTAATTGTATCTCTTTTTATTTTTTAAATGGTGGCATTCCTCCTTCCTCCATGTATGCTGTAACAGATTTAATCACAGATTCAGTCATCAATTTAAAATAGAATGGCCTTGATCAATTACAACACCCATAACAGCAAGGAATCTGAATCCAACTCGCATCATAACCCAAATTTTTAAAATCATGCTTTTATCTAAAATCCACATCGGAAATTATCCATATCATAAATCACCTTACCCATATCATTATAACATTTTTTTCATCTCAATCAACTAGTCCCCCTTTGTCTCATAGAATTCAAATGGATAATAGAAGTGTCCAATTAAATGTTCAAGAGCTTGAAACACCACAACCTTGCACTACACTCAAGACCACAAACATACTTCTGAACATTAGAACAGCAATTAACAAATTCTCGTTTGAAAGCAAATGGAAAGGGACGTATATAACAAAGCATAAGTGTCTGTTAATTTGATTATTTAGCTCTTCAATACTTATTGAATTTTCAATTCCTGTTTTCTTATTTCTTTTCCGTACAAATCAACACTATGAACATGATAGGTGAAAAACAACAATAGCACCGAGAAACCCAGATGTCACATTTGAGTACACAGAATTTCAAGTTTAAAATGGTAATAGAAAATATACTATCCCTCAACATTACCACATGAATAAATAAAAAATTTCATGAGTTTATAAAAATGGAGGAAATAAATTAATTTAGTCATCTTCCGACACAAAATTGGCAAATAAATTCCAATTTGCTTTGTAGATGACCTTTAAATAAATTCATAAGACCACCTTTAAATATTTATTTTGTTAAAATCATTAATAAAAAAAATAAAATAAAAAAACAAGTGAAATCGAAAATGTACCCACTAATGTAAACACATGAATATAAATTAAATTCATGAGTTATAATAACATAGAGAGGACATAAATGATTTAGTCATCTTCCGACACAAACATGGCACAAAGTAGCCGATCTGCTTTATAGATGACAAAATGAAAGAATCTATTTAATCTTAAAAATAAAAAACATTCACAGATACTTGAAAACATGAAACAATACCAATATTAGCAACATAAAAGAGATCACAGACAATTTTCTTTGGCGTGAATTAAGGTATTAAAGAGAGATTTATATTTTTCGACCTCAGAGCGATATTTTGATACTTATAGAAGAAATGGGTTCAGAAACGGCGAAGAAGAGTGGAGTGACTATAAACCCTAATTTTGGAGTTTGGGCTTCGGGTCATAGACATGGGTCGTAATTATCTCAGTCCAACCCAAACACAAGCAAACGGTGATTTAGGGTACAGTACACATGTATTTTTTTGCTATAAATATATTTTTTTTTTATAAACGGTGATAGTTTAAATATATATATATATATATATATATATATATATATATATATTAGCATAATTAAAAGAAGAACAAGGTAAAAATGGTAGGTTTGATATTACAATCGGGATTTGAACCTTGACTCTTTCACATGTGTGTATGAATTTTCAATGTTTATTGTTATATTGTTTAACAAAAAAGGACAGGGCATTTATTTTTAAACGATGATCACATAATAGATTTAGCGGTAACAACATGAGTTTTGATTTGACATAAAACTATTTTATTTTGTAGGGTTAAATAAGTAAATGGTCCATCTAAATATTTTAGTTCCTCTAAAATATTCTTTAGATTTTTGATCCCTCTAAATTTTTTTTATCAATGAAATTAATTCATGCTCTTGATTAAAAAAATAATGTAATACTCAAAGTAGAGCATAGACTAATTTTATAGATGATATTTAAACCTTATTCATCGGTCGCAAAATTCATGAGTTTTGTCAAGATAGTTCTCAAGAGTCAAGACTCACGACGATGTATTACACAAGGCTTGCACACATGTGCCGTCAAAATTGATACCTGTTGTCATTTTAAATTTGTTTATGTATTGATTTTTTATTTGCAAGCCTCCTTTTATTTCTAAAGAATAAAGAATTCCTAGAGATAAAGGAAATAGAAAGGTAGATCAAGACTATAATGGTAAATTGTGGAGGGGCTAGTTATGAAAGACTACCGAAATGTCAAGATCGTTGATTCTCATTGTAATTCAAGTGGTTCCATTTTACCCAATGTTCTCATATCTGATTAACAAGGTAATTCCCAAACATACGTATTGTTGGTTTTTTTTTTTGTTACAAAGCTAACAAAAAAAGAGAAAAAAATAAAAGACTAAAGTCTATGGAACCAAGTTCCCGCAGTCAGAATCTAAGAGTTCAGGTAATCCTATCGAAGGGGAGATGTGAACAACATACTCTAAAGTAGAAGAAGCACCACTCTTAGCTAGGAAATTTGTACAACTGTTTCCTTCTCGAAGAGTGTTATTATCAATAGAAGCTTACCAAAGGGACATATTATTGTTGGTTACTGAAGCTAGTAGTTAATTTGAAATACTGAGATCAATATTTAAAAAACAAGGCAAAATACCTCTTTGACAAAAATACAGAAGAATCCTTAAGTTTTTAAAATTTGATAGGTGGTTATTACCCTTTCAAGGACAACTTAAAGAACTTCAAATACCTACTGGAAACATAAAAACTTAAAAAAACTTCAAATAGATACATTAAATTAACAACTTAAAAACTTATTTGAAACTTAAAAAAGCTAAAAGACCTTAAAGAACTTATTTGAAACTTAAAAAACTTACCCGAAATTTTTGTCAAATTTAAAGGAGCAAAAATGTATTTTGCCAAAAAAGAATTATACTGGCCAAACACTCAAAACCCACACAACCCAATCAATAACGCTGTCGGAAATGTGTGACATGAACTCCAAACCCAGCCAATGCCACTTAATTGAAGGTGCTGGAGAAAGAGCACTCAATTGGAACCACTGGCATTATCCTAAGAATTACAACTACGGTAGATGCGATCTCAACAAGAGTTACAAACATTTTGTGGTACCACTACAATCCTTTAGAGCGCATCCATAATGGAGAACAACTAGACATGCAAATGCCCCTTCAATCCTTAAATGCTACTACAATGCATGTGACTTTGTACAATTATCAAAATTGGGTCAACATATCATCAACAAAACTGAGATGCAAATTTGAGATAATGAACATAAATGTTTGTGGGAAATTTTCTTTAGTAAAGAGGATCATAATAAAAAATAACAATTAATTAATGCTTAAATACTTGCAAAGTTGCAACTTAGTATAACAATATTTTAGAAAATCTGAAACTACAAAAATTGCGAAGGTCTTCGACAACAAACATTGAAAACTACAAAAATTGCAAGAGGTCTTTGATAACAATAACAAAACAGTCAAACCAGACGCATCGCTAATTAAAAGGTCTACTCCAAAGCAAATCAAAACATTCTCAAACAACAGGGACTGGGACAGGAACCTCAATATCATTGGCCACAACAGCAGCAGGCCTGATATATTCCTCCTCTTCCTTTGGAGTGTGAATGGTGACAATATCAGGGAGGGGAGTTTTAGGGCCCTGCTTTCCTTTAGGATCCCAATCGAGCATGATCTTCACCTTAATGCCGAGAACACCCTACAATACAAACAGCACAAATATTAGCAACATAAATCCATAACAAACCAAATGAACGACCAACATGAAATGCAAGAGGCAAAAGAAAACCAATAAGGTTCTTAGATGATTAGCTAACCTGTCTAAGGAGCACATGTCTCACAGCAGAGTCAATGTAGTCCTTAACTGGTTGTCCAGAAGAAATCATGTAACCATCCTTGAACTTCATGGATTTGGCTCTCTGGGCCCTCAATTTTCCACTGACAATAACCTGCTCAAATGATACAGCAATTACAACCAATATTCATTACAGATCACAATACAGCAAATAGGATTTCAAAGCGGTGTATGTATAACTAACCTCACATCCCTTGGCACCACTTTCCATGACAAACCTCAACACACCATAGCAGGCCCTGGTAGAAAAAGTCAGAGACGCCATTTATTGTGTTAGCACAAAATTGTATTCAAGAAAGAAAGAAAAAAATGAGAAATTTTTATTTACCACCCATTGGAAATACACACCAGTAAAAGGAAAATTAAAATATATCGGGTACAAAAGGAGGGATTTAAGATGTGCATAACATACAATCTCCAAAAAGTAAATCACCATGTTACAATAATTGCAGATTAAGTGTACCATTTAACATGAGCATATGTTAAAGCTAATAGAACTTCAGTGTAATATAATTAGTCAACAAATAACATTGAAATAAAAAGAGAGGAAAATGATTTCAGTTTTATAGCACATAGCAAACATAAAACACAGGTTAGATAGTAATCAGCAAACATGTTATGACAGCTTAACATCACGTTTTGCTTTTCAGAATAAGGAGATGGTAAGTAATGTTTTGAGCATGAGAAAATTAGTCTAAAGAATTGGTAAAGTCATCTGGCTGGTATTCAATCACAGGACAAAGTAGGAACAGAATTTTTCAATGCCACCCTAAGTAGGGACTCATTAAGCATATAAGGCTAGACTAGTTTAAATCAAGATTAAAGATTCATTCTAGTCCCCAATAAAATTGCACAGCATAGTTTAGTCCTCTTTAAAAAGAGTCTACAAATACTTCGATACTCTATTAAAATTACAAAATCAAGAGACAATAATCCAATCATCGGAGACAGCTTTGAGTGTTGAAATTTATTTATATATATGTTTCATGTTGTCTATTCATGATCTTTTTTACAAAAAAAAAATAAACTGAATGCTGAACATTTTAAGAACCTAAAATGGGTTTCCCACCATAGCTAAACATAAACAAATATGGTACAAATTCTTAATAACAGAAAAGAATGAGTTCCAATCGTATCTCCTAGTAATATTTAACTTCGAACTATAATTTCAAGCATTGTGACATGTAATGTTTATATACCTGCGAACAGCAAGACCGCCGAGCAACTTGTAGCGAAGAGACTCAGCCTGAGCAATGGCGCAAAGACCCCTGTTGTTGACCTTCTCAGCATAAAGCTCAACACTGTTCTCAGGGAACTTGAACCTCTTCTGCACAACTGAGGTCAGCTCTCTTATCCTCCTTCCCTTCTCACCTATACATCACACAAACCCAAAATAAAACACAAATCATAAATCATTATCACATAATCAAAACTCAAAATAAAACAAAAATCGTTATCATAAATGATTATAGGAAAATTTACAAAATAAACAAAAATCATATATTCATATATCATAAACAAAAACCTAAAAATCATAAGCATTATCATACATCATAAAAAAACAAAACAAATGAAATCAAAATCATATATCAATATAAAACAATTTCATAAATCGAAAAACCCGAAAATGAAACAAAAATAAACAAAATCAGATTGATGAAATGAGTTACCGAGAACAGCTTGGGTACGAGTAGCCCTGATGATGATCTCAGTTCGCATAGGGGTAACCCTAACTTCAACACCAGAGTAACCATCTTCAGCAAGCTCTCTGGTCAAAACCTCATTCAATTCAGCGAAGAAAACTCCGTCAGCGACGAACTGCAACAACACAAACAAAATCAAATTAAGAATTGAGGAATTAGTACTAATGGAGATGAATTGGATTAAGATTAACGAATCTGAGAAATAACCTTTCGCTTTTTGCTCATCTGGGTAGCCATATTTGCAGGTTTAGATTTGGGGCGGCAAGAACACACGCACACAGTGAATAAATACAGAAACCCTAGTTTTTTATGTCCGCGGAGAAATGGTTGTGGACTCAGGTCAGGGGGTTAAGCAAGGCCCGTTTGTTTCACATTTTTCTTTTTTTTTTTTACAATTTTTTTTAAATCACTTTTTTATTTTTAAATCTTAGTTTAGGCTTTTTTTTTTTTAAAAAAAAATCTATTTTGAACATAAAATGAAAAAAAGGTTAAATATGTCAACTTTTTCGTTTTAGTCATTCTAATTTTTTTTTTCAACTTTTAGTTCTTCAAAAGTTTGTCATCTTTCTTTCAAACATTTTTTGGTAAGTCAGGAGAAATGACAGACATCAAGAGGAGACAACGATATCTCAACTAGGTTGGCACGCCGATGAACCTCCATCATATGTCGTTAATCTCAAAATATTATTAAAAAAAAGGGGAAAATATGTACAACAGTGGGACTAGACTAAAACCCGCAAATAGAAAAGGAAAGGAAAATAGCAAACTAAGGAAATATGTAAGAAGGAAGACCACGTCTATCTCTAAAGAAATGAAAATGTAAAGCTAGAGGTTGTTCAGTCAACCAAACGGAGTTCTGCACATAATAGTCATATCAGCACGACAGTTTTCTTCACGGTAAATATGAGATGAAATAACCTGAACACCCGAATTACGAGCATTATGTCATCTTTTACGAATCAAAACCGACACTAAAGAGGTACTCATCAGTTGAGCACTGGTGGAGTCACTCTCTATCCATAAATCCCTCCACCCAAGATTCGACATCAACAGACCTTTCCAAAAAAAGATATTCATTGGGCAGGTGGCGAGGCTTCTCCCATTGAACGGGTTTGATACGTCGGCTTCCTGAGGACTTGTGCTTGCTTCAACTTTTGCTCACGTGAAAATAATTTTTGCCACACATTGATCATATTACCGGACATGTTGTCATAGTTCCAAATCATGTTGTATATTAGGGTGAAGTTGCTTGTCTAAATCCTTCTCATGATTTTTATTGTTGCTAACTTCAGGAGCCAAGAAAGAGTCTGTACGTGCAACATTATGTAGCGCAAAAATAACCTGATTTTGCCCCTTAGTATGCACAGAAACGCAGTCCTCCTGAACCTGAGTTGTGCTGGCCGAAGCAGATGCACTAACATGCTGAATTTCACTTTAAAGTAAACTTATGTGTAGAATTCATATTTTTTTTAATAAAATTATGCATAAAAAATTATAATATTATAAGAATCTCTAAAAAAAATATTTTTTTTAACAAAACATGAATTAAATATGAATTTTAATATTTTTAATGGTTAATAATTCATATTTAATTTATGTTTTGTTTTAAAAAATGTGTTTTTTACAATATTATGCATGATTTTATTAAAAAAACAAAATTTGACTTAAAAATAGAGACCAAAAGTAGTGATTGAAAATTTTATACGATTAAAAGTTGAAAGAAAATTTTAGGACTAAAAGGAAAAGTTTGTATATTTATAGGGACCAAAAATATATTTAACCCAATGAAAAACTATAAGAATTTACTTTTTTCAAAATCTACCCACTTGGGTTGACCTATTGGATTGGCTTGGAACGTATGTTCGAATTTACTGCTTTCAATTTAGATGGACTAATTTAGTTTCTTTAACAAAAAAAAATTCTTCCAAAATCTATTTTTTTTCAAAAACAAAGAGGTGACACATATAAATTAAGACTTAAAAAAATTGATTTTTATTGATATTAAACAAACATAAATAACTTCAAATTTTTATGGGTAGTACACAAACCAATATTTTTTGGTGAGAAATGGGTCCAAACCGATTCGGATCCGATTTTGATTATAAGTTGATTCCCAAATATCATTATTTTTTTAAAATAAGTTTTTCGTCCCCATAAATATAACGAATTTTGATTTTAGTTTCTAAAAAATAAAATGAGATGTTTTCATTCTCATAATTGTTTTTGTTTTATTTTTTGTCCCTAATGAATATAATTTTGATATATTTAACATTTTTTTAACATAATATAATAGTATAAATATATAAATGTTGAACATAATAAACGTGTGGTCATTAAAAACCAAAAACAAAATAATTATGTGTGAGGATGACAACATTCAATTTAATTTTTTAAAAATCAATTCATAGCTCATAAGTAAGATGCCACACTGGAGTTCCGGAACAAACTGCTAGAGTGCGTCATTTCCAACAACAGAAAACAGAAAATATTGCTCCCAACCAGGAATGTGAAGAGCAGGACCCTACATTCAACCTTAAGGACAAAGTTGATTTAAAGGGGAAGGTATTGTAATAAACCTGCAGCTAGCATGGCAAAGCCAAGCAGGCAAGAAACTAGCTGACTCACACAAAGCAAGCCTGCAGTAAGGCATAGAATGTGTGAAGTCAACTCTCTCTCCTTGATTCCTCTGATCATCTTAAACTGAATGGTATTGAGAGAAGAACAATTTAATTACTCACGTGCTAAAAAAATATAGTCATTGAGGTTCGTACAAAACTCTATGATCAATGCTTCTGCGGTTGTAGGAGGTTTAGCCTGTCAATTTTTGCATAGGACAATTTTACATAACCGAGCCTATGCAAAAATATGACGTGCTAAATAAGGAGTAATTAAGGACTAAAAAGTTATATTTCTTTATTGCAAAATCACCTAATCTTCCATTGAGTTCAACATCTAAAAGCACATTGCTAGCCTTGAAACCACCAAATCTGCCTCATCAAACAAGTACTTGTCTAAACTTCCATTATCCGTAACATCGTAAACAAGTAGGAGGTCACCTTTACAGCGACACCACCCAAGTAACTAAAACAAATTCCAGTGGCGAAGCTGGCCTATGTTGGTGATTTCAGAATTCAGACACGAATTCCCCCAGCCTTTGTTTTGATTCACGCGAAACTTTCTTAACAACTACGATAAGATTTATTTCCAAAATTGTAGAGGATGCGATCCTTGCTGATAAAGAATAGTATGTCCTGAAAGGTGTGCATACAGATACATGGCATTTTAGTTATGCTTGTAGTGCCTTTTATATTGATCATTGCATATGTAAAATATGATCATTTTTTGTAAAATGGATTTTATGGACTTAGTTGACCACTATAATGTAAAAGTTTCAAAACTAAATGAAGTTATGTTGTTCTCAAAGTTGTATGATACCATCTTCATATTGCTTTCTTCGGAGTTCGGATCAGCTTAGCAGCACCTGATTTCAAGAAGCCTGTCCAGTAACTTTCAAATTCTTTGCATTTCTCGCTAATGCAATCAAAGTAAAAGACAAAAAAATCGAAGAATCCATTCCCAATTTCAATGCCTACATACCGGAAAAGACAATACTGTACAGTGTACACATCACTGTCCTCCTCACTGGCGACACATTTCAAACACATTGTTGTTTCGACAATGAAAGTTGTTAGAGAGATTGCTGACATAATGAGCAGTATAACCAATGCATGGAAACCAATTTCAATACAATCTGCCAACTGCAGGAATCAAAGGAAACCCAAAGAGTATGTTTGAGAAACAAACTGATCATTATATGAAAGAGATAAATCCTATTTGGAAACTTAAAAAGAGAAAACTTAGACGGATCACACTCTATCATAAGAAAATAGCCAAAATCCAATGTTTAGAAGCCCTAGGAGTTCAAATTACTTGCCTGCCAACGACATCGAAACAGATTCCAATACTTTGGAGTTCACATCACATTTCAACATTTGGCCTCCTACTGCTATTTTATGAGAACAATTTTAATATCCACAAAATAGAAATCTTACCCAACCACATTAAACACTCAAATAAATACTACTAGAAAATTTAATAGCAGCAACACATATAATATCCACAAAATGATTAAGGAGCTGATTTCCCTCATTCTTCCCCTTCACTTCTCTCTCTAACTATCCCTCACGACCTCACACTTCCCTCACTCAATCTCCACCAATCTTCAATCAAACATCATTAAAATCAACATGCAACCACTTCCTTGCAATCATTATGTAATTCTATGAGTATTGCAAAGATTAGAACCCTCTCCTCTCTCAATTTTTTCCCTAGGCCGATCCCTCCTCTCCATTTGTTTTAGAATTCTGCATTTTGTTTGGTTTGAACAACACAAGGAAGAGTAAATAGGAAAACATGATAGAGGTGATGGATATGCATGGTGACTAAGCTCTAGTTGGGTCTTGTGTAGTAATGGGTTGTTCATGAGTGGAATTATAGCTGAATTTCTTGAATATGTGGTAAGCTCAAGTTCTGGTTTTTGATTCGTATCTATTTCTGTATGGCTTGGAATTGAATTATTGTTGAAGTTTTAGATTCCTCATTCAATTCCCTACAGCTTGGACACAAACTTCGTATGAATCGGATTTGTAACGAGTTCGGAAAACGCAATTGAAGTTGGTAAATGGTAAATTCTGCAGAAAAACTGCTTACGGGTTTTACGGGTTAGGCATGATTTTTGAGAAATGAGCTGTTTTACTCGGTTCGCTCACGGGTTCGCTTAAGCAAGCTGGTAAGCGAACCGTTCGCTTAAGCGAACAACATTTCTACAGCACATGAAAATTCTTTTTGTGGTCCAGAATTGCCGTCCGATGCTTTTCCTTGCAAACTTTTATAACTTTAACGAAGCCTCATTATCAATAACTAATGTGCATTATATATGAATGCAATATAAACGAAACACATGAGTAACATTAACAAGTTCAACGATTATGGCATACGAGTGAGACATAAATTATGCGGGTAGAAACTGAGCTTAAGAATGGGGGAAATCCTAGAGCCTCGACTTAGGTAGTCGATAACAAGTTTGTTGAATGTAACCTAATTACGTTAAGTATAAGTACGTATATTTAAGAATAAGAAAGTAAGTATTTTACCACTAATCAGGTGGGTTACGGACCCGTGGTAAATAAGCAAGTAAATATAAGTTACAAGACCTTTATGCATGATTAAGACTATAAGTAAGATGTAGGTGTCATGTCTTTCTGTTATCCACGCCAAGGGGGATACGAGAGGTTCACGCTAAGGGGGACAGGATACGCTCCGCAAGGTAGCCCCGCACGACACTGAGGGAGTCTGATGTACCTTAGCTAGGATTTCATCGGTAAAGTAAGGGATTGTACTCGGGGTTACTCCACCCGATACACTCCGTAAAATGAACCAAGATAATGTTGTTTGTTACACGCTAACTTCTAACATAATGAATGATTATGAATATGATATGTTATTAGACATGTACAAGTTTATGCAATAGAATAAGTTATGAAGATATATTGTCGATGGTTTTAGTATCTCCCTGATCGTCCAGTTAAGGAACATGTCGTGAATGTTTTAAGTTTAGGTCTTGATGCGTTTATCGTATCTCGACACAACGGTCCTAGGTTCCCTCGACCGCCATGACATGTAAAGTATAAGTCAAGACTTGATTTATGATACGAAGAATCTATGACGGATCTAGTGTGCACGACCGTCTAGATGAGCATCTCCCACACACGTATAGTCAATCGGCAGGTTGCAGTATAGACACGTGGTAACCCTAGGTTTTCCTCGAGGTTACCATACAACCTAGGATTAGGTAGAACTCACTGAGACATTATGTCTCATCCCAATCCTCATTTGTTTCAGATCAGCTAGTGGTTTAGCAGGATGCAGCAAGCTTGTAGCCGAATGGATATTCAGCAAGTGATCGTTCGTTCCCGCTGCAGGAGGACGTAGACTCGAGGATGTTTTATATTTTGGACAGTTGTATTGTGTTTATTGATGTACGAACCTGAATTATGATATTCATTCGAAGTAATAAAGTTGTTAATTTTAATGTATCCAGTATCAGTTCTAATGCGCATACTAGACTTTCTAGATACGTCTAGTGTGGGCGTTACAATTCTTACAAAATGTTATCCAACAAAGCAAAATTACTTTTTCTTATGCAATTTTATTGTGGCATCAAACAAATTAAGTTTGGATCCAACTTGCTCAAAATATTAGTGAAAAAAAAAATAGAAAAATTCTTTAACAACTTACTCGGCAGCAATAGTCATGACAATGTTCTTAGGTAGAGCATACTGGAAAAACTCAAAATATGATGTTTGTTTACTTTCAACAAATGTTTAAAGAACCACCCACCAATAGTCAGACATGTTTTTAAGAAAGCATAAGTACACCTTTCAACATTACCTATTATTACTTAAAAATATTAGTGAAAAAACTAAAGTATAACTACAATATTTTGCGATTAATGGTCACCTTCACTACCATTCCACTCTAAAAAGGGCTTCTAATTATTGCAATCAATTTACGCTAATATATTTACATGTTTGCAAACAACAATGAGGACTTTGACAGATATAGATCAATATGTGGTTATTTCAAATAAAAAATTGTGATAAAATCGCATGTTTCAAATTAAGTTGTATTGACAATGGGTTTGGGCATAATTTCTTTTGTTGTTGAAAGTGAATATATGCCCCATTAATACTTGCTAGACATCATAGGAAAATAAATATCATCAATGACTTGAAGTTAATGGAGATTGATTATATATAAAAAAATTAGATTAAAGATACACACTTACATTAGTTATTTCATAGACTTTGTGAGAAGCAAGGATCCAATAAAAACAACTATAGAAACCTCTGTTATCCCCTTCTCCTCATTCACGTGAAAAATATAGTCATGTAAAGTAAGCTTGATTTAATAACATTAAACTTGGATTGTAAATTAATATATTCTCCTCATATAGAGTTAAATAGATTAATATAGTATTATTAAAATAAATTATGATGATTGAATTAAAAAATAAAAACCGAAATGACAAATGGAAGATGTTAAAACAAAGATGGAAAGTTGCAGAGAAAAGTAAAAACAATATTTTTCTATACATATTAATATATAATTTTATATAACAATCTAACTTATCAATTTAGGCCGCAGTTGTTAAACCTTTAGCCATCTCACCAAATTCATAATCGTTTCACTCTTCTTTTAGCAACTCTAGCTTGTTAAGGAGTGTACTTGGTTTTGCGTTAGTATTGAATTCCATGTTAAAAAGAATCTGCAGGGGGCAAGATATTCTTTGTCTCAGTTTATTTGTAGTGCTTCAATCTTTCAACGACTTTTCTTCTTCAGCTATCTCGAAACATCACATTCTTCCAATTATGTTCCTTTTTCAAGTAACTTAGAGTTTCAAACTCAACAACACTGATTGAAGTTTTGATGATTATTTTCTAACAGCAACTTTAATGCAAAAATGAATGTAAGTTTTTCAGTTCAAAATAAAATTGGATGTAATTACTATTCCCAAAATCACAATATAGAGAGGGGGAGAGAGGGAGAGAGATAACATATGTCTTCATTAATGAAATATAGGTGTTTCATGACTTCTACGCCCTTTAAAGTTGAGTGATCATGTTTTTGCACGTTCTTGCAATAGTTTTTATATTAGAAATGTAGTAGTGGTTAATTAAATAAGGTGATTGAAAGGATGTAACCAATTAGCTAAGGTTCTTAGTTTTTACGAGATTTACGAGATAGTTAAAGGATATAACTAATTAAATAAGGTGAATGATAATAGTTTTTTTTCTGTTACAAAATGTTGATAGTTAACCATGCATAGAAGATGTAAAATCTATTATAAAAAGGTTAAAAATGCAACAACGTAATCATTAAGAATGTTAAATAAAATCTAGTTAACATACATGTTTTTTTTTTAGTAACATTATTTAATTGATAAAGTGAAGAGTTGCAAGTTTTGTTTGTGGTTTTAATTGGTTTATGCTAAAATTTCTTAAGTTGTTGCCTAATTAATTGGATTGGACTATGAAGGGATGTTCAATAAAGCACTACTAAAACATAAAATATAGTGGATGTGTTTAATTAGAGATGAAATTAAGAGTGCCACATCATCATAAAACATGCATGAGATCAACTCAAATTTCCTTTACAAAGATATATAGATAGATAGATAGATATAGATAGATTAAGACTTATTAGTTTAATGATTAAAACAATCTTAAATAAAATGTAAAACTTATCTCCTCATGCAATATAGAATTAACCTACCAAATTTTATGATTTATCATCTTGTAGGTACCACATCATGGCAACCACCATTTAAAAACTCCATATCAAAAGGTTCACATTATAAAGTCCCTTGTCTCCCACCCCATTTGTTTTCTTTCACCTCAAGTACTTTTCAAATAAAAATAGAAAATCATTTAATTATTTTTTTAACAAAAATAGCACACCATTTCCAAAAGTATACTATTAATAAATACTTTTGTTTTTGTTTATCTTCTTTTCTATAATGTACTCATTCTAGAAAGAGAAAAATACAGCAGTAGATGCAACTTACCCAACTCACCCATCTGCACATGTACTAAGGCTTTAAGGCTATCCAAAGAAAATTTAATCTCACCTTCTCACCACCACAAAACCATATAACAAATCCTTTGTGCTCCTCAAAATTGCAATGATTTGATCCCTTAATACTACACAAAAAGCAAAATGAGTTTCACCTTAAAACCTATATTTCTTTCAATTATTATAGCTTTATTCATTAATCTTAACCTACCTCATTTTGCAGAATCTTCTTCAGATTACACTACATTGGTCTACAAAGGTTGTTCAAAAGAGACTTTTATAGATCCAAATGGAATATACTCTCAAACTCTTTCTACACTCTTTGGTTCACTAGTTTCACAATCAACCAAAACAAAATTCTTTAAAACCACTACTGGTAGTGGCCAAAACAGTATAACTGGTTTGTTTCAATGCAGAGGGGATCTCACCAATTCTGCTTGCTACAATTGTGTAAAGACACTACCAATTTTGTCCAACAGAATTTGTGGCAAAACTATTGCTGCAAGAGTTCAACTTCTTGGTTGTTATCTACTGTATGAAGTTGCTGGTTATACCCAAATATCAGGTATGCAAGCTTTTTATTTATCAATTTAGTGTTTAAACTATCAGTGGTGGAAAATGGGGTTGTTAGTAGTCATGTTTTTTTTATCTCGGACACCAACCACGACACTAACATGTTGACATTGTTAATAATTTAAAAGAATGACATAATTCAGGATAATCAAGTATCTTTCCATCAAACGTGCCGGGGCTACCATCTTTAATTTAATCTCTAAAATATATAAATATAATAAGTAGGGCGAGTACTTAAAATTATAATGTTTTTTAATGACGGCTGACAATGCTATCCAAAAATAAAAACTCATGATATTTTTCATAAGTATTGCTAAGATGGTGACTAGATTGATATCGGTTCAATACAAGTTACATATTTATTTTTTGTTAAAATGATATAAATTAATTCATTATTCCAATTGTAAAAATGACGAGGACCAGTAACATCTCTACTACTAAGAGACGATGTGATGTCCGTCGTAGATGAGGTTTTACACTTTTTTTAAGCACTTGTCTATAATGGACCACTTATGAAGGAGGTCTATATTATAATTTCTCTAATAAGTAGTCTCTAAACAATGTGTAATCGGTCAATTTGGTCCCGACTATTTTGACAGATTTTATATACTTCATACGCTACACTACGTATTAGCTTAGTAGAATGACTAAATTGAAAAAGGAAATTTTTTATTAATTAAAGTGACATTAATGACTAGAACTTTCCTTGAGAGAATTTGAACTATGTCACTATGAGCTTACAAGATCGAACTCTTTCGGATGAGCTGACAAGTTTTGTACAAATGTTAGGTATGCAGATGCTCTATAAGACTTGTGGGATAACAAATGTTGCTGGAAGTGGTTTTGGGGAGAGAAGAGACACTGCTTTATCAGTGATGGAAAATGGGGTTGTTAGTGGACATGGTTTTTATACAACTAACTATATGGCATTTTATGTTTTGGGACAATGCGAAGGTGATGTTGGCGACTCTGATTGTGGACAATGTGTGAAAACTGCTGTTCAAAGAGCTCAAGTTGAATGTGGCAACTCTATTTCTGGTGAAATCTTTTTGCACAAGTGTTTCATTAGTTATGGCTATTATCCTAATGGAGTTCCATCTAGACATTCTTCTTACTCCTCATTTTCTTCAGGTGAGAACTAATGTTTAACACCTACACATTAAACCAAAACTTGGTGTCGGGAAAAGGTGAAAATAAGTGTCGATTTGTATGGTAAATTTTGACCAATGTTGGTTAATTTCACCATGAGTAAATATATGAACTAGTCGATAAAATTGTTGTAAAGTACCAATTTAGTTCATCACATTATAGATATTCTAAAATGATCACAATTTTGATCAAATCCGTCTCTCCGTTGATATTTGTAGGACTAGAATGACATTAAGTTTGAAATCTCAGAGACGAATTTGAAACTAAGTGGATGTTGTCTGCGATGCATTTGATAATAATTTCGTACCGAGGGACAAACTTGATTAAAATTTTGTAATTCTAGACAGCATTTTGAAATATTGATGATGTGGAATACTAGATTGATTAAAATAATTCTGCTCCTTAATTTTTCCAAGAATTAAGGAAAAGGTGCTAGTCTTCTAAGTATGATCATATTGTTTTGATGCAATGACAGGGCAAAATCCAGGGAAAACAGCTGCTATAATACTAGGAGTAATTGCTGGAGTGGCTTTTCTAGTTATATTCTTGCTATTTGCTCGGAATTTGACAAAGAAACACAATGGTATGTATGAGTTATTTATGAAGTCTTATGGTTTATGTTTTAGTCTCATGTTTTGATTCTTATTTACTCATTTTTCAATATCATTTTATCTTGCACAGATTATTGATGGCATGCAGAAAATGATTTGTGACAAGGAAAAATTCTCCTTGTGATGAAAATTTGCTTACATTTCAGCTTATTTGATGAATGAATGAATGAAAGCTGGAAATTTTTGTGGTAAATAGAGCTTGACTGGTTTGGTACAGAAAGAATATCAGATGCTTCAATGTAATTATTGTTGTAACTACATAGATATTCTTGAAGTGCTAAATGTTTAGAAGGGTTACTATTATTTAACATTCCTTAGTGGATGAAAATTTTGGGCCATATCCCTTGTTGAGCCATGTGGGTGACACTATTATTTTCCCTCTTCAATTTTATAGTTTTTCATTGACTTTAATGCTTTGGGAAAGTTTTTGTCTTTGAACAATGCTTTTGGAAAGTTGCAAGTTGCATTCTCCCTAGCTTTATGTCTTTCTCTACCCCTCAAATACATAGAATCATAGAAGTTGAGGTTTCTTTTTCCTTTTTGATTTATACTAGTTGGAGTGCTATTGTTTTTGTGTAGGGAAAAATTTGGTTAGACGTAATAATCCACACTTGGTTAGGATAATTCCTACTCTTTTTTTTTGAAAGGAGGATAATTCCTATCTAAAAAGATTAAAAACGTCTCATGGTTAAAATAAATCAAATTAATATTTATTTATTTTTATTATTCAAGGAAATGAAAATTTTACTTTTCTACACACACTTTAGTCCTTTAAATATTTTGTTCTATTTTAGTCCCTCAAATTACAAGCGTTTTACATTTTTATCCTTTAAGTTATAAAAATTATAAACTTTAGTCTCTTAAATTATATAAATGTGAGATTTTGATTCCATAAAATATCTTTTGTTTCTAACTTAAGAGAGCAAAATGTGTCTTATGTGTAATTTAACCAACTAAGATAGAATGAAAACAATTTAAGGGAGTTAAGTGTGTATTGTTTGTAATTTAAATGACCAAAATAAAATGAAAAAATTTTAGAGGACTAAACTGAGACTTAAAAATAACCAAAATATAATTTAGCCTAATTTTAATTACCCACGGTTTTATCGTGGATACCGATGAAATAAGAAAGTTAAATAAAACATCGTTTGGTCTGGCTTTTTTACGGTCTAAAGGTCACTTTAAAACAAAGTTAAAATTAAGGGTTTTAAGAAAGAAGTTAAAGTTAGTTTGGTTACTTTATTATTTTTAGTTTTCTAGTTATTTTTAAGTTAAAAGTTGTTTGGAAAAATATTGTACAAAACTTTGAATCTAATAGTTGGTTTTTTCATTTTCAATTATACCTTATAACAAATTTAGTTATTAGAATACTATATTTTTGGTGTATAAGAATTTATATTATATGATATTATATTTGTTAGATGTTGGTGTTATTGAAAAGTTATGTATAGTTTTTTTTTAATAAGAAAAAGATATGCATAGTTACAATATGTCTTATCCAAAAGATGTGTATAGTTTGTTATTAACAAGTAGTTCTAAACAACTTTTAGACAAAGCTCGTTCTATTCCATTTTATGCATTCTAAAAAAAGTATTTAATTGATATTGTGTTTGACCTACTTTCTGCTTAAAAATTTAGAGAAGTAGAAAAAAAAGTCGCGGCAAACAGTACCTAAGTAAATCATCAATTCTCTCCTTGATATTGTAGGGTCAAGTATTGAACTGCCTGAAATTTGTGACTAGGCAAAAAAGGTCATGATACTTATTATAAGAGATGCAATTCAAGAACTAATTCATTGTTTAGCCATAAAATTTAAAGAATAATTTGTTAGTATGTTATACTCTTTATGCCTTTAGACCATTTCTAATGGTGAAATCTTAAGCATTTAAGATCCGGTGCCTATTAGGTTGCTTCATTGGGAAGAAAAAAGATTTGGGGTTCTATATGATCCAAGGTCACACTTAAGGGGTTAAGAATCTATTTTTAAGTGAGACTCACACTATTTTAATATTAAAAAATTGATATGTAGTGATATAAAATTATTAATAGTTGATTAGTAGATCCCATTTAAGAATTTTTTGTCATATGCTGTATTGAAGTGATTGAGTGCTTATTATAAATGAGTGATATATATATGTGTGACCCATTTCAATATAAAAAAAATGAGTATCTCTATTGTGGATGCTCTTATTATAAGATTTTTTCTTGTAGAATTTGGTCACGTTTAGAAGAAAATGTCACAATTTTTAAAGTGTAGTTATTTTTTAAAATACTTTTATACCTCTAATTTAATGTTTATGTTTTTAATATCAGTGAGTATATTGAATGTTTCATAATTTTCTATTAAAAATTAAAAAATTTCAATAAGTAATCGAAGGACCGGAAGAAGAAATATAATTTAGAGATTAATTTAACAGCATATTAAATAAACTTAAAAAACATCATTAAAAATAAATAAATGATAAACTTAAAAAAGGTGAAATTGGTAAATATAGACTTAAAAGGCAAACTCAGTTGATACGAAATCGTAAATCGCGAAAACCCTCTTCCACCGTGAACCGCCACTCTTCTCCGCCGTATCAATCACCGCAAGGTATGTCTCCTCTGTTGCAGAAAACATATCAAAACCCTAATTCATTTTCTTCTTAAGTTGTGAAATGATGATGATGATGGGTTTTTTTTCTTCTTAAGTTGTTTTCATATAAGAGCTTTTAGAAATAAGCTGAAAATAGCTTATAGACATGTCATAATGTTTTCATATAAGAGCTTTTAGAAATAATGACAATTACTCTCGTTGCATTTGGTAGTTTTCAAATGTTAATCGGTTCTTACTTGCTCTGTGGTTGTTGTTGTTGTTGTTTACTACTTGTTTTTGACAATTGCTCTTTACGCGGCTACTAATTGTTCACAGACACCTCAAATTGACATGGCTTAACAATTTCGGTATTTTTGCCGGTTGAGCTAGGATTTATGGGACACTATTCATGTCACTTTTAACTTAATGAATCTATTTTTTTTAGCTTATAACCGTTAGCGGTCGGTGTATATCAACATGGTGCTTAATCCATCATAATATAATTAATTTATCAACATGGTGCTTTTCTTTGAAGAATTAAGTTAAACACTCATGGTGTTGCTTATCATTTTACGGAACGAGCAACGTGTCGGGGACTGATTAGGGAGCACACTAGAGCTTTTCTTAAGGGCTTTTAGTGCTAGTTTTTGCTTGTGTTCTACTGTGGGTTCTAAGCTTTAGGGTATATATCTAGGTCTCAAGCGTAGTAGTGATTGAAATTGAAATTGAAGTAAGATAGTGAGAGTAGTAGTGATTGCAGCACTTAAATTGAAATTGATTTTAACTTTTAGGGTTTGGTTAATTGGTTACTGAAATTGATTTTATTTGTTTCTGTTCCTTGCTTCTGTTATGTTCCTGTGTTGTTCTAGTTTTCCTAAAAATAAATAATTGACTGGTGTAGTTGTCTAAATAAATTCAATAAATAGTTTTGACCTATCTTTAGTATGAGAGTTGGGCCTCTATTTCCATAGGAACGGCCCTGCTCGTAAGGATGGTGTTGGGGATGCAGTGGTTTGATTGGAGGAACGGATTGTCAATGGTGTGGAGGTTTCTCTAAATTTATTGGGAGATGTAGTGCTTCTGTAGATGAATTTTGGGGAGGGTTTGTAAAGCTCACAAGAAGGTTGAGCTGCATTTAATGCGAAAGTAGTGGTCGGGAGCATTCTTGATTCTAACAAAGGGTACTCCGTAGTTTTCTTGAAGCGATAAAAACATTAATTTTAGGGTACTCCATTGTTTTAGTTTTTCTAAAATTTTGTTTCGACTTTAATGTCTATAAAAAGTTTAATTTATCTTAAAAGGACTAAACATTACTTTTATTTTTTAATGAACCAAATCGAGTCTCATGATTTCTCTTATAAACTAAATTGAGATTCACTCTAATTTTTTGTTAACATCAACAAACCAAGCATTTTCCCACTGTATAATCAAGTATTTAGACTTGAGTGGTTAAATTCCTCAAAAAGAAAAAGGCTTCAGTGGTTAATAGAGTTCAGTTAATATCTAGAGACTAGAGTATTTGAAAAGGAATATGCATACAAATTCAATATGATGAGAGCAAATATGTATGGGCACATATAAATTTATTTAACGTTGAGATTATCCCTAATTTATTGATTATAGGATTATACTGAATTGCATTAATCCCTAAGCTATTGTAAAAATGAGAAGGGGGAAATAGAAAGAAGCTATTCACATGGTCAAACACAATATGTGCAGTTATACCGATCCATATCAAAATACTTGGCACCTTATTTCACTTTTAGGGATAATCTCCTTTGGTGATTCTTTTCCTTTAATCTAGCAGTTGAATGGTGTTGTATGTATTTGTCACATGGATCTATCAATATCAGTATCATTATATGCTTTTTTCTATTATTATCATTTTGTCATAGTGCATGTATGAAGAGGTCCAAGCTTTTAAATCATTCATTTGAACTATTTGCTCTTCTGATTGTGTCCTAGTTTCAAGTTTTGTTTATGTTTGTGGGTTTTCTCCTTACATCTTCTCTCTTTCAATTTTCAGTAACTATGGGAAAGATGTACAAGAAGAAACAAGCTGGTGGACGTGGACCTCCAAGAGAACATAACAATAAGCAGGAAAACGAAATGGACATCAGGAAGATTATGGAAGACGTCCAAAACTTCAGTATTTTCTCATTTTTTTTTTTTTTCATTTTGAATTTATTTTTCTTTGAATACTATCTCTCTTCTCATTGAATCTGTTTCTGTTTTTGATAACTTCAAATATATCAATGACGCCGTTCAAAAATAAATTGATCAATGACGTGTCTGCATTATGATTTTGCATGTGAGATGTTTAAATGATAAGAATGAATTTGAATTGGATGTTTGAATGATAAGGAAAAAATATTTATTCATTTCATTATTTTAAATTTGGGGTGTTGGAGTTAAATGATTTATGGTAAAGCATATTCGCCTGATTTGTTACCTTCTTTTTTATAATGACTACTTATTGCAATTTATCTTAGGCAACTCACATATGACATGGAATGAGCGCAAAAAGGTTGAAGATAGGAAGGTTGTTTCCCTTGGTGGCAAGGTGAGGTCTATTTATTGATGCTCTATTTGTTATATCGTATTCTATTTGCAAATGGTATTATCACAATGCTCAGTGCACAAAATTCACTGTGTTTCATCTGCTCTTATTCAGCCCCTCAAGAATCAAAGATTACCTTTAAGTGTGGCACGACCAATGATGAAGAAACAAAAACAGAGGGAGGAAAAAATGCTTCAAGAGGTAATTAATTCTATCATCCTCCTCTTTATTTGTTTGTACAACTCTTTCTTTCTTATAATTCCTTATACATGTACCACTTGTGCCTTTCAGCGTATGATTCTAGGACGGTTTGGGGGGAAGGTTGGTGGTAGCAGCAGTAAAAACCCAGCTGGAAAATACAAACCTGAGGACAGAGGGTTGAAGTTAAGTGAAGGTCGATTTAGAAATGGCATACTCGACGTGAAGCATTTGTTGAAGTCGACACCCACAGGAGGTCATGACACTGGAAAAAATATGTCCAATACAGGAAAAAGAAAAGGAGGCAACTGGAAACATGATAAAAAGGGTGGTGGTAAGAAGGATCAAATGTTTTAGAAAATGACACGAGTCATTTGTCAATGTGTATGAACTTTATAAATCTGGCATTATCCTCGCGTTATTCAACTTCTTTATAGGTAGCTTATCAAATTTTCAATCCATTTTTCTTGTTCTATTTCTGCTTATATACCTGTACCTGATCTTTTTTTGACGTTTGGTGCTTGAACTTTGAATGCACGAAATAGATGGGATTTGTTATTTTCTATTCCTTTTTACTAACACAAATGAAAATAGCTTCCATATTTTAAGACTTTATTAATATTTTATCAACACTTAATATATAATTTAGAGGAGTGTTAAGTACCTTGTTTCAACACTCTTTATTCAAACATTTCATCAAACACTTGAAGTGCAAATTATACATAAACCTTAAAAAACTCAAATAAACCCTAAAAAAAAATTAAAAAACTCGAGAAAAAAATTAAATTTAAACAAAATAACTTCGTTATAACAAGTATTCATAATATTTGTTGATAACATTTCATATCTACAATATAACCCTATTAAAAAAAATCAAAATTTAAAATTAAAACTTCATAAACATATTAATATATATACCAACTAAAATGTATGATAATAGCCTAAGAGATTACTTTTGAATTAGTGGCAAAAATTTTTTGGATGATTTGGTAGAGTTTTTTTTTAGAGAGTGAAAATTGAAATTTTTAGAGAGTAATGAAAAAGTGGCTGGAAAGTGGGTTCTGACTTGAATATGTATCATGCGCAACGGCAGTTAACTACCGCCGGTAGTTAGCTGCTGTCGGTTCGGCCAACGGTTAGTTAACTACCGTCAGGGGTATTTTCGAATTTTCCATATGTTATTAGGATGTTTTTGATGTCAGAAAAGCAATTTTTCTACTGAGTGAGCGCTGATACAGAAACCAATTTTTTTTAGATTGGGCTAAAAAAATTGAACCTAAGTTGGTGTGACTATTGCCACACCCTACCGTGTGCAGGTCCGCCCCTGAAAAGAGGTGACCTCTTGAAGAAATTGTTGGACAAAAGAATTAACATATTGAGCTTTGAACTCGTTTTGAACACATCTTATCAAATTGTTATACTAGATCAGCCTTATATCTTTATCTTTATATTGGAGAAACTATATCCATTAAGGTTAAGTTGCTATCTTTTTATGGCAAAAAGATATGTGCAAATATAATTATTATAAGCAAAAATCACTTTTAATATTAATTGAAATTTTTTATAGACCTTTAGGGTCCGTTTGGTTCGAGAGTTTTGGAGGGGAGGGGAGGGAAGGGGAGGGGAGATTTTTAATTTGATGTGTTTGGTTCAATTTGTAGAAGGGGAGGGGAGGGAAGGGGAGGGGAGCAAATCTTTTTAAAATTTTATTGCATTGTCATAATTATCCTTAAATTAATTTCAAATCTCAATATTAACCTTGTAACAACTTTTATTATTATTAGATTATATTATTTTGTAACAATCATATTATTATTAGGTTATGTTATTTTTGTAACAAATTTTATTATTTTGTTATATTTTTTCTTATAACAACTTTGATTATATATTAAGAGATGTGCTATTTTTTTACGGAAGTAATTGACAAAAAATGCAAGGATTTCAAATAATTTCTCTTATAAAAAATATATATATACGATGCATGGAGCAAAATACATGAGCCAGTTTGAGATAAAATAAACAGCTTAGGTATGCGCTACTCTTTCGTCGGTTTCTGAAATCGTAAAAACTAGCAGTTTCTTTTATTTAATTAAGTTTAAGGGTAAAAGGGTAAAATAATATTAAAATCTCTCCCCTCCCCTCCCCTCCCCTTGCGAATCAAATGCGTTTTTAATTAAAAATATCTCCCCTCCCCTCCCCTTCCCTCCCCTCCTAATTCTCGAACCAAACGGACCCTTAGAGAAGCTCGGTTCACGAGTAGTATTTGGGGAGTTTTTAACAATTTTCCTTGATCCAAGGATGTATGAGACAATGAGTGTCACTTTAATAAAAATAAAGGTTTCAATTTTTTTTAATGCACACTCTCATGTCCAATTTGTTCACCTTGATGCATGAATATAAATGGTAGGTGTCCCATATTAATAGATTCTCATACCATATTTTAAATTTATATTGGGTCTAACTCATACTTACAAATATTTTATTGAATCTAACTCATACTTACAAAATGAGCTTATAAGATGAGAGATGTCATTCTATATAAAATCATTTAAGACCTTAAATTTATTCTCTATGATTCTTTTTTTTAGACGAAGCGGTAAAGACCATTGAAACTCACATATACAGCAAGGTCTCAAATTCAAATCCAGAATTTTCTATACATTTCACAACAAAGACAATCAAAGAGCCCATAAATTATTCGTCCAATCAACGTTGCAAGAATTCAAACGAGTGCAGAAACTTCAATAAGACGTGATGCAGAGTCACAATATATAGAAAAAATTATGAGAATAAAAACAAAAGTTTATGATTTGTAAAAAAAGAACAAAATTTTATGAGAAAAAGGCAATAGTACATGTTACTTTAAAATTTTCCTTATTAAATATTATATATATATATATATATATATATATATATATATATATATATATTGTAACAAAAGTTAAAATAATGAATTCACATTTTCTTGTTTTACATATGTTTGAAATTCTATAGGAAAGAGGTGCCCGTATTTATGGTACAGGTACACCAATAGTGTCTCAGATATGATTATTAACAACAGAAGAAATATATGGGAAGAAAAAAAATACTCATGTCCCTAGATACAAGATCATCTTGATAAATTTATAAAAGACTCATTGCTTGTTTTACACATATTTAAAAAAAAAACGCAAAAAAAATTATGCGGAACTAAAATTAATAATTATGGTAAAATAAATCAAAAGTGATACTCGATTGGCATTTTGGAGTTTTTTTTGTGCCTAGTTTGTTTAAACAAAAAGTAAACGTGTGAACCTAAGAGTTCTTGGACGAGATAATAAGGATTTCATTCAATTTAATCGGCGGTTATACATTAAAATTTAACTTTAAAAAAATATTGATGTTAAAAAAGTTTTATCATCTATTATGATTTTATCCTTTTAAAAAGAAAAGTATCCGAGTCATAGAATTCATTTTTGTTGTTCTATGCAAAGATACATAGTTAAAAAACGTGTAGGTTGAATATTTTCTATGTTTACGTGTGTGAATGGAATATAAAAATTTCAAACTCAAATGAATATTAAGTTGGAATAAAAAAGTATAGTATTATGTATGAGTTAATAACATACATATACTTGTTACTGGTCCAATGGATGGTCATCAACAATCATCATACCATAGACGCAAGAGCACTAAAGTGACGAGGAGGTTTCCAGAAGAAACGGTGTCTTAATAGAATGCATATGTTTCGTATCACGGTGATATACTGTGTAAAAATTACAGTTATCCATTGTGATTTTGCGGAAGTTACAAAGTGTAGATTTTAAAAAATTCCAACTAGTCACCTTGATTCTAATATAACGTAGATCATGATATCACACATCTATATATATATATATATATATATATATATATATATATATATTTGTAAAGGAAACTTGAGTTGTTCTCATGCAAACTTTCTAATGATGTGGCACTCTAAAAAAAACTTTATATCATCACTCAAATCTCTTAAATTCATCTCTAATTAAATACACCCACTATATTTTAGTAGTGCTTTATTGAAAATTTCTTCATAGTCCAATCCAATAAATAAATTATATGTTTTCTATTCCCTCAATTAATAGTCACCATTAACTCTTCAATATTATTTGCATTGCTTTGTTTGTTTTTTGGTCAAGCTTACATTGCTTTATTTTATTTTAATTAATAAGTAGTTATTTACTTTGCTTTTTTTATTTTTCGGTCAATCCTACATTGCTTCATTTTATTTTAATTAATAAGTAGTGTTGGTAACCATGAATATAGTGTAGTTAGTGATAAAAAATGGATAATTGTAAACAAAAGACAATGGAAATTTAAGACAATTATCACAATTGATCACTCATAAACCATTTGATTCAAAGAATTGAAAGAGGAAATCAAAGTGTAACCTATCCCATTAGTTGGATGAGACCCTCCCTTCTCTCATTCATCACTACTTTTCATTCTTTGCAACTTTGGAGAAAATATTGAGAGAGAAAAAAATCTTGCATTGTTCATCAAGAACCAAGTAAGTAGTAACTGATAAATTATTTCATTTTGATTATCACTTTCTTCACCTAATCATATGACTATGTCATAAAAAATCACATTTTACTTAACTATATGATCATTAGTATGTCTTAAACCATAGAACCAATTCTAAGATACTTTCTTTTGTGAGAATAAAGTTGTAGTTGCCTTGGGCCATAGAAATAATTATATGATGCTTGTATTCATAGAAAACATGATTTTAATATTTGATCAATTAGAACAGTTTCTATAGTTTTTATGAAAATTATACTCTTAGGACTTCTTATTTTGATTATGATTATTTGAAACTCTTAATAAATTTGGTTTTGGATCAACGTCACTATCTCCAAACTACTCTTGATTGGTGCTCTTCAATTATATATGATAGTTTTTGTTTTCTTCCATACTCTTCACATGTTTATTATTTATTCATTGATTTTTTGTGGTAGGATAGAAACACAAGCTACTCTATTATATAGATGGACGAATATTTAAGCCCTCCTTTTTCTATTTATTTAACATTTCTTAGTCTTATTTTCTAGATTTTTTCTTATTTTCTTTTATTGATTAATGTGGATATGACAATTTTTCATGTGAATGAGGTGTATACGATTAAAATAGGCTTCTATTTTTACATATGCCAACACAATAGAAAAATGAAAATATTTTGCCATTGTTGAATCTACAGACAAACAAATGTTTAAGAACAACAAGGTAAAACATATAATGTTTTTTACAAATGAAAAAAGATAGGATTTTTTCACATATAGAGTCTGACATTGTAGATTACGATATACACTAGATATATATATGCTATTTTTTTTGAAACTTTGTAAATTATAGCTTAAACATTAAATAGAAAACTATAGAGCATACAAACTCACTCTTATATGTATTATATGGTAAAGGACTACTAAAATATGAAATGATTTATTAATAAAAGTTATAGCAAAAAATTGTTATATAAGATGTAAATAGTTACACTAATATGTGAAATATGTAAAAGTTATTATATTAATACTCCTTAAGATATTTATAAAATTTGCAATCTAAATTTATAAGAATTGACATACTTCTAAAAAAATTATCTTATTTTTAGTATAAATTAATATAAAATATATTTTTTCCCGATAAAATTAAATGTAGTTATATCACCGTATTGGAGAAGATTGTATATTGCATGAAGTTTCATCTCAAACTCAAATAAATTGAAATTTTCTCGAATATCATAAGTTACGTCAATTTATGTTTTGAGGAACTTGGTTTGATTAAACTTACGATTTTTAAGGAAGTGATATATCTCGCTAAACCATGTATGTTGTATCCCCGTTTTTTATTGTACCTGAGTCAAGTTTAATGTCCTCAGACTCTTTATCTATTTCTTTTTATTTAATAAATTTTTTCTTTTGACTGATAAAAAGATAAAGAAAAAACAAAGGCAAATTAATTTTAGAAAAAAAACAATCTTAAAAATGTGTAATTTTTGAAAAGTAGGTTATACCTTGTAATTAATATTTTCTAACTTTTTTTAACTCTTTAGATATTTAAAATTCGAATTATAGGAAAAAGATTAAGTTAGTAAATACAAACTTAAAAGATAAACCGAACTTAATCCCTATAAAAGGCAAAAAAGAAACACGCAGAAATCAAACTCAGTTGATACCAAATCGTAAATCGCGAAAACCCTCTTCCTCCTCGATTCGTCTTCCACCGTGAACCGCCACTCTTCTCCGTCGTATCAATCACCGCAAGGTATGTCTCCTCTGCTGCAGAAAACATATCAAAACCATAATTCATTTTCTCGTCCCCAATTTCGCTTTGATTTCTGTACCTAGGATTCAATCTTTCATGAAATTCTCATAATTTCTTGCCCTTTCTCTAATTTCTTGTTGAGATTTTTTTCATAATATTTGTTTTTTGAATGTTAATTGTTTTTCATAGTTCATGTTGTTTGATTCTGTACACCATAGGATTTTCTTAAATAACACAAGCACCCCTTCTAATTTTCAAATACGTCAATTTCCCCTTATTTTATCCATTTCAATAACCTTGTTAATATACAATTTAAATTCAATCATTTTTGTTTGTTTTTATCTGTTTTTTCTTTTCACAATTAAGTTAAATGAGGTTTTTTTTTTTATTTGTTTGTATCTGTTTTATCTTTTCATAATTAAGTTAAATGAGGTTTTTTTTTTTTACAATTGAAAAACAATAACATTTGTTTTCGGCAATTACAGAAGAGATCAAAAGAGAATATAGAAATGAGAAGAATCTTGGTGGATAGACATTGTGGTTGATCAATGAAAATAAAATAACCTTTGATATATGTTTTATTACATTAGAGTTTAAAAATTAAACCACCTTGACTAAGTAACAATAAATTGAGAAAAAATGGTCGAAAATTAAATGAGTTTATACACGTATAAAGAAGTTAATTGCTCAAAATAAATGGAATTTACAAAGTTTAAACCGTGTTATATAATAAGTGAAATGCTTGTCAATATGATAAAAAAAAAGGAGATTAGTGTTTAGTTAAAAAATAGAGTGGGTGTTTGTGTAATTTAAGAAGACCTTAAGAAGTTAGTGTAATTTGCTATGATAAAATCATTGAAATATTTATTATTAAATAGTATGAAATGGTAAGCTAAAAGTATGTAGAAATATTAAAAATAGTAACGATTTCATTATTGATAAAGATGCCGTTATGAGTTCCGTGTATGAACTGCACAACAATATTCTTTTGTGACTCATTTATCATATTTTCAGTGTTTTTTATAGTCATATTTCTAAACGATATGATAATTAATAATCTACAACAATAAAAATAATATTTTATAATATGACATGGCGGCCAGAATTTTTTGATTCTCTGTTGTTTTCGAAATATGTTGAGATCTACAGGTTTTAATATTTCTTGTTTGTCTATGCTCCGGTTCTTCAAGCTTGAAAGAGCTTTTATGCTTGTTGGTTTGTTTTGGGAGCTGTTGACACTTGGATTTTGATACCGTGATGACGGTCGATTCATTCATTGTTTTTCGTAGAGGTTCACTTTTCATATTTATTTTAAACTTGGTTTCGCGCCCGTATACAGGGTTCGCTTGCTGATTAGTGAATTTTTGTAATGATAGATTTTGGTCGATCTAATTGGTCTGATTTATTATGTTGTATCCCCGTTTTTTATTGTATCTGAGTCAGGTCTAATGTCCTCAGACTCTTTATCTATTTCTTTTTATTTAATAAAAAATTTCTTTTGACTAATAAAAAGATAAAGAAAAAACAAAGGCAAATTAATTTTGAAAAAAAAACAATCTTGAAAATGTGTAATTTTTTGAAAAGTAGGTATATGCATTGTAATTAATATTTTGTAATTTTTTTTTAACTCTTTAGATATTTAAAAGTTGAATCATAGGAATATTTATTTTGATTGGTATTAAGATTAAGTTTGTTTGTTCTTTAAAAAAAGATTAAGTTAGTGTGTAATATCGAGTGAGTTTGTTTTGATTTGATTTTAGGAGAAAAAAATAGGGGGAAGTTGAAGCAAAAGACACAAAAAGATATAATTTTAATGATGTTTCAAAAAATTAAGAAGGCGTAAAATTGTATTTTTTGTAGATATTAAGTTTCATAATTTTTTTTGGTATAAAGTTTCATGATTAGAGAATTAGAGAATAAAAGATAGTAATTTTTTTTAACTCTTAAAATATTTAGAAGTTGAATTATAAGAAAATTTGTTTTGATTGAGATTAAGATTAAATTTGTTTGTTCTTTAAAAAAAAGATTAAATTAGAGTATTTTATCAACTGAGTTTCTCGAATCGTTCTTCGATAGCTTTTGTTGTTCATGATCGGTGGAGACACCCCTTACTTTGTATGGGTGTGTGTAATTTTTCTTACTTCCTTTTTGGTTTTGACATCGGTGCAATTATGTGTAACATACGATAGTGATTCTTCACCGCTCTTAGCACACTTTGTGCGGGGTGCATCACTTTTATTTTGAGTAATCTATCCCATTTTGATTTGTTCAAAAAAAAAAAAAAAACTGAGTTTGTTTTAATTTGTTTTTAAGAGAGAAATTACAGGGGTTGAAGCAAAAGACAGGAAAGAATATAATTTTGATGGCGTGTCAAAAAATTAAGAAGAGATACAATTGTATTTTTGGTAGACATTATGTTTCATATTTAGATAATAGATAAACGACAAACGTAAAAAAAAGGTCAAATTGGTAAACATAGACTTAAAAGATAAACTGAACTTAATCCCTACAAAAGGCAAAAAAGAAACACGCAGAAATCAAACTCAGTTGATACCAAATTGTAAATCGCGAAAACCCTCTTCCTCCTCGATTCGTCTTCCACCGTGAACCGCCACTCTTCTCCGCCGTATCAATCACCGCAAGGTATGTCTCCTCTGTTGCAGAAAACATATCAAAACCCTAATTCATTTTCTCGTCCCCAATTTCGCTTTGATTTTTGTACCTAGGATCTAATCTTTCATGAAATTCTCATAATTTCTTGCCCTTTCTCTAATTGCTTGTTCAATTCACGTAGTAGCTATTAAAGTTGTGTAATTAGAAAAGATGATTTTTTTTTATAGAGATTTTTTTTCATCATATTTGTTTTTTGAATGTTAATTGGTTTTCATAGTTCATGTTGTTTGATTCTGTACACCATAGAATCAACACAAAGAGAAAGCGATTAATATAAAATTCGCAAAGTCTTTTTTTTTTTTTTTTGAACACGCTGAGTTTCTAGTCATCATCGGTTTGAATAAGATCGGCAAGATGAACACTGTCCTTATACTGTAATTGTATCTATATTGTGTGTATGTAAGATTGAACACGGTAGATTGAGCTAAAATCATTTATTATTCTTGAACCAGCAAGTGCTAATGTGTGTGATTGTGTTCAAGGCTTTTCATGGTTGTCCCAGAATTTACATTCTAGGTTATAGCTGTGTGAAAATAAGCGTAGTGGAAATGAGGATGTTGTGTTGGATGTGTGGTAATACTAGATAAGATAGGATTAGAAATGATAGTATTAGTAAGAGTTAGGATAGACCCTATCGTAGACAGATGGTAGAAACTCGGCTTAGGTGGTTTGGACATGTAGAGAGAAGACCTGTAGAATTTGTTGTAAGGAGATGGAGAGTAGTCAAATTACTAGAGGCAAAGGAAAACGTAGAAAAACTATAAGAGAAACTAGTAAGAAAGATGTAGTGATTAATGAGTTGGATAGCAATATGATATGGGAAATGTTAACGAGTGCGACCATAAGGAGTAAGTATATTATGAAAATGCATATAATTAATAATTAATGCCGTGGAAATTGAAATATTTGACTTTTTCAAAGATTAATTTATTTTAGATAGCTTAAATAGTGCCCCGGGGGCATTCGTTAACAAGACCCGATATGATATATGATTGAACATTATGGTGGCGTTTGGTCCATGTAGTCGACCCCACTTAGTGGGATAAAACTTGGTTGTTGTTGTTGTGTGATTTCAGACGTAAAGAACATATACTTCATTCTGTACATAATGATATTTTATGTGGTTGTGTTTTTGTTTCTGATAGTTGTCTATTTTTTTCTTCTTCCCAGGTTCTGGAATTACATTGAAATCATAAGATGCCAGCTACAGCAGGTAGGGTTCGCATGCCTGCGAACAACAGGGTTCACAGTAGTGCAGCCCTTCAAACCCATGGCATATGGCAGAGTGCCATTGGCTATGACCCTTATGCACCTAATAAGGATGACAAGGATACTTCTCAAAGTCAGCCAAATGCAGGGCCCGATGCAGATAATGCATATGCCAGCTTCCAAGGACTTCTACAGCTTGCTAAGATAACCAATTCTGAAGTGGATGTGTCCCGTGGAGCTTGCAAGAAGTGTGGCCGTGTTGGGCACCTCAAGTTTCAGTGCAAGAACAATGTGAAAATCAAAGATGACAAGGAGGAGAAGGATTTTGATGCAATGCAGTCACTGGGGTTGGTTCGAATGGATAAGTTGAAGGGAAAGGCTGAGAAGGTGGATAAGGGAAGCAATGTCGAGAGCTCAGAAGAGGAGGAAGATGACAGTGAGAGTTCAGATTCTGAGATTGATTCAGAGATTGAGAGAGCTATTGCTAAAAGGTCTGGGAAGAAAGTTAGTGAGAAGAGAGGTTCTTATAGAAAGAAGGATGACTCAGATGATGATGAGTCAGACAAAGATTCTGACCGAAAGAGAAAAAAGAGAGGTAGGGAAAAGAAAAGGAGTGTTAAGACTAAGAGGGACGCTAGTGTTTCAGATGATTCTGTTGAAAGGAGGAGGAGGAAGAAAAAGAGGGAGCACAGGAGAAGCAGGAGGGACAAGTCTCCAGATGATAGTGATGAATATAGGCACAAGAAAAGGAAGAGTAGGAAGGAGAAGAGGAGAAGGAGAAGTCGTGTTTCAGATTCTGATTCTGAAACATCCGAGGATTCTACTTCGCGGCATAAGAGAAAAAGCAAGAGGACTTCATCATCAACTGATAGTGATTCAGGTGATGGATACGATGGTTCAAGGAAGGGTAGGGATATCAAAAAATCAGAAAAGAGGAAGAGACGCCACCACGGAGACGATGATTAGAGGAGCAATGGATTAGTCGATCATATGTCCTTTGATGTTTGTGAACTTTTATCATACGTTCTTTGATGATTGTGAACTTTTATCATACGTTCTTTGATGATTGTGAACTTTTATCATCTGTCCTTTGATGATTGTAAACTTTTATCATGTGTCATTTAATTATTGTAAACTTTTATGTACCATACACCTATATGCTTGTTTAAATATTTTACTTGGTTTCAGTTGAGCTTCAGAATATGGTTATCAGTATGACTTGATATTGTTGGTTTTTCTACACTTATTTATGATTGGGATACATGGATGGTTGTTTTGCTATTGAATGAGCTTTAAATTTTGTTATTTTGTAGCCTTAAGAATTTAATTAGAAGTAGGAGCTGTTTGTGTTTGGTATGTTTGCTTCTTAAATTTGGGTAAATATGACAATGCTTCCTTCTTCATCGGAGCCTCCAGGGCTCTCAGCACTCACCCTTTCTGCTCCAGCTTTCTACTTCTCTGTACTATCAGGTACTTCCTTTTCTCTCCATCCGTTTTCTCTTTCTCTTCCTTCTCCTAAATCTTGCAATAGTAGAACATCCCAACTAGATGTTGATCAACCCAATCGCCATTACTTGTTTGGAGATTTCTAATTTTATCATATCAATCACCTAGTTAGTTATTTACTACAAGATTGTTTGGATGTAATTCAATTGCTTTTGTTTTAGTTTTATTTAGATTAATAATTAAGGAAACGAGGGTGCAAGACTTGTGGGGTAACAAATGTTGCTGGAAGTGGTTTTGGGGGAGAGAAGAGACACTGCCTTTTCTCTAATGGAAAATGTTGTGGTTAGTGGTCATGGTTTTAATACAACCAGCTGTCAGTCTTTTTATGTTTTGGGACAATATGAAGGTGATGTTGGTGACTCTGATTGTGTACTGTAGTGTTTCATTTGTTTTAACTATTACCGTACGGGTGTTTCATCTTGATCATCTGCATCTTTGTCTCTGTTGATATTTATAGGGATTAGAATGACATTAAGTTTGTAACTAAACTAAGATGCATAGGTAAAATTCTTGCAATGGATTTTTTCTTACATGTACAGTTAATTTATATGGTAAATAGAGCTTGATTGGTTTGGTATATAGAGAATATCAGATGCTTCAATGTAATAATTTGTTGTAATTGCATAAGATGTTTTAAAAGGGCTAAATATTTGCAAGGGTTAATACTACCCTATGGAATGATCATTTGTCATCCTTAGTGGATGCAAATTTTGGTTCATATATCCTTTAGGTGTGTGAAACAGCAGTGCTCAAGTGTAGACCTTCAATTTGGTTTGAACTTGTATAGTAGTAGTATATTATAGCAGAAACTATGTATTGTGGTTCAAGTTGGTCTATGGACCAAAGTGTTTGGTCATCTAAATTGTAACCCCATATTGATCAATTTTATGGCTTTCCAAACCAGGTGATTTTGGAGTTTCAATAATATGGAAAACTGATTACATGTGATAATCCTCCTGTGGTATTTGTCTGTTTGGTGGTGCTGAGTTTTGGTAGAAGGGAACTTCATGATTTCAATTTTTTTTTTCTTGCCAATTTTTGTTCATGAATTAGGATTCAGAAATACAACTATTGTTTCTAAACGATTCTTACTCTTTCCATCATTTTGTGCAACACAATTCATGTGGATGAGGTACCTAGCTAGTTGTACTGAATTTGGATTATACCAATTTGTAAAGAAAAGAGTTGCACTCTTCTATTGAATTGTAATGAAAATAACTCTTATACTCTTCTATATCTTTTTACACAACTCTTTCACTTTTCTATTGAATTGTGATGAATGGTTTTAAATCAAATTACTGGTAAAATGCCTTGTACATACGGCTGGCAGGATTTGATTTCAATTCTTCCAAATGAATTTTATTCCATTTTCTTATACTCCAAATGAACTTTTTCCATTTTCTTATAAAATACTACTATATTTTTATTTATTTCCTTCCTACTGCATTATTAAACTGAAGTGCAAACAAGCTATGCCAGTTTTAAAAATAAGACAAGCCAATGTGGTCATTCTGTTTCCATCTTTGAGTTCTCATACTATGTAGCCAAATTCTCTTTTTCCTTTTTGAACAACAATTTTCTAGAAGTTAACATGTCTTCTAAACTGTTTATCATGGTATCTGTAAACAAATTAACATCCCATAAAATAATACAAATTAGTAACAAGTTGAAAATTCTGAACATTCACTACGATGAAATTATAAGGATTTACGAGGAAAAGAAGGAAAATGTTTCTATAACATGCCAACTCATAAATATCTTCAGGGTTTTAAATCAAGAATAAGGGGTGATTAACACTATCTGGCATAACTATATCATTCATTAATTATTTCTATTCTTGATATTAAACATTCAATACATGCCATAAAAACTAATGAGCAATCTTTAGAATGCATTACAGAAGAGCAACAACATCAAAAACTTCAATAATACAAGATCACTTAAGAATAAGTTTTCTCCCTATGATCCATTCAAACAGAAAAAACAGGTATGCTAAAACTTCACCAATATAACTTCCATTCACAAAACAAGGGAATGCTAGAACAATGTATCAGTCCAACTACTTAGATGTATATTATATTTCATCTTGATCTTGAGGTATATATATTCACATTAAAATCTTTAACTTTGTGTCCTTATAGATGGTTTGATGCCTAACTAGAATGGTGCATAATTAAATTATGTTCTTATAGCATACTGGTGATGATTTTCATATGTAAGAACTAGGAAGAATAGTAGGCAAGTTTTATTTTAATGTTTAACCTTTGGGTATTGTGAGCATTTATGTCACTATTGAATTTTTGAATATAGAGATAATTGAAGAAGTGTATATATCTTTGTTGCATACAATTATCATTTATACACACATGTTCTATCATGTATACACACATGTTCTTTTTATATGGTATAATTAATACTATACTGAATGATAATAGTGAGATGGATGCTCACAATACCCAAAGGTTAAACATTTCCTACTATTATTTCTAGTTCTTACATACGAAAATCCACACCAACAATAATATATTTTAATCATGCATCATTCTATTTGAGTAACACTTTTGTTGAGTTTGTCGATTTTACTTTTCTTAAACGGGTCCAACCTTTGAGTGGTCCCCCATACTATGACTAATTTCAATAACATTTTAACCTAAAATAATAATCATATCATACTTTGTATAAGATTGTCTCTACTCAAAACAATTTATGACGTTAAGTTTATTCCAACGAATGTAAGAACTGTTTCAACTTTGTCCATCATTGAACATATAAATAGGAGGTGCTACTTTTGATGTCTGCAATGGTCTCTTATGGAATAAATCCAAACATGGTACTACCTCAAACATCTGTTGGAAGTTCTAATTGACGAGTATAATCCAGAAGTGGTATCTAAATATACAATGTACTAACTGGCGAGTCCATTCAAATGTAGTCTTTGTATGAGTAACAATGCACTAGCTAACAAGTACACAACATAAGGTAGTACAACCGATGGCTTAAAACAGGACGTATACTTATAGTCATCCATAACCTGAACTTGGGTACAACATACTTTTCTCTATCTTCGGAAGTATCGAGTCAAAATTTATGAACATCCTTAACTAAAAAGCGTTCGAATACCATTAATCCAGCTAAAACATCTTCTACTATATTTGCTAATCCCAAAGGGAACTTCAAGTCAAGGCATTATCCCTTAGGTATCTTATTCGTATCCGACACCTCATAGATGACTCTTTACTGACTAAGCTGGTACTGCTAATTCCCCCTTTGAAAACACTGGACCAATTTAACTGGGTTATCATGCTAGCGGTGTCTCTAATCATTCCCGACTTAACACAGTAGAAACACATCCGTCACATTATTACCATATTCTCTTCGACTACTTTGATTTCTATCATCCTTGAATTTCGAGGTTTGAAAAATTCCTTAATTCATCTCTTACGATTTCTCGTTTAGAATCTGTTATATGTTTGGTTCGTTTCTACTTACTAACATTCTTTGAATATCCTTATACCACAGTCTCAACTTCTACATAATCTGTTACTTTACTCTTTGTTAATTCTCCGCCGCGCAACTCTGATTCATCGACTTACATCGCCTAGCATACTAATCCAACTCTACTGAAAGATTCCATGATCAGCTCAACTTCGTTATGAGTTCACCATCATTAAGACGAAAACCACTCTATGACATGCTATTTATTTCCACTCTGAATATTGCTACCTATCCAAACTCACTCCTCTTACGGTTCCAGAAGAATTCATTCTTCCAACCTACGCACTGATGAGAAGAGGGTTATCCTCCTGCTATATATTGCTTGAAACACCAATATATATGACTGACGAGCCACTACATGATATCGCATTTTCCTTTAGACATAGACTGCATACTTGTCCTTGCAAGGCGCCTGCCAAAAATAATTCCATATTCACA
Organism: Medicago arabica; assembly: GCA_946800305.1. NCBI lineage: Eukaryota > Viridiplantae > Streptophyta > Magnoliopsida > Fabales > Fabaceae > Medicago > Medicago arabica. The sequence continues at coordinate 18,559,794 of OX326965.1, read as the reverse complement.
TCGCTCATAAACTATTCACATTGTCGGTTCCGGTCTTACCTCCAACTAGTCCATTCTTGTCTGTAGCAGTAATCATGCCTACGATCGCTTCTAAGACAGCTTCAATTTTGATAATTTATTCCAATGGATGAAATTACTCTTTTAGTCTTTACAAAATAATTTGCACAAGAAAACTCATCAATTAAGAATACATAACTCCACAGTACTTGACTGCATTCTCATCTTCTCCGTACTAGCGACGACTTTCGTATAACCGAATATCGAATGATTTCCACCAAGCTTTCCGTATAACTCAAACACCAATCTACTATAGCCCCGTATTAACTTACTCTTGTCTTTAATATTCTATCAAAGGATCCTGACATCATTCATCCATTGGTCCATTAGATTCCATTGGTCCATTAGATTATGGCAACTTACTCTCCATTTCCCATTTCTGACTCGCCGGTAGTTATATCTCAAATCTTTCCATGGCTTCACTTACTGTTGAACTCGCCTATCACATTCCAAACATTCTAATAACTTGTTATAGATGCAAGGGTCCAATTCATCCTCCACCGAATACAAACCCGGTTAATCTTATCCTTTTCTTAAACTTCGTGCTGATGAGACACATCTGAATCTTCCCTTGATTCATAATAAATTTTGCCACTGCTATTTGCTCATCCGACATGGTCTAACTAGCTTTCGTTGACCGCCTACTAAACCCGTTGAGGAATGAACTTCATCTGCTTCTAAACTACGACTTTCATTAAAGGTTTTTAGATCAATCTTTAAATATTCCCGAGTCTCTCACTTTTCCACATGCGGAGTACCGTTCAACCACGTATCCAACAATGTCGGGGTACTCTGTTTTAATCTTAACATTTTATTTCCTCTCCAGAAGAATATTCATTTTCAACTTCACCATTTACTGGACACCATTTGGTGCCGAGTACTTCCTTACTAAAATCCGTCTTAAGTTCTGACACCATGATTCAACGTCTTCATACGTTTCGTTCCTCCTAGGTCCTATTCAGCTCTTAGACATTTGTTCTAATTGTCATATACTAGATAAAGTTGATCAGGCTCATCTAGATGTGACATTTAGAATAAATATCTGGAACCCAATGGTCCCACTACATTTATTGAATTCTATTGACCCAAAGCACGATCTGAATCGACCTGCTGTGATACCAAATTGTAACACCCATACTAAAAGTGTCTAGAATATTTAGCATGTGCGTTAACTACTTAGTATTAGATACATTAATTTCAAAACTGAATACATAATCTGGTGAGATAATAGTGTACACAAGTCTCGAGTGTTATGTTAACATATCTGGTACATGAAAGTACATAAAATCTAACTGAATGATACATATACTAACTGACAAGTACATGACATCATTTAGGCATGGATTAACTTTCAGCAAATCATGTGTATATAAGGTGTTCGGAGAAAAGTGTTTACATGCCTACCAGTAATACGATCGAAGGGATAACTTTGTCAGAACTGCTTAAGCATACTTACCAGATGGTTCAGTTAATTTGTGCTAATGATAAGGTTTTCTATGTTATGCTCACTGTGACTTCAGAATCAAATATAAGTCCTAGTGATATTCCAGCTGTCAATGAATATCTTGATGTTTTCCCATCAGATATAACAAGTTTACCCCCAGAAAGAGAAATTGAATTTTCAATTGATTTAATTCCAGGAGCGGAGCCGGTGTCAGTAGCACCTTATAAAATGTCACCTCTGGAACTCAAGGAATTGAAATCTCAATTAGATGAACTTATTCAGAAGCATTTCATAAGACCCAGTGTGTCTCCTTGGGGCACGCTGATATTATTAGTTAAGAAGAAAGATGGTGTAATGAGGCTATGTATTGATTACCATCAACAAAATAAGGTGACTATCAAGAACAAGTATCCACTACCAAGAATCGATGACCTACTTGATCAACTTAAGGGAGCGACAATGTTCTCTAAAATTAACATCAGATCAGGTTATCACCAAATTCGTATTAAGTCATCAGATGTATCTAAAACAACTTTTAGGACGCGTTATGGACACTATGAATTTTTGGTTATGCCATTCGTTGTGGCTAATGCCCCAACATTATTCATGGATTATATGAACAGGATCTTTCAGCCTTACTTAGATCAAATTGTTATTATCTTCATTGATAACATCCTGATTTATTCCAAGAACCTGCAGGAGCATGCCCAACATCTGAGAATAGTGTTAAGTATTCTCCGAGAGAAGCAGTTGTATGCCAAATTCGATAATTGTGAATTTTGGTTGTCAGAAGTCAAGTTTCTAGAACATGTCATTTATCAAGGAGGAGTGACAGTCGATAAGTCGAAAGTGGAAGCTGTTCAAAATTGGACGAGGCCGAAGAACATTTAAGAGATTAGAAGCTTTTTGGGGTTAGCTAGTTCTTATAGACGGTTCATCATGAAGTTTTCCCAGATTTCTTTGCCTTTGACAATACTTACTAGAAAAGATGTGCCGTTTGTATGGGACGAATAATGTGAAAAGAGTTTCAGGACTTTGAAGAAGAAGTTGACAAAAGCCCCGATCTTAGCTATACCAGATCATGCGAAGACATACATCGTGTTTTATGATGCATCATCTAAAGGTCTTGGTAGTGTACTTATGCAAGGAGACAATGTAATAGCCTATGCTTCCAGACAACTTAAGACGCATGAAGTGAATTACTATAACGCCCACACTAAACGTATCTAAAAAGTTTAGTATGCGCATTATCATTAGTACTGGATACATTAAAATTTACAACTTTATTTCTTCGAATGAATATGTGATACAACAATACACGTTCGTACAAACAATGATACAATACAACTCGTCCAAAACATATACAATACATTCTTAAAGTACACTACATCCTGCAGCGGGTACGAACGAACACTTGCTGAATATCCATCCGGCTACAAGCTTGCTAAATCCTGCCAACCAACCTGCTTATCTGAAACAAAAAGAATTGGGATGAGACATAATGTCTCAGTGAGTTCTACCTAATCTTAGGCTGTAGGTAACCTCGGGGAAAACCTAGGGTTACCACGTATCTACAATGCAACTTGCCGGTTGTCTATACGTGTGTGGGTGATGCTTATCTAGACGACCGTGCATTCTAGATCCGTCGTCGATTCTTCTTAACTTAAGTCATATGTCTTCTCATACTTATACGTGTCATGGAGGTTAAGGGTACATAAGACCGCTATACTAAGATACATCAATCGCATCATAGTTTGAACATAACTCATTCATGACATGATCCTAAACCGAACGATCGGGGAATCCAAAAATCGTCAACGGTGTACTACAAGCTCTTGTCTTTCTACTTAACTTATACATGTAATGAAATATCTCATGATCGTATCATATTTCTATAACTCTTTATATTGCATAGGCCTTCACATCTTGTGACATAGCATAACTCATAAAACTTGATGCATGATTCATTCATATTAAGTTAGAGGTTAGCGTTGAACAAACATAATTATCTTGGTTCATTTTACGGAGTGTATTAGGTGGAGTAACCCCGAGTACAATCCTTTACATGACTGATGAAAACCTAGCTGAGGCACATCAGACTCCCTCAGTGTCGTGCGGGCTTACCTTACGGAGCGTGTCCCGTCCCCCTGGCGTGAACCTCTCGTATCCCCCTGGCGTGGATAACGGAGAGACACGACACCTACATCTTGTTTATAGTCTTAATCATGCATGATAACTTAACTTACTTAATATTACCACGAGTCCGTGATCTACTCGTATAACGGTAATATAACATGCTTGGTCTGAACATACATGAAGGGTTTAACTTATAACTTGCTACTCATTTACCACGGGTCCGTGACCTACCCGATTGATGGTAAAATTACTTACATATCGTTCTTGTTCATGTGTGAAGATATTATATATATATATATATATATATATATATATATATCGATTCATGGCTTAAATATACTTAATCATAGTCATGTCTTACTATGTTGGATACGCACTATGTGTCATACTAACTTACCTTCTCGACTATTAAGTTGAGGATCTAGCTTTTCCCCATATCTACACATAGATTACTACCCAAACATTTGCATATTACTCTTTTGATGCCAATCATTGTTGCTAAGATTTCATGTGTCTCATGCAAAATTCTCTTTTTAAGAGTTAGGTTTAGGGTTACTCATCTAAATCTTAAGGATTGAGGATTTCTTGGAGCATAAGAGATTACATATTGGTCTCAAGCATTAGGGTTAGACATCCAAAACAGTTAGCAAAAAGGAAACAAATTGGATAGCCTGTACAGATTCGCCAATGGCGAAATCTCTTTGGAGTACCAGAGAATTTCGCTATTAGCGAAATTTCTTGAGATAGTCTGGGGAGTTTCGCTAATGGCGAATTCTTCTGTGGTTTTCCGGAAATTTTTCACCAACAGACAGACAAATTCACTATTAGCGAATTTCATCAGAGAAAATGCAGATTTTGTAAATACAACACTCCAAGCCATCATTCCCAAGCATAAAGATGAACCCTAAAATTCCAAGGTACATAAAATTCATGGGAGAAGCAATGCATGGCAAATCATAACACATGAACAACAATTCAATACAGCTCACGGTAATTTGGAAACTAACGTCACACATCATCACAATACTTTGCGTAAACTTCCTCATTATTACCTTAACCTCATCTGCATCAACCTCATCTGCATCGAATGACTTCACTTGCTTCTCTGCTGACTATTCAACATTCCCACGTTAGAATCTTGTTTGCCCTGAACATTCATTCCTTGACTTCATTCACATAACGCCCTCCTTGAGAGTTTACCGACTTCGTCAACGCATGCCGACTTCTCTATTCCGAGTCTCTTGTAATGTTACTCATTGTTGCTTATAGTCACAAACTCCATGCATTGTTCGTTTTGATTTGGGTCTAGAATTGCACTTGTGTTTTTTTCCAAGATTGAGAGCTCACTTGAGTTGTAAAAGATTTCACAATGTCTCATGTAGCAAGGCAATGCATCACAACAAGCAAGAAAAGGTTCAAAAGTCAATAGCCTGGCACAATTCGCGAATGGCGAAATACTTCTAGATATCCAGAGGATTTCGCTATTAGCGAATTTCTTGAGACAACTCTGCAGAATTTCGCTAATGGCGTGGCACTCTGTAAAATTTTCGCCATCAGCCAAAAATTCGCCATTAGCGAATTTCTTCAGGTGAAATTGCAGAATTTTCGTTCTTAACAGGCATTGCATCAATTCTCGGCACACAAGTGAATCCTAACAGTCAGCAAGCATAAAAAAACCATGGGAAACACAATGCATGGCACATTACAACACAATCAAGCAACAATTTCCTTAATCATAGATACTTGAATAACCGATTCTTTTTCATCAAAGGTTCACACAACCAAGACTATAATCTAAAAGCATGCATCCTTCACCTTCGAGTATACGGAATTCCGTTAGCAACATATTCAACGTTATCGGGGTACATCCATTCTTCCCTTAACAATGCTTTGTGTCCCCCGAGGAACTAACTTCAACTGCTTAGTTTGCCGACCCCCTTCGGGTACAATTAGCTTCTTATCGTTACTCACTCCGAGTCCTTCATTCCCGACACTTACTTCGTTCCTCATGGGTCCTATTCAGCTCTCAGGCATCCGTTATAATCATCATATGCTAAATTGAGTTGATCTGGCTCATTTAACAACAACAATTAGAACATTTACCTAGAACCCAATGGTCCCACTACCTTAGTTGAAACTTAAGGACCCACGGCACGATCTGAATCGACCTGCTCTAGAACCAATTATAACGCCCACACTAAATGTATCTAGAAAGTATAGTATGCGCATTATCATTAGTACTGGATACATTAAAATTTACAACTTTATTTCTTGGAATGAATATGTGATACAACAATACACGTTCGTACAAACAATGATACAATACAACTCGTCCAAAATATATACAAAACATTCTTAAAGTACACAACATCCTGCAGCGGGTACAAACGAGCACTTGCTGAATATCCATCCGGCTACAAGCTTGCTAAATCCTGCAACCCAACCTGCTTATTTGAAACAAAAAGGATTCGGATGAAACATAATGTCTCAGCGAGTTCTATCTAATCCTAGGCTGTAGGTAACCTTGAGGAAAACCTAGGGTTACCACGTATCTACAATGCAACCTGCCGGTTGTCTATACGTGTGTGGGTGATGCTTATCTAGACGGCCGTGCATGCTAGATCCGTCGTAGATTCTTCTTAAATTAGGTCATAGGTCTTCTCATACTTATACGTGTCATGGCGGCTAAGGGTACCTAAGACCGCTATAATAAGATATGCCAACCACATCATAGTTTGAACATAACTCATTTATGATACGATCCTAAACCGGACGATCGGGGAATCCTAAAATCGTCAACGGTGTACTTCAAGCTCTTGTCTTGCTACTTAACTTATACATGTAATACAATATCTCATGATCGTATCATATTTCTATAACTCGTTATATTGCATAGGCTTGCACATCGTGTGACATAACATAACTCATAAAACTTGATGCATGATTCATTCATATTAAGTTAAAGGTTAACGTTGAACAAACATAATTATCTTGGTTCATTTTACGGAGTGTATCGGGTGGAGTAACCTCGAGTACAATCCCTTACATGACCGATGAAAACCTAGATGAGGCACATCAAACTCCCTCAGTGTCGTGCGGGCCTACCTTACGGAGCGTGTCCCGTCCCCCTGGCGTGAACCTCTCGTATCCCCCTGGCTTGGATAACAGAGAGACACGACACCTACATCTTGTTTATAGTCTTAATCATGCATGATAAATTAACTTACTTAATATTACCACGAGTCCGTGATCTACTCGTATAACGGTAATATAACATGCTTGGTCTGAACATACATGAAATGTTTAACTTATAACTTGCTGCTCATTTACCATGGGTCCGTGACCTACCCGATTGACGGTAAAATTACTTGCATATCGTTCTTGTTCATGTGTGAAGAAACGATATGCAAGTAACATGATAACTTATGTGGTTTCCTGGAAATTTTTCGCCAACAGACAGACAAATTCGCTATTAGCGAATTTCATCAGAGATAATGCAGATTTTGTAAATACAACAGTCCAAGCCATCATTCCCAAGGATAAAGATGAACCCTAAACTGTAAATATATGCCTTGACATGAATACTTTGGTTTTGATGATTGACAAAAGAAGTCTTAGAAGAACAAATATGCAAAAAGCGGAAAAGAAGATTCAAGCTTTCAAGTCTTGGATTTTATTTTTATTTAAATTAGGAATTTTATGTAAGTAGTAAAAAAAGCTCTCATGAAAATAAATCACACACACAATGATTTTCATTTAAATGTGATTTTGCATGAAAATATTTTTACCTAAAATGTCATAATTTATTTTACAAATTGCATAATTGGTTTTTACATTGAAAATATATTTGAGCATGAATTGAACTATTTCATAAATCAAATTATCATGGCTTTGACTTTTGCATATAAATATTTTCATTACGTGATTCTCAAATTGGCCTAATTGGTTCAATGCCATATTCTGCATTCATGACATTTTCTAATCCGTTGCATAATACCTCAGTGTCTTTAATTTGCATGTAATGGATTTCATAACTTGTCACAACGGCTAATTTTTATTTTAAAGTGCAACGGCTAATTTATTTTTAATGGCACCCCATTGTCGTTTTGTTATATATAGGTGTCGTGTTGGCACTTAAAAAAAAACACAACTCATATTTGCACTCGAACTTTGTGAATAATATTATTTCATCACTCTCATTATTTTTACATTTTCTAATTTATTATCTTGAGAGCTATTTAATACTACATAGTTGAGTTGTAGTATTTGTGCTTCAATTTGTTTAATCTACACATTTGGTGTATTATTTTATTGTTGTATTTTCTTTTGTATTGAGTGCTATCCCAAGGTTTCAAGAGAGTGATATCTCTTGGTTTTAGAGACTCTTCTACAAAGGATTGTTTTGTTGGGAGAGTGCTCCTTAATTGTAAAGGTTACTAGCTTATCCCGTTTAAAAGCTAGGTTAGGGAAAATCTCAAAGGGCTTTTCTTTGGGGACTAGACGTAGGCCTTGTTGTTTTAGGCTGAACTAGGATAAACTTCTTGTGTCCTTTTCTCCCATCCCTTTATCTCTTTTACTTTATTTGTTATTTATTTTAGCAAAATTTCTCTAGTTTTCATCTTTATTAAATACCTTTATAAGCACTTTATTTCTTTTGGTTAAACATTTTTTTAAGTGCTTATTTAAATCATTTTTTAAAGAAACACAATTCACCCCCCTCTTGTGTGTTTGAAGTCACTTGTTCAACAAGTGGTATCAGAGCTTGAACTCTTGGTAAGGACTAATCGTCTCTAAGAGCCAAGATGACTTCAAACAACGGTTCCATAAATAGACCCCCATCTTTCAATGGTGAAGGGTATGGTTATTGGAAAGAGAGAATGAAAATTTTCATTGAGGGAGTTGATTGTGATATTTGGGATGCTATTGAAAATGATCCATTTATTCCCACTCATTTAGTAAATAATGATGTGGTGAATAAACCAAGATCTATTTGGACCAAAGATGAAAAGGTAAAGGTTCAATACAATTTGAAAACTAAGAACATTATCACCGCTTCATTAAGCATTGATGAGTTCTATCGTGTATCAAATTATACAACCGCCAAGGAAATGTGGGACACCCTTAAATTGACCCTTGAAGGTACCACCGAGGTTAAAAGGGCTCGAATGAACACATTGACTCAAGAGTATGAATTATTTATGATGAAATCGGGAGAAAGCATCCAAGATATGCAAAAATGATTTATCCATATAATAAATCATCTCAGAGATCTTGGAAAATCTTTCAATAATGAGGATTTAATTAATAAAGTTCTTAGATGCTTGAGTCGAAAGTGGCTACCGAAAGTGACTGCAATTTGTGAATCTAAAGATTTATCTTTTATGTCTTTGGCTACTTTGTTTGGAAAATTGCAGGAACATGAGCTTGAATTGAATCGTCTCATTGATAGTGAAGAAGGTGAAAAGAAAAAGAAAGGTCTTGTTCTCAAAGCTAGGAACAATGAAAGAACTTCCTTCAATCCAAAATTCTACAAGTGTGGTGAAAAAGGTCACATAAAATTCAATTGTCCTTTAAGTCAAAAGAGATATACAAAAGGAAAGAGGACTCTCATCGCTTGGGATGACAAAGATACAAACTCATCCAATAAATCAGAAAATGAAGTAGCATATTCATGTTTCATGGCAAATCATGATGAAGATGAGGTAAACTCTGTTGAATCTGAATATGACTTAACTTATGATGAGTTGTTTACTATTTGTAAAGAATTAAATGATGAGTCAACTAAGCTTAGAAAAATTGTTTCTTCCTCTAAGAAAACTATTTCCACTCTTGAATCAAAAATTGATATTTTAAACAAGGAAATATAAATTCTTAAAGAGTAGTGAAGTTTCTTCTTGCACCTCTTGTGAAAATAAAAAGGAAAATATTTTCAAGTTTGATGATTGCAATATTTTGAAAATTGAAATTGAGGATTTGCATAACACACTTGCAAAATTCATAAAGGGGAGAGAAAATTTGAACATAATTTTGGGAAATCAAAAGGGAACTTATAATAAAGCCAGTTTGGGCTATCATCCAAAAAATCATGAAAAACGTTTTAGAAAATTCTTCCGTCCAAACAAAACTTCAAGTTCTCCTTTTGTTAAATGTTTTTATTATGGAAAAGAAGGTCATACATCCTCTATTTGTAATTTAAGAAAGAACAATGATAAAATGAAGTGGATTCCAAAGGGCACTTTGCCTAATTCTAACTCTCAAGGACCCAAAATGATTTGGGTACCAAAAGTCAAAACTTGAATTTGTTTTGTAGGTGTTCTTGAAGGTCAAGAACTAAAAATTGGTATAATCATAATGGATATTCAAAGCACATGAAAGGGGAGAAAAGAAAATTCTATTATTACTAGAATATTGGCTATGCATCATATGTTGGCTTTATCAAAAGTTCTTCTACAAGATGAAATGGGAATTTCAAGAAAAGCAAAAATGGTTCACTCTTTTTAATTAATTCTTTTTATTATTTGCTTTTAATTTTCCTGAATATATGCCTTGCCATGATTGTTTCTTTCCCGCTTTTTGATAATGCCAAAAGGGGGAGAGTTATGTGATTTGCATGTTTTATGGGAGTGAATTTTATTTGTTTGCATATAGTGAGTGGGAGATGTTTGTCATCATCAAAAAGGGGGAGAATGTGAATATATGCCTTGACAGGAATACTTTGGTTTTGATGATTGACAAAAGAAGTCCTAGAAGAACAAATATGCAAAAAGCGGAAAAGAAGATTCAAGCTTTCATGTCTTGGATTTTATTTTTATATAAATTAGGAATTTTATGTAAATAGTAGAAAAAGCTCTCATGAAAATAAATCACACACTCACAATGATTTTCATTTAAATGTGATTTTGCATGAAAATATTTTGACCTAAAAAGTTATAATTGTCGCATCATTTTTCGGAGATCAAGACTATTTGATTAGCTTTTGACTCGCTATTTTATTTCACGACTGAGCATTTAATTTTTTTTAAGAAAAGGGGAAAAAAGTTCAAACTACCCCATGTTTGAAAGACTAAGGGTCCGGGGGTTAGTTACATAAAAGGAAGATATTAGCACCCTTTATGTCCGTAGTACTCTACGGGAACCTCTTGGTTTTATTCATTTTATTGTGCTATAACTTGCTTAATTTAAAAAGAAATGAATGGTGAATAAAGAAAAGAAAAAAGCCTATTATCTACATTTTTTTATTGATTTGGAAGGACAAACGTCCTTTGCCTACGTACCCGGGACAAATCAAAACCTCGTAGTTTGGAGTAAAAAATTGCGTTAGATTTGTTTGGTGTTTTTTATTAGTTTCGAAAAAAAAGTTTTAAAATGTAAAAGCCAAACTGGCAAGATGGAATTTATTTTAGTTGTGAAATTTCTTTATAAAAAGAGAGATCACGTTGTTCATTCTACACACCGAAAAATACTTCTCAAACTATAAATATTTTTCTTCTCATATCCCTTTTCAGATTGTGTTGACGAACTTTTCTTCTTGTCATTTTCTTTTTTTCGTCCCTTCAAAATTAAAAGTGTTCTTAAGACCATGAACGTTTCAAGAAATAATGTCCCTTTGGAATTAAGAATGGTCTTAAGAGTATAGTCCATTCGATAATTTATGTCCCTTCGGAACAAAGTATTTTCTATCCTTTCCTATCATTTCCTATTGCAGATAGAGAAAAAGAACATTCAGAACAAAACGACAAGGCAAGTTACTTTTTCAATTAGAATAACAGGACTATTGAAGATGACTCATGAGCTTTTTGTGGTTTGTGAAGCACAAATCGAACTCACCGTTTTCTCAAGCACTCGAAAGCTCTCTTAGTATTAATTTGATTTCCCTAGGTAAAAATATCTGGTGGAATCAGAGCAATACTAGGAGTGCTTTCCGGTGCTTGAGAAAATGATGAGTCCAATTTGTGCTTGACAAAACACAAAAAGCTCATGAGTCTTCTTCAATGGTTATGTTCTTCTTTTTGAAAATGCAACTTTCTGTGCTGTTTTGTTCTGAATCTTCTTTAATTCTATCTTTCCATACAACTTTAGTTTTTGGTAGATAAATTTGAGAAAAAGAACATTCAGAACAAAACAACAAGGCAAGTTACTTCTTCAATTAGAATAACAAGACCATTGCAGATGACGCATGAGTTTTTTGTGGCTTGTGAAGCATAAATCAGACTGATCGTTTTCTCAAGCACTCGAAAGCTGTCTTAGTATTACTTTGAATACCTTAGGTAAAAATATCTAGTGGAATCAGAGCAATACTAGGAATGCTTTCCGGTGCTTGAGAAAATGATGAGTTCAATTTGTGCTTCACAAAGCACAGAAAGCTCATGTGTCTTATTTAATGGTTATGTCCTTCTTTTTTAAAATGTAACTTTCTGTGTTGTTTTGTTCTGAATCTTTTTTAATTCTATCTTCCATAAAACTTTTTTTTGGCAGATAAATATTTAAAGAACTTTAATTACCATATAGATATGTAATATATTAAAACTTCGTAAAAAGAAACACAATATGTGAAAGAAGTAAGCACTAACGATAAAATAATATTTAAATATAACTATTTGTAAATGTTAAATTAAATAATTAATTTAATCATTATTAGAAACTGATTTTTTAGTACTCAAGTTTTGCTAAAATATTTTAGAACGTAATCTGATTTTATTTTTGTCCCCAGTCAGTAATATTTTGGTATGCAATCTAATATATTTTGGTACTTGATCTGAAGTAAATTTTGGTATATAACATAATAATTTCTTTAAATAATAAAATTATATTTTTATTCTCAATATGATACATTTTGGTACTAAGTTTGAGATATTTTCGTACTAGATCAAATATGTGAATTAATTAATTATTCCCAAATCTTCTCACATATTAGTTGTGAAATTTCTTTATAAATAGAGAGCTCACATTGTTCATTCTACACACCGAAAAAGACTTCTCAAACTATAAATCTTTTTCTTCTTATCTCCTTTTTCGGCTTGTGTTGACAAACTTTTCTTCTTGTCATCTTCTTTTTTTAGTCCCTTCGGAATTAAAAGTGTTCTTAAGACCATAAATGTTTCAAGAAATAATGTCCCTTTGGAATTTAAGAATGGTCTAAATAGTATAGTCCATTCGATAATTAATGTCCCTTCGGAACAAAATATTTTCTATCCTTTCCTATCATTTCCTTCCTCAAAAAATTTGTGGAAAGATAGAGAAAAAGAACATTTAGAACAAAACAACAAGGCAAGTTACTTTTTCAATTAGAATAATAGGATTATTGAAGATGACTCATGAGCTTTTTGTGGTTTGTGAAGCACAAATGGGACTCATCGGAATCAGAGTGCTTTCCGGTGCTTGAGAAAATGATGAGTCCAATTTGTGCTTCACAAAGCATAGAAAACTCGTGAGTCCTCTTCAATGGTTATGTTCTTCTTTTTGAAAATGTAACTTTCTGTGTTGTTTTGTTCTGAATCTTCTTTAATTCTACCTTTCCATAAAACTTTATTTTTTGGTAGATAAATTTGAGAAAAAGAACATTCAGAACAAAACAACAAGTTAATTTTTCAATTAGAATAACACAACCATTGAAGATGACTCATGAGCTTTTTATGGTTTGTGAAGCAGAAATCAGACTTATCGTTTTCTCAACCACTCGAAAGCTCTCTTATTATTACTTTGATTTCCCTAGGTAAAAATATCTAGTGCTCATGAGTCTTCTTCAATGGTTATGTTCTTCTTTTTGAAAATGTAACTTTCTGTGTTGTTTTGTTCTGAATCTTCTTTAATTCTATCTTTCCATAAAATTTTATTTTTATTTTTTTTGGTAGATAAATTTGAGAAAAAGATCATTCAGAACAAAACAACAAGGCAAGTTACTTTTTCAATTAGAATAACAAGACTATTGAAGATGACTCATGAGTTTTTTGTGGCTTGTGAAGCACTAATCAGACTCATCGTTTTCTCAGAGCAATACTAGGAGTGCTTTCTGGTGCTTGAGAAAGTGATGAGTTCAATTTGTGCTTCACAAAGCATAGAAAGCTTATGAGTCTTCTTTAATGGTTATGTCATTCTTTTTGAAAATGTAACTTTCTGTGTTGTTTTGTTCTGAATCTTTTTTAATTCTATCTTCCATAAAACTTTATTTTTTGATAGATAAATATTTAAAGAACTTTAATATTTAAATATTTAAGGTTAAATTACTAGCATTAGGATGGCTGAAGGCTAAGAAGGTTGTGTTTGTTTATGGCACGCAAAGGTGGTGGTCTAGCCCCTTAGAGTGTCTGGGTATTGGTTAACTTTTGTAATTTTTTGTTTCTTGTTTTGATGTACTTGAACTGTTGTATCTTTTAGTGGTTCCCTAGGCATGCCTTGTGCTTGGGGACTGCTGTTGTGTTGTGGTATATAATTTCATTTTGATCTCTTCAAAAAAATAATAATATTAAAACTTCATAAAAAGAAACGCAATATGTGAAAGAAGTAAGCACTAGCGATAAAATAATATTTAAATATAACTATTTGCAAAAGTTAAATTTAAAAATTAATTTAATCATTATTAGAAACTGATTTTTTAGTACTCAAGTTTTGCTAAAATATTTTAGAATGTAATCTGAATTTTTTTGGTCCCCAGTCAGAAATATTTTGGTATGCAATCTAATATATTTTGGTACTTGAAAGTAAATTTTGGTATATAACATAATATTTTCTTTTAAATAATAAAATTATATTTTTATTCTCAATATGATATATTTTGGTACTCAGTTTGAGATATTTTCATACTAGATCTAATATGTGAATTAATTAATTATTCCCAAATTTTCTCACATATTAGTTGTGAAATTTCTCTATAAATAGAGAGCTCACGTTGTTCATTCTACACACCAAAAAAGACTTCTCAAACTATAAATCTTTTTCTTCTCATCTCCCTTTCGGCTTGTGTTGACGAACTTTTCTTCTTGTCATCTTCTTTTTTTCGTCCCTTCGAAATTAAAAGTGTTCTTAAGACCATGAACATTTCAAGAAATAATGTCCCTTTGGAATTAAGAATGGTCTTAAGAGTATAGCCCATTCGATAATTTATGTCCCTTCGAAACAAAGTATTTTCTATCCTTTCCTATCATTTCCTACTGCATACGTGTTCAAGTGTTTCGTTTTATAAAGTTTTGATATACATATGTAGTAGTTAAAGTTCTTAAAAAAATTATCTACGGAAAAATAAAGTTCCTCAAAAAATAACATTCAGAACAAAACAACAAGGCAAATCACTTTTTCAATTAGAATAACAGAACTATTGAAGATGACTCATGAGCTTTTTGTGGTTTGTGAAGCACAAATCGGACTGATCGTTTTCTCAAGCACTCGAAAGCTCTCTTAGACTAGGAGTGCTTTCCGGTGCTTTAGAAAATGATGAGTCCAATTTGTGCTTGTGCTTGACAAAGCACAGAAAGCTCATGAATCTTCTTCAATGGTGCTCATGAATCTTCTTCAATGGTTATGTTCTTCTTTTTGAAAATGTAACTTTTTGTGTTATTTTGTTCTGAATCTTCTTTAATTATATCTTTCCATAAAACATTTTTTGGTAGATAAATTTGAGAAAAAGAACATTCAGAACAAAACAACAAGGCAAGTTACTTTTTCAATTAGAATAACAAGACTATTGAAGACGACTCATGAGTTTTTTGTGGCTTGTGAAGCACAAATCGGATATATGATGGGTCAACTGCCATAACAAAGTACAAACGTTTAAACTAATTAGTTCTGTGAGGAATTTAATGACAGAAGTTTTGTAGCAGATGTTTAAACTATTTCGTCACTAATATTTGTCAACTTAATTTTTGAGATGAACACGAAATTCTGTCTCTAATTCTGTAATTAGTGACGGATTTTGTTCTTTCCCTGAAATCCCTCTAAGTATATTACTTGAGGGTTGTGTTGCCTTAACTACACTACACCCCTTTTTGAATAAAAAAAGTGAAACAAGGATAGTATCCTTAGTATGTGAAACAACTTTAAAATGACAAATCTTCTCAGAAAATAAAAACTTATGAAATGAGAATTGAAAAAGAACAAAGATAGTACAAAATATAAAATGACTCCGGTCTCCAGGGTAAAGATCGGTCAAGTAAGACATAATCATCATGCACTTCCAAGTTTATTATTTATTCATTCGTCCAGGTTTGAACCCAAAACTTCCAACTTCTTATTTAGCTCAAACTATAGTTAAGCTACTCAACCTCTAATTGAATCTATTAACATGCTTTCTACTGTGTTTTCTCTTTTTATATCTTTATATTTAAAGCATAAAAATGATTGTTATTTTATTTTCCCTTTTTTACACTAGATAACTAAGTGGAAAATTAGCGATTGCTATTTATTTTCTTGGTGGAAACGATGTTAAAATTTAAACTACTTCTAATTTGTCTTGCATATCTTTTACTCTCCAATATGATAGATATGCCATTGGTAAAATGATTTTATTTTTGCCAAGAGGAGTTCCGTGCTAGTCTTTCCGATTACACACTGTTTCTCTAAGAGTGGTGGATCATTTGAGGGAAACATTTCTTTTGAAAGATTGTGAATAAGCTGCTGTTGCATAGAGACGCCGGTCATCATTGAATCTAACTCGGTAATCAAATCTAGTATATTACTATTCTCTCCTAATCTTGTTTTTAACTTCATAGTTATTTTTCTCAGCTATGTTTTATAATTACTTTTCTGCATTATTCTGTTTTTATGTGATTCTGTTTCTGCACAATATCAGTTTTACATAATCACATTCCGTTGTATTTCGTTTCTGGTTTATCAGTCTATGCATTTTGCGATGCGTACTTGCTTTGACTCCTTGTTACTGGTTTGTACACGTTTCTGCATAATTGCTAATGCATTATTAGATACCAAACATCAAAGCTTAACAAAATTCAATCAAACTTTACCACAGGAGAAAAGGTCAACTTTGAGCTAAGAGATTAAAAGAGTTGCAGAGAAAAATACGAACATAACAAATAACATATTGACGTTTCTCATTGAAAAAAAAAACAAACTTTCTCACGGAAAAGTTTTAACAAAACAACATTCATTTCATTTAGTACACAAGAAGAATAGGAGATCATGTGGTCTAAGATACCCACAACCAAACTGCGCACTGCAACCGACTTTATAAAATAGAAAAAGATGTACTCATACCGAACTGTACCAATAGGAGATCCTGCAAAAAAAATTAATTTTAGTTCTTGGAAACAATATTAAAGCTTAAATCCCAAAACTAAAAATAATCATGATTCAGTTAAACCATCAAATAAAATAAAAGTAAAAAAGAACATAAGTACCTGCCCATCATATTCATCCAATTTAGAGCAACTAACTAGATACATTCTCACTGCTTCCACCACATGAAGATTTTCAATATCAAAGTGTTCAAGAATCTGGAAAAAGTTTCTCCCCAAGACGGTAGTAACATAATGGAGCATACGAAGCCAACAAAGCCTGTGAAAAATCCTATCCCCATGCTCATGTATAGCGCTTCCAAAAATATTGAATTGTCATCTAATACATCAGTTGTTGGCACTTGATGTTTTGGAGGCACTTCTCCTGGACATTTTGTATCAAGCGGTTCACCACAGAGATTTAAATTTCCTTCAAAATTTGAAGCAGTAAATGTATTCATCTGTCTTCCAATTGGAATTTTTCCATAGAGCTTATTGTTTGACAAATCCAACATAGTTAGACGGTCAATGTGAGATATACTGGAAGGAATTCTGCCTGATAGATGATTTCTGGATAAATCGAGAAATTCGAGTGATTTGAAGTTTCCTATGTTTGAAACGATTTCACCACTAAAATTGTTCCTTGACAAATTTAAGGAAATCAATCCAAACAGATACTCAATTTCAGTTGGTATTTTCCCTGTAAGATGGTTGCTTGAGAGATCAATACTCTTTAAAAACTTATCTGCATTTTTGTAACGTTGGTCTACACCTTTCCACACCAAGGATATGTCAAAATTATACGGTACAGAATAATATCCATTTGTAGTAATAACTGTAAAATAATGATGATCTGTTAATGTAGTTGAGCTTATGGTCTCCTGAGCCATTGAAGTGAAATTATTTACACAAGTTGGTATTACTCCTGACAAGTTATTTAGTGATAGATCCAAGACTTGGAGTTCTTTCAAGTAACAAAGATTTGAAGGTAGACTTCCATAGAGAATGGAATATTTCCGGACAACTTGTTATTACTCAGGTCAATAGAGTGTAATGATGATAAATGATTCCAACAATCAGGCAAGTCACCCTTGAATTGATTGTTCGATAAATCCAGCATTACCAAAATGTTAGGCTTACTTTTACTACATAGAAAGGAAGCTAAATCTGAAAATTTATTATTGGAAAGATATAGTGCTACTGCTTGCAATAAAAATATAGGAATGGGACCTTCAAGTTGATTTGAACTCAAATCTATTTCTACATAATTGGTAAGTTTGAGTTTCAAATTCGGAATCCTGCCGGTGATATTGTTGTTTGAAATTGTCATGTAACCTAGTGTTTGCAGTTTACCCCAAAACCAGTAAGGTATGGAGGTAGATTACCGACATTTGAAAGGGAAAGATATGATAATCTATGTTGTGTTTGAATCCAATTAGGAAATCTAGAATTAAGATTACAATATGATAGATCCAAATTTTGTATTTGAAAAGGAGGAATCCAATCATCACTAACTTTCATAGTCAACGAGTTTTCAGACAACTCTAGGAATACCAATTTCGAGAGGTTAGTGAAATGGGATTCGGTGATGAGGCCTTTAAAAGAGTTTTTGCTTAGGCTCAAAATCTCTAACTCTGTAAGTGAACTGATGCTCGTGGGTATTTCTCCGGTTAATTTATTGCCATTGAGATCTAATAGTTTCAAAGATGAGAGGACTGAAAAGCCAAGTAACCTGCCATAAATTTTATTATTTGATAAGGATAGTACCTGTAGTGAGGATACATTTCCAATGCAGTGAGAATTGTTATTATGGATGATAAAATCTGAAATCTCTCCACTCAAGTGGTTATCATTAGCCCTAAATGCTTGCAAGGGGCATATATTCCCAATCGATTTTGGAATCTCGCCTTCAAGACTATTGTACGAGAGATCAACATTTACAAGTGAATGCATTATGTTACCAAAATCATCTGGAATGGTACCTCTTAAAAAGTTATTAGAAAGGTCAAGCTTTTGAAGATTGAAGCTGTAGTTTAGCACCCCACGGAATATCATTGATGATGTCAATTGATTCTCACCAAGATCGAGGATAGTAAGAGAAGCGGAAAAGTTCAATTGGGAATCCATTAAAGGAAGTATATTGGCTTCATAGAGGGAACAACCTCTTAAATGCAATTCTTCAAGGCTTGGAAGCTTCACTAGGAATTGCAGTGCATGATGAGAAGAATCGTCGAGACTTTGAACATAACTCAAGTCAATATTTCTTAAAGAAGAGAGATTTGATAGCCACTCAAGATTCCCATGACTTTGGCTCCTCATTCGAAGATTAGAATTGGATCTAAGTCGAAGAGACTGCAACAGTGAAAGATTCCCGAGTTGGAAAGGAATTGTTCCAACAAGATAATTGTTGCTGAGAGTAAGGTGTTGCAATTGTGAGAGATTTCCAAGTTGGGAAGGAATATCTCCAACAAATTCATTGTTGCTGAGATCAAGGTATTGCAGTCGCGAGAGACTCCCAAGTTGAGAAGGAATCTTCCCACTATAAAAGCCATATGAGAGATCAAGGTATTGTAAGTTGTTTAAGGAGCCAATAAATTTAGGAATTTGATCACTATTGTTAAAAAAACTGAGGTCTAGATATGTTAGATATTGAAGCTCAGTTATTGAAGGATTGATTTCACCACTTAAATAGCGTGTTTCGGAACAATGCAAATCAAGTCTTTGAACATAACCTGTTTCGTTGTTGCATCGAACTCCCTTCCACTTGCAGCAATCTGCATTTGGATCGTACTTCCATGTGGATAACAAGCCATACTTATCTTGAAGGCCTTGTTTAAACATGAGGAGAGCATGTCTCTCCCTCTCTTTGCACTTTGTGTCTATATTCTTGGTTGCTGAGTTGATCCCAAGAATGTAGGACAACACCAACAATGCATTCAATATAATAATATTATAGTAGTTGCTCATTATGCTTTCATCAACAAAATAAAGATGGGTTTTCTTTCAAAAAAAAAAAAAGATGGATTTGTTCTCAAGAGTTATTCAAACACACATATATAGAAGCTGTCTCATAAAAGAAAAATAATTTTTTGCTTGCCCATTGAATGACGTTTTTCTGCACTACCATTTTCCACATTATATTTTTATCATTATTGTCAATTCTTTTGTTTATCGTTTATTTAATTAATGCTTAAATTATATTCATAGTCAAAGATATAATTTTTTTTTGTTCCGGCTCTCAACAACGTTTGTATTCTTCTTCACTCTGCCTTATTTTATATATATATATATATATATATATATATATATATATATATATATATATATATATATGTGTGTGTGTGTGTTCTTATTGCCATTAAAAAAAATTCTTATATATTTGGTTTGAATGAATCTTTGCTTGCTTGCGTTCGTTGTTCTGTATTACATTTTTTATTTAATTTGATGGAACTAAACAATAACTCTTGTATACTAGAGGGACAATAAAATGTTAACTAATGCTCTAAGGACAATGGTTAAGGAATCAAATATATTAATATTTATATTAGAAGTTGTGCTGTCAATGATCAAAAGTTTAAACAGTGTTTCTTTCAACTTAAAACTTCCATCGATGAAAAATATTTATTAAGAAAAATTAATATTCAACTTGATAAAAAAATAAATTGATACAATTTTCAATATATAATTTATATTTTTGATATAATAAGTGCTCACACTTGTTAACATTTTCCATTAAATAATCGCTCACAAACGTGTTGACCGGGACAAATGGTTTGGAAATCTTGCATATATAGCCGAAGTTAAGGAAATAGCACGAAGAAGAGTGCAAATAAAATAGGAGCACTCTTTTTCTTTTCGGACTGAGAAACAATATTTTTTTTGCATAATTTTTGTTACTCACACAAGAAAATGTGATAAGAAAGAATATTGAGAGGGAGGACTGCAAGTAATTTTATCTAAAAGTCAATAACATTTTAGTAATGTCTCTTATTAAAAATAATTAGATTTTTTGGTCGGGTGGGTCGTGGCCCACCTGAGCCCTAGAGGGGCTCCACAACTAGAGTCCAAAGCATTTGTTAAGATCACATGTGCTAGTAAAAACTCGCAATGCTCCAAATAAGGCGCTTAGAGCTAATTTGGACCCTCGAGCATCCAGTCTTTACGTGGAAATTTACAAATAGAAATTTTGTTAAGCGAATGGAACCTCACTTAGCAAAATGATATTTCTTCACCATGAAGTAAATTCAACTGTTTTCTTAAGCTAAATTCTAAATCATAAAATTAGTTAAGAGTGTGTTTGGATGAGGTAATGAAAAAAATTAGAGAAATTAAAATTCTAAACAATTCAAATGAATTGTTTTCATATTAAAATGTTATTGTTTAGATAAAGTAATAAATAGTTTCATGTTTACTATGTTTGGTCTACTTTTGTAAAGTTAGAAAATTTTGGGTCAACTTTAAAAATTGAAAAATAAGGGTCCATTTGCAAATTTTTAAAATTTCAGGGGCCAATTCAGATTTTTTTTCCAAAAATTGATGGGTTACTTTGTAATTTTTTTTAAAATTGGGGGTCTATTCACATTTTTTTAAAATTTATTGGGGTCAATTTGAAAATATGAGGACCAAGATGCAAAATTTTAAAATTTCTAAGAAAGAAAAAAATGTGAAATTCTACCTTTTTGGTGTCATTTAAAATTCTTTAAATTTAACTTTGCCAAAATACTTCATAATTTTCTATCTTTTTGAAAACTCTCTAAATTATCATACAAACAATGAAATTCATCTAAAAAGAATTTGAATTCCCTCAATGAAATTCTAATAGTATGCTCAAATGAGGTAATCAGGAAGTTTTAAAGAATTTTAAATTTTAGACAATTCAAAAGATTCAACTTAATTGTCTACATTTCTAAATATTATTGTTTAGATGGAGTAATAAAAAATATCATTGTCATATTTTTGGGCAAATTTTATAAATTTTAATTTTTTTGGCCCAAATTTGAAAATTGCAATTAAGGATCAATTTGCAAATTTAAAAAATTTGAGGGGTCAATTTATAATTTTGAAAAATTTGAGTGGTGATTTGTAATTTCCAAGAAAATGGGTCAATTTTCAATTTTTTGAAAATTTTGAGGACCAAAATGCAAAATTATCAGAATAAAGAAATTTGAAATTCTCAGCTTTTTGGTGTCATTTGAAGTTCGTAAAATTTAACTTGGACATAATACATAATTTTTTATCATTTTGAAAAATCTCCATATTATTATCCAAACAATGAAATTATCTAAAAGTATTTGAATTCCCCGAAAACATTATATTACCTCAAAACATTTCCCGTGCAAACACACTCTAAGTAATTTTCCCTATTCTCCTTCCTAATTCACTACTAGGAAGAAAGTAAAATTAATGAGAGAAATTAGTGACGGAAAAAATAAAATCCCTCACAATTATCTTAGTCGTAAAATTTAGTGAAAAAATTAGAGAGGGATTTCATGTTTCCCCTCACTAATTTTTGTTTTTTAGTAGTGATTCTCCAACTTTATTTCGCCAAGTCATTTGCATCTAGGATAGTGGCAAGTTTATTGATTACTAAGAAGTAGCAAATACTTGTTTCGTGTATTACTGTACACTTAAATGTCTTCTCACGAAACTTGTTTCTAGAGAAACAACTTGAATAAAAATTAACTTGTATGAAAGGCACACTTACAGGGAAGACTTGGTAGTGGGTTGCATATTCATCTCTACACTGACAGCAACATAAGCTCCACAACATTCCTTGACTTTGTTCAAGCATGCTCTTGGAACATGTAAAGGGTAAGAAATAGATGAACTTTAAATTCATTCCCTTGTTTTGCGAAGGGTCCTTTAAATGAGAGGAATCTATAAAATAAGGATAATGCTCAGTGGTGCAAACCACTAAGAAAAGAAATTCAAAGAAAAATTTAATTGATTAATTTTGTTTCCAGACACCCATGCATTCATTTCAATGGGACTATTATCAATAAAATAAAGCATCTATGTCTTATTAGCAAGACCAATAAATTAAAGCATCTATGGAAAATTTTGGCAATAGCCATCATTAGGATTTATATATATTCTTCCTCAAGACTCTTCCTAAAATATAAATTAACATCTAATTAATTACTAGGCTTAATAGTAGTTTTAGCCCCCTAACTTTTTCAAAGTTGCGATTTTGGCCCTCTAAAAAAAAAACTACAAAATCGACCCCTAAGTTTTGCACCTGTGATAGTTTTGGCCCCCAAGGCCAATTTTAACTTGGTCTATGTTGACGTGGCACCCTAAGTGAGGTGCCACGTGTTATTTTTTTTTGTTTGGCTTTGGGGCCAAAACTGCTACAGTTGCAAAACTTATGGAGCGGTTTTGTAGTTATTTTTCTTAGGGGGTCAAAATCGCAACTTCGTGAAAGTTAGAGGGCGAAAACTGCTATTAAGCCTAATTACTATTATTTCCATCGTTGTGTAAAAGTCAAAACTACTTATAATAAAATAAGGAGAAATGCTAACAAATGTGCAAGTGCCTTTAGAACACTTGTTAAGGGTACTTGTTAAGAAGTCTAAAGAATAAATATTGTCTTAAGAATAATGCATTCAATGCATTGAAATTTTTAAAAGTAAAATCTGGTTTATTATCTTTCTATTACTTGGTTGGTGATCTGATTAGTCTGGATTAATTGTTATGCTACAAATTTTTTATTCTTTTCTAATTTTTTTTTTTTTTGCTTTTTCATTCGTTTTTTAACTTTGGATCTGCTTCATTTTATTAATCTCAGGTTTATAATGAATTGAATACACAAGTAATGGGTGCAGTAGTAGCAATGGTATTTTCTGTTTTCCATTTCTATGTTAGTTATTGGACTGACATGGATATACCGTTTTTATTTGATTGTTCGAGTCAAGCCAGCTCAGCACGTCTTCAGTCAATACTGGATTGATTGTTCAAGTCAAACCAGCTTAGCACGTCTTCAGTCAACACTTGATTGATTGTTTAATTCAAGCCAGCCAGCTTGGCACGTCAGCACGTCTTCAGTCAGCACGGGATCGATCGTTCGAATGAAGCCAACCAGCTCGGCTCGTCTTGACTTAATACCACGTGTCTTGGCACGGACGATCACCGCGTTTCAACTCCACGTGCCCAGTACGAATGAGTTGCATCCTGGCCCACGCGCGGCCGTACTCAAAGCAGACAACCAATAGGAGACTCTGGATCATAATTTAATGGGCCTTAAATGATCAAGGAAGGGCCCATTAAACCAATACTTTGAGGGCTATAAAAGGGGGACACTTAGGTGCTTGATGGGACAGATTCGAAACAGTTTAAAACAGTGTATTATTCATTTACTTCTGAAGAGTGCTCTTGAGACTCCTCCTTGGACGTATCACTGAGCAGCTCACCTGTTGTACTTAAACTTGTGTTTACATACGTGAACAGTTATAATCAACTTATTTATCAGTTCATTATAATTATCACTTAAGTGTATAATGATGTTTCTCCAATAGTTATGTAGTTGAATTAAAGAATCTTCAACGTATTCATGAAACCATAGTATTCTCATTTTGTTGAATTTGTGATTCTCATTTGAATTTGTAATTGAATCTTCGACGAATCTAGATTGATCGAAAACATGCAGGAGAGCCGATTGATGAATCAATGGTTAACAACACATTGAATTTCTACTCAGAGATAGCAGATAGTACAGGAAAATACGATCGAAAACACTTTGCAGAAACGATGATTAAAGGAAATGCAACATTCAATAGGTTCTCAAACCTTCAAATTGGATAGCATGTGTTGCTATCTTTAAATTGAAACTATAAACATATTGATTTGAATAGTTTTGAATGACAAATGTTAGTAAATATTAGATTATTATTTATTCATTTGTCCAGGTTTGATTCCAGGACTTCCAACTCCTTATTTAGCTCAAACTATAGTTAAGCTACTCAACCTCTAATTGAATCTATAAACATGATTTCTACTGTGTTTTCTCTTTTTATATCTTTATATTTAAAGCATAAAAATGATTGCTATTTTATTTTCCCTTTTTTACTCTAGATAACTAAGTGGAAAATTAGTGATTGCTACTTTATTTTCTTGGCGGTAACGATGTTAAAATTTATACTAGTTCGAATTTGTCAAATTCGTCAAGATTCATGATTAAATAAAGGTAAAAATGCGCATGTTAAGTATACATATATAGAAAAATTAAGTAAATACATATTTCAAGACAAAATAAAAAAGCACAAATAAAGATAGCATGTGCTGAAGATCTTCCTTGAGATTTGACAAGAAAATTAACTAGCCAAGTTTTTGTCTTGATTTCTGAATGCAGTACTGTTTCCTGGGCGCGAAAAAACCATCTACATGTACATAAAAACCAATCATTTTCTTGTTCAAATTTAAGATAAATGTGCTCCTAGTCTATTACTATGCTTCCTCAATCATGTTTATAATTTTTTAATTATTTTTCTCTGCTGTGTTTTATAATAACTTTTCTGCATTATTCTGTTTTTATGCGTTTCTATTCCTATACAATATCAGTTCTGCATTTCTGTTTCAGCATAATCACATTCTGTTATATTTCTTTTCTGGTTTAGCAGTTTATGTGTTTCTGCATAATCGCATTCTATTATTTTATAAAATGTAGCGACCAATGCCAAAAACTGGTTAAAGTGCAAGGACTAATGACATTTTTAAGCCTTGAAAAAACTAATCTAAGCAAGACATTTGTTAAAATTGAGATTGACAGGACTTTGATATTCATGAGCTCAATATAAAAATTTCTCTCTCTTTTTTTTTTCTCTCCTAAGTTTCAATTAGTGAAGCAAGGCTTAATATTTTGGTAGTGATAGCACTTTGTTATTCTACCTTGTTGTTTAAAAGGAAAGTAGGGCATAATATGAGCTCTATATAAAGCTGAACATTTCTATTATTGAAAATGGTTTTGGTATATATAAAGTGTCCTTAATTTGTCTACAAGTCCTATTTCAACTAGCAAAATGTCCGAAATTGCTATAATGGATGCCGTGGTTGGGGTATGAACCCCGACTCCTCTACTTTTGTGTGTGAGTTTCCTATGACTATTGCCATTTCATCTATTTTAAATTAAATAATCTACATAAATACTAAACTCAGTTGGTATGGACAATGCATAATGTATGCAAGGTCCAGGGTTCGAACCCCGGCCACAAAAAAAAAAAGGAAGTATAGTATTTGATAATGAATAGAGGAATTACCTGATAATTCCCAAGTGTCCTTGATTTAAAACCAGCAGCACAGTAATCAAAATAGTATTCCCATATTCTAATGAATTTTTCATCAAATCCAAGAGCCAGAATTTTGCTGACAACAAAAATAAATTTTCAATAATTAACTAATCTACTTTAATTCCTCATTGAAAAGCAAATAAATTTTCAGTTATTAACTAATCTACTTTGATTCCATGTAAATAACAAACCTGTGGTTTTCCATGAAATTCTTTCTCCACCATCTCAAAGTTGGGTAATAATGAATTCCAATGTTTTCAGCATGTTCCACACTACATCCAACAATATTGTGTAAGATAGTAGAAAGAAAGAAAAGCTTATTGGCAGTATTAAAATGCAACATGTACCATAGTCTAGATGCAGCTTCCATAGCTGATGTTACTCTACTCAAAGAAGGTATGCAACAGCCTGGAAAAATATACTCCTTTATAAACTCGGAACTGCGTCTGTATGCGTCATAACGCTCATCTGGTATTGATGTGAACTACAATATAACCGTCTTCGGTTGTTAGTAACTTAACAACAATTTTGATTACAAAAAATCATTTGATATAGCCAACTTCATTGAAGGAAGAAAGAGAAGTTAACATGTGTATTTATACAAATTAAATGATAAAAAATCTTTATAATTCAAGTTTAAATGGTCAATCTCACGTTGGGTATAATATATAAAAAATATATTAAAGAAATGACTCATATATCTAATCTGTTATGATTTTATATGGAGATACGATGTCCTAATCTCTCGGCAGTATTTGTCATTTGCCAAGCGCCCAAGCCCGTTTTAACTCACTGACTCCCCTACAAACAAAACTTAATATAGATTACTAACTCAAATTACTACTAACTGTGGAACAAGATACATACTATGGTTTTAAATTGCGGTATGCAAACCTTAATATAAACGATATTATGGTTTCCACAACCGCAATTTGGACCGTCTCGGCTGTAGTGTAACCTCGACTGCAATTTAAAACCATGATATAGACTAACAAACTAACCATAAATTCCTTACTTTATAACATAAAGGAATAGTTATCCTTACTATTTGTTTTGTATATTATGAAATACCTGGAGAACAAGAAGTCCATCATCTGCCAATACTGATTCGCAGCAACCAAAGAACTCTTCCATATACTCATGTCCAACAGCTTCAATCATTTCACTGTAAAATGTATTAGAAATATAAGTGCATCACACGTATCAAGCTCAATATAATTCTAAGAATTTTTTTGTATCAAGCTCTCAGGCTTATTTCTCATATGAGATGAATCTTCATTTCATCTCTTTGATCTCGTGGTTTTTAACAAAATGCTTAATCAGAAAATGGAATATATGTTTGAAAGTTTGTTATTAGACATGCACATATCCTACAAAACTAAACAAAAAATACATACAGCTCACCATGATATAATCCGATCATATTTTTTTGTCTTCGACAATTGGCGATAATCACAAAGGAGAAATGTTATATAGTCCTGTAACCAAAGTGAACATAAATACATTTGGCATAGCTTGTTTATTTTGCATAGAGAAATTTATTAAATATAGTATATGATCAAAATCTTTTGAAATACACAAAGCTTTATTTATATGATACCTGAAGTCCAGCATCTTTAACTTTGTTTTCTGCATATTTCAGCTGCTCCTCAGACAGAGTGATGCCAGTGTACTTGCAACCGATTTGTTTAACAACTTCAATTGCAAAACCGCCCCATCCGCATCCAATGTCAAGAATGTCATGTTTTCTATCTATTTGAGCCTTTTTTTTTTTATTTATTTATCATATTAGACCTTTATTAAGATATTAATTAACCAAAATATGAATAAAATGCAAGTTAAAGAAACTATACTCACTTTTTCTATTAGAATTGAGATTTTCCTCTTCTGTGCATCTTTCAAGTCTTCATATTCATTCTATAGCAAAGAAGTTAAGTGAAAGAGTGAGGAAGGAAAAAATATTTAACAATGCTACTGCATTTTAGGGAAAAATAAATATCTCTTTTACATAAAATTTGGATCAAACAGATCACTGTTCTTACCTGAAACACCCCACATGAATATTGCATTTTTTCATCCAAGAAAAATGAAAAGAGTTCATTGCTCTATAAAAAGGCGAAAAAATTAATTTGGCTTAAATTCAGCACTGAAAATATATCATGGAATTGAAAGGAAATATACTAATTAAATCAACAAAACAAAATGCATAAAGGAGAGCAACAAAGAATTTCTTCAAACTTCTTTAGTTAGCTAGCTTACATATTTTCATTGACTATTGGCATTTTAGATATTTCTAATTGTCCAGTATTTGTTACATTCTCATACAAATGTTGAAAGTATGATTAATTATATTCCTGTTGCAGTTATTTTCTAATTGAACATCATGAGCAATGTTTTGACTTATACCAGATCATAATGCATAGAGATGTTTCTGTGAGCTTGTGTGACCGTATTTTTTCTTGAAACATGCTTGATGAAGAATTTTGCAGATGCTAAACCAGCTGTAAAGAAAACTGGAGTCCACCAACCCCTAAAGCATCAAAATTGGTAAAAACGTTGTCAATTGTGGATCACAGGAAATAGCAGTTTGTTTAAATTCCACTAGGCTGGCAACAGTGTCATAACGCCGTTTTAGCTGCTATTTGACTACATACTGTTCTAAATAGAATGTTGCAGAAATAGTGATTTGTTTGATTTCCGCTACTGTTTTTAATGCAAGATTCCACACATTACTCAATGTGAGCTTACCTATTCTTTAACGTTGAGTTCGATGAATTGAAATCTCTGTTGGCTATGAGAATCTACAGTAATACGACACCAAATTACATTAAAATAAAGAGAATAGATCAAACGAGACAGTGTTGGCAAAGATAAAGATCAATATGTTTACCAAAATAAAATTTAGAAGTCCTTTGTCTGTATCAACAAATGAAAAGTCACCATCAATATATGCACTTGCAAGACCTAAATCACTATTTGTCATAACCTGAAAAACTCTTTATAATGTTATTCATGCTTTTATTTCTAACCAAACATATAACTTTAGTTCTATTACCATGATAAACTTAGAATGTCACCAACCATTCACAGATAAATTGAAAGTACAAACCTTCCAATAGAATCGGGGATTGTGGATTCTTAAAACACTTTTTAAAGAGCATTTTTTTTTATATCCCTCAAAGGTAAATATTGTTCCTCCATCCTCCAATAGCCTGAAACATCCAAAAATAAACGTTGAGACTAAATCAAGTTCAACTGCTGAATTCTACATATGAAAGTACATTACTACCATGTTCAAACGTCGGAAGAGGCATTTGCTAAGGGATCTTGACCATAAAAGAAGTAATATTACTAAACCTTTATCTTTTTGAAAGAGCTTGAAATATTTAGATAGTATATATAGTGGAGGAAGTGAGCTCACATTAAACATCCTGTATTTATATATACACTTAGAAATCTAGTGACAAAAAGTCGTGCTCCCCCTTCTGTCCAAGATGGTACGATGTATTTTAGGTTGCTTTGAAGGGAACAAATTCTTCCAAGAATGTCGTGTGCTGCATCCATGCCAGCCTGAAATTAAAACAACAGTGCTTACATTCTAGCTTCCTTCCATCATGATTGAAATGTTACAACAAAACTAGTAAAGATCTTCGTTCGTGATTGCACAGATTTGACGAAAAAATTATAGGAGGCAAGGTTGTGAAACTTAGCCACGTATGATTAGTAGACTTTTCTTAGAATAGATAGATAATTAAAATCCAATTGTTTGCATAGATATTTTCTTCATGAAATAACTTATGTGAAAAATTGTTTGTTTATGCAACAACTACACAAAGGAAATATAAATTATCCTAAATACAAGAAAAAACACAACTCAACGAATCATTTTATTTTCCCAAAAAGTTTGATCTTAATACCTTTATCCCATCTCCATGATATGCATAACCTGAAAAGCACATAAATATGTTTGGATCACAGTAAATTTGAAATAGATGTAGAGTAGAGGTATAATTAAAAGAAGGGAAATGTTATGAAATATTTTCTTGGAAATTATGTATTTTATTTTTTAAAAGTTGAAATATTGCTCTATTCAATACAAATCATACCTTTTCTTTCCACTTTTTGTTTCTTAACTCGTGCCCCCGGAGCACCGGTTAACCAGACCCTTAAAAGAAAACTAGCTTTGAATAAATAATTATCCACACATGACACATGTAATTTAACTTCCATGTGCCATGGATGATTTTAGTCATGAAGCTTTAACTCAAAATTGGATTTATATTTTGCCAATGTAGGTGTCAAGGATATGCTTTTCTGTATAGTTTTAGCCTTTTGTCATAAACTATTTTTTATATAAATGTGTTTAAGCTAAATCAATAAATTACACCCCTTTGGAAAATCTCAAACACAACTATTTGTTCAAGTCCAACACAAAAACTATTGTCAAAGAGTAGCAATGATTTTAATTATTAAGAATTTGACATGTATACCCAGGAAAGTTGGAACTTACCTTGGTATACCCCTGAAAACCATATTTTTCTTTTCCCTTGAATATGGTTTAGTTCATGTGATGCTTTTGATGCAGCAATTGTTGGAACTAGATGGCCAGTTGGCCACTTGAACAAGGTATTTTCGGGTGTTTGATGCGGATTGACGGTTACAAAAGAGGGTCCATTTGTTTCTTCAATATTCTACAAATTATAATAAATGGAAACATTTAACTTTGTTTATAAACCTAATAAAGCACGAACATCTGACACATCGACACGAGTAATAATTTAAGAAAAATAGAATAATTAAATATAATCCTGTGTCAGACATGACACACGGTTTCAGTTTGAAGTAACGGTGTTATTTAGTTATCAACTGACTCTTTAATGATAGCGATCAACTTAATATACTGTTTATGATTTAAATAGAAATAATCTCAAGTAATGCTGAAATTTAACTTTAATTTTCTCTTGACATGATACTAACCTGAAAAATGTCAATCCAGTAAGTCACACACACACTGTCGTTAGAATTTCGATTAACATTCCATGCACTCCATGCTATAGGATTTCGAGGCATTAATTTTTTGTCGCGATGCAGAAATGTATCACTGCGTAGACAGATGAAAGAGTAAGGTCTGAACTTAATATCAATAACAAATAAATACAGTTAGAACCTTATGTTTTAATTCTAAGACTCCTATAGTTTGGAAGAGTGCCATAATTAATTAGAATGTGCGGATATATTTTACCAATATGCATATTGAAAAGCACCAAGTATTCTACATTCATCTGATGTTGCTTCATCTCCTAATATTTTCAGAACATCAGGGGCATGTACTGCTGTTATGCAAGAATCATACATTTCTTCGGAACCGTCTTTACCGAACACAACACATCCTGCAAGAAGTTTTCCAAACTTACTATTGCAACTTTATTCAATCAATTTATAAAGAAATAGGTTGATAAATCTGATTGAATATATATATATATACACACACACACACACACACACACACACACACACACGCTATTCGCCAACACATACCCAAATAAGCACATAGGGGAAGGGGGGAATGTGGTAACCCGAGTTTGAACCCGGGATTCAACAATAACATAAAATGTCCTCACATGTCGAACTACTATGTTATAACAATGCGGACGAATCAAATTGAATATAAAATCTTCTTTATCTACAGAAGTGATTAGGTTATCATTTGGATGAAATTCTATTATAATTTTGCATTGCAAGTACTAAGTTGAAGATAGAAATGTTTAGATTAATAACCCACCTTTATCAGATGTAGATACCAAATGTACCCCAAAATTGACTTTTATTTGACAATTTTCACTTACAAGCTTTTCTTTCACCTGCTTCTTCCAAGAAAGAATCAATGACAATAATTTTTTTACATAGGATCTTGATATAGGAATAACCACAATCATAGAGTCACACATTCATTATTCTCATTCCTATCAAAATATGAAATGAAAAGTATAATCGACACAACACCTTTTTACTAAAGTTTTGAGAGTTCCATCTGACAATCTTGCACTGTGGACTGTAAATAAGCTGCAAAGATAACCAAGCGAATTATAAGAAGTAATTTTATAAGCATAATTTTTGAAGTTGCAGTATTCATTTATATATACGTTTTCTTAATCCGTGTGAAAATTTTAGAAAGACACTTATTTAGGTACGGAGAAAGTGAATCGGGATAGTTAAGGAACAATGATTCGATCTGTTCATGTACCTGAAGTAGATGGTGATTACTTAAGAATGTAAGAACCGAGCGAGAAGAAAAGCACATAACTCCTTCAGGAGAAGAACAAGGCCAAATAGAGCAACAAAGAGGAACCTGCACATTTTGAATATTACAACATCACTAACACTAAACAAAGAGGTTAATAATGTTTATAAAAGAGACATAATGTAAATTGATCACACCAGATAAGCCTTCTGAAATAGTTCTGAGTATCCCCTTGACTTAATGAAATGCTCCATAGTCTCATTGTGATCAATATCTTGGTTACTTTCAACTATATCAAGATAGCTGCACTGTGTATTTGGGAAAATGAAAAAACCAATAAATTACTATTAATCTATCATCATCATACATGAGAAAAAAAGTTAAAAGCTTAACTTTATAATACCAGTTAGCATTGTCTTCATTTTGAGCTTTATGTAGGAGAGTGTTCATAGCTTGTGTATAATTTCATTATTAAAGCAATTTCAATTAGAAACAAAAGTGTTTAATTGATACTTGCGGACCAATTTGTCTATTCCCTTGATAATTAAACTACTAAAATTGTACAAAATGCATAAATAATTACTTACCTTAGAACATCTTCTTTGAACTTTCTTATTTCCTTAATCATTTGCCAAAAGTAAGGATTGATCACATTTTTCTTCTGTGCAAACAAGCTGGACAATCCATTTTGGGTACCCCATTCATATCCCTTGCCATTGTCTAGGCTGACTGAAGTTGACAAGTATGTCAATTTCATATCAACTTCAAGACTCTCAAACAACTCCATAAGATTGGGATAATTTACCTGCTTGGCAATAAGCAATTTTATTTGTTACATTCTCAACAATGTCACAACTAGCATAACTGAAATCACTTAGTAATATATTACTAGTATGGATTAGTATCTACACACATAAGTAAAAAGTTCATACAACAGAATTGAGTGAGCCTACAAATTCGTCTTAGGGAGGCGCCGTTTGATTTGATTAACCATTTTCTACTTTTAGTTTTTGGTTCATTTGATTTTGTTAGTCTTTGGAAGGTGACAATAAAAAGGACATTACGTTGGCGGCGGAAGTTGAACCAAAACTATTGTGGATATGAGTAAACTTTTTATATCGCACATGTCGGCCCCTTTTTTTGGGGAAAAAAGTGTGTGTGGTGATGTTTTGTATGACCTTTGAGAGGCGACCTCAACTTTTAAAATAAAGCTTTTCAAACTATTGGTCAGTTGTTGTTGACCTTGACAGTCATTGGTTGTAGTGGTGAGATAGAACATGCTCATCCGTTCTAATGTCGTTGGTTGTGAGTTATTTTTAGGGGTTTCTACCTCTATAAATATATGCTCTTTGAGGGGAATTTTCATTTCACTTTATTTCTATTTATTCTTTTGCCTATCCTCACACTTTGGGAGTGCTCTTTTTTTCTTTCTTTTCTGGTTGAATTCCATGAGATTTTGTCAGCGTTCTACCATCCTTGAGGTTTGCCGTCAACCACTCATTATAATCTCACTTCCTTTCGATAGGGGTCCGGAGATTATCGTGGTGATGAACAGGGTGCCATCACACCTTTTGAGCTTAGGGGAATGAACTCTATCTCAGTGATGGTATGAGGGGAGGTATTTGGATGCGGGGTCTTCGATGAATTGGAGGATGAAGTTGGGGTGTCAGTCTTTGGATGGGTGCTTCCACGTTATTTTGATATGCTATTGACTCATGGTACTCTGACATATTACCCATGTTCTCTCTTTTCCCTATCAAGTGTTTTTCCGTTGGGAGGTGTTGAATGGTTGGCCATGTTTGTGTGGGCTAATCGGTCAGCTTTAAGAAGTGTCAATCATCACTAGCTCGCAGACAACCTTTCCTACGTGGGCCGAAATGGATTTACTTTATGATAATCCCATCTTTCTCCACATAAAGTTGCCATTGTCGTTGCTCTCTTTGCGGCTCAAAGGTGCATAAGATTCCTTATGTTGCGAGTTTTCGACCGAGGGTTTGAGGCAACAACTTTTGCATATCGCTTTTCCATGTGTTTCGAGGTTGTCCTTGGATCTCCCCTTGACATCATATTCCCCTTCATGCATCTTTTATTTATTTCCCTTATATTAGGCTCTTGTCCTTTAAATTGCTAAGAGCGGGCTTGCTTTAGTGGCAACGCCGTTTTTACCTGTAATGCTGAAATTTTCTTGATTATGAAATGAAAATAAAAATTATTTTGCTTTGCTTTTTGTTTCACATTTCTTTATTCACTTTCAGTACTCGTGTTTACTTGGTGACTCTTTAAAGTCATATTGTCGACTAGGAGGACGAACCTTCGGTGGATCCTGCTTTGCACATGCTTATATTTTTCGCATATATTTATTTGTCTTGCATATGGTCCTTTCAGGTGGCCCTAATACATCTCTTCATATTTGAGGGCCATCCTTCGTGCTCCTTTCGGAAATATATTACATGGGCTATTTCCATCCTTAGTCGTTTGCATCGTCTTTCCAGCGTTTTTGTAGAAAGCAGCAATAAACATTACTTCGGTTTTTTTAGCTCCATTGACCTTCGTTTCGCGACCTTAGATGTATTGTGGACCACTCAGGACCTTAATCTGGATTCTTGCTCCTGGTGGATCGAGATTTGAAGTTTATTATGTACCGCTTAAACCTTAGTTCGGGCTTTTAGTCTTTATTGATTATAGTTCAGCAACCTAAGATGTACCAATGATTGTCCTAAACTTCAGTTTGGATTCTCGATTCCTATTAGTTTAACTTGTTTACGTAGGGATCCTTCCCTGTTGTTGATCTTTAATGTTAGGATCATAAGTTTGTTCCTTTATTATTACTTTAGGTGTTCTTACGAGGATATAGGGTCTTTAGGATGGGCTCTAATGAGCGTAGAGTCGGTACGAGTGTTGCATTTGCCATTAATTATTTTGATTTCATTATAAGTACAATGTTTATAGGTAAATTGTAAGCTTGTCCTCCATTACATAGATACATACATCATAAATATCGGCCTCCTAGAGGGCCGTTTTGTAGTTGTGATAACAGTCAGTCATACACTATTTTTAGAGTCATTTGAATTAAGTTTTTTTTTTTTTATTAGTTTAATATTTAATTTAAAGTCAATTTGAATAAAGTATTGTTTGCTCATCTATTGAGTCAAGCAAGGAAATGATTAGAATTAATGATCTATTATGATGATTATTGGTTATATGATATAAAAAGCAAAACAAAAAGTGGAAAACGTAATGGCTTTAAGATTCATACCAATTGATGGGCCAATAGAAATTCTAATGGCTTATGTTGACCAAGAGGAAAAAGAACGTAACAGGTATTAATTGGAAAAGCACCTAGGTGAGAAGGATATAAAGGAAGCATCACGTATTGGCATAGGGGAAGGAGGCCACTCGTATTGGCATAAAGAAAACTTCATCAGTTTGTAATTTCTTTTATTCATGTTGTTTAATTTTATAATTATGAGTAGCTAATATTCTAAGTGTTTGAGACTCAAATGAATCTGATGTAATCTTATGAGAATCTTAATTTGTTGAACTCCTTTGAATATCAACGAAAGTCTAGTTTTTATTCATAATAATTTATGTTTAATGTTTTTTGTATGTTTATCATTGACTACTAACCATAGCTTTATGAATATGCAAATTGATCCTATAGATTGAATGACCACTAATCCTGGCTTTTAACTCTGATCTAGGTAATAAGTTTAACCTAAGTAATTAAGCTAGAGATAGATCATTATTAGGTTATGACATATGGATTAACGTTCTGTTAAAACCTCCAACGGTTTCGAATTCACTTAAAAGATTAAGGAGTTGTTACTTGCGGTGAGAATTCTAGGTCAAGAGATTGGGTAGAGTTACTTTGTTAATCTGTCGTGAAACTAGATAATCATTGCTTGAATTAGGACTGCAAATTACCATAGGAGAACATCGAAAGATTTGAAGGTCTTAACCATACTTCTCTTTAATTTTCTAAAAACCAACTTTTATTGTTTTTATTACGTTTATGTTACAAAAATCAACTCAATTGCCTAGGGCACCCTTGAATTTAATACATCCTTTATTTTAACGATTTTGCCGAGTAGAAATTGAAACAGTCCCTGTGGATACGAACTTATAAATTGTATTACTTCGATATATTCTTAGTACACTTGCTAAAAGTCTATCAAGTTTTTGGTGCCGCTGCAGGGGACTGTTGAATCATTTCAACTTGGTAATTTTGTTATTATTTAGGATTTCTGTCATTTATATTTTTATTTATATATTGAAAAAAAACCTGAAAAAAAATTATGATTTGATCCTTCATGTTTATCTCATTGTACTTTGTTGCTAAAAATCCAAGTTTTGCAGCTATGATAGAATGGTTACACCTTTATGACACAGAAGAGATTATTACGTTGGAGTATGAAAAATATCTTCTATCTTGGAAGATAAAACAATGGGACAATAAAATCACAACATTAAATTTGAGATGTGATCTTTACGAGGCAAATCAACCAGGTAGTGATTGTGAAGGAAAGAAAGAGGTGATCAACATCGATTACAATACTCAACTTTAAAATTTTTTCGATGATTTTTTGATGTCAAATCAAGTTTCATTTAAGAAATTTGAAGTCTCGGAAGAATTTGGTTGAGATGGAGATTGAGAGTCAGGCTACTGTGGTGGAAGACAATCCACAAGTGATGAATGTTGGTCTCTACCTAAAGTCTCAACAAATGGGGTTTGAAGAACTCGCCCATGTGCAAATGGATACATGTCATTCTTTAAGGTGGGAGAACTCAAATGACAAAGATTTAGCGACTGGAGCATGAGAGCATCTGCTACTTTGTGTCAAATTCATGGAATTCCTACCAAACAAGAGGAAGAAGAAGGATGACATATATTTTCTATCATTTTTGCCACCTTAATAGTGGTTGACGTCAAGCTTGACGACGTAAAAGAAAGCGCTTGATGAGAGGTAACCCATTTTTTTCTAATATTTTTTTTTTTGCAGGTTTTTCTGTTCAGTAAAAAAACAAAGAAAGAAAAAAAAATGAAAAGATGGACGAAAAAAAAAATCAAAGTCCACATCAGTTTGTATTTTCTTTTCAATGACTTGTTTTTATTAGATGTCAGTCGTGTCAGCTTGACCTATAATTTCTAATCTTATTTTATTGTTCTTATGTACCTAAACTATTGGGAATCGACTATCAATTTATCTAATATATAATACTTTTCTTTCCGGGACTTCTGCATGTTTCCTTAACAAGTGTCTGCTTGTATGTTGTTTTGATGTAAGGGGTTAGTAAAGTGTTGGATTTAACCAATTTTAAAGTGGTCCTAATCAGTTTAATAAATCTGTCGGTTTAGGTTTATCATAATTCAAAATTGAAAATCGAGAACCGAACCAATCCAGTTCGGTACCTTCGATTAATTTTCTAAACCAAACCAAAAGATATCCTGTCTTGGACCAATTCATACAAAATTTTGTTTTGGTTTTATTTGGACCGCTAGTGAATGCTAGGATTGATTTTAAGATTCGTTGATCATTAGGTTGGATACCAAATTTTTTTTATAAAAAAAACTTCTTCAAAGAAAGTTTTGTTAAACATGATACAATGAATTAATGAACATGCATGTCTTGTTACAAGAGAGAGCAGTTAAGTGATTACCGGATTAAGCAACATGAATCCCATGTGGTCAAAATCAAAGCCATGAATTCCTTCATCTCCTAAGTAGTCCTCCTTCTCATACAACACCACATTCACACCAGCTTTTGCTAAAACATATGCAGAAACCAAACCACTAATCCCTGCACCAACCACTGCAACTCTCATTTTTCTAATGGATACAAGATTATTGTTCATCTAATAAATAGCTTAATTAGCGGAAGTCTTGGTCTATATGGTGGTTAATATATGTATTAAATATACTATTATAAATTTTATTTAGTAATTAAAATATATCCATTGTGATCATTTTAAAATTTTGAAAACAGAAACATTCAGCAGCCACAATGAATAAGCTAGTGAAAACCTTTATTATAATCTTTATAAAATTGAATATTTGAAATTTCATCGAAATTTAGATGGATAGTTTATAAATCCAGAACTTTCGGTTATCTAGCTAACTATACAATAATATAAAATAAAATCACGCTGCCTGATTTTATAGACTATTAACAAAACGATCCAGCATCGTCAATAAGTAAGCTACTCTATTATATTATTTTCAGTGAAATTAAAATATTCAAAAGATAATATTGTCAATGGCTTGTCTTCATAGACAAAAGTTCGATAAAAAGTCAAAATAATTTGTGAATAACAATTTTAATTGATCCTTTTAAAAACCAAATTGATCCTTTATTAATCCCAATTTTAAGATTATCACTCAACGGCGCCAACCAGGAATGTGTATACAGGGCTGTCTTAAACAATTTGTTGGCCCCATTTTAATCTTATAAATTGGCCCCTGATAAAAATAGAAAAAAAAACAATTTTTTAAAGTAAATTACAATAACATCCCAATAATTTTAATTGTGACAGATAATTCATAGATTAAATAAAGAGTTTTCTTCTTCAATTAAACAAAAGGAATTAGTTTGGGCTAATTGTGACAGATAATTCATAGATTAAATAAAGAGTTTTCTTCTTCAATTAAACAAAAGGAATTAGTTTGGGCAAAAAAAGTGATTAAAATTAAAATATATTAGGCCCCACGAAAAAGAAGAAGGGAAAAAAATATAAAAAATACACCTAGCAGGAGTTGAACCCCTAGCCATACGGTCATGAACGTAATGACCTACCACTGAAGTATTCTTAACAGTTTGTCAAGTTTTTGCTCTTACCTCTATATAACACTTACTATAGGACCTTACATATAAAAAAAATATATGGGCCCCCAAAAATTTGAGGCCCAGTGTCGTCGCCCGGCCCCGACGGGCTATGGACCGGCCCTGTGTGTATACTATTATAGGAATATGTATACTACTATAATTTTTTTAATCAAAGTCGAAAATTCAATTTTATTTTGGTAGAAAAAGTTGAAAATTCAATGATTAACAACAAAAATAACCATAAGTTGAATTATAGAAATAGAAAAAAATATCTTTATATTACTATGATTTCCCTAGCACGAAACTATGAGCTAGTTTGTTACATATTAAAAAAAAAAATCATTTATTAATTTAGAATTTTTTTTTCAGAGATCTTACAAAGGAATATAATTTATTCTAGATTTTTTTTTTGAGGGAAGAATTTATTTTAGATTTTTGTTTAGCGTAGTAAAAATCATTTTTATAAAAAATTATGTATGTTTGGATACATAATATTGAAGTGGTTTTTGTTTGAAATTAATTTATCAATTCATCGATACAAGACATGTTTTGTAAAGATTAAAGCTATAATCATACTTTAGTAAGAAATTAACATACGAACATGCATATAAATTAGGATCTATGACATCTAGATTCTTAAGGAAGGCAATGTGGGCTTTCGAGGAGACAAGAAAAGCAGAATAATTGGTAATATTAATTTTTTTTGTTAAGTAATGTGTTGGTGAATATGATAGAATGAGTGGTAAGAGAGATAGATGAGAAGAAAAAGGTATATACCGTCTGAGTGTATGCCAATGAAACAATCGGCAGTTTCGCCATCGAGCATTAGAAGTCAGTTGATACATATGAATCTTATGTGGTTGTTCAGAAATAGAGACGTATGTTTAAGGATATGTGTAGTTATATCTAGAGTATGAAAAACATATGATCGATTAAGAGGAAATATTAGATGAAAATCCATCAAAATCTAATCCAAGCACAATGATGACACTCTTTCATACTATGTTATTTAGTTCATTTTCACACCATTTTAACAAGTTTTAGAGAATTTTGCATTGTTTACATGTTGAAATAGGTTAAGATTAGTCAGAAGTGAAGTAACATCATATGTCTATGTAATATGGTCCTTTTGTGATATTTTTTTGTGCTAATATTCAACATGTCACTACTGGAAAATCGTGGCCAGATTAAAAGTCAACGTGCCACGATTTGAGGAGCACAAAGAGGAAGATTTCATGTTTCCAGAAAAATCGTAGCATTATTGGAAGTTAACGTGCCACGATTCTGCATTAAATGAGTCAACATCCACAATTTCTCAGCAACGTGGCACGATTTTGCTGTTAATATTTAAGACATGCATGATTAATGAGAAATTGTGGCACGATTTCTACACCATGTGCCATGATTTGACTGTTACAGAACATGATATATAAAAGCCAAACATCATTTGGGAGCAAGAGTTCGAATTTTTGGAGCGTTAAGAGCATATTTAGCAGCTGAGAACCTAAGAACAAGAAGTGGATCTCAAACCAACTCATAGTTGGTCCTGGTTTATGCAATGTTTCATTATCCTTTGATATTCATTGTTTTTGTCATGAGTAGCCAATTGTCTTTTGATTAAGCCATGTAATGAATCTATTGTAGGTTGTATTTATGTGATTTGTATGAACTCTCTTTGACATCTATGGAATCCTGGTATTATTCAGATTTGCTTGAGTGTAATGCTTTTTTTAAGTTTCTGAATGACTACTAGCCCTACGTTTTTAGATATATGAATTGATCTTAGAATTCAAATGACTACTAGCTTTAGCTTTTAAATCTGGCCTAGAAAATCTAATTAACTTAATAGGTTAAGGTAAAGATAGACAATTGTTAGGTTATGATTTAGGAATTAACGGACAAGTAAAACTTCCAACGGTTACGGATTCACTTAAGAGATTAAGGGATTGTAATTTTAGAAAAAGGTTTTCACTCAAAAGATTGATCAAAACTATTTTGTTAATTCATCGTAACACTAGGTGAACAATGATAGAAAAGAGGTGCAAATTTCTTTACAACGAGCAATAGAGGATTCAAAGGGTTTGATCACTTTTAAACCTTAATTTTAACCAACTCTAATTATACTTTTTTTTTTATCAATTTGAATGTTATCAAACCAACCAACCCCCTAAAACCATAGTTTTACAAACCGGCTCGGACTAACCGGTTGAATCGATCAGACTGGGAACTGGTGGTGTGTTCGGTTCGATCTATTCATTGGATCAACTCGTAAATTTGAATAGATCTATGATATTGTTTTTAAGTATGTAAATTATTTTGAGACCGAAGTATCCGATTCAACTCGATTTATTACTTATGAAAAAAAAAATTATGACTGAGTCAAACGATCAAGTTATTCAGTTCAAACTGAGTCAGTCATCTGGTTCAACCAATGACTCAGTGGTTCGACCATTAACTCTGTAACCCGACACTCTTACCAAGTCGACGACCGATCCAATTTTTAAAACTATGTCTGAAACATCTCTAAAATAACCTCAGACGCTACTAAAAGAACTCAACTAAAATAATGTCAAATATATTGCCAAGTGCACAGTGGGTGTCAAATTTTCTAATGCTAATATTCAATCATTCAAATCAACTGTGTCAAATTTGCTCCAATGGGCTGCATATTTGAAGGAAGCTCATAGGAAACACAACATGAAGAGATACTGGCTGCAATCCTGAAGGTTAATGCTCACAATACTCCAACCTTGCAATAACCAGTAATAGTCTCTAAAGTGAAAATACGATAACTACAACCAGATGAATATTTACCTCACCAGGCTCTAAGGTTTGTTAATCATGGTGGATTTTTAAAATGAAGGGGAGTTAAACCAAAAGTGGTTTGAAGAATTATGACCTCTATTTTGAGTTTTCATGATAACAAATTATTTGAGAACAATTGATACTCTAAATTGTTTGCCTGGAAAATTAAGAATTGATAGAATCATCCGATCATACAAGGATCACGATTTGGATGCGCCTCCAAACAAGCTTACTATGTGGTCACACAAATGACAAAGAAAATCCTTTCTGTCCAAATTATGGTCCATCTGATTCAAATCAACCTAAATTCATGGAGTTTATCCCAAATCCGACTTTTCAAAGAAGTGATATTTGATGCATGTTTAAATTATGCTTTTGGATATGTAATATTTCGACTTGTTTAAATTATGCCCCCTAGTTGGGTTCTTTTTGGCTATGTAATATTTAAGAATATTCGTCTATGACTTATGACTTGTTAATGCCCCATAGTTGGGTTGCTTTTGCCTATGTAATATTTCAAACTTAAGACCAGGCCCGACCCTGAGGGGGTGCAAGCAGCTCAACCGAGCTGGGCCACTCCTCAGTATGAGCCTCATTTTTTTTTAATACCTAGTAGTACTACAAAATTGCTAAAATAACCTCTCTAATTCACAATTGTTTTCCCCTTTCCAAAACAACAATGTTTGGTAAGTAAATAACCTCTCTTTCATTATTTTATTTTACTTCCTTTCATGAAATTGGATGATTTTTGTTGAATGTTAAAATTGCTGAAATAGAGATTGATAGAGATTTGGTTGATTATTAACATAATTAGTAATAATTGATTTCTGCATATTTACTGTTTTGGGAGTTTTTGTTAAAATTATTCAAAATTAAGTGTATAATTGAATGTATATATATCATATATGTTGCTAATTACTAATCATGTATTTTATGGTTCAACCTCAACATTGTATGTCTAATGATGTGGTTCAACTTCGACATTGCGGAATTTATTGTAAAAGAAACACAAATTCCTATTGATGATAGTCATGTTGATGCTATTCTTGTTAATGTTATTCCCGTTGATAATGTTGATGTTATGCCTATTCCTATTGATGACATTCCTGTTGATGCTATGCATATTCCTATTGATAATGTTGATGTGGATGTTGATGTTGAAAATCTTAATGATAATGAAGATGATAATCAAAATGTTGATCCTGTTAATGACATTCATATTAGTGTAGATATTTGATCCAAGAAATTGGAATTCTCTCGAGTCTAAAATGTTTGAGTTGTTAGCTACAAAAGACCCTATAAATAGAACATTGCTCTCTAAAAAAATACGTTTTGATTTTATCACGAGCCTCCGAATTCGTAGGAACGGTCCTGCTTAAGACATATGACTTATTTAATGGTATTTTCAAGGATGAAGTTGTGTGTTCTGTCATTTTTAATTTGTTATGCAAATGTATGCTTCAAGGATCAACTTAGAAATATGTTTATATAATCAAAGACTTATTTGACGGTTTTTTAAAATAATTTAGGGATCAGTTTGATAGCAAGTTAAAATTAACCGAAACTGTATTGCATAATATTTTCTGAAATCAATCAATTTCGTCCTTGTAAATTTTTGTCATTATCCATCAATTTAGTCCCTGCTTATGTGGCATCTGACGGGACAACCAAACTGAGATGTTAACAGCCACGTCATCACCGTTAACGTCCCAAATGAACGTAGGGACTATTTTGATGGACATTTGTTAAATACAGGGACAAAGCGTGCATTTTGATGAATTGGGGGACGTTTTTGTCCGATTCGTGCAAATTCAAGGATGAATTTGGATATTCACTCAATTAAATTCACACACAACTGTGAGGTCCCTGGTTCGAACCCGGTTCACGACGTCCGGCCTTACAATTTCGGCATTTGTCAGTTGAGCTAGAACTTTTAGACGGATAAAATCAACATTACATACGATGAAATGGACATATCCTCTGATTGTAAGTACAAGGTTCAACGACACAATTCGTCAATACAATATTTGAACGATATTATTCATCGAACGTCAAATGACTGCAACAGTCCTGAATCAAACTTATCTATTTAAGGACTCCATCTCAGTAAAGAAGGTACATCTAAAGAATGTTGTGTTGTCTTTAG
The DNA here is from genome assembly GCA_946800305.1 of Medicago arabica. Taxonomy (NCBI): domain Eukaryota; kingdom Viridiplantae; phylum Streptophyta; class Magnoliopsida; order Fabales; family Fabaceae; genus Medicago; species Medicago arabica. The sequence continues at coordinate 18,515,640 of OX326965.1, read as the reverse complement.
GTGCATCAATGTTGTGTTTACGATGATTGATTTTGTCATCCAAAAAGACCTAGCGCCATAGTTTGTTGCCCGCTTACCTTCTATTCAAGTGTAAATAATGATTTATAATTTTCAAATTTGCTATCATGTTTCATACTTAGCGAAAATCGGAACACCAATACAAGTGCTTTATTTCAAATCCTTTATCTAAATTAAATTCTTTCCATCATCAGTTGGGAAATTCGTAAACACCAACCTTGTTATTATTACTCAGTGTTGTAAGACGCAAAAGGAAAACCTCTAGGTTTATGCAAGTTTTCTATGTCGAGGCAAGGAAATCTAAAATATGGATATCAAGTTCTCTGTGTGCATTTTATCTTCTAACGGTTTGAGCAGTTTTGTATCTAAAATCCTAATCTATCCCTTTTATTTCTCTTTATTATTTTCTTACCTATATTTATGTTACTTCTTGTTATAATAAATTATTGGTATAATCTGTTGCTGCTCTTGTTATAATTTTTGTTGTTGTTGTTGTTCCATGCAATCATCTATAATTCGGGTTGGAAAAACAAACGGAATTCAGCCACCATTATATTCCCTACAATTTAATTATTTTATTACCGTTTTATTTTCTCTTTTCTTGACTACATTATGCATTTATAGGGTACGTTTGATTTGCTAAAAAATGAAGCACAAGACATAAGAACTCAAGTTGTCCAGTGTTTGATTTGTAAAACTGTTTCAGGTAAAGGACAAACTGGAGACAAGAGACAGGATAAAAACTGATATTTTTGTCACTCACCAAACCACAACACAACTTTTTGTCCCACGTACAAGTTGTCTAAAATATCAAAATAACATTTCGTCCCCCAAAAATCGTATAAAACAAAAAAATAATTCAATAATATAAAAATTTGTCATGTGCTGTTCTACTTTGTGTTGTGCTGTTTTATCTTATACTCTTCTGTCTAGTACTTATTGTTTTGGAAATCAAACACACCCATAATTTCATTTTCTTTCTTTTGAATGCTCATATGACTGTTATTTTTTTTTTTTTAAGTTGTCATTTGATAACTTGTTTTATTAAAGTTGTTGGAAGCAATTCTAATACTAATATGAACAATTTGATTTGTTCTCGACAAATACATAAGAAAAAGACCATAAATCACTTAACCAAAAGAACCTCAAAAAGGACTTTAATTCAGCCTTTAACTGTTTTTGGATAATATTGTTTGTATTATAAAAAATCAGTGTAAACAATAACATAGGAGAACAACAAAATGCATACAAATAATATGATAAAAATAAAGTGACAGGAATACCAATTATCCGAATTTAAAATGTTGATGTTAAAATCATTGATTGAATAGCCGATCTTTCAATAAGAATAAAATGAACATCTCAAATATACATAAAATTAAATAACGCCTCACAAGACGATGAAAAACATATTGCCACATTCAGACGGCGAAATCTTGAAGAAAAAACCTAGGTCTATGTGAAAATCACTTTTTTTAAAAGTTAAATTAAATTAGCCCACTGAAATTGACACTGACGAGAATCGAATAAGACTGAGAGAAAGACACTATAAGGGCTCAAATCAACACCACCAAACCAACCTAAAACCACCCCCAATTAACAAAATAAATAGAAAAAAAAATCTAAAGATAAAAAATTAGAATCGACTTGTTGGAGAGGGAGAAGCTTTTAATTGAGATACCGTGATGTTTTCTACTAATATGTAAATATGTTATCATCACATAGGTGCATTATTCCTACCATTAAGACAGCATACACCACTATTATTTATCTTTTGGTTAGTGGCCTTTATTTATCGGGAAAAACTAAAAAATTAAATAATAAAACGGTGGTAAAAGAAAGACAAAACATTTAGTTAGTTATGGCTGAACGGTTAATTAAGTAAGTTAAAGGTACAAAAACAACACATCAATGTATTTGAGAGTCATCGGACAATGATTTTAATTGTTGTAAGAATATTTAGTAAGTCTTTTTTTTTTTGGTACAAAAGTTCTAGTAACTCCATATGTGGTAAAAGTTTTATTTGAAGTAAAATAAGCTTTGATTTTTAATATAAAGTGATCACATAATTTTATGGTTCTAACTTCTACAAGAGAAAGAAATATGGCTGAATTTCTCCATATAACCTATGTTATGATCATCTTGATATTCCTAATTCTCTCTCTTATCGACGCCGAAGGTAAACATTTTTTCTACTCCTTTTTTATTTTTCTACACAAACTTTCATCAATTTTTGGTAACAACTATGTTATTCTATATTTAAATGATAGCAGTTCATAGATGTATTGAATATACTGATTGTCCAGAAGATATGTGTCACCTTCCTCTTGTAGTGGTATGCCATCATCGTATATGTAAATGCCTTCGATTGGTAAGTTTAAAAATAATGCTAAGTTATTTCAAACTCTATCATTTTATTTGTGTTATAATTAGTGGTGTAAATGATTTGGATCAACCCGTTCGACCTAAGGCCGTATCAGAGGCAGAGCGAAGAGGGCGACCGTCCTAAGCTTCAAAAAATAAGTACGAAATTTGGACCTCAATTTTTATTTTTTTTTGCTAGGGATCTATTAGGCCCTAAAAAATTGCTTAGTTTTTTGTATCAAGTTTGTGTTTATATATTTATTTGTTAAGACTTAAATTTTAGGTTTGTCTAGGCCATCAAAATCTCAGAAACGGCCCTAGTTCGACCCAACCAAACTAACTCTCAAACGAGTTAGATTTGGTACATAGTTTGAGTCACGGTTTTGGCCAAAACTAGGCCACCCAACCCATCTACAACTCTATATATGATATTGTTAATCTTATGATTTCTCTATAATATTGTGATTTATGTGTAATTATATGTTCTTTAAATTTCTATGACAGCCTTAGAAGGTTAGTTTGCTATTTGAAGATATGGAGAAGTACAACGTCACTTCATAATTATAGTTTTCTACTTCAATGAATCAAAGAAATACGGTCATGTAAAACAATCATTTCTTGTACCTATGAATTTATTGTAAGAATAAGAATGATGTGTATTTTAAATTGAACCTATATATAGTAGTAGTTTGTAAAAATCACAAATATTAAAAAAAAGTTGTTGATGTAATAAAGTTGTTTCAAATGTATGTTACTATTGCTAAATTATCATTGATTAAATATATATTTAATTAACTTTTTATATATCAAGACAATTGTTAATATTAATAAGGGGTATATTTGAAAAAAGAGTAATCAACACATCTAGAAATGTATATACCTTAGCTTACAATTGAGTGATTAATTACAAGACAAATTTTTTATTTTTTTTAACTAAGAGTGAGAAGAACATCAGAGAGAAGTTTAGACATCCTGACTAGGTCAGCACCTTCAAGAAATTCTCATCCTCTACCACTCACTCATATAAATATTATTAGGAAAAAAATAGGGAAAAAATTGTACAACAGGGTGGGTAAACCAAAACCCTTTGAAAACAACAGAAAACATAAATATAAAAAAGAATTAAAAACGATAATTGGACATGCCATATCGGTCCCTAAACAAGTCCTCGCTAATAAAAACAAGCAAAGAATCTCACCAAAAAGTATCATACACACCGAGACCATGATGAGGTAACTTATCAGCGCAGCCATTCCTTTCACGGAAGATATGAGAAGAAACTACATTAAATCCAACAGTAAAACAATTATGCCATCTATTATACAGTCTATTATGCCAACGACAAGGCACCACAGCAGGCTTCCTGAATACATAAAGGGTTCTAGGTAAGTCTCCCTCTATCCAGATCGAAAGACATTTATTACACACATCAAATTTCATTTCTATAAGAATAATGAACGTAATATAGAATGAGATCATCGACAATAGTCACTCAACATACACTACAAGAAACTCTCGAGTATATCCGCAGGTAAATTTCCTGCAATTTAAAAAATCTTCAGAAAACCATTACCCACGAAGATATTTGCTGAAACCTGAATCCTTGGCAAATTCCGCAAGAAATCGGTTTTCTGCGGAAATTTTCCCAAAATCTGCAGGTAATTCGCCGAAATATTAAGAGTTATTGGTAGTGTTGATTGGATCATTATCTAGGCTTCTATCACTATTTAGACTTATATCATTGAATAATTTATTTGGATATATATCATTAAAATTCTTCAAGTTCACTTACGCAACAATTTTAGATCGTAAGAAAAAAATTGTTCCCCTTATTAACGGACGTTAAAAATTGTTATAACTCTGTAAGAGTTGTTCGAGTTTTGAGTTTTACTCTGATTCCGGGAATCCAACTCATCGGAACTTTCATGTTATTATATTTTTTATTTAAGTTATTGCATTTAATAATGAGACCTATTTAGTGGTTTTTTAGAAATGATATATACACATGAGATATATTTAAAGACTTTTTTGTGTTTGTTACCATTATGAATGCACTCATTAAGCATTGGCAAAACCTTGACAAGAATTTCTCTTTCAATTAGCAGAGGAATAGCGTGTGTAGCAGAAGGAACACTAGAGACATTAGTAGGAAAAGTAACCATTTTTAACGTTGTATTTTAAGCCTATTGCCTGCATAATTACCACACTAAAATGTGTTGAGCCATTTTAATTGCAAAAATATCACCGTATCTACCTTTACAAAATTTTAGTCTTAAGTCAGTTATGTTTAAAACAACTTAAAGTTGTTGTCATTTTAAAGTTTTAATTAATAAACACTAAACAATATTGAAAAAGATTATTGTTTTTCATACACTTATATTAATTAATTCCTATCCTTGCAGTAAATTAAGTTCTACCAGCATTTTTTATTTTTATTTTTTGTTATCATATTATTGGTATGAAGTTTTCATCACCGTCTAATAATCACTAATAGCTACAAAAACAATACCCTAGATGAATTCTTTTTTCCAACCAAATTTTCTCAATATGAAAGAGGCAAGAATCAGACTCTTGACCATATGTGTCAAATGCCATCTCAAGCTACTCTTTAAGCCAAAAAAAGAATGTGACAGTACACACTAAAAAGATAGATAAAACAGAAAATGAGGTGAATAATCAAATTGAAAAGAAAGAAAGAAAAAAAACACAACATTTTTTAATTTTCTAAAAAATAGCATTCAAATGCATGAGTTTTCTATTTTAGAAAATATTATCGCTTTCTTCGCTCATGACAACGTGGATAATCCCGAAATCACTAATCATTTTCTCTTCTCCCATTCACCATCCATGCATAATAATGGTGTCATTAACAAACAAAACTGAATTTCATTACCCTTAATATTCATCTCCTTTCTCTAATCTTTTCCTTAATTCAAATGTACCACTCTCTTCCTCAAACCATTTATTTGGCATTATAATATATACATTTGTTGTTGTGTGGTCGCCGACGACGCCATCATTTGCCGTCGGTGTCTGACACACCACACATCTTCTCCTTTTACCTAATTATGGCTCAACCAAGTCGTCGTGTTTCATATTCCGGTCCATTATCGTCAACCTCATTTCATAAGGATCGTCATTATCATCACCACCATCATCACCATCATCATAGTTACCCTCATGACCAACAACGTCTATTAGAGTTTGTTGCTCAAGACGAGACTTACAATTTAGTCTCGCCTTTTGACAAAATCGAACGCTTGAGTCTAGATGACATTAGGGAAACTGCTTATGAAATATTTTTCACGGCGTGTAGGTCATCTCCTGGGTTTGGAGGCCGAAATGCACACTCATTTCATTCAAATAATAATCAAAATGAGTCCAAGCCAACCAATGTGGTGATGTCACCGACGAGTAGGGTGAAGAAGGCATTAGGTTTGAGGATGTTAAAAAGGTCACCATCAAGGAGATTGACGTCCGGTGGAAACAGTGGAGGGCCGTCCTCACCAATTGGAGGCAGCCCTTTTCATCACTCCTTGTCTATGTTGAGGCCACGGAGGCCAATGACATCGGCAGAGATCATGAGACAGCAGATGAAGGTGACAGAGCACAATGATAATCGCTTGAGAAAAACCATCACAAGGATCCTTGTTGGCCAAGTACGTATACAACCGTTACTATTAGAATAGAGAGAACTAACAGTTTCTTCATCGCTAAATTTAACGAGAGAATTAGCGATAAATTTCGCGTTTTTTATCGGTTTCTTTTCTCGAAATTATTTTGTTTATGATTTTCGTTTGTTTTTAAAATTATGTGACAAGCAAGATGTTTACTTTTCTTGAAAATTGAAAGTAACATTCATTTGGAGTCATTTTTTAAAAAAGTGTCATAAATTGTGGGACAAGGAGAGTATTTAGGTAAATTTCAAGAACCAAACCAGAGCTATATATACCAAATGAGTAAAATATGCAAAGACAGAAAATGTTTAACATATTTGAATTTGGTCTATTTGTTGGATAGAATGTGCTAATGATAGCTACTATAACATGTAAAGCACTTGCATGCTATTGTTCTAACTACATAAAAATGGTTGAATTGCAGGCACTAAAAAAAGCAGAAACAATAATTCTGCCATTAGAACTATTACGCCACCTAAAACCGACAGAATTCAGTGATTCTCATGAGTACTATATGTGGCAAAAGAGACAACTCAAAGTCCTTGAATTAGGCCTTCTTATACACCCTTCAGTCACTGTCGAAAAAAACAATACATTCGCTATGCGACTTAGAGACATCTTACGTATTTCAGAGTCAAAACCAATAGACACAAGCAAAAACTCCGACACAATGAGAACACTTAGTAACTCGGTTGTTTCATTAGCATGGAGAGGTCCAAATGGAACACCAGCTGATGTTTGTCATTGGGCTGATGGATTCCCTTTAAACATTCATTTCTATAATTCTCTTCTTCAAGCTGTTTTTGATATTCGAGATGAGACATTAGTCCTTGATGAAGTCGATGAATTACTCGAGTTGATTAAGAAAACTTGGTCTATATTAGGCATAACTAGGTCAATTCACAATGTGTGTTTCGCTTGGGTTTTGTTTCAACAATATGTAGCAACTGGTCAAGTTGATTCTGATCTTCTTTGTGCTTCACATGTTATGTTGAGTGAGGTTGCTAATGATGCTAAGAAAGAAAAAGAATCTTTTTATCTTAAGTTGTTGACATCAGTTTTGAGTTCAATGCAAAGTTGGGGTGAGAAAAGGTTGCTTAATTATCATGAGTTTTTTCCTAGAGGGACTATTTCTCAAATCGAAAATCTTCTTCCTTTGATGTTGTCTGTCTCGAAGATTTTGGGTGAAGATCTGATGATATCTAATGTTGGTGAAGGAAGAGAGAAAGGAGATATTACCATTATCGATTCTTCAGGTGATAGGGTTGATTATTATATTAGATCTTCCATGAAAAATGCATTTGACAAGGTTTGTATTTCACCTATATTTTTATTTTCCTTCCTCTATTAGTATTATTAGAAAGAAAAAGTAAAAAGTGATCACATATAGAAAAAAAATGAAATCCGTCTCCAATTCTATCGTCTTTATTGATAGAATTAGAGACAAATTTCATATTTCTCCTCTCTAAGTTTCTATCGCTATGACCCTGTATGGATTGACTTATTTGAGCTTGTCTAATAACATAAACACTTGTGAGACTATCTGGGAGACAATATAGAAAAAACTTGTGACATATCACAAGTTGTTTTCAGATTATTTTCATAAGCTCTCCATGATAGTTTATGAAAACAACTGTAAGCTTAGATAAAAACAGTTTTACTTTATAAATAAGCATTTATGCCTAAAAAGTTACGCCATAGCGCTTATCCAAAACGATTTTTTTGTTTCTGGAAGTCATTAATAAATTGTTTACATAAATTATTGGATTGTTTTTCCATGATTGCAGGTAATTGAGGAAGTAAATGCCAAGTATGCTGAATTGCAAATAAAAGGGGAACTAAGTGCTATTCTGCTTAATATAGCTCAAGAGACCGAAGATTTGGCGTTAAAGGAAAGACAAAATTTTAGTCCAATACTAAAGAAATGGCACCCTTCAGCAGCTGAAGTTGCAGCCTTGATGTTGCACAGTTGCTATGGCCATTTGCTAAGACAATATTTAAGCGATGTGACGTCGCTCACTTCTGCGACAGTTGATGTACTTCAAAGGGCTGGAAGATTAGAAAAGGTTCTTGTTCAAATGGTTGTTGAAGATTCTCTTGAAGATGATGATAATGTGAAAACAGTTATAAGAGATATGGTTCCATATGAAGTTGATTCAGTTATATTTAACCTTTTGAGAAAATGGATAAATGAATCATTGAATAAAGGAAGGGAGTGTGTGCAAAAATCAAAAGAAACTGAAGTGAGTTTTGTTTTTATAATCTTTTTTGCTTCGATGATTAAAGATTTGTTTGAATTGGTTTATTTGAGTTTATCTACTGGCATCATTACTTGTAAGACTGTTTACAAGAGTTTACGGAAAATTGGAAATAAATATGACATGTATATAAAAATTTTCAACTTATTTCTATAATTTCTTCAGAATAACATATGAAAATAGCTTATAGCTTATATAAAAATATTTACAATTTAATGTAGATTTTAATTTATTTATTTTTTCTCTCATTTTACTACAGACATGGAATCCAAAGTCAAAAACTGAGCTATATGCACAATCAGCAGCTGAGGTAGTGAAATTGGCAAAGACAACTGTGGAAGAGTTCTTTCAAATTCCAATAGGAATAACTGAAGAACTTGTTCAAGATCTTGCTAATGGATTGGAAAGTCTCTTACAGGACTACATGATGTTTGTTGCAGCATGTGGTAAGTTCTGTAAATATAGTTGATTGTTCTAGGTTCTGTTTGGATTGACTTTAGAACTTATTTTTGGACCGACGCATTCGGAACAAGATGCAAATTTACAGAAAAAAACAGATTTTAACTTTTAAACTACACTCTTTTTAGGTTCAAAACAAAGCTATATTCCTCCACTTCCTACATTAACAAGATGCAACCGCGATTCAAAGTTTAGCAAGCTATGGAAGAGAGCTGCCCCTTGTGCTACAAATTTATCAGAACTAGATCATCTAAACGGAACAAACGAAGGTCACAATCCAAGACCATCAACTAGCCGAGGAACACAACGACTCTACATTCGTCTCAACACTTTACACTACCTCCTTGTTCAAATCCAATCTCTCGAAAAATCGCTATCTCAAAACCCTTACCTAGTTCCTTCAACTAGGCATAGCTTCACAACACAAAGCAACAAAAGCGGCTCATATTTTGAAATAATAAACTCATCACTTCCAGCAGCATGCCAAAACGTTTCAGAAGTTGCTGCGTACCGTCTCATATTCCTTGATTCAAGCTCAGTATTCTATGACACCCTCTACGTCGACGACGTAGCCAACGCGCGTATTAGGCCAGCATTGAGAATCTTGAAACAAAATCTCACACTCTTGACTACACTATTAGTTGATAGAGCTCAACCATTGGCAATGAAGGAAGTAATGAGAGCTTCCTTTGATGCATTTTTAATGGTTCTGCTAGCTGGAGGAAACTCAAGAGTGTTTAATAGGTCAGATCATGTTATGATTCAAGAAGATTTTGAGAGCTTGAATAGAGTTTTCTGCACTTGTGGCGAAGGATTGGTGTCGGAAAATGTAGTCGAGCGAGAGGCTGCAGTTGTGAAAGGTGTAGTTGGATTAATGGCACAAAATACTGAACAGTTGATGGAAGATTTCAGCATTGCAACATGTGAAACAAGTGGTGTTGGAGTTATGAATATGAATGGACAGAAATTGCCTATGCCTCCTACTACTGGAAGGTGGCATAGATCAGATCCTAACACAATATTGAGAGTTTTGTGCCATAGAAATGATAGAGCTGCAAATTATTTCTTAAAGAGGACATTCCATTTAGCAAAGAGGAGATGATATGCACTTGCAACATAAATATTTTTTACACCGTCAATCAATTTAATTATATCTATGTTAAAAGTCGTAAAAATGGCAGTTTATGATTGGTTGACGGTGTAAAAAAAATTATAGAGACATGCATCAAAGTTAATTTCTCTATGTATATACATCTTGGAGAAAATATGGTATACAACTATTGCATTGTGACAAGGAAGAACATTTGGATATGGGGGGAAGAAGCACAGAAGATACTAATCATGAAAGCCACAAAATCTGTGCTGAATTGTATTTTTACAAAGAGATATTCTTTAATTTTTTTTGGGGGAGAAAATGGTATTTGTGTATAGTTTGTTAATATTGCATATAGTCTATGAGTAGCATGTATAGCTGGGATATATGTTACCAGCAGTTAAGCTACTATATTAGTCTAAACTGCATAGAACAGAAAACAGAAAGAAAATTGTTTTTTTTTTCCTCATTTATGTGTTAACTATAAAAGGTTTTTTTTGGAAAAAGGGCATAGTTAATATTTGACATTACGAAATAACCATTATTTTTGTTGGCCTATGACCAACACATACTCAAATAATTATACACACGAAGAGGGAAATGTTTGGAAACACATGATATCACATATAATGTATCCCTACAATGTAACCAAATTATTAGGTTGTAACAATAGGGAGATTATTTATCAAATCATCACGCATAATTAAAATAACAATATAAATATAAATATAATACAATGGAATCTCTAGATTTTTTGTTTGAATGTTACACCACACCTAACAAGAGCCGGAACAAAGAGGTATAACGCAGTAGACACAACGAAGGCCATTGTGAGGATGCAAGACACAGCCGTTGGTAATAACGGGTGTTTCGGTTTGAAGGTCTTCTTGTATGCAATTTCAAGAGCTACAAACACCCCATGGATGAAAAAGAAACACATTGAATCCCAACATGGTTCCCAAGCCTCCCATGTGGCCTTCTCCCGCTTCATGTAATAGAATATCAAATCGTGCATCAACCCTGACACGGTAAATGTCACAATTACAGCGGGGATTGGAGCCCATTTTCGCCCTATTACATGGCTAGATGCCTTCATCATTGGTTCGTATACGGTGGGGTGTAAGATCCGTGTGACCATAATGTCCCACCTTCGTCCCCAAAAGTCTTGCACCGATGTGCTTAGATAGGGTTTGTTGAAAGGTTGCTCCAACTCTACTTGTAAAACTTTACGAGCGATTGTAGTAATCAAGGCAATAAATACTTCCAACGCAGTGTACAAGTGGAGTCCGTATAAGGACATCAAAATCAATGGATGGAAACTTTCTTTCTTCTCATAGCAAGGAATAAAAAAATATGAGAGAATCGACATGACTACTAACTCGCGCCAATTTAGAGGCACAACTTTGATTTGATTTTTATTTGTGTGGTTGTTGTGTTGGAATTTGATGGGAAGGGAGGCAAGGAGAACAAAATGAGGGAGAGAAAGAGGAGGATTTGACGAGAGGGGACCTTTGGCGAAGGCGAAGAGAAGGAGCTTGAAAGTGGAAAGCCAAGCAAGGAAGAACGAAGAAAAGCCTCCGAGGTGGACGGAGGTTAGCCTCACAGGAAGAAGGAGAAGGATGACTATGGGTGGAAAAAGAGATACAAGTCTTCTTCTGCCTTTGAGAATCACCTTCCCAATTGTGTAGCTATACCAAAACAATGCTGTTGCTACAATCCATACTATGATGAAGTTGTTGAGCTCTCCTTTTGTCATCTTTAACTCCCTAAAATTCCTACTCCCTAACATTATCATGATTGTAGACCATTATATATAATTGATCTCCTAAATTAGAGTACTATTTGTGGGGTTAACTAATATATTTTCAGTCCTATAAGTTTTAAATTGTTTTTTATAAGAGTTTTTAAATTGAATTTTCATCTCTATATGAATTTAATCATGTCAATTTTAGTTGTTAACTATTTGCTTTTATGGGATTAAATGAAGGTTGTTTCATCCTCTTATTTTTAGTAAATTTTAATAAAATGTGGTATTTATTCTCTCTCTTTTTTGTTTTGTTGAGAGGGTGGTATTTATTCTCTATTTTCTACTATTATATTTTTTACTAAAAATAGTAAAGATCCACCTTTAGACTACATTTGAAAGGTCTATATTAGACACATACAATTAAATGACACAAAAATACTCATTTTTGCCATACTTAATAAAAATAGGTACTAAATAAATAAAATTTATGCAAATATTACAATAATTATTTTAATTTTTTTGAGGCAAAAAAATACTTAACCTATTAACATGGGGTTAGGAGCTTGAGTTCGTAAGATGATTATCTCTAAAGAAAAAAGTGCTAAACCCAGCGTGATTTAAGTCACGTTGGTATACAGTCTGTATAATTTAGGTCATCTTCGATCACGTTGTAAATAACCGTGTAAGTTTACTTAAGCAGGCCTTTTTGCAATCTCTTTTTTTTTTTTTCTTCTCATGTATTACATGGCTTGGCGTGAGTTAAGATCTTATGAATCTGTCTTTATGCGACTATGTCTCTCCCTAACATGGCTTGGCGTTTTCCATTAATGGACGTGGTCTGATGCCAATCTACTATAATAGCTGGCCATTAATTTTGTATTCATCACCCCATGGTGGGACTCCTGCAAAACGGTCAGTAAATGTTTTTTAGGGGTCTAACTGGGATATGTCAGTATCTACTTTGCTTAATAGTCAATCTCCCTTTAATACTCAAAAACACATGTAGTATTCATAAGAAGTTAACTAACGCCAAGCCATGTCATACAAGTGAAAAAAAGAGATTGCAAAGAATGAATGTTTAACACGGGCATGTAGGTTGTATTCTAACGTGATTTAAGTCGTTGAGTTTAACACATGCGTAAGTTAAGTCACGTAATATATATTTTGAGAAGTTTAGTTGGGAGTGAATAATTTTTTATAGGAGAAGAGCAAATTTCTAAAATTGGGAGAGAAAATAGAGAAAGAACAGGTACGCAGATCTGAAATGGGAAGGCTGTACTGAAATCATGGAGGCATAGACCGAGAAATGACAGATAAAAAACTGAGAAGACGAACTAAGGTTCAGAGAAGTAGAAGAGAGGAAGAAGAGGAAGAGGAAGAAGAAAAGGAAGAAGAGTTTTTAATAGATATATAACCGTTCTCCTTAATTAAAGAACTATTTTGTGTTTATATAATTGATTTCCTTAATTAAAGTACTATTTTGTTAGGTTAACTAATATATTTTCGGTCTTATTGTTATGAAATAAACTAAAAGCACAAGATTAAAGAAGAAGAAGAAGAAGAAGAAGAAGATGATGATGATGAAAGTTTTTGTATTATTTTCTTCACAAGTGTGTCTTTACATCAAAATATGAGTCCTATTTATAGGATACAAATAGGTAAGTGAAAGTTCACATGCAATCAAAGAGCACTAACAATTCATTCCACTAATGTGAGTTATAGAACTTGGAAGATCAAGAATGGACATCCACCAACTTTATAATTCATAACACTTCTCCTTGGATGTCCATCAAGGATATGCCTCATTAAAACCTTACTAGAGAAAAACCCAATGGAAAAAAATTCTAGTGAAGGAAAAAGAGTACACATCATTTTGCGTCATAATCTGCCTCATTAAAAACCTTATGAGGAAAACCATTGGGATAAAACCATGGTTATGGAAAAAAGAGTGCATAACACATTTTTGTCTCTTAAAAAAAATGGTAGACAGTTACCAATTCACTTCAGGTGAACATATCAAACTATATATATATATGTATGTATGTATGTGTATGTATGTATTTTACCATTGTAATTCTCTTTTCGCGTGAAAAATCATACATATCTAATTAATTTCACATCTTCGAGTGCGCGGACTACAAGTCCAAAAAAATTCAGCTTTACAAAGCGAGTTTGATTTCACTGGAATTGTCTCTTTCTATCTGCAAATATTTTCTTTTTCTATAATCATTAATAGACTTGTATTCGTATTCATGATCCTCATTATTACTTATCACATATAGCGCTATATTATATCCAAAAATACGTTGACGTTGACTTTTCTTCGGTTCTAATTAACTTACATCATCGAGTGTGTTGACATATAGGTACCTGATCAGTTCTTCTGGAACTGAAAAAATCAATTATGTCATAAAACTCTTTTAGATTTTCTATATCCTTGTTTGGGTTATCTTTTATTTAAGCTCGTTTTCTTATTCAAGGATTTTTATATTTGAAACCAATTGATCTATCATGCTTCAGGCACGATTGAAACTCATTTGTAGTATTAGATTATCCGACATGAACATCTATTTCGTTTGGAGCTTTAACAGCTGATATTCGATTTATTTACCTTTGCAAATGAGTTATATATTTAGGATCAAGACGAGACAATAATATTTTCTTTCAAATAATTTATTTGAACTTCAGATTCACATTTTCAACGGCCTATTATCTCCCCTAGTATTGGGAAAACTAATCCATCAATTGATAATCAGCCTACTGGGCTGTACAATTAATGATAGATGAAGATTCATATATATCAAATATATTTTCCCAATATTCTTTCAAGATTTATCTTAGTGCATTATATTGGAGCAATTGTGATATACTCCATCTGTTTCAAAATACATGTTCATTTTGGAGAAATTGCAGTAACAAAGAAACCAAATAAATTTGGTTATTTTTGATGAAATTATGTGTGTGTTTTCTATAATATTCTTAACCATTTATTATTTCATTCTATTTTTTCTCTATCTACAATAAATATGGAAGGGTATTATTGACAAAACAATAATTAATGTTGCATTGAAACTTGAAAGTGACAAGTATTGTGAAACAAAATTATTCTTCAAAATGGACAAGTATCATAAAACGGAGGGAGAACACAACACATCCAAAATCTACTTAAATGATAAATGTTAGGTTGTTAACCCTAAACCCTATATAGTAATCTAAATATGTTATTTTCATTCAAGGTTTGAAAGATAACCTAAACTTCAAAAATAAATTCATATAAAATTACCTATAATTAAATTTAATCATGTCAATTTTAGTTGTTAAACTATTTGATTTCATGGGATTAAACGAGGGTTGTCTAATATAGAAACTATATTTTTAATAGCCCGAAAAAGAAACTATTTGCCCTTCTGGAATGATGTTTATCTTTTTCCTTGATTAGGTCCCTTCATTGTCACCATAGTTAAACTTAGTACATCTTGGTAGATGTTGTCACATAGCACTTGTCCCACTTTTGTCCCAATGTGTTTGCCACAATAAATGCATTTAGACTTCTTCAAATTACGTACCATGAAACTGTTTGAAGTAGTTCCACACATAAGACTGATATTTACGATTGTTAGTGTTACCATCGGATTCAGCATCATGTTCAGCACTAGATTGAATTACATCATTTTCAAAAAGTTCAACATCAACTATATTTGTTGCAGTGATATTCATATCATCCGGCACGGTAAAGTCTAACATATCAAAAATCAATAGCCTAGATAAAAATAAGGGTCATGTTAACCAGTGCCCCGGTACACTAGCTAAGAAAGTTAAAATTAGAATTTTTTTTATTAAAAATAACAACTTTTTGACTTTTATAAAGTGCAACATTCCATTATCCCAGGACACTAATTAACGTTTCCCTAAAACTAAATTAAAACCAAAGTTATCGGACACACCCATGCCAACCTTAAACTTTCACGACTCGCAAGAATAAGCCTACCAATATAGAAGTAGACAACTATATGTGCATGAATGTTAATCGAAGGCACCTGTGTATATGTTCCATAATTGGTGGATCCTGTTGGTGAATAGTGTGTGTTGTCCAACCATAGTAAATGCATCGAAAGATTTTCTCAACCAATTTGACTTACTAGCATGCTATATGAATAGTAGCAAGTGTTAGAGAAACAGTAAAAAAAACGGTGCATCAATTGTTGAACATAGAAGAACAAGTTCATATTGTATGAACATGGAAGAACAAGCCACTTCTTGCATCTATAAATAGAGGCTTCCGTATCAGAAGCAAAATCACAATTTCGTGTGTTAAGAGTATGTGTTATTGGTCGAACTTCGTTAACAATTTCGTGTGTTATTATTCCGCATTTATTTCACTTCCACTTAATCTAACTATGGGGAAATTTCGCGTAGTTTCCTAACAAATCCAAATTAATACACACTGCATTTTCGTATTTTATGAACTTGAACCATGATAAGTAACATGGAAATGAAAACCATGGTATATAATCAACCACTTTGTTTATATAGCTAACTAGACAGAGAAGTAGAATTTCATAAAATAGATGCAATTTTTTTAGTGTTCATATCATTAACATATCAATGTTATGAACTAGATACAAAAACACAAACTCATAGATCGGAAATATGGATGTTCAAATAAATTGATAGTTGGCAACCATATGATATATGTAAATGGTGTCTGCATGCATGAAGCAGCAGATCGAGAAACTATTCGCAGGGACAAGACTATATAGTGGAGATAAGGATTAAAAAGTTATGATTTTTTGGAATAGTTAACTTTTTTTCAAGGAAGGAATAGTTATGAACGTCATAAAAATATTTTTAATGTGTGTTGCCATTAGTTTCCTTTATATGTGTCTTTGCTGTAAAAAAAAAACAGTAAAATACGCCAAATATCAACCATTTACACAATAATACTTGGACCTGTGCGATGCATGGGAATGGGAAGTTGATTATCTCATTGACTAATAAATGTGACAGTTGATCATGAAATGAAATAATAGTTATTGTTGAGGAGTTAATGCTTCAAATAGGCAACAACAATAACCAAGCATTATCCCACTAAGTGGGGTCGACTACATGGACCGAAATATGTCATATTGTTCTATTATAAATCATATTTTAATCCAACTATTTAATATTCTATAAATCTTTTTTAATAGTTTCTCTTATAATTTTTCTGGGTCTTCTTATATCTCTTGTAATATGATTATTCTCTATTTCATCTACTCTTTTTACTACATAATTTAAATGTTTTCCCTCTACATGTTCAAACCACCTAAACTTATTTTTCGCAATATTTATACATAGATACTTCCCAAACTATCTCTACAATGTTGTCATTTATAATCTTATCCCATCTAGTTTTACCACACATTCAACACAACATCCCTATCTCCGCACAGTTACTTTAGTATCGTGTTGTTCTTAAACAGCCAACACTCTGTTGCATAAAACATCCCTGATCCGACATCTGTCTGATATTTTTGCACTTCAACTTAAACGATAAGTTTGTATCACATAAAACACATGAAAAAAATCATTGATAACACTTCCAAAAGACAAAAATAAAACCCCGATGTAAGTTAAACTTCTTATTATCACATAGAGAGATTGTTGATAAGAATTATTTAAAATCTTTTGTTGACTCTAATACAATATAATAGATCCAAAAATAAAGATAAAGAAAAATACAAATACATCATAACTGTAGTTACCTAAGTAGGTAGTTCCCTAAAATATAGTAAAAATTATTTGATTACACCAAAGCTTTCTACATATATTATCTCTCTCTCAATTGCAAGTTTGCAACATTGATATTTTGTTCTATTTTATGGGATTTCTTTTCTTCTATGATTCGAGTACCAATGTTCAGTCATGAAATATTTTATTTTTACTTAATTTAACTTATTACCAATTTGGTCTATCATAGAAATACAAAGGTCAATAGAGTAGGTAATTGTGTCCATCATTTTAATTCCTTTTCAAAATTAGAACATAAAAATCCAATTGATTTATACGCATATTATGTTTTTTCGGCGTGTTGTTGTTATCGTATAATTATAAGTAGAATTTCTTTAAAAAAAAGTAGAATTTCTTATTCGTATATATATAAAGAAAAAGATCATTTTGAGTAGCATAATTTTTTTTATCTTAATCCGTTTTGAATTTTCTTTAGGGATACGTTTCTAATATTTTTGGATATCATTAAATATTTTAGAGAATTCTTACTCCAAAAATATAATTAGCCTGTGCTACTTCAAATGTTGTTTACAGTGAAGTTTTTAGGAATTTATAATAACCAATGATCTTAGATATTACATTTGACAATTTTTTTTTTTTTGGAAGAGGCTAGAATTGAATATATTACCAAATCAAAGTGGTCTTCCTAGTACAAGTTGTACTAAGGAAGAACCAATAAAGTCAGAACAATATTTACAAAGATCCTGAACCAATATAAGAGTTACAAAAGAAATAGCAATTAGCCTATACCCAGCATGGTAAACGGCCTAAGCCACCAGCTATGGTAATTGAGAGGAAGAGAAACATATTTCCTTTTCAACCACATAAATGTGAGGGACTTGATCTTATCCGCCACCTGTAAAGCCGAGCAATTATTATATGTGAAGAGCCGGCTATTTCTTTCTTTCCGAATTTTCCAAACAGTAGCATACCAAATAACCTGTAATATAGAACACCGGACCATAGAGTTACCACCGTTGTTACTAAATTGATTAAAGTGATCCGTCACATGATAAGGGACAGCCGCGGAAATACCCAGCCATCTATAAATACAATGCCAAATGGATCCAAAAAAATTACAATGCAATAACAAGTGATTAGAAGATTCATTTGACAAATGTTTTTATTTAGAGATTTCGGATAATGTTTCTTTCTACCAATTGTTAATTTACCGTTTTTAGTGTTGGTATGTTTTTAATGAAATGATTATTTATTTTAACATATATTAAAATATAGGCTTAATACATCATTTGGTCCCTTAACTTATTTTCAGTTTTCAATTTGGTCCCCTAACTATTAAACGTTTTAAATTGGTCCTTTATCTTCTTTCCATCATTCAATTTGGTCCTATTTTATTCATTTTAACCCCCAAGAAAAGGAGACCGTCGGATAAATGAGGTCTATCAGATCTAACTGTGTATCACCAACACCTGATTTATTCATCTTCTTCCCTCATCTTCATCTTCATACAACCTTCGTCAATCTTCATCATCTTAAAAAAAAAAATTTGTTCTTTAAGAAATTCATCTTTTCAACTTCAACAAAAACCACAAAATCAAACATTTAAATTTATAATTAACACCACCACCCAAAAAAAAAAGTTTTGGTGGACAAAAGCATCGTCATTTCTTCATTATTCCTTACAGAACTGAGAAAAGCATCACAAACAAAGCCACAATTCATTCTCATTCCTCCAAATTTCGCATCGCATTGGACACATACTATTGCATACTCCAAACTTGTTCACAATCTCGCCACAAAGATTTCTCCTTTTCATCAATCCCGTGATCCAAATTTCTTTTTCATTCATTTTTTTTTCTAGGTTTTTCAATTTCATCTAGATTTTATTCAAAAAATTTGTTTTTTCTTGATGGGTATCAAAATTTGTTACATTTTATTTAATTTTGATGATTAACTTGTATATTATTGGATGTAACAGGGTTGATCTTGGTCATTGATCTCATCATCTCAGGAACCACTTACCTGAATCTCCTATGTGGTTTTGCTATGTTCTATAATTGACATTTAGATAATAGATATTTTTCTATGGTTTTGAAAGATTACAGTGTTGAGTTTAGCTAGTGTTTGATTGAATGATATGAATTGGGGTACACCTAAAGATTCACCCAAAATGTCTTACCATCCAAGACCGCTTTCTTAGATTGTTGTTTGAGTAGGAGCACTTGCAATTTTCTTAATTTATGCTTCATTTGTTCTTGTTTCGTCGCTGATTGGTGCAACGGTTCATGGATATTTTTACGGCATAGGTAATTCTGAGAAGTTAGATGTATCCGGATCTCCTATAAACGATGCTTCTATTGATAATAAACCGTTGAAGATAATGAGGTTGAATATGATGAAAATTGATGAAAAGGTTGTATGAAGATGAAGGAAGAAGATGAATAAATCAGGTGTTGGTGATACACAGTTAGATCTGATAGATCTCATTTATCCAACGGTCTCCTTTTCTTGGTGGTTAAAATAAATAAAATAGGACCAAATTGAATGATAGAAAGAAGATAAAAGACCAATTTGAAACGTTTAATAGTTAGGGGACCAAATTGAAAATTGAAAATAAGTTAAGGGACCAAATGATGTATTAAGCCTAAAACATAAGACCTGTACGTCGCACGGGTCGACCATCTAGATAATAGATAACTCATGAGAGGAAGTTAGGGTTTTGTCATTCATTCTCACATTTTCACAAATAGAGAGACTAGAGATAGAAGTGAAGAATAAATGAGGAGAGGGAGAACCCATTTGAAGAAAAGTGGAAAGAAACCTAGGAATCAAAGAGTATAGTGAAGATTTGCTTAGCTTTTGAGGATACAAGGTAATGGGGATAAGTTTGTTCTACTAAATAAGCTATAATCTACTTTTTCATTTATGGGTCATAATTTTTTGAAATGAATTATGATATTAGATGTTAATTTTCGTGCTCATAATTGAATGATGATTTTGGGTATGTGAAATTTGTTGTAGACTTGTTGTTGATGCTTAATTTTCAATGTTAATGTATGTTAAAGTGATTACTTTGAGAATTTTGCTTAAAATGATGAAAATGAAGTTGTTTTTGTTGATTGATGATGAAATCATTATTATATGATATGAATGTTGTTGGGTATATGTTGATGATGATAATTCATGCATTGGGTGATGATAAATGTGTTGTTGTGGTTTTATGACTTTTGTGAAAAATGGGTATGAACATGATAATTGATGATGAGTGATGTTAAAATTGAACTATATCTCTTTGATATGTTATCGGGAGCATGAAATTTATTTTGTGTGTATTTTACGTGATAAATTTATGGTTAAAAAAACGATTATATGTGTTTTAGGAAAAATAGGTGAACCATTATAATTTTTGGAATGGGAAATGATAAGTGGTTTAATCATGGATTAGATTTGGAAATGATTTGGAAGTATTGGGGTTGGATTAAGAGGCTTAAACGTGATTATTTGGCAAAAATCACGTTTAGAAATTGAAATTCAATGTTGTCTGTCTGGCCAAAATTGGGCCACGATTTTGACTAGATTTTGGCATTTTTTGTTCAACAAATATCGTGCCGCAATTTGAGAAAATCGGCCTATGATTTTGTCAGACCAAAAACCTTAAAAATGTATTTTTCTTTACTCCAAATGTTCCCAAACTTATTCCTAAGTGTAGGGATTTTATATCAATGGGTGTTTTTTTTTTTTTTGTGAAAGAAATGACCTAGTATAATGGATCTAATGGAGTCTTGTGTTGGTAACATTAAATGAAGAAATATGAGATGAACCGTAAGAATTTTGAGAAACAAATAAACTTTGTGAAACAAATATGTTATGATTGATTAACTAAGATGTTAGATGATATGTAGGAATGTTTTGATGATATGTAAGAACTTGAAATCATACTTTTATTGAGAAAAATTAAAAATAGACGATTTTGTGAAAATATACTAACTTTGTTAAAATGAGGTTTTATGATCGGATAATTTGTAAATGACTTGGTATACATGAAAACATGGTAAAATAAGAAGGAACCAATGAATCATTGGTGTATAATATGTTGGTTATCATGATGTGGTGAATTGCTCGTCTTTATGTGATTTGTGCTTGTGGAACGATGTTGTTTCCTTGAGGTGATATTGTTGTTGATGATGATGTTGATGACTCTTTTATTGATTATGACTTGTTGATTGTGTGAATGTAAATGTTTGATAATGCAATGATTATTTTGGTGAAGAACATAATGGATGGTGATTATTACATTATTTGGTGAAGATATTATATGATGGTGTAAATTATATAATATAGTTTGGAGATTTGTGTAACACCCAAAACCTTTAAAGCGATAAATCACGCAAATAGTACAATCATACAAAGGATTTAGATGCTACTTCTTCTATAAATACACAACATGCATAAATAATTTTTCCAAAACATCGTAGCGGAATAATATCATAACATCTCATCAACAGATAATTAAAAAAATCTCCAAAGTAGTCGTGCTACATATATAATAATACATCACCAAAATATAAATCTCGAATCTCAACATACTAAGTACAAATCTCATAAAGTCATAAAATATGAATAACAAAAGACCGACATCATAATCAGAGCCCGACACTAAGACTCCAAAGCAAAAAAACGAGGTAGCTTCAGCTCTAGCCTCAAGCATACTCACAAGAAAAGAAACTAATCATGTAAGCTGTCTACTCATTCATACAAAGAGGCAAGCTGCCAACCAAACAATCATTGGGGGTTAGATAACAATCCACAAATAAAATATAATCAAATGAAATTTAACAACATAATTAATTTCAAATGATTAATGACATTTAATTAAAATCATTCACGGTGAATTCAACATCATTATTAAACATAAGCATACGAACATAGAGCTACAATAAGCACAATTTCACATTATCACATATTCACCAAATTTCACCAAGTGCATAAATCACCAAGTCTCACCAATGCACATATTCAAGTATGGAATATTTTACCAATTAATCAAATGTATGCAATGCGCTCTAGACACGACTCTATATGCATGTAGTATCAATCACCTTCACTTGATACAACTGTATCATAATCATCGTCGTTTAATACAAAGTATTCTAGTCATCATCGTTGGATACAAACTATCCTAGTCAACGTCTTTGGATACAATATCCTACTTATGAATGCATGAACATATGACTCAATTACGCATATTTCACTCAACAAGTCACCAACATTACCATCGTCATTTTACATACATGTGGTCATCATTATCATTTTGCATGTAAGAATTCACCATCATAATCATCATCAACAATTATCACCTTAAGAAAACAATAATGTTTCAAAATCACATTTCACATTAAAGACGAACAACTATCCACATCATGTCATTCAACATATTACATACCCAATCATCATTGATTTATTCTTATTTTATCATATCATCATGAATACAAAGTCAATTACAAGCTATCCAAACATAAAACTCCAATTCGACAAAGTTCGTCTATTTTCACAAAATCCATCTTTTTCTAAATAACTCACCAAAACAAGATATTCATGTTTAAACGCCTTAACAAAGCATATCCACATTTCACATATGATCACAGAAGCTCATACATATACACATCATAGTTTAATTCTGATTAATTTCAAAAAGTGTCTAAGTTCGTCTCATTTTCCCCTTTTTCAAAAGAAAGTCATTTATCAAAGCAAGGCCAAGTTAAAGCTCACATCCACCATTCAAAACCATTTTATAATCATTGTTACAGAAAATAAACTTTAACCATACCATTTCATTTGAGAAAAATAAGTTTTCAGAAATTTCACGTTCTTGAACAATTTTTAAATAAATCTCAATCTGATTCACATCAATCTTAATCCAATCCATGTGATGTTTCAAAAGGTTTAGAAAGCATAATAACAGTTAAACACGTCAAAAGAATCATTTAGGAAAGTCCAGATCGATTCCCAAGTACACGGAACACCCAAAACATGGATTGTTGCACCGAGCAACTCGTCATGGCTAGCTCCAGCTTGCCAAGTAAACTGCACTAGTACAGGGAGCCGAGTTTTTGGTTTTCCTCTCGGGAACCCATCCAATTTCAACCCAAAAACCCCGATTTTGATCCCTTTTGACCCAAACTTGTCCCCCAAACTTTTTTATTAGTTAAGATACATCAAAAGACAATCAAAACACTTACGAACATGGAATCATGACATCAATTCATGTCAAATATCGTCATCAATCTCATTTTTCACCAAAAACTCATATTTTCTCATTTTCATTAAAACTTCACAAACAACCACACCAATTCAAACCCCAACAACATATTGATGTGTAAAATCCGCAAGTGCACGGTTTTATCGAAGTAGTAAAAATAGTATCGTTCCAACAGGGAGTTATTGTAATTATGATTCTCTTTTTAATTAAGATTAGCTGAAAGATTAAAGGTTTTAAAAGTTTGGATTTTGATTGTTGTAAAAGAATAATAAAAAGCGTCTCGGGATTATTGGTTTATCATAATGACAAATCTTTCACAATCCAAACCTATATACTAAGTTTATGTTAGACTTATTACTAAAGATCAGTTTCTCTGAAGCATATCAAGGTTTCTCTCGAAACCAATGAGTGTGTTTCAACAACAACCACGCCTATTCTCATGGTTGATCATTGTTGAAACCCATTAAGAACGAAAATTTAAGGTCACAAGATTTTCTAGACTATACTCATGTTTCAAAAACCTTGTCTAATCTCACATGTCCAATACTAACCTTCTTCTTTCGATACTTTGGTTAGTATTTGAAATAAGAATTAAGAACAGTGAGATTAGAATAGAAAATAGGGTTACATAAAATTTGGGTTATAGGCTTGGTTTGATAGGATTAGGTCATAAGACTCATCCAACAATCCCAAGAAAAAGAAGTCTACTCACTCATGTTCATCGTAGACATAGAGATTACGGAGAAGAACATGAAAGTAAATTGCTGGAAGTAAAGAACAAGAATAATAAAAAGCAAGAAAAGTAAGAACTTTTATTCAAAGAAATAGCTGTCACATAAAATTCCCAAGAACAAAAGATGATTAATATGTCTAGTGGCTACTTTATTTATAGCCTGAAAGCTAACTTAATCCCTAAGAAAAGGCATAAACATTACACAACAAGCAACCCATGAGCTTTTAGGTCTGAAAAATAACAAACATAGCAGCTTGGAACTTTGGCAGGCCGTGCTCAACTTGGCATGGACCGTGCCAAGTCTTCGAAGCATAACAGCATCGCACACGGTCGTGCGCCTGCAGGCACGGACCGTGCCCGACTTTGTGGAACCATAAGCACGTTTGAACAAGGGAAGCACAACCTAGTCTTTGTCAAGCATGGCCGTGCATGATATTTTTGCATAGGATCTTCATATTTTTTTCCTTAATCAACCTCGAATCATGCTCTAAATCCTTCCTTTCCTTAACCATGCTCAAAAACTCTTTCTTTTGCTTCAAGAATCAATCTTTCACCATATTTGTTCCTGAAATTAAATAACAAACAAATTGAAGTACTAAAGTTCTAGAAATAACTTAAAATCAAATAAAATCCTAATAAACTTGACACTTAAAATCACTAAATTATTGACTTATCACATATAAACATATATAATCATTTATCAAGTGAATTTAGACATGTTTCAACAATTATCACTCACCAATTCATGGTTTACACTTAATTAAGCAAAAATCATCAAAAAAACTTATCATGAACATCAACTATGAACTTGAGCACATAAACACGTCAATTCCATGAAATTTAACATACTCATAACTACACATGAATTAGGGACATGAAATTCATCATCAAAAATCACAAAAGTCATAATTAACACAAAAGCACTAATGACCCATAATTGAAAAGATGAGATTATAGCTTATTTATGAAAAGGATCTATCCCCCTTACCTCTAAGTCTTGAATCCACTAGCTTATGCTTCAATCTCCCTTCCACCTCTCAAATCCCTAGATTTCTCTAGCTTCCTCTTCTTTCCTCTTCTCCAAGTTTGTGATCTTCTTTCTCCTTTACCTCTCTAAGTTTGTGAAATGAAATGAATGGCTTAACCTAATTTCTCTTAAGTGTTATGAATAAATACTCCTCTTAAATGGGCTTAACCACCATACATCATAATGGGATTAAAACTCTCATTAATGGGTTCTGAAAATTTACAACTCATTAATCCGCTAAAACACCGAATAATTAACATCTCTAAATAATTACCCCGACTTACTAGTAACTTTGTAGAAATAACTATTCTCACTTAAATACCAAAAATAACCTTCTTAATAAAATGACTAGTTTACCTTTACTCGCCAAATGAACAAAATGCCCCTTAGTCTAAAAATGACTAAAATATCATTCTAGACCAAAAATCCACTAATCCCAATTCAAATACACACCAAGACAAATAATCATATATAACACACACAAACACATATAATAAATAATTAAAATAATTCTAACGAAAAATGGTTTGTTACAATTTGTGCATTGTTGAGTCTTTACTTGAAGTCTATGCATCATGGTCATGTTGAGTCTTTTGGTGAACAATGTAATTGGTGGTGTTTATACATTAGTTGGTGAAAAATTTAATTAATTGATGGTATTTATTACATTAGTTGTTGAAGAACGTAATTGGTAGTGTTTATTACGTTAGTGGATTCATATGGTAAAATTATCTCTGAAATCCAATTGATACCACATGCATGTAGAAGTGTCTAGAATATTGCATGCACTTGAAGTTGGTGAAATGTGTCATACTTGACTATGTGACTTGGTGATTATGTGTATTGGTGAAATTTGGTGAATTACATGAATTATGTGATTGGTGAATTATGTGATTACGTGAAAATGTGTGGAGACGTGTATATGATGATGTTTGTTAATTGGTTATCTTTGTACACTTGATGATTTTATTTGATGATGATTTATTTTAGTGACCCTGATCAGGTGTGAATCATATATATCTAACTTGATGATTTCTTTAATGATGATAATTTTCTAATTTATATTCTTGGGATGATGATTGTGTTTATTTGAAGTAATTATGTGAGAACATTGCAGGTTACTAACTCACTACTGCTTTGCACAATCAAAAACACTTGCAAGGTTGATAGATGGAGCATCCGGCTAAAAAACATTAAGCTTCATGGAAGCTTATTCATGGTATAACTAGATTAAAACGGAACCCCTATACGCCCCCAATACCGCCTTCATGACTAACAATCATAATTACCACTAAGAAGTAATGCCCTTTGATCTCATAATTGATGGAGATACGTACCAGAGATTGATGGATATTGCTTTCGCGAGACAGATTGGGAGAAACATTGAGGTATGCATTGAAGATATGGTTGTTAAAACGAAATAGGAGGAAGACTATTGTATGGATCTCGCCGAAATCCTTCAATTAGTAAGAAAGTACAACATGTGCCTCAACCCCGCCAAATGCTCATTTGGGGTACAAGCATGAAAATTCCTAAGATTCATGCTCAAAAGACGCGCAGTTGAAGAAAACCCAAACAAATGCCAAGCCATCATGAACATGTTGAACCCCACAAGCATAAAGGAGGTACAATAGCTAACATGGCGACTGGAAATGTTGCTCGCTTATCGTCGTGGAATAATAAGTTTCTTTCTTTTGGTGACCGCCTGATACTACTGAAATATGTCATGTCTTCCATTCCAGTTTACTTTCTTTCATTTTTCAAGGCTCCCGCAGGTATAATTTCTTTTATAGAATCTATCTTTAAAAGATTTTTTTGGAAGGGTGATGAGGAATCTAGGAAAATTTCTTGGGTAAAATGGGAGTCTATTTGTTTACCAAAGGAGGAAGGAGCGTTGGGGGTTAGGCGGTTGGGAGTTTTTAATTTATCTTTGTTGGGAAAGTTGTGCTGGAGGATGTTGGTTGATAAGAAGGGGCTTTGGTACTGAGTTTAAAAAGCTAGATACGGAGAGGTGAGGGGCCGATTGAAGGAGGGGGGCACACATTGCTCTTTTTGGTGGAGGACGTTGTATAATGTCCGTGGGGGGATTGGTGACGGTGTAGGGAGCTGGTTTGATGACAATAATCGTCGATTGGTTGGTGATGGCCGTCACACTTTATTTTAG
Source organism: Medicago arabica (assembly GCA_946800305.1). Classification (NCBI taxonomy): domain Eukaryota; kingdom Viridiplantae; phylum Streptophyta; class Magnoliopsida; order Fabales; family Fabaceae; genus Medicago; species Medicago arabica. Next base: position 18,488,111 of record OX326965.1, on the reverse strand, counting down.
CATGATAATTGGGTCGGGGAAATTCCGTTAAGAATTAAATTTTCCCGCCTATTTGAGTTGGCCGTGAACCAGGAGATCTTTGTGGAGGAGATGGGGAGGTTATGGTGGGTGTGGAGACGTCGTCTTCTAGCATGGGAGGAGGAGAGTGTGAGGGAATGTTCTGCTTTGTTACATAACATTGTTTTATAGGACCATGTTCTTTGCAAATGGAAGTGGTTGCTATATTCTATTCATGGTTACTCGGTGCAAGTTTCCTATCGCTTTTTTACTACGTCCGACGAATCTATAGATAGGAACATTGTTGATGATGTTTGGCACAAGTATATCCCCTCAAAGGTGCCTCTGTTTGTGTGGCGGCTCCTTCGCAATAGATTACCTACCAAAGACAATTTGGCGCGCAGGAGTATCGTTTAATCTAGTGACCTCGTGCGTGCAGCCGATTGTGGTAATTCTGAAACGACAAATCATCTTTTCATAGGTTGCGGAATTTCTGACAGAGATTGGTACCATGTGTGGACTTGGCTAGGTATATCTTTGGTCGCTCCTAGTGTGCTTCCAGATCATTTTGTTTAGTTTTCTAAAATGGCGGGTATGCCGCGATTTTCCCACATATTCTTTAAAGTTATTTGGCTTGGTTGCGTTTGGGTTATATGGAAGGAGAGGAACAACCGTATCTTTAAAAATACGGCAACTAATCCATTTGTCCTCATTGATAAGGTTAAGCTAAATTCTTTCTTGTGGTTGAAATCAAAACAGGTGTGGTTCAATTTTAGTTATCACGACTGGTGGAAACATATGCTTCTTTGTATGGGTGTCTGTGTCCATGTGTAATTTTTTAGTTGTTATTTGATGGTGCTTTCATTTTTATGGCACTAGTGACTGTGTAGCTATTTTGGGTGCTTCGCTCTCAGCACACTTTATCCAGGAGGAATCACCGTTGTTATTAATATATCTCATTTTGGCTTGCTAAAAAAAATTAAAAACACGTAAAGATTTATTTTTTCTTTGAAATTCTTTTTTTTATGCAATTCTTTTAAGTTTTTCGAGAGGAATTCTTTTAAATTCTTTAGGTACATAATTTCGTAGTCTTCAATTTTTCTCAATCATAATGTCATTATTTTAATTTTTTTAAAATGTTATTCTTTTATTGTTTATTCATCCATGCATATTTGCATAAATAATCATAGTATATGATTTTTGATTCATAGATTTTGTTTTCAATTTTTCTCAATCATAATGTCATTATTTTAATTTTTTTAAAATGTTGTTCTTTTATTGTTTATTCATCCATGCATATTTGCATAAATAATCATAGTATATGATTTTTGATTCATAGATTTTGTTTGCAAGTTTGAAGGAGAGTTGAGGAGAAAAAAAAGGCAATGAAGAGTTTCGGACGGAGAGAACTTTAGGAGGTTTAGTTTTTTCATAATACAGAATTTTTTAGTTTAGGAAAACTAAAAAACTACATGAAGGAAGGTCTTTGAGACTTTGAGGGTTTCCTATACCTTCCAAAATCCATTCCTCTCGATACAATCGCCTCCCCTAATATGCTTCCAGCTTAGGATCAACATGCATAGTAGTGATAAAATACAATACGTCTCTTCTAACTTCACAAGAATTCTTTATCAACAATGACAATTTAAAACTAGTGTCCCATTTGGATTAGGCTTATTTAAAGCTTGTGCAAAATAACTTGTACAAATAAATTAATCATAAGTTTGTAAATGTAGATTATGAAAAATTAGTTTATAAAGATACAATTTTCGTTAATGATAGCGTATAGATTAATATAAAAGTTTATTGAGTTAATAGTGTTTTATCCTTCTATAATATAAGTCATTTTCGGGTTTATCTCCTGTAAAAATTTCGTTTTGGTTTTCGTCCTTACAAAATTATTTTTTTCTAGAATACCCTCCTAATAGGCCATTTTTAGATATATTTTTTTCATAAATTTTAGTTTTTGAATGGCCTATCAGGGGGTATTCTGGAAAAAATAATTTTACAAGAACGAAAACCAAAACAAAATTTTTATAGAGGACAAACCCGAAAATGACCTATATTACAGGGGAATAAAGCACTATAAACTCAAGTTTATCTATTTGCATAAGTTGTTTTGGGTCTTTTTGACAAGGCCAAGAAGCTAGCTTATAAGCTTGTCTCGTAAGAAAAAAGACATTTTTGGTAATTGTCTCTTCATCAAAAACTTAGCTTATTTTACAAACTTATAACTTATTTTCAGACGCTATTTTAAATAGTTTTTGAACTTATAGCTTATAACTTATATTTTTCGTTCAATTTTTACCTTGACCATTTTAATTAAAACTCATGTTTACCCTTTATTATAAATTAAAACCAAGTTATTATTTATATTTTCAATGTTTCTCTCAATCCTCACGTGCACAAATGACAAGTATTTATTATTATTTTTCGGTTGCATTTTTCGGTGCTTATGTGCAAGTGGCGTGCAATTTTCTTTTGTTCCATATAGATGACCTATTTTTTTAAGAGTCAATACCTAAATTTGTCCTTGAATTTGCAAGAACTAGCCAAATTCATCCTTTAATTTTTCGAAATATCAAATTAGACCTTGAATTTAACAGACGTCCATCAAATTCATCCATCCGTTCAATCTCTCTATTAGTGAGGCTGATGTGTCGTCCTGTATGTTATGTTGTGATGTCCATTTGTCATCCAGTCAGCCACGTGTACAAGGACCAATTTGATGGAAACATTACAAATTTCAATTTTAACTTTTCATTTTTATTTTTTTTGTTTTTCCTCTTTTACCCCTCTTTTAACGATCAATTTGATAGTAACTGTAATAATTTAAAGACTGATTTAATTGAAAATTTTAAAAATCTAGGGACTGATTTGATCGATTTTATTGCAAGAAGTGAGAACAAGGAGGTATGACATGAGATGACCAGTTATTTCAACTAAGAAGTTTACACAATCATCAATGAGGGGTCCTGATCCACCACATTCAACTGCTCCTGGAGTTATTAGAATGTCATATCCAAGTTATAGGTCATTTGGTTCTACTCAACCCTAATTCATGGAGTTTATCCCAACCCCAGGATTTCCAAAGAAGTGATGCTTGATGCCTGATTAAATTATGCTTTTGGAAAATATAATATTTAGAGTTGTTTAAATTATGCCCCTTAGTTGGGTTTCTTTTTGGATATGTAATATTTAAGAACATGGAATATATGACTTATGACTTGTTAATGCCATATGGTTGGGTTTCTTTTGCCTATGTAATATTCGTGCACTCGAAATGTAATGACTGAATTATGACTTATTTGATGGAATGTATGACTTATGATTTGTCAATGTCTTATAGTTGGGTTGTTTTTTTTTCTTATGTAATGTTCTTTTACTTGTAGTCCAATAACTGAATTACGACTTATTTGATGGTATAATCAAGGATCAAATTGTGTCTCTTTACTTTTTTTACTTTTTTCTGCATATATATGCACCATAGATCACATTGACATCTGTTTAAATAATTTAAGGACTTATTTGATAGTATTTTTATATAATGTAGGGATCGATTTGATACTTAGGAAAATAATTTAAGAACTAATTTGATGGAAATATTTCGACAGAAAGGTTGCATTCATTCATCTTCAATAATGGTTAAACAAACCTTTGGCAGATGACAAGCATAGAAAGTCCTTCCTGAGTTTTTGACAGCGCTGGCTTTTCTTACAACACATATTCTAGGACACCAACATTCAAGCACCCTCACATCACCATTGAACATATAGCTTGAAGATGAAGACCAACTGTTATAGTTGTTTTTGCCCATACGCCCACCACCCATCATTTCTAAACACAAAAACTTGAACAATTTTTTGGGGATTTTTGGATTTCAAATTCAATAAAAAAAATTGGGTTTTGAAGCTTTTTGAATTGGGGATGAACATTGTTATCAACTAATTAAAGGAATTTTGAGGATTTTGAACTTTATGTGACAAATTATAAAATTAGGGTTCCACTTTTATAGATTTGGGGAAGAAAGAGACGTTAAATAACAGTTATATTTATGCAAAATTGAATTCGAATTTTCTGAAAATCTATCAATTTGGTCCTTGGAAATTTGGTGATTTTCGGTTAAATTAGACCCTGCTTGCGTGGCATCTGACAGGGCACGCCTTGTGATAGGTTAACAGTACACATCACCTCCGTTAACAGACCAACTTAACGGAGGGACTGATTTGATTGATATTTGGTAAATTCATGGATGAAATAGACATTTCGCAAAATATAGGGACGAATTTGACTGATTTTTAAAAATACAAGCATGAAGTTGGGTAATTACTCATTTTTTTAAAGAAATTTCATACTTAATTTTTTTAAGTATAAAAACGGAAATGGGATATATTTAAAATTTAATTGTAACAAAAAAAATAATATGTTAATAATATACAAAACATACATTAAAAACATAATTTAGTAATTTTATTAGAATTAAGAATGTCCTTTGATGTCATTTTATATTTATCAGATAGTTAAACCATTAATATTACCAAACATTTTAATTAGTTTGTCGGCTATCATTCATCAATCATAAACTATTAGCTATAAACTACCAATCATCAACTATCGACTATAAGCTTTCAACTATTAACTATGTGGTCCCTTAAAAAAAAAACTATTAACTATATGGTATTTTAACAAAAATAGCATTTTTACTTAAACTCAAAATATGCCTAATTTTATCGAACCTTAATTCTACATCAGGAGCTTATATTGAACCCGACTCTCTAACTATCATTAATTACTTGTGATTTATGAACTAATCGACAACATCGCAATTGAATACAGAAAACGATACTAATACACCATAACTATATGTATAAATCCACAATAACTAGTTGTATAAATGGTACCATTCAATGTCTAAATCATCATCATTATAGCCTCCCGAAATCATATTTTCGAAACTCCAGTTTCCATATAAACGAAATCTTTTGTTTGTTTCTTTGAAAGTTATATAGTGTTCATTTTTTCATTATTTTAAGTCTCTGATTACGATTGTGTTTATATTTCCCAACCAATATTTCTATTGAAGTTCTTCATTTAAAATAATAAATAGGGTTGTGTTAACTTGTGCTCTAAAAACACAAGTTAATGATTTAAAAAAGGAATTAAAACATAAGTTATGTATTGAGAAAATAAGTTTTTAAACGTTCAAGACATTGAATGTATAAGTTTCAAAATTTAATTTATATATTTGACTTCTAAATTTGTGTCTTAAAAGCACAAGTTAACATTTCTCGCCCTAATAAATAAGTCAGGGATCCATTGCAGACAACTTTTTTAAGTAAGTTAAAAAAAAAAACTCGAGTTTTACTTGTTAAGTTGGGTTTTTGAGCTTAATTATTAATTATTCTTAAGTCGGTTACTTCAAAGCTGACTTAAGTAGTTTGAGCCTCCTAAAATATGAATGGCATATTAACATTACAGACTTAAGAAATTATTTTCTTAATTCGTTTAAATTGTATCTGACTTATCAAGTTCATTCTTTTTACGGCCAAATTAGAATGCAAAAAGATAAAACACGCATGCTGAATCCACTCCTGCTTCAAAAATTAGTCTCACGCTAAGTTGAATTCTCACCTGCTCTAAAACCGTAGTGTGAACCGTTGTAGGATTAAAGACCCTACACTCTTTAAAAGTGCGTAAAATCTTATTGTGATCAACAGTTGAAACTCAATAGTTGGAGAGACGTAACAATCCCACAAACTCATCATTTAAATAGAATTGTTGTCTCATAATTATGTGTTTACTTATCTTTAATCCAATAAGGAATTAGAAGTGATTTGAAGAATCCTAACCGAAACAAATTCTACAATCAAATCAGGTTACTAACTCACTACTGCTTTGCACAATCAAATAAAACTTGCAAGGTTGATAGATGGGGCATCCGGCTAAAAAACATTAAGCTTCATGGACGCTTATTCAGGGTATAACTAGATTAAAATGGAGTCCCAAGACGCCCCCAATAACGCCTTCATGACTAACAATCACAATTACCACTACGAAGTAATGCCCTTTGGTCTCAAAATTGATGGGGATATGTACCAGAGATTGATGGATATTGCTTTCGCGAGATAGATTGGGAGAAACATCGAGGTATACATGGAAGACATGGTTGTTAAAATGAAAGAGGAGAAAGACCGTTGTATGGATCTCGCCGAAATCCTTCAATTAGTAAGAAAGTACAACATGTGCCTCAACCCCGCCAAATGTTCATTTGGGGTACACGTATGAAAATTCCTAAGATTTATGCTCAAAAGACGCGGAATTGAAGAAAACCCAGACAAATGTCAAGCCATCCTTGTTCAAAAAAAAAAATACCAAGCCATCATGAACATGTTGATCCCCACAAGCATAAAGGAGGTACAATAGCTAATAGGACACCTGACAATGTTGTCTCGATTCCAATCATGCGTTGGCGACAAAAGCATTCATGTTTTTCTCTTTAATAAGGAAAAGAAAGATTTGAATGGACTCCATAATGCGAAGACGCCTTCAACATAATAAAAAACTTCCTATCTAGCCCACCCATCTTGGTCCGCCCAAACAAAGCATCCATCTTGTTCCTCTACCTATCTGTATTGGACAATGTCATGAGTTCGGTGTTGGTTCAAGACTATGTAGTAGGAGAAAAACATGTGTATTTCGTAATGATAGTGTTCAAAGGAGCCAAACTGAGATACCAGAAAATTGAAAGATTGATCCTGGCAGTTGTCGCTACAGCAAGAAAACTAATACCAAATTTTCAGAGTCACAAAATCATAGTAAACTCCAACTATCCAATCCTCCACGTTTTGGGAAACCAGAATCAGGAGGAAGATGGTAGCATGGTCCAAAGAGTTATCAGGATACGATATCCAATTTCTTCTCCGTTGGAGTATCAAATCACAAGTCCTTGAAAATTTCTTGGTGGAATTCACTTCGTCTGTGGAAGAGGTCGTCCCACACGTTTAGCTAATTTTGATGAATGGAAGCGGGGGTAGTTATAGAAGGGCCAGGGGAGCTACTAATAGAACAATCATGGAGATTAGAATTTAAAGGAAGCAATAACCAAGTTGAATATAAAGCTCTCATAGCCGGCATGACCTTAGCTCAAGAGATGGGAACTGAGAACCTCATAGCCAGAAGTGACTCCCAGCTCTTGACCAGCCAAATAAAAGGAGAATACCAAACGGAAATGCCCAACTCGCCAAATATCTGCAAAAGTTCAAGACCTGGCCAAAAACTTCAAATTCTTCAAAGCTACATATGTACCCAGGGAACAAAACTTTAGAGCAGACTTGCTATCCAAACTAGCCAAGAAAAATAGACTGAAAACAAGAAGACTGTAATCCAGAAGTTCTCGCCAAGCCATGTACGAAGTACTTATAATGGGAAACGTTGAAGAATAAGAGGACAGATGGATGACACCTCTGATTAAATACCTAACTGAAGCATTTGTTCCCACGAACAAAGATGAGGCATCGCAAGTAAGAAAGAGAGCATCAAAGTACACAATGATAGCATGTAAGCTCTACAAGATGAGCAGGGGCCACAATAATATTTAGGTGTCTTGGGGAGAAAGAAACTTGTTTAGTATTGTTGGAAGTGCACGAGGGTGTCTACAGAAGCAACATAGGAGGGCGAGCATTAGCAGCAAAGTTGTTAAGGTTTCTTTACTACTGGCCCACCTTGTTGAAAAATTATGCAGAATTCGTAAAGAAATGTGACAGATGCCAAAGGTTCTCCAACTTGAAACACGCCCAAGTGGGTGAGCGGATGTTTGTATTTTCGCCTTGGCCATTCCAGAAAGGGTCGGTTGTCATAGTACGACCTTTTACCTTAGCACCAGGGTAACTTAAATTCCTTATAGTTGGGATAGACCACTTCACCAAATTGATCGACGCAAAGGAAGTGGCCAAAATTATGGCGGATAGAATACGACGTATCTAGAGGAAGAAAATAATCAGCAGGTTCGAGCTTCCTAAATGCATCGTCTCTGATAACGGAACTCAATTCGCCAGCACCACAATAAAGGAGTTTTGCAACAACCTTTGGATGCATACCAAGTTAATCTTAGTAGTACACCCTCAAGCCAATGGACAATTCAAATTTTGTAACAAAGTCATAATCACCGACATCAAGAAAAAGTTGGAGGCGGCAAAGGGACTCTGGTCCGAAAAACTACATTTACTTATATTATTCTCGAATAATATTAGACCTGTCTCATTTACTTGATAAGTTATTTATTCTCGAATAAACTACATCTTTATAAGTTATAAGTTATAATGATGTAGTCATACTCATAATATTAGACCTGTCTCATTTACTTCATTGAAGTAACATTTTTATTGCAAGCAACATTTACTTACAATAAAAATGTTACTTCGATAAAGTAAATGAGACAGGTCTAAAGTGCAGCCTTGACATGATCGGTGAAGTACGAGAGGGTGCCCATATTCATGAATTCGCAGCTAAACAATGAGCAACGCGCAGGTATAACTCTAAAGTGATACCCAGGGAAATGAAGGAAGGTGACCTAATACTTCAACAAGTGGTGGCACCAACAGGATAAAAGGGAAACTATTACACGGTGCATACAAGCTAGAAGAGATGGATGGAGACGCCGTCCCCGCACATGGAACTTTGTCAACCTTCGCCATTATTAAACTTGAACTGATAATATAAACATATTTTTTGTTTTTTCTTTTCTGTTTTTTCCTTCTAGGCGGGAGAAGACTTATGAATTATGCTGCCTAAAATCGATGTAAACTCTCATTATATTTATGAATTTCATATAAAAGGGGTAGGTTAGCACTCTTTTCCCCTGCAAGGGCATGGGTTTTAACGAGGCATAAATTTTTTTGCAGTTTTTTGAACACTCGTCAAGGAAGAAGCCCGGCGAGAGCAATAAAATGACAAGCTATGTAAGACCTCCCCAATGAAGGGAAGAAGTACACATAAGACATCCCCTATGAAGGGAAGCATTGTACGCAAGACTTCCCCTATGAAAGGAAGTTGTTTACGTAAGACTTTCATTATGAAAGGAGGCAGTTCCGTAAGACTTCCCATAAGAAGGGAAGCAGTGTACGTAAGACTTACCTTATAAAGGGAAGTAGTTTTGTAAGACTTCCCATTTGAAGGGAACCTGTACATGTAAGACTTCCCCTATAAATGGAATTAGTTATGTAAGACCTCACATATGAAGGGAAGCAGTGTCGTAAGACTTCCCCTCAAAAGGAAACAAATTTTCTTAAAACTTTCATTATAAAAAGGGAAGTTGCCCATGAGATCTCGCCTCAAACAAAGAGACAGTGCATAGACGCCACCCATAACGGCAAGACATCCTATATCTAAAAGAAGGACTTAGAATAAAGCCAAATAAACACCATAACATCGCTATAAGTATGGTAGGAATCCTACAAAGCCAAGGCGAAAACGCTAAACCAACTTAAAAACTATTGAGGTAAAGAAAAACATGAAAATTCCAAAAGAAATAAAGCATAAATAAATGCACTTTACGCACCCAGAATCATTACAAAATAAAAGCGTAACCTTACAATTGCGACATAAAATTAAAATTACAAAAAAGCACCTCTCAAGGCTCATCCACAAGGTCGTCATTCTGAACAATTTTAAAGGAATCCAACCGGCTAAGGTCCAAGGCCAGGTACAAGAACTCCACCTGAGACATGACCCGCTCAAAACCTTTTGCCATGTTCTTAGCGGCCTCTATCCTCAAATCATTCAAGTCAGCCCCTAGACTAGCGATCGTTTGAACATTTTCCTTCGCACTAGTTTTCAAAGCATCGTGAACCTTCGTCAGATCAAGGAACTGAGACTTGACACACTTTTTGAGTTCTTTACAACCTTCTTATCTTCCTGAGCCGTCTTCAATTGACCCTGCAAGGCATTGACCTTCCCTTTGAGCTCTTCATTTTTTCGTTTGTATTTTTCTTCCCTCATGATCGCCACAACATACTTCTCCTTCACTTCTACTAGGACCATTGAGCATAAACATGCAACGCTAACATCCATGGATCACGCCGAGAATTCAACCTTCATTCTGGCATTAAAATATTCAGCGAACTAGCCAAAGAAACACCCTCATCTTTGTTTCCAAGAAACACTATGTCTCATTCATGATCGTCTCACCCATCCCAACTTTGGTCTTCTTCTTTAATGGAAAATTATTGTTAGGTATCGTTTCAATAACAGCATGCACCACATTCTCTGAACTCCTATTTCCCATCATACGCATCACGTCGGAGCAATAACTCTGGATATGCTCATCAACTTTCCCCACCTTTTAACCTTAACTTTCTTCAAGTAAGCCTTCCTCTCCACATCTGACATTGGCACCATGGACTCTGCAAAAGAAAAAGGAAAGAATGTCAATACAAACATAAAATGACAAAGAGAAAGTGACATGGAATAAAGTTACTCACATAAATAAGACTTAAGTCCTACTGATCATCTCTCAAACGTTCAAAGGCAACATCCTCTCAAGAAAAATGATCACATCCTTTTCATAATCATTCAGTTTCTAGAAATCATAACTGATTATATAGGCTCGATTACTCGTCCAACATAAGGGAAATTTTAGCTCACCGCCCACCATAACGACCACCTTAAGTCCTTTCTTAGTCCCGCAAACCCTCAAATGTTTCTCTTTACAATTCTTGTATTGAGAGGCGTAGGTAGAAAACTAACTCTTATTAGGATGCGCACAAATGGATACCCAAGAACGCATATCCACCCCTTTGGTCCCATAGAAGTAAAAGAAAATGCCCAGAGAAGGCTGGAACCCCAAACCTTCACACAATATCTCAAAGCTCGTCATAAACGCCCAACTCTTAGGCTGAAGTTGTGAAAGAACCACGTTAAGTGACTTAAGAACCACCATTTCAAAAAGGAGTAAATGGAAATCTCACAATTAAATCTTCGAAGACCATTGTGTACATGTGAAAAAGTGCATCCATAACTCCCCTCGGGCGTTGCAGGATAACCTTCTTGCCCGAGCTGCATGGCTCCAACATAACGCCCTCCTCCCTCTCAGTAGAGGAGATGTCTAGCTTACTCCTAAAATAGGCGACTTACTTTGCATTGGTGTAAAGGGAATCTAAGCGAACGACATCCTTCATAAATGTCTCCACCTCATAATCTCTGGAAAACATGGGATAACATATTTCCCTCCTACACGATCCTAGGGAACAATACAGCAAAATAAAATCACTATTGAAGGAGTCATTATCGCTCTCAGAGTCACAAGATAACTCACCTAATAATGAATTATTGTAGTACTCATCCTACAACACCACCCAATTAGTGATTCCATCCAAACGTCTGGCATGTTTAATACTCACGTTTCACAACCTACACTAATCCTCGAAAGAAACCAGTTCAACTACCCTACCTGTTTCATCGCACTCCCTATTCAATACCATTACTAAGAAATGGAAATAATCAGAACCGCGAAGAAGGCTAAAAAAAGGATACCTGGAAAATGGAAATGAACTTCGCATGAAAAATGCAAAAAAAACTGAAAGTGAAACAGGAACCAGCGAGTAGATGAGTCCAAAGAAAGATGTTGAAATGAGCAAAAAAGGATATTATAGAAATAAACCCTTTTATAGGTACAAGCATTAAAGGCCACGTCGGGAAGACCAATATCCCTCGCCTTCGATTAGGGCACGTGTCAGACCTCATGAACAACTCAGAGAGATTCGAACACAACAACACAAATGGAAGTTCGTCGATCATGAGTCCTCCGATCAAAATGGACGACCTCACACCGTCAAGATAAGAGAAATTCCGATTCCGAATTCAAACCACTTTGTCTTGTCCCAAGACTAGTGCTTGGGGGGTTTTGTGGACCGCCAATCTCAATTTAAACCACTTTGCCTTATCCCAAGACTCGTGCTTGGGGGGTTATGGACAACAAATATTTCATTAAGGGCTCACTGTCCCTCTACAAGGGTTCACCGACCCTCTTAAAGGGTGTGCCCCTTGCCTCATTTCCTGAAACCGCCTTCCCCGTATCTTGGGGTTAAAGATATGGTCGAAACATCTAGCCAGCATGCCTTCCAGAAAGAAACATGACTTAGGGCTTAAGTTACTTAGGGAACAAGTCATCAAAATATGATCCCAAGAAGGCTTTAAATACCCACCTTGAGATCATTCTCAAGGCATGACCTAAACAGACTAAATTCTAGTTGTGGATATTGTACTCACGCAAGTACAACCTTATACAAACACCCAACCAAAGATATAGGTCGAAAAAAATTACCATTTAGGACTAAACCCTAAACATTAAGGACTTTCAACCTTATGAATTAGGGCTATAAAAGTATTGTTAATCCCCTTCGATAATTTACCATTCTTATGAAATTATGAGAAAAAACACATAACCTAGCCACGAGAAATGACCATTTTCCACTACCATTTATTGATCAAATGTTGAATAGGTTAGTGTGGAAAATATGTTACTGCTATTTGGATGGATAAAACCGCAAACCAATCCAAAAAAACTGAAAAACCACAAAAAAAACTAAATATTTTTGGATGCGTTTGGATATTGTTTTGTACAAACTATTAGGATTGGATCGAATTTCAAATCTCTTTTTCAAAACCAAACCAAAATGAACCGAACCGCAAAAGTAGATGTTAATATTTATTTATTCTTTTATTAGTGTTATATTTTATATTATTATGTTGCTTGTTGATTTTTAATCTTATATATTGCACTAATTTAATTTATATTGTTATTACTTTATATGTTTAAAAAATAATCGATAATTTTCGTACTATTATTTTAATTTTTTAATTATTTTGCATCACACCTGTTTGGATCAAACCTAAAAGGTAAATAAATAATATATATTTTGCATTTTGGATATCCAAAATCCGATTCAAATTCAACCGCCTATATTTGAATCGGAATGGTTCAAAAAAAAATTAGAATAGTCATCCAATCCGAAACGAACCTCATGTTATTTTTATTTTGGATCGGATAACATTTTGCCTCAAATACGATGCAAACCGCACCGTGAACACCCCTATGCAGGACCATAGAATTAAATTCTGATTCTGAAGGCAACAATTATGGCCCTGAAAAGAACATGTTCTGAACACATAAGAGTAACTTTAATTCTCGAGACAAGCTCTAATGACAAGACTTATATGGTCCACAAAAAGTCAAAGCTCTTATCAGTATGAAACAAGACATGAAGACAAATTCCGATCTGAAGACAAGCTCTGAAAGATAAAGTCAACAGTCAACGCTTTAAAGAACACTTGACCAGTTTTGTCCTTTTCTAATAGAACGTCATTGTCCAAGCTTTGCAGTACGTTTTGTCATTGATGAATTAAATGAAGAACACATTGCAAAAAAAGACAAAGTTCTTACAAGACAAAGAGAATGCAACGAATCATTCTAAAAGAAGCATAGAAATTTTGAAGTATTGTTCAACAGAATTATCCATTGGACGCAAAGTTTTCAAACATGAAGAAAGCTCTTGATGCACTGACAATCTCTTCAAACAATGGCTCTATTCATTTCTTCTATAAAAGGACCTTGAGCATTTAAAGAAGATATACAACTACACGATTTCAAACTGTGCCAAAAGTCTGATCAACTTTAAACACTTAAAAATATTGTTACAAACTTTCAATATTAAAATTTCTAAAGAGTTTAGAAATAAATTGAGCTTAATTTAGTTTAGTACTATTTCATTATGAAGTATAAACCACAATCAATATTTTTGTAAACTCTGATTGTAGAAGTATTCAAGAAGAGGCAATAAATTTTAAACTTGTGTTCTAAGTAAATTGTAACATTTTGCGATTATAGTAGAAAAATCTCTCAAGTGTGAGGGGACCGCACGTAATCCCGAACTGTGGGGGTGAACCAAGATAGATATTTTTTTCTATCTCTTCCCCCCTCTCTGTTTATCTTTTCCACTCTCCGATCTGTTTTTAATAAAGAAAAAAATTTCAGAAAAAATCAACACAATTTAACTCTACATTCTTGTATTTTTCTTACCTTCATTGTCATCACTTGTACACCAACGCCGTAATAAGTGGTTGTGAAGTTCACTTCTTCAAAAATAAACGAGCCTCTTCACATTAGTTTGCTCAACCATTGATAAGTTTTATGTAGAAAAAATTATATTTTCATGTTTCAGTGTGTTGAATGCATCAATTCTAAGATAAAAAAATTTATTTAAGCTTCCTAACAACTGCCCTTATGGCGCTCGTTAGCATTTCCCATACTTAAATGTTTTTTATTTTTCTATTATGTCCTCCATGCAAGTTGATTGGTTTAGAACTAATTAATCATGACAAGAAAAAGAGGAAATAGGATATACAAATATAAATATTATTTTTTTGATGTAATGCGCTTTGCATTACATTTGTCTAAAAAAAAAAAAAGATATACAAATATAAATATTCTTAAAATATAAAAGAAAGGATACATAAATAAATAGTTAGGTAGAAGTCCACAATTAAATAAAATAAGGTATCATACATAGTAATGGTAATGATGACTTCTCCTACAAAGGAGGTTACGTACAATTATCCCTTTTTTATTTTTTTCTTTGACAAAATACAATTATCCCTTTTGAAACGTATCAAATTACTCTACGTATTAGGTAAAAGACTGCATTAAATTTTCTTTTACTTTCTTCTAAAAAAAATCAATGAACCATTTGACCTTTTTTTCTCATATGTTGCCTCTATTGGAATTGATCATATTTTACTACAACCTCTACGGCATTCAACAACAAAATTCAACCTACGATATGATGTGATTATAATTAGTGCGTGTATATAGTTTGATAGTATTATTTTATTTTTTAAAATCAAAATGGGATATATTAACAATGACAATGAAACTCTCTAGTACAAGTTGTATCAATGAGTCACCCCAAAATACAAACCGTCTTACAAAGTATATGCAAGATAATAATGTCAGTCAAGACTCAGACATAGTAAGGGATCTGACCACCATCTCTGATAACCGTGCACAAACGTGGCATTATTAGCTTTAAGCCACCATAAAGAATGAAATTTAACTTGATCTAATAACTGTATAATAGGAGTTTCTATGTTGTTGAATACCCTGTTATTACGTTCACTCCATATCAACCAAACACACAGAAGTCAAAGTAATTGGAGAAAAGATCGTTGAGCCTTTGAATGACATGCATAATGCATAAATTGATGGAAATGCTCACTAATATTGGAAGGATCTACATTGGACACACCAATCCAAGTCCTGATGTAATGTCATAACGATCCGAACACTTCGCAATGAAGAAACAGATGGGATGCTGACTCCTCAAAGCCGCATCCTGCCACACACCTAACCCCTTCGGAGCGAAGAATGCCTCATCGAAGGAGGTTCACTCTAGTCGGTAACATGTCATTCAGCAGACGCCAAGCTACATTAGACACCTTTAGGGGCACCTGCTTATGTCGTACAAGGTCGCTTGTTGCCTCTGTTGTGGAAGAGACTTGAGTTGTCAGAATCTGATAAGCACCTCGGATAGCGTAACCTTCATGAACATCTGGATCTCACTGCCACCTGTCAAGAATATTAGCCTGCACAATAACACCATCCAGTAATTACCTATACTACTCTAGCATCTCCTCTTCCCACGTCCACAACACTCGCCTCCAACTCCACGCCTCTCCCCCCACCTCCCAACCTAACACACACATATCCGCCACTGTAATTAAGTTGTTTGTCGCTAAGTCAAACAATCGACCAAATCTGCGACACAACGGTATATCTCCTAACTAGTTATCATACCAAAAGAAAGTACTTTTACCATCACCTATAACTTTAGACACCCTCTCACCAAACCAGCCCACATCATCACCTGCTACACCATCTCTAATCTTCGCTATCTCTCTTCACCAAGAAGAAACACTCCGGCCCCCAACCTCCCTGCCTCCTCATCATATCTCGCCGCCAACACTCTATACCAAAACCCTCATTTGTCCACCAACATCCGCCAACACCATTTACCAAACAGAGCTAAATTAAACTCCCTCAACTACCTCACCCCCAACCCTCCACCCTCCTTCGGTAAACAAATAGAGCTCCAAGCAATCCAGGAATTTATATGTTATCCTCACTCCCTCCCAAAAAAAAAATTAAAAATAGATTCAATGGAAGAGATTATACCCGACGAAGCTTTGGAGAAGGAAAGTGCATAGACATAAAGTGATGTCAGGACAGACTTGAGAAGAACCAACCGGCCCCCGAAAGATAAAAAGCGACTTTGTCACCCCGATAGTTTAGATTTAATAGTAGACAACACAGGTTCCCAAAAAGCTAACCTTCAAGGATCACCAACAATCGAGAGACCCAGATACAGGAACGGAATTTTACCAACCTTACAGTTTAAAATAGATGTCGCCTCAAACAACCAAGAATCTCCAATGTTAACACCAATCAGTAAACTCTTATTGAAATTCACCTTTAGATCTGACATCTCTGCAAACAGAGTCAACACCGCCCTTAACGCTCGCACATTAGCCCAACTTTTAGATCCCAACAGTAACATATCATCCGCGAACTGCAGATGAGACACCACTGCTGAGTTTGTAGCACCAACCTCATAGCCCGAATACAAATTATTATCCACTGCCGCCTTAATCATTACATCCAAACCTTCGGCTGCCAACAACAAAAAAAAAAAAAAGAGGGTCTCCTTATCGCAAACCCCTTTTAAAAAGAATTCCCCCATAGTTTGATAGTATTATACATACACACATTAGTTATAATCTCATTATTTTGTAGGTTGTTTGTGGAATACGTTTTGAATACGAATTCTAAACCGGTGGTACCTAGTTGAATTATCATGATTTCACTTTAAATATTGCAATCTGTACATTTTTGCTAATACTTACTTATTTGAACATGGCTATGTTCCTTCGAATGATAATTTAATTCGAATCCATACACTCCGTATTTGAGAGTTTAGGTTATTATTTTTCCGATTCATCTCTATTGAGTTAACCTATTTTCGGTAGCGATAAACTTGGACATCTCTCTCAGTTTGAATTCAAATATTGGTTCATTATATTGAGAAGTTAACTTCTTTCGCTAGATTCAAATTCGTTGGCAAGACTATAAATATATCTTCATACTATCATTAACTGCCCCGTCTATAATAATGCTCAATAAACAATTTACTTTGATATCATTTTGGAGGATTAAAGCGAGTAAATTAATATTGTCAAAAAAATAAACTAGTAAATTAAGATTAACCTACTTATATAATTAGTTGTAAATAAACATGATAATTGAGCACTCTCATTAGTATTATGTACAAGTAAACTTTTGATGTCTAGGTTTTGAAAATGTAATATGAAAATATAATTGAAATAAGTTTTTCATGTAAAATTGGTTGAATGGTCATGTATGAGATCAACAATATTACGAGATTAGTTGAATGAATTAATCATTTAGTCATCATATCTATTGAGAGTGAAATATAAAAACAATTTTCATTATAATTTTTTTATAAATGATATTGTAATTTAATCTCAGGCCCCAATATAGATATATATACACACAAACACAAACATCCAACAATCGAAAATCGAAAATCCATAAAAATATATAGAACAAACAATTATTATACAATTGAATCATTTGACACACAAACAATTATTATACAATTGAATCAAAAATGAAAAATAAATAAATAAACCAATGAATCATTTATCACACAAATATATACAAACTATATCTCTTTGAATTCTTCTATGTACGTGAGAACAATTTCATGTGGAAGCACTACTATGATGATGCTTAATATGGCCAGCAACATTCATTTCCTCAATGGGACAGTGTGTACCACCACTTCCTGGGATAAATGTACAGCCAGAAGGACCAGATGGTGCCACAGGACCCTTATCAAGAGCCTGCAACCTAAGCTCTTTCATGTTCAAAACCCTAATACCAAGGTTTGGTCGCACATGCATTATGGTAAGAAGTAGTAAGAATACCAAAACAATATTAAGAGCCTTCATTGTGTGTTGAAATTATGAATTTGAGGCTTAATTTGTATATCTTGTTACTAGAGGTTGTTGGTATTTATATATACTGGTAGGTGGTGCATGTATCCAATTGTGAGGCTTACTTTTGTGACTAATAATATTTTATTAATTCAAGGTTTTTGACTAATGACTATACTATAGCTAGGATTTAAGAATTAAATAATAATGAAAGTTTGGAAAAAAGATATGTATATTTGAATTGGTCATGATTTGTGCGTGTTAATTAAGAAGAGTTTATATATGTAATTCACATGAAATTGAGTCAACGGTTTTGTTCGTGATTTTCCACGTAATTAGTCATAATTTGTGTGTGTTATTTAGGAGTTTATACATGTGTAATCCAAATGAAATTGAATCAGTGGTTTTATTCGTCATTCTCCACGTAATTGCATCATTACTTGCCAATTGATATAGAAAGGTGGCTATTAAATTGTGTATCCTTGTTTGACAAACGTACAAAAGTTTGATTGTTTACTTGCAAGGAAAGACATTAAAAACAATGGTCATGTTTGAGAAATTTCTTGGAACTAGGGTTTAAGGATGTTAGCATGTAAATAGGTATAAAGAATATATTGTAATGGGAAAAGTTGGCAAGGATTTTGGCAAAAGGGCATAAAAGGAGAGGACTTTTGATGCCATACAAACACCAGAGCACACGCAAGAAACGACTTGCATATTAGTTATATGCATCTAATCTAATATAGTTTGTTTCGTCAACATGTGAAAACATTAACTTGGTCAAATCCTACCAAAAACGTGCATATTCCAAATATAGTTAAGAAGAGCAATGGTTCGAAGGCGTAGTTAATGTATTGGATTGTGCTCCTGAAAATAATTTAATGACTTGTCCTATGATTCAAAAGTCTCTTGTTGCGGCTTGGGTGCATGTGAAATAATTTATAATATTGGTTGTGTATTGGAGATGATGTGTATTGTGTTTTGATTGAGGAATTGGGTGATTGTGTTGGCAAAGAACAAATGGCATTTGTGATTTGTTATGTTGATAATGAAGGTTTGGTAAATGCAATATTTCTGGATATTGTACATGTTACGGAAACAAATGATAAGTCACTTAAAGAGGCACTTGAATAGTTGTTGTCGATTAATGGCTTAAGTGTGTCTAGCATTAAGGGGCAAGGATATGACGAAGCTAGCAATATGTGAGGTCGGTTTGGTGGGTTGCGAACTTTAATTCAATATGATAATTCATCAACTGATTATGTGCATTGTTTCGTTCATCAACTTCAATTGGCACTTGTTGCTTGCGTTAACACTCATACAGATTTTAGTAGTTTTTTTGGTAAGGTCGATATGGTTGTTAATTTCTTTCGATCATCTAACAAAAGACAAGATTTACTTTGTGGAAAAAAGAAATTCATTATGCTAATTTGATTGAGGAGGGTCAGATAGAGACCGGTAGCAGAAAGAATCAAAAATCATATGTTGCTCAAGCCAGTGATACTCGGGGTTCTCACTTGATGACACAATGTAGTTTGATGACTTTGTATAGTTCCATTGTTGGAATAATTGAAGAAGTGCATAATGATACACCATTTGATAAACATGGTGAAACCATATTTTTTTCTAGATATGTTGCAATCATTTGATTTTATCTTCATGTTACATCTAATGGTTGAGATTTTAGGGATTACAAACAATTTGAATGTAGCTTTACAAAGGCACGATCGAGATCTTTTGAATGTTTTGTCACTTGTCAAAGATAGAAAAGTTAAATTATATCTAAGGAATGATGGTGTGGAAAAACTTGTGTCTAAGGTGTTGGAACAAAGGTGTTCAGCAATACCACGTTTTGAGTTTTGATGATAACAAGGTATTAAAAAGTTGTCAATTGGATATTGCTAATATTTGTTTAAGTATGCAGGATATCAATTAAGATTTGTATCTTAAGAAGCATTCTGTTTGAACAATGTTAAAGAGCAATAAATCCATAGAAGCCTGTTGCTTGTGATTCTGTATCGAAGAGAGTCTGAAGACTGTGCTGAAGAGAGTCTGAAGACTGTATCGAAGAAAGTCTGAAGACTGTATCGAAGAAAGTCTGAAGACTGTATCGAAGAGAGTCTGAAGACTGTGCTGAAGAGAGTCTGAAGACTGTATCAGAGTCTGAAGACCATCAGAATCTGAAAACCAAGAGAGTCTGAAGATTATCAGAAGCTTAGTGCTACAGTGAGTCTGAAGCCACAAATTTGATAATCTCCTAACAGTGATCTCTACTGCATTGCTATGCACAAACAAACTCTAATGGAGTAACGGCTAGCTTCTAAGTCAACTTGAGCGTGTGAAGCACAAAGACAAAGATTGCAGGCCAGTACAGAGTACGTTGTACGAACTCTGTTTCCACTACTCCACTACCACGTACAGTTTGGCAACTGTGTCTACCGGTATTAATCCTCAAAGGGAATGAGATTCAAATGATGCCATTGAAGGACTATTACCAAATCAAGCAACAGATCAACCGTCATTGATCAAGCTTCAGAACTCATCCTGATGCGCTGGATGACTCAATGTCTCTTTCCTACGCCTATATAAAGGATAGAAGACTTGGACTCTTGTTGGACCAGTTGGACTCTACAACTTAGAAAATCTGTATTGCGCTGCTTTCGTATTCAACTGAGTCTTAACAATAGCACATCATAAACTTAGATTCTTACAAACTGAGTATCCTAGAATCTCTAAGTTTCACAGAAAAACAGAGTCTGTCTTTTGTGTAATACAGAGTCTGTCTTTGTTGTAATTGAAACACATTTTGATTGTTGTCAAGTGTTTCAACTCTATTCAATTTTCTGTAATTGTGTAAAAGTCTCTTGCTTTTGTGCTTGAGCAAAGGAAGTCTCTTGGCTGCGTCCTTGAGCATAGGAAGTCTCTTAGTTGTGTCTTTGAGCAAGGAAGTTTCTCGCCTGTGTGCTTGAGCAAGGAAGTCTCATACTGTGTGTTTGAGCAACTTGTAATTTGATATTACATTTTAGTGAACTCTCCTTGGAAGTACAAGGGGGACAGGACTACTTCCGGTTTGTGGAAGGAACCTGTATAATTGCTTGTGTTCTCTGTTCTCTCTTTATCTCTTGATTATTCCGCTGCAATCAGAACCTAATCTCCTATCAGACTCTGATCTCATTCAGACTCTGAGTTTAAAGGAATTAGATTCTCACTCTTCAAGAGTTGCGAAAAGAAAACACAATTCAACCCCCCCCCCCCCCCTTCTTGTGTTTTTCTCACCTTCAGTTGGTATCAGAGCTCCGGCTCTGTTGACTTAGCACTTAACCGTGTAACAGAAAAGATCCAGAGAAAAACATGTCTTCCAGTGAACCGTCTTCTTCTGGTGCCACTTCTGGTGCTGCTATACCATATGAATATGGATCCAATAACAGCAGTAGAAAGGCTGATTATGGAAAAATTCCTAAGTTCAATGGTGATCCTGAAGAATTTTCTTGGTGGAAAACCAACTTCTATAGTTATGTCATGGGTCTTGATGAAGAACTCTGGGACATACTTGAAGATGGTGTTGGTGACTTACAACTTGATGACGAAGGTGCTGCCATTGACCGCAAACTTCACACTGCTGCTCAAAAGAAAATCTATAAGAAACATCATATCATCAGAGGGGCTCTTGTCACTGCTATTCCTAAAACGGAATACATGAAGATGAGTGACAAATTTACTGCTAGAGCCATGTTTGCTTCTCTCTGTGCTAACTACGAAGGAAGCAAAAAGGTCAGGGAAGCTAAAGCTCTTCTATTAGTTCATCAATATGAACTATTTAAGATGAAAGAGGATGAAAGTATTGAGCAGATGTACTCAAGATTTCAAACTCTAGTATCTGGTCTTCAGATACTGAAGAAGAGTTACATAGCTTCTGATCATGTTAGCAAGATTTTAAGGAGCTTACCCTCTAGATGGAGACCAAAGGTCACTGCAATTGAGGAGGCTAAAGATTTAAACACTTTAAGTGTTGAAGATCTTGTAAGCTCACTCAAGGTTCATGAGTTAAGTCTCAATGAACATGATTCTGCAAGAAAATCCAAAACCATTGCTTTAAAATCAAAAGGAAGGTCTTCAAAGGCTCTCAAGGTTGAAGAATCTGAAAATGAGTCTTCAGCTTCTGAAAGCTCAGAAGAGGATCCTGATATAGCAAAGGAAATGACTATGCTTTCAAGCAGAATGCAGTACCTTGCTAAGAAGAACAAGAGATTTCTGAGCAAGAGCAGTGGGAAGGGGTTCAAAAAGGAGGATCAGAAAGGTTGCTTCAACTGCAAGAAAACTGGACATTTTATTGCTGAGTGTCCAGAACTGCAGAAGGAGAAATCCAAGTCAAAAAGGCCAACCTTCAAGTCAAGCAAGTTTAAGAAGCAGATCAAGAAAAGTCTGATGGCCACCTGGGAAGATCTTGATAATGAGTCAGGATCTGAAGATGATGATGCTGATGGTGAAACCAATGTAGCTGTTGGACTAATGGCTACAACCGAATCTGTTAAAGAGACACCTGAGGCAGAATCAAATACAGATTCTGAAAATGAAACAGAGGTATATTCTGAACTCACAAGATCTGAACTTATAGAATCTGTCAATGAGCTTCTGGGTCATCTTAAAACTAAGACCACTGAGTTGAAGAAAGTCAAACAACAGCTTGATAAGCTGTCAAAAAGACATAATTCAACTCTGTTGGAATTAGAAGATTTAAAAGAAGAAAATAATTCTTTATTGATCAAGAAGTGTAGCTGTAAATACTTAAGTGAGCAAGATGTTGCTCTGCAAGAATTTATTGCTACTGGAATTGACAGATCAAGGGTTGCATCCATGATCTATAGCACGTATCAGAACAGAGGACAGGGTCTTGGATTCATTGGAGGAAACTCAAATGAAATGACTCTTAAATCTGGTCCTGATGGAGCCAGAGAGGCGTTGAAAAATCTTTTTGTAAAAGAGTCTGATGAAGTCAACACAGAGACTCATTCAGAACCTACAACTTCTACTTCGAAGATTCTGACTAAGTCAAAACTTCAGAATGTTAAGTTAAAGGGTCTGAAAAACTTTGAACCCAAAGCTTTAAAGTCTCAGACTCTGAAAGATTCAAAGTCTGATAAACAGACTCTGAAAAAGCCAGAGTCTGAAAAACCAAAGTCTAAGTTTCAAAGGAGAGAAACTGTGAAAGGCAAGTTGAAACCTAAACCAAACGGTTCCAACCCTAAGGTTTGGGAGAAAACATTGCCAAGGATTTCAAGACAAAACTTGCAAAAAGAGTTCAATGGTTCTAAGACTAACCAAAAAGGACCCATAAGAATATGGGTACCTAAGTCTGATATTATTGATGCTGCAGGAATGTCTAAAAGGACTAAGAAAGCACAAGGCTTGGTACCTAGACAGTGGGTGCTCGCGTCACATGACGGGAGAAAGGTCTATGTTCCTAACCCTAACCATGAAAGAGGGAGGAACTGTGGGATTTGGAGGAAACCAGACTGGCAAAATCATTGGTTCTGGAACCATTGGTAACTCTCTGATCTCAATCAGTAATGTGTGGTTAGTTGATGGACTTAAACATAACTTACTAAGCATAAGTCAATTATGTGACAGTGGTTATGATGTATTGTTTAATAAGAACAACTGCACAGTGGTTAACAAGGATGATCGGTCCATAGTCTTCAAGGGAAAACGAAGAAACAATGTATACAAGATAAAATTCTCAGAACTGACTGATCAGAAGGTAATGTGCCTTCTGTCAATGGGTGATAAGAAATGGATGTGGCACAGACGTTTGGGACATGCTAACTGGAGATTAATCTCTAAAATTAGCAAGTTACAACTTGTCAAAGGCCTACCAAACATTGACTATCACTCAGATGCTCTTTGCGGAGCATGTCAGAAAGGGAAAATTGTCAAGAGTCCCTTCAAGCCGAAAGAAATTGTTTCAACTTCCAGACCCTTGGAGTTACTTCATATTGACTTATTTGGACCAGTTAACACTGCATCCTTATATGGAAGTAAATATGGACTAGTTATTGTTGATGACTACAGCAGATGGTGTTGGGTTAAATTTCTGAAAACTAAAGATGATTCATATTCTGTGTTTAGTAAATTCTGCATCCAAATTCAATCAGAGAAGGAAATGAAAATCTTGAAAGTCAGAAGTGATCATGGAGGAGAATTTGAAAATGAACCGTTTGAGGTTTTCTGTGAAAAACATGGAATTATTCATGAGTTCTCTGCACCTAGAACTCCACAACAAAATGGAGTTGTAGAGAGAAAGAACAGAACCTTGCAAGAGATGGCTAGAACCATGATCCATGAGAACAATCTGGCTAAGCATTTTTGGGCAGAGGCTATAAACACAGCTTGTTATGTTCAGAACAGAATCTATATTAGACCTCTGTTGAACAAAACAGCTTATGAACTCTTTAAAGGAAGAAAACCCAACATATCTTATTTTCATCAGTTCGGATGTACATGTTATGTCCTGAACAACAAAGTCTACCTAAAGAAATTTGATGCCAAAGCTCAAAAGGGAATCTTTTTAGGTTACTTTGAACGCTCTAAGGCATACAGGCTGTATAATTCAGAAACACAATGTGTGGAAGAATCTATGCATGTAAGATTTGATGACAAAGAGCCTGGAAGTGAAACTCCAGTGCATGATGAAAGTCATGAAAAATCTCAAGATTCTGATGATAACTCAGAATCTGATCAGATTCCAGAATCTGAAGATACTTCAGAAGCTGAAACAACCCCTGAAGTTCCTTTTGAAGAAGCTTCTGATGAAGCTCAAGATGGTTCTCTGCAAGCTAGTCAATCCAAACAATCTTTCAAATACAAGTCTTCTCATCCAGAAGATCAGATAATTGGCAATAAAGAAAGTCCTATGAGAACTAGATCGCATTTCAGACAAGAAGAGTCTGCTTTAGGATTATTATCTGTTATTGAACCAACTTCTGTTGAAGAAGCTCTTGGAGATGAAGGATGGATTCTGGCAATGCAAGAAGAACTGAATCAATTCAAAAGAAATGAAGTATGGGATCTAGTAGCTAAGCCTATTCACAAGAACATCATTGGAACCAAGTGGGTGTTCAGAAATAAGCTTAGTGAACAAGGAGAAGTAATCAGAAACAAGGCCAGACTTGTTGCACAAGGTTTCAGTCAGCAAGAAGGCATTGATTACACAGAAACTTTTGCTCCAGTTGCAAGATTGGAAGCAATCAGGTTACTTCTTTCCTATGCAGTCAATCACAACATAACTTTGTATCAAATGGATGTTAAGAGTGCATTTCTTAATGGTGTCATTTCTGAAGAAGTATATGTCAAACAACCTCCTGGCTTTGAAGATTTAAAGCATCCAGAGCATGTTTATAAATTAAAGAAATCACTCTATGGCTTGAAACAAGCTCCCAGAGCTTGGTATGAAAGACTGAGTAATTTCTTGATTCAAAACAACTTTGAACGAGGACAAGTTGACACTACTCTATTTTGAAAGACTCTAAAGAAAGACATTCTTGTAGTTCAGATCTATGTTGATGATATTATCTTTGGTTCTACAAATAGTTCACTTTGCAAAGAGTTTTCAAAAGTAATGCAGGATGAATTTGAAATGAGCATGATGGGAGAATTGAAGTTCTTTCTTGGAATTCAAATCAACCAATGCAAAGATGGAGTCTACGTTCATCAGTCCAAGTATACGAAAGAGCTTCTGAAGAAGTTCAATCTTGAGGACTGCAAAGAAATGAATACTCCAATGCATCCAACCTGCACTCTGAGCAAAGAAGATCAAGGAACCAAAGTTGATCAGAAGCTGTATAGAGGTATGATTGGTTCTTTGTTATACCTAACTGCATCCAGACCAGATATTCTGTTCAGTGTATGTTTGTGTGCAAGGTTTCAATCAGATCCTAGAGAGTCTCACTTAACTGCTGTTAAGAGAATCTTTAGATATCTGAAAGGAACTACTAATCTTGGACTTCTTTACAAGAAATCCTCTGACTACAAGCTAGTTGGATTCTGTGATGCTGATTATGCTGGAGACAGGATTGAAAGAAAATCTACAAGTGGCAATTGTCAATTTTGGGAGAGAATCTGATATCCTGGGCTAGCAAGAGGCAAGCAACCATTGCTCTGTCTACAGCAGAAGCAGAATACATCTCAGCTGCTAGTTGTTGTACACAGCTACTCTGGATGAAACATCAGCTTGAGGACTATCGAATAACTGAAAACCATATCCCAATTTATTGTGATAATACAGCAGCTATATGTTTGTCTAAAAATCCAATTCTGCATTCAAGGGCAAAGCATATTGAGATTAAACATCATTTTATAAGAGACTATGTTCAAAAAGGAATTTTAGATATACAATTCATTGATACTGATCATCAATGGGCTGATATATTTACTAAACCCTTATCTGTTGAAAGATTTGATTTCATAAAGAAAAATTTGAACATGTGCTATGTCTCTGGGTAATATGCGCCTCTGAAAACAGAATTCAGACTCTGATATCTTTCAGAAGCTATCTGGGAATCAGACTCTCTTTTGGAGATTCTGATGAAAGCTTCTGGTAAAATATTCAGACTCTGGTAAGGAATCTTTAGACTCTCAGAAGCTGTATTAGTGGAAGCGTGACTGTTAAGTTCAGTAACACCTGCCCCACTATGGTGACAGTTACTTTACGGTTTCTCAGTCGTGACCTGTCTGTATTGGGTAAGAACTCAAAAGGGCAATGATTTCATTACGTTACAACAAGTTACCTTCGCCTTGTCCCAATACGTTTACGGCTGCATGCTATATTGTACTTATTGTTTATGTTTGTTTGTCCCCTACTCTTTCCAAACAGCTTTCAAACATTTTCTCTATAAATACATAACACACACAACTCACTTCTCTTTTCACTCTTTGATTTTCTCTTTGAACAAATTTCTTGTTTTTCAATACTTTGCAAAACTTTTTGTTCTCAAATCAAACTCTTAGAAAACCCTAATGGCAAGTGATCTCATCCAATCTGGTGTCATAATCAAGTCCGGAGGTTCTTACATCATCAAACCCAGAACAATGAACATCATCAAGGAGACTCTGGAAATTCAAGTTGAATCTCCAATTGATTTTGGTTCAATCAGTCGCAATGGAGTTGACGTTGCACATCATTTCTTAGCACAAGGAATGATGAGATACTTTGGTATGTTGAATGGACCAACATATCAGGAGCTTGTTAGAGATTTTGGGTTAGGTCAGAAGTCTACGACAAAGCTGAAGCTACTTTGGAAGAAACAGTAGCAATCTCAAACAACCCTAGTCTTGCTGGCAAAAACAGAGACCAAATGGGTTTAAGACCGTACAATGGCCTTGAAATTAGGTCTGCTGTGATGGGAATTCCTATAGTTATCACTGAAGAGGTGGTAGCCAGGGCTTGTCAGATGGAGAGCACTGGTAAATTTCAGTGGAATGTCAACAAGAAGAGTGAATGGACTGTTGTCTGCAACAAGTTGTTATTTGAAGGGAGACCCTCAAATAAATTGGTGGATATGCATCCTACGCATAGGGTGCTTCTGAAGATTATACTGGATAGTATGCTTCAGAAAGGAGGAGGATCAGACCAACTATCTGTGGATCACAAAGTTCTTCTTTATTTTCTTATCAACAAAATAAAGATCAACTTCCCCAGATATGTGATGCACCACATGTGTTGGGCCATCAAGAAGAGTCAATCAGAATCCAGGAGGCAAGTTCCTTTTGGAAGATTAATATCTGAGATTCTGTATCAAGGAGGTCTTTTGAAGGTCTTATCAGAATCTGGTGTGGTATCAGATATTCATCTAGGAACTGTGACCGGCAGAATCATCAATGGCAAGACTCTACAGTACATGAAGATTGTCAAGAGATTCAATCCCTCTAAGCATGATATGAGAGAATCTTATGTACAATCTGATTTGATGATGGACTTCCCTCCCATATCCAAAGAAGATAATCCTGAAGTTCTTGCTAGATTTGTGGTGGATTACTTCAAGGAGACTGGTAGAATAATCAACTATTCTGCTATTCCTGAGACTGCTGGAGGAGGCCCTCTTAAGGTCAAAGGAAAAAGGACCAAGGAAGTGGTTCTCAAGGAAGAGGAAGAGAAGCAGGAGCCTCTCAAGAAAAAGATCAGATCTTCTGCTCTTCCTGGAGTTTCAATTGGTTCTCCTTCTGCATCTTCTGCACCTTCTGCACTTCGTGAAATTAAGGATGGGAAGAAGCCTAAGAAAGATGAGAAGAAGGCTAAGAAAGCTGATAAGAAAGCAATAATTGGCAAAGCTGACAGAGACTATGACAAGTTAGCTCAAGAAATTGCTGATTTCATTGATTCTGACTCTGAAGGTGAAGAGAGTCAGATCAAGAAGAGAAAGGTGGGAGTGATTCCTGTGGCTAAGGATGTAGCACAGAAGATAGGTACGTCTGTATCTATGATTGAGGATGAACACACTGCTGGCAAGGTTATGGCAGCAGATTTGATTGCTGAAGAGTTAAAGGAAGAGACTGTCAAGGAAGCTGCTAAGTTACTTGCTTCTGCTCTTAAACAGAAGAGTACTTCAGAACCTGCAGAAGCTGAGTTATCAGAAGCTACTGTGTCTGATCATTTTGCCTCTCCAGAAGCTGGCATTGGCACCTCTGGCAACGTGGCATATAGCTCATCTTCTTCTTTGAATCATGAGTCAGAATCAGATTCAGAATCTGACAACAAACCCTTGAGCCAAATTCTTCCATCTCTCAAAAATTCATCTCCCTCACCAATCAAACTCATATCATCCCATAACCCTCTTGACCAGGCAGTAGTTGATTATGTTGATTCAACTATGGACAGAGTAATTCAAAACACAATTACAGTGTCTATGAATCTTCCTGCTGACCATCCTGCTCAACCTTCATTCCTCAAACCACTTCAGGTAATTAAACCTTCTGAAAAACCTGAAGCAACCATTCAATCCAATCAAACACCCCCCCAAACTGAAACCATTTGTGTAGACTCTCCAGTCACTCTAGATTCACTTGAAAAACATCTAGGAGGAGAACTACCAAAAACCCCTGCAAAATCCAAAACAACAAAAGCTACTTCATCCATTTCCAAACCAGACCCTGTACCTGTACCTACAGAGAATCTGACCTTAGCTTCTGTTGAACCTTCAGAACCTGTTGTTGAACCAGTTTCTGAAAATCTGAAACAAGCTTCTGATATTGTATCAGGAACTGTAACAGCTTGTAAAGCTAAGACCAGAAGAGTTTCTCAACCACTTTGTGACCCCATAACCTATTTCTCTTTTGAAACTTTTCTAGCTTTAAGAGCTTCTCAACCCTCAACCTCTGAACCTCAAACTGACTTATTTGATTCAAATAAGATTGATGAGTTTTATGCTTCTTCATGCAATAAGCTCAAAGAAGTTATTGAGCAAAGGTCTATGCCAATACTAAGTGTGAGCTATGAGGACAAGTTCTCTACAGTGAAGACTGAGTTTTTGGATTTTATCACCAAAATTCAAAAAGCTGCTGCCAGGGAACAAGCTCTCATCACTGCCAAGCATGTTGAAGAAGTAAAGCAGGCTGAGAAAGTTGTAGCTATGGTAAATGCTCCTATTCTGAGGATAAGAGATACACCCTTCTTTGATGAAGATCAGTATATTCCTAGAGAATCTGTGGCTTACAATTCTTTGAAGAGGAAGATGTATAGAATTCAAGAAGAAGCAAGACTGGAAAGAGAAGAACATTTGCGAAGAACTGAGGCTCTGGAACAGATGGTAAAGAAACAGCAAGAGGATCTCCAGAAACTGATGGATCATCTTGCCAAACAAAACCAACCTTAGTTTAATTTCGTTTTTGTTTATTTTTTTTGTAATTCTGGTTTGCTATCCTCTGAACTTGTCTTTGTTTACAATTTATACAAGTTGTTTTTGATTCTATTTGCATTCAATTTCTTTTTATGCTCCGAATCTTCCATGTTTTCCCTCTGAATCTCTTTCTTCTCTAAAACTTGTTTACACCCTTACCTTAAGTCATTTAAAAAGGGGGAGGAACCATGTTCTGAACTTTTTTTTGTTGATGACAAAAGGGGGAGAAGGGAAAGTATTTATATCAGGGAGGAAAGAAAACCGTCTTTAATTACAATGCATGTTCTACGTAAAAGTTAAAGGGAAATCTGCGAAAGGTGCTTAGTTAAACTCTGAGCCTTGTTTAAGAATCAATTTTCTATATATATTCTGAGTATGAATTTGATTGCGTTTGAAAAACAATTTAATTAACCTGGATAGAACTCAAGATGAGCTTACAAACCTCAACTTAAGAACTATCAGACTCAGGGGGAGTCAGAGCCTTCAAACCTCAGACTCTGAGCTTACAAACCTCAGAACCCCTTAAGTCAACTTGTTAATTAGATTAACAACAATTGACCTTTTAAATACTAATGTTTGTCATCATCAAAAAGGGGGAGATTGTTGGAACAAAGGTGTTCAGCAATACCACGTTTTGAGTTTTGATGATAACAAGGTATTAAAAAGTTGTCAATTGGATATTGCTAATATTTGTTTAAGTATGCAGGATATCAATTAAGATTTGTATCTTAAGAAGCATTCTGTTTGAACAATGTTAAAGAGCAATAAATCCATAGAAGCCTGTTGCTTGTGATTCTGTATCGAAGAGAGTCTGAAGACTGTGCTGAAGAGAGTCTGAAGACTGTATCGAAGAAAGTCTGAAGACTGTATCGAAGAAAGTCTAAAGACTGTATCGAAGAGAGTCTGAAGACTGTGCTGAAGAGAGTCTGAAGACTGTATCAGAGTCTGAAGACCATCAGAATCTGAAAACCAAGAGAGTCTGAAGATTATCAGAAGCTTAGTGCTACAGTGAGTCTGAAGCCACAAATTTGATAATCTCCTAACAGTGATCTCTACTGCATTGCTATGCACAAACAAACTCTAATGGAGTAACGGCTAGCTTCTAAGTCAACTTGAGCGTGTGAAGCACAAAGACAAAGATTGCAGGCCAGTACAGAGTACGTTGTACGAACTCTGTTTCCACTACTCCACTACCACGTACAGTTTGGCAACTGTGTCTACCGGTATTAATCCTCAAAGGGAATGAGATTCAAATGATGCCATTGAAGGACTATTACCAAATCAAGCAACAGATCAACCGTCATTGATCAAGCTTCAGAACTCATCCTGATGCGCTGGATGACTCAATGTCTCTTTCCTACGCCTATATAAAGGATAGAAGACTTGGACTCTTGTTGGACCAGTTGGACTCTACAACTTAGAAAATCTGTATTGCGCTGCTTTCATATTCAACTGAGTCTTAACAATAGCACATCATAAACTTAGATTCTTACAAACTGAGTATCCTAGAATCTCTAAGTTTCACAGAAAAACAGAGTCTGTCTTTTGTGTAATACAGAGTCTGTCTTTGTTGTAATTGAAACACATTTTGATTGTTGTCAAGTGTTTCAACTCTATTCAATTTTCTGTAATTGTGTAAAAGTCTCTTGCTTTTGTGCTTGAGCAAAGGAAGTCTCTTGGCTGCGTCCTTGAGCATAGGAAGTCTCTTAGTTGTGTCTTTGAGCAAGGAAGTTTCTCGCCTGTGTGCTTGAGCAAGGAAGTCTCATACTGTGTGTTTGAGCAACTTGTAATTTGATATTACATTTTAGTGAACTCTCCTTGGAAGTACAAGGGGGACAGGACTACTTCCGGTTTGTGGAAGGAACCTGTATAATTGCTTGTGTTCTCTGTTCTCTCTTTATCTCTTGATTATTCCGCTGCAATCAGAACCTAATCTCCTATCAGACTCTGATCTCATTCAGACTCTGAGTTTAAAGGAATTAGATTCTCACTCTTCAAGAGTTGCGAAAAGAAAACACAATTCAACCCCCCCTTCTTGTGTTTTTCTCACCTTCATAAGGTTGTTAAAAGTTGTTGTAATAAGCTTGATATTGATGTGTCTGATATGGATGCTACATATGTGCAACGAAAGAGAGTTAGACGACAAGATTCAAGTGTCTATAATTTGCATCATTATAAGCATGATTGTTTGTTTAGTGTTGTATATTTGCAATTGCAAGAGCTAAATGTCAAATTTGATGAAGAAAATAATGAATTTTTACAATGTGTTACATGCTTGAGTCCAATTTCATCATTTGTAGCTTTTAATGTGGAGAAATTATTGAGGATGGTCTAGCTTTACCCAAATGATTTGAAGGACGTGTCAGAAGAGGCGGTGCACCATCAACTTCAGAATTATCTTAGAAATTTTTGAGGTAATCCCAATTTTGCAAAGTTGAAAGGACTTTTAGACCTTTGTGCAAAGCTTGTGAAAACAAACAAGAGCACTCCATTTGATTTGATGAACAAACTTCTGAAGTTAACTCTGACTTTGCCAATAGCAACTGCAAGTGTTGAAAGTGTTTCCTTAGTTATAAAATATGTGAAAAGTCTATTAAGTAACAAGATGGATGATCAATGATTAAATGATCATCTTGCAACGTATATAGAAATATATGTTCTTATAATAATAGTCATGTTGCAATTTTAGTTCATTTTCAACAAATGAAAAATAGAGCATTTTCTTTGTAATTTTGATTGCTACAACTATTTTTAATATAAATTCTTATTAAATTTAGTATTATTTTAATATTTGACAAAAAAATTGTGCCTCAATAATATTGTGAGTACACGTCCGCCTCAACAGAAAAGCAAAACTAGTAGATTTTCTTATTCTTTCTTTTGAATAGCAGACGTGAACACAAGAATCATTTTCTTTCGAGAAACTTTTGATGTTAAATCATTAAAATAGGGTTAAAATATGGTTTTGGTCCCTACAAATATGTCTCGTTTTGGTTTTGGTCCCTGTAAAAAAAAAATTGTAGTTTTTGGTCCCTGCAAATATATATTGTTTTGGTTTTGGTCCCTAGCCCCACTTTTGTGATGATTTACACACGTGGCACATGATGAGTGAACCCATTTTGTAGAAAAATAGCCCTTGCAAAATATTTTGATTTTTAAAAAGGTCCCTGCAAAATATTTAGTGTTTGGAAATAGTCCCTGGAGGGACTTTTCCAAAAGACTATTTCCAAACACTAAATATTTAGTGTTTGGAAGGGACTATTTCCAAACTCAAAATGTTTTGCAGGGACTAAAAACTAAAAAAAATATTACATGGACTAAAACCAAAACGAGACATATTTGCAGGGACCACAACCGTATTTTAGCCTTAAAATAATAGTAAGTCATTATCTTATAAAGCTCAATTGATGCTATTGCAAAACGAAAAAATAAAGGATAATAACACTTAGTTATATGGATAGCTTGCTTCACAAGTTATCTAGATAGTTATGTTGTAACTAACTGTCAAAGGTTTAGATAGCACACAGTTGGTATATTGTAACTACTCTAGTCATCTAGGAAACATATGTATGATGTAATGCTACTATTCTATCACTAATGAGATATTATTCCATTCATTTCTTCTCTTCATAATAGATGTTGTTACTAATATATTGTAATAAAAAATCTGTTATCTTTATCCAACCATGTACAAACCGTGTGAAATTTAAAGGACAATGATGATAGGCATCAAGAGTAGAAGCCAAAAGAGAGCGAAGTGTTTAAGCTTGACAGAAATATCAAACCTTAACTTGAGTTCGTTTTTATTATGCTTTTTAAATTGAATTTTCTAACCAAGGACATGAAAGCAAACCAAAGCAAACTATAGACAGATACTTTAGAACCTGTAGGGTCGAACGAGCCTCGTCGTCGGACATACGACTAACGTGAATTTCAGATTATAGCTTTGATGTCCGAGGTAACAGCAACGACATGTATATTCGATCCAATGGCGGAGACATGTATAGTAAAATGCTATTGGCAGGTTTCACAATCAAAATAAAAACTTCCAAATCAATAGTGAATGGATTTAGCGAATGTTAGGCTCTAGATTGGGCTCATCATTGTAAATTTTATGCTAGTTTAGATCATGATTTGATTATTTATGTAAATACATGTCCCATAAGTTCATCAAACTATAGCAAGTCAAATAACATAATTTTTCCGAAAGCAGTTTTCATGCTGTAACGGCAAGACGTTGCAAGACATATGAACCGTCCAATCAAATACCAGTGGTTGAGATTAAACTGTGTGAAAACTAGTAGAATAAATCTGAACCGCTGGATCATTTTTCGATGGCCAAGAACAACCATTGCATGAAACTGCGTGAAGCAGTTACAGCAGAGAATCCAGGTCACCATGCTTAAATACATAGCAATTTTTGGCATATTTATCTAACCAAAACTATGTACAAAAAAAAAAACCTATGATCTTGATTCAAAAGGAAATTACAATTAAAAACATGAAATAGAGTTAAGAGATGATCCATGTTGTTGACCTTCACCTTCATGCCCTGATCTAAAATCGGTTTTGTATAAAACTCATGATAATAAAAAGTAACACTAGAACTAGTGTTATTAATTGAAATTACTCACTCCGATCAGACTAACGGGATGGTATTTTAATTTTTTTTGACAAAGGTATGGTATTTTGATTAAAATTCATGATAAGGGAAAATATTGATCGGTTGCACAAACAGTGTATTGATAATTGATTTTAATTGTAAGCACTCATCTACATTGTCACTATAAATTCATGAAGTTTATTTATTTTTTTGACAAGAAATTCATGAAGTTTATTAAAAGCATACTTTAAAGAAGAAAAAAAAACCTGATTATGATTGTTTTTGATCTGTAACATTCAATCCATTATTTATAATACACTCAAAGAACATGTATAATAGTCCCTATAACCTTTGAAGATCATGGCATGTAAAAAATCATGGAAAGCTGGAACACAATTACTCAGAAACACTCTTTACAAAATGTTTTCTTAACAAGGGATTACAACCTCGCTCCAATCTAAAACAGACCCAACAATTTCCTCAAACACATTATTACATTCGTTGCCATCCTTTCCCTCTACTGACCATTTGAAGGCCTGAATATGTTATAACCATTGACACCAGTCAAATTCGAGTAATCTTGATAGTATGAGTAACCATCAATGTCTGGATTTCTCAAGCCTAGATAAGATAGATCAGAACCAGCCATTTGCCATTGGTTTGGAACCAACCCATCTACTTTTCCATTTCCATATGGTGTACTTGCTTGTGGATGATAATCCCTCATCGAGTCAAAATATCCCCTAGAGGGGTTATACGCTTGCTGAAACCCAGGATCATGGTAACTTCGTGATCTCTCAAATCTACAAGAACTGGTTGAGGATCCCAAATCATCATTTGTATCCAAGTCTCCAGGAAAAGTGAACTGTCGATTTAGCATATGTGATCCATTATTGAAGGATTGGAAGACTGAACTTGTCCCGGCTGCGCTCCCAATACCATTCTCATCATCAAGCAGATCATTTATGATATCGAGGTGAGGGAACTCATCCGCCAGCCCCCCTTGGTTCTGACGCCTAGATGTGCAGGCTTGGAACTCATTTGACATTTGGTCAAAAGATCTACTGTCTACTGGTTGGAACAAGTCCAGGTTTTGAACATCATTGAGTCGGGATGATGGTTCATAGTGCATGCTTCTGCTGGCTTCTCTTTGAGAACTCTCCATCCACTGCAGCCCATTTTGCAAAACATCATGAGTAATCATACCAAAAGGAACACTAGAGTGGCCACCCATAGAACCCATTCTTTCAGAGCTCTGGGACAAAAACATTGGCGATGATACTAATGATTGCTGCGAATAGCCTGAAGATGGATTTACTCCTGAACTAGAGGTGGAATGAGTGAAACTGGTAGCTGTTGAAGCCATTTGATTCCCCATCATTGCATTTCTGTACGACTGAGGAACATTACTATGAGTAGCGGGTGAGGGATCAGGACCCAATCGGCCAGTTGCACTTGCCGAGCGTGCAAGAGGCGGAGCTGTATGAACCACGGAGACAGAAGTAGTTGGCCTGGGACCACCAGGAACCAAAGGAGCACTGGAAGGCCTTGACATCATAGTCACTTGTGCAATAGGTTTTTCAGTGGGTCTTGGAGGTGAAGTCTTTGCAATTTCTGTTTTAGGCACAATTGTTGGTTGTGAAGCAGACGTTAAAGATGAAGATGTATCTTTACCCGTCTGTTGTGTGACACTAAAAGATGTTTTCCTGACATTAACCGGAGAGGGTAAGTTTCTACAAGGACTCCTCGGCGAGGATGGCCCTACTGATGTCATCTCTTTCTGTGGACTCCCATTATCAACAGGTTTTTCAACATGAACTTGCTCTTTAATGTTCTGTTTCTTTTGTGGTAAAGGAACTTCCTCTTCCTATCAAATAGAAGAGCATCACCAATTAAATCATGTTCACATTGAAATTGCACTAAAAGGAAAAGGCAAGTCAAAGGACATTTTTAAAAACGACTAAACATGTAATCGTGAAGTTTACATCAATTCCAGACCCAATCTCCCACCCTTCAAAAAACAAAAGTACAGATCCCTATGCTACATAAAAACAACAGATCTGAAGTTGGGATTAAAGCAGCACATGTAAAATAAAGTAAGGAATGAAAAGCTGCAAAATGTGAAAATGAGTACGATTGCGCAGCCTTTTCAATTTTAGATATACTGATAGTATTTGTATATGTATTACAGAATGTGGGAAAATGATAGAAAGAGAAGGAAAATTGAAGAGTTTTAAAGAATCTGATACTGTTGTGTTGAATTATGAGTGTTCAGATACAATTGGTTACATGAGTGGGTATTAGAGTTTGAAGTTTGAACTGTAGCAAGCAGAGACAGTTGTAACTGTCAGATTCTGAGAACTAACAAACTCCAGTTACTGGTTTACAATAATCTCATCCCAAGTCTTAACACTAAGTTTAGCTGGTCATAGGCCGAGTCTGCAATCCAATAAGAGCCCAAGGCCCACTCTACTAACGGAAACACAAATAATACAATTACACAAACATACTTCTAATATCTAAATAGCTAATAGGAATTGAAGAGTGAAAATATTTTCACTTAGTTGGGGAAGGAAGCAAAATGAAAAAGATAAACATCAATTTCCTATTAATACTTCAATTGTTATGCAGACCAATCTTTCAGCAATGCAAAATCAAATTATTTTTTATCTTATTTTCATATGAAAAAGAAATTTGATAAAACAAGGTCTTCAGGCATCTCTTACTTTTGCAAACCATATAAAAAAAATAAAAAATAATTAAGTCATTCTCGGTGAGTAAACTACTTAGGCTCTTCATGAGATATAATATAAAAATCATTGTGTCGCTGGTTGAAAGCATAGTTGGTTCATGAGATAGAATCAGAGCCACTATGACCAAGCAGTTAGAATTTAGACCTTTCTAAGCCAAATCTTGTAACAACGGTTGAATTTCAGCACAAGTATTGTCCAAACAAGTACAAGGGAAAGACTCTACCGCGAGGATGCATGTTAGAGGTTCGATAACAAACCATGTATATCTCGCCCAATAGCTTAAGCTTAAGCTTTTGAGATAGATAATTCACGGCAGGTAAAAAAGAAACTGGGAAAATTCAAGTATTATCAAACATGAGAAAGTAACAAGTAGCATGAAAGGAAATCATGAGCATGAGCTTTAAGAAAAAAACCTTTCTGACAACAGGCTTGTTGAGCCACTTCAACCGATCCTGTAAGCAGATTGCACCCTCAGACTCAGATTCAACTACCTTACCACTTCCAGACTCATTAATATCAACAGCATTTGAAGCTGACCCAGATGCCTGACTGTCCATTTCAGCTGTCCAATTACTCCCATTACATGATGCTTTTACTTGGTTCTTGCCTCTACAGACAAAAGGTGGAAAATTAAATTAATACAAAACAACTTTGACATTCGTCCCCAAGAAAGAAACAAAGCATAAACTTGCCTGCTAGGCGATTTCTGGACTTTGTAATTTGAAAAGGAGTTCCCCTTGTAGGGGTCATTCATCACCACTGAAGGCAATGAATCAGTAGAGCATGTCGAAGAACTGTCATCTATCACTGAACTGCTCCTTTTCTCGGTCATTCCATTTTGCACAGGCGCAAGACCATCTATACCATTGCTAATAGCCTCAGTTGAAGGATGAGCTTCCGATGCATCAGTATCCCAATTAACGGGACTTGCATCTCTTTCTTCTGAATCAGGCTGAATAACTTCGTCAACTCCTACCACAGAATCAGACAAATCGGAAACAACTTCCAGGGCATCAAGCTTTTCATCCAGAGTTTGAACCTCATCCATGTTAGAATCCTTTTTCTCATAAGAACCATCATCTTGATGCTTGTCATCTACCACCACAGTAGGCCTTTCATCCTTACTTTTATCCTTTCCTTTACGGTTGTTCCGTTTTTGTTTGGCCTGGAGTAACAAGAAACAACTTCTGTCAGCAGTTCAAGAGAAAAACCCAGAACTACTCTCACAAACCCCGTGTATTATGACATCCTTTAATCCCGCTAGTAGCAGGTATGCTACGGGAAAGGGGACATAAAGAAAGAAGCTGGGAAGTTATAGTTTCTGAATTGATGGCAAGATACTTTAGATGAAGGAATAATTAGCCAGAAGAATATAAATTGGCTTGTAACCAAAGCTATTTTATGGGAATGCAAGGTTGAAAAATAAGTGAAGGATCATAAACATGTGCATCAAAGATAGACAGATGAAAATCAAGTATGCCCAACCTCATTAAAAACTAATATGCCATAGCTTGGGGTTTCAATGAATTATAAACTCAAGTCATAGCAAATATCATATACCAGAAACTAAATTATTTATTCAAAATAATAATAAAAACAATTGCATTACAACGTAACTAAATGTTTTGATTTTACAGATGTAATTTACGGTCCATGTTCTGTAGAGGAAAACATAAGAATTAGTTGATCTTGGATCTTAAATGATCAAGTAAAAACCCAGTTTGTTATCAGGACAACCAAAAAATGAAATACTTATGTGAAAACAATTTTAGGATATCAGAGATCCATTCATGATGAATTTAGATGCCACACCTGTTTCTTCTTTGCCTTCTTTTCCCTCTCACTAACTCCACGTTTTGCTTTCTGTTCAGTTTCAGCCAGCCATGCTGCCTCTTCTTCACGGATGAGCTCTTCTTGTCTCTTCAGAGCAACGGCTTCCTGGTAAGAAACCTCAATTTTATTGCTGCATCCATTAGGTAGATAGTTAGGATAACCTAATCCATACACAGCCTACACAGTCTATACTTACAGGTAAACAAGGATTAAGACATAATCAGTACAAACATAATAAACACCTTACATACCAAAATAAAGTTAAGCATGTCTTGTTTTATCATTCATACAGTTAACGCCTCATATTACAACTACACAGCCCAGGTTGCAGGATGTTAACAAGCCAAAATTAATTGCATCGACAGTAAAATTAATTGCACATATGTATCAAACTATCAGATATCAAGCCAAAAGCCTAGCCACATATCATTTCATATCGTCCAAATCATGTCCCATGGTTGTCCATTTATCCAAACTCAGTATCAGTATAATAAATAGCACAAACTACACACTCATGCTTCAGAATGTCTTGTAGTGAAACCAAGGTTGTTGCTGGATAGCGTTAACAGGCTGAAGCCCCTTATGTCTCACGGTTAGTAGTGGAACTTTTGCGGTAAGTGTTTTCATGCTACCATGAATCACAGTTTGAAATTTGAATTGACAAGATTCCAAAAAAGAAGTTGACATCATACTGAAACAAAGACTAACAAATTTTTGCATGTTTGTATTAAAATTGGCAAACGTGATTTCAATTAAACTTCATTTTGCAAACATTCTTTTGGTTAAAATTGAGTTTGCTATTAAGTGGATTATGTTTGTATACTTTTCCTAACATAAATTTGACAAAAAAAAAAATGTTCTGATATTTATAAAAAGTACTTTTGAATGTAAAATTACTTAAAAAGTGTATGTGTAAGCGTCAAATTATATTTTTTATATCAGTTTGTTGAAAATACAAACAATAGTTTGCGACAGAAGTAAGAAGAAAATACATACTACATGGAAAAAATCTAATTCAATTTTGATGAAACTACATAATAACAAGATAAACATCTACTAATTAATTTCTTCAACTTTAGTAAATTTAAATTTAAATAATCACATGAATTTTATTCTTAATAAATCTACTTATTAATTTCTTGTACAGAATTTTATTTACTTTTTCTTATTTTAAAACTTAAAAAAAAAAACACACATGAATATAGTTTTATTCTTAATATATTTAATTAGTTATTATCAGATACATATTTTGTAAAACTCACCGTTAGATTGAAATATTCTATCATATGGATCATCTCAAAGTTTACATAAATTTGAAGATGATTATAGTTTTATTTTAAACCTTAAAAAAAAAAACACGTGAATATAGTTTTATTCTTAATATATTTAATTAGTTATTATGGGATACATATTTTGTAAAACTCACCGTTAGATTGAAATATTCTATCATATGGATCATCTCAAAGTTTACATAAATTTGAAGTCATTTGATATGTCATTGAGATGTCAGAAAGATAAATGTCTTGACCGCTTTTACTGAAAACTGTTAATCTTTGTGCACCTTAATAACATATCAAATAATTTCAGATTGATATAAAATTTTATACAAATGATATATATCTTTCAATCCAATGGCGAGTTATATAAATTATGTATCCAATAAAAACTTGTTGAGTGGTGTAACATTACACAAGTATTGCATTGATGTATTTTGATCCATCCTCAACATAATATATATATATATATATATATATATATATGAGAGAAAGAAATGAGAAACATGCAATGAACAAAAAAAATGTCTACATTAGTTTTTAACGAGAATGGAGATGACGGACTGGACCGGGTGTAGCATATATTGGACAAAATGGTTCTTTCATTTGGATGTGAACATACTTTCACTACAGGATTCAATATAGAAAGTGAACATACAAAATATTTTATTAAAAGGAAGCAATGCGGAGAACAAAACACGCTCTTTGTAATTTGCAACAGATGACCTAGACAACATTTGTTGGCATGATGAGAAATCAATCACACAAGCCCATATTAACTTGCCAAGTACTCACATCTATTTTAAACAGAAAATCGCCTAACAGTCACCGCATGAAAACTTAATCCTCTCAACAAAATACAATAATAAAATCTTTATTAGAGTAAGAGTATTATCAACAAATATACAGCAGCAACAACAAGAACCAATCCTTTTCCCACTAGAACTAATTTTATATGATACCTGAATACGTGGGCAAGGACAAATATTTCCAGAGTCCTGCGACCCAATTCTGTGAGACGCCTTTCATCACGCTCTATAGAATCTTTATTGAAGTCATCCCCAGAGTTTCCATCCTGCCAAAAATAGGCGAACAAGGTTCTTAGCAATCAAAAGAGTTTTGAAACTACAAAACCAAAACATATCATATCCATTGACAACAACTTCCCAGGCGACCAAGAATACCATTCTACATGAGCAATGTGTTCATAGCCAAAATAGGCCTAGTTTGTAGATTATGCTAACCAGCTGATAGAAGTTCACTAAACAAATTAAAACAATGGGGCCTATCGTTCAGAATATGGGAGAGATTTTTAGTTTTCTGCCTTTACATAATTTCTTACTTGGTTAGTTCTTTAAAATTTTCTATAACCAATACATAAACACATAAGTTCTTCAAAAAAAAAATTACTATTTTTGATTGGCTCATGAATAAGGTCTAAGTTTTCCGCCTTTACATTATTTATTGCTTGGTTAGTTCTTTAAAATTTTCTATAATCAATACATATACACATAAGTTCTTCAAAAAAAAAATACTATTTTTGATTGGCCCATGAATAAGGTTAAAGATGCGATGTTTTTCCCCTCTCACTAATATTTACAGTGCTCCCCCTTTCTGTCCTTCGGCTTTTAGCAAGCTATCATTAATCAACAACAGAAAGGGGCCATTCAAAAATATTAAAAAAAAAAAAAAAAACAGAAATGGGATTGTGCACTATCAGGGTTGTTGGAAGCATTGTTGTTATTGTTTTTCTGATTGAATCCCATTAATTTTTACCATGTGTCTTTTCTTCCCAAGTCTTCCCTATGTCGCCGTCTATCAACATAATTTCCAATCATTTAACCAACACAAACTATTTCTCACCTTTGTGCGATTTTGAGGACCTTTCTCATCTTTTGGAGGGAGAGGTTCTATAGCAGCCCTCTCAAGTAACAATAGAACATCATCCACCAGTACAAACATATCTTTCTCAGCACGGACAATTGGAGCTGGCATTTCTTCAGCGTCCAACAATTTTACCCTACCT
Organism: Medicago arabica; assembly: GCA_946800305.1. NCBI lineage: Eukaryota > Viridiplantae > Streptophyta > Magnoliopsida > Fabales > Fabaceae > Medicago > Medicago arabica. The sequence goes on along the minus strand of OX326965.1, from coordinate 18,445,671 downwards.
TTTTTGGACTTGGTCTGGCCTTCAAGAGCCTTCAATCCACTATATAAGGAGTCCATTACCAAAGTAGAGGTCACTTCTTTCTCTATAAAGAAGTGTTTCACTACTACTTTCAAAATTACATCTGTTTTTTCCCTAGACATGCGGCGCCTAGATGTTTGGTCAATTTCTCGCCAAAATTTACAGAAGCTGCAAACATTGCAAATTTGTATTTAATTAGCCAACAAAATAAGAACCAAAATTTAAGATCTGATGTAAGTCATAAAGAATCCTAATATAATAATATATCAAATAGGATAAACAGTGTATACCCTATTAAACTTGCTATGGAATGTAGAATATAATATATAATATACAAGTCAATCTTCATATACATGAAAACTCTGTGGTCGATAGGGGCCGCGCCGGCCACTATAGCGGAGCGGAAAAATCATTACCACCGCACCAGACCACGTCGACACATCTCAGGCCGCGTCGGCGCGTGTTAGAAGTGTAAATCGGCCAAAGCGGATCTATAAATAGTAAAATAATAACTTGTACTAGTTGTATATAATTGGTATTAGCCATTTTCGATTTTGCTATCCCTTTTATTTCATATTATGAATACTTCATGAAATTTTGAGTAATGTTTAAGGTATTTTAGTATTTCTTTTTGAATAGTATGGCATCTATTATTAAATTTATTAGGGCCGCACCACCGAAATAGCGCCCGCTACGCGCCCCGCTCTCGCACCGCGCCAATTATTGGGTTGGCTGCGCCACATTGACAACAGAGCATGAAAACAGGCATAAGATTACACAAAGTTGCCTAGAGTGCATCTCACCATGGTCACATTACAAGACTAAACTAAAGTGTTGCCCTTCTGTAATGAATATGATTTCTTTCCTACCACGCATAACTAACATTTGTTATTTTCGTAGATTAAAGGAAAATTAACTTAAATGATTTAAAACTTCAAGTAATAAACTGCTAATGATCATAAGAGTATGAAAAGGTAATAATTTAAAGATCCTCACGTTTTAGGTTACACTTTTGATCAAGATAAGAATAAAAGAAAACATAAGGAGATAATTCATATTCCATATAGAGGGCATATCAAGTAAGAGTAGTGTCTTATTGTGAGAGATGAGAGCGACAAATATAAACAATAGGATGTAAAGTAACTGTCCAGATTAAATTCCCTTTTAAATAATAAATAAATATTTCTCTCAAAAAAATTAATAAATATATATTGTGCACTAATGCCGTCTCTCTCAGACCTCCCCCTTTTTACTCACGTCCAATTCATTGCACACAATTCATACACTGTAATCTCTCAAACTTTTCAGTTTTTTCAATCAGATTATATGAAAAGTGCGTGGTTGATTTCATTTTTTGTGGTCAAGCCTCAAGTGTGGGGTTCATGGAAACCTGACAAGATTCGTACATGCTTGTTCTACTAGTGGTCAAAATTTTATGCAATCAAAAAATTTAAAAGAAAACTTGCAGTAATCAAGATCAGGAAACTTTCACTCAAAAAAAAAGATCAGGAAACTTGGATTTAGATTTTGGGTGGTACAAGAACTTTCAAGTAATTTCTAGAAACATGGCAGGAACAAGAACAAGCATCACCAGACAGAAATATGACATCGAGAAGTCATTTTCGAAAACAAAATCGTATTAGAACCACAAATGAGAAATGGCGCAGAAAAGAGGAACCGAGTGGATATACAAAAGAGAAGAGCAACATTCAGTTAAAAATTGAAATTCCATCTAGACCTTTCATTTTAATACAATGGTGACTATTTAACCCGCATCTCTCACAATAAGACACTCCACTATTCTCACTTGATAAGCTCCCTATATATATATATATATATATATATATATATCAAAAGGTAATACTAATGAATACAAAATACCTTGACCACCTAGCTTTATCCTCTATCAGCTTCCCAAGCTTGCTTCTTCTCTCCTCCACAAAACGCCGACAAATTTGTTCTACATTTGTCAAATAGACCCTAACAAGCTCTCTCCTATACTGGCAATCAAGGCAACGAAAAGGCCTGTCAGCTTTTTCCCTGTGCATTAAAAAAACATATATGGTCATACATCTGAATGAAAAGCTACAAAGCACAATGCACCAATGCAAATAAAAACAATTAAAGTAAAAAGATATAATCCAACAGCAGCATAGTTTCAGAAATGTAGGTTATATCGTGATCAAGAGTATTTTAATTTAAACACCAGAAGGCAGGAGAGCCTCACAAAATTACAACCAAACGAACCAACATACAACAGTCAATCTGCTTTGTACATCTGTTAGCAGAGATTTACCTAGTTCGTGCAGAACAAACTTAAACACGTTATAACAAATCTTTTTATATCCTTCCAATAGGATAACAATTTTCAGCAAAAACAAAAAATCTTCGAAGGAGATAAAAATCATTTTAAAGCTAAATTTAAAGCTTCTGAAGAGGGAACCAGAATATCTGTTTAAAACAGCAATTACTAATTGGCAGTCTTTAGGGTGTTAACGATAAAAACCGGTCATTTGATGCTCCTCCACAGGAATAACCGTCAGAATATAATAAAATAGGGGGTGATTTTGGTATGCATTGATTTGTAATATTTATAAATATAAATAAATTAAAAAAATTAAGCATATAGAACACCAACCTAATGACTTGAACTTGAGCTTTTATTATCAGGTTGTCAGACTCGTCAACAAAGCCGTCTCTCACCTTCGAAATCTCCATAAACTTTTTCCATCCCCAGTCATGCTCTTTCTTCCAAAATCGGTGCAATGTATCTAAAAAAATTCAGGTAAAATAGGTTAATAACGCTGTTTACAAAAATTGTAAGTCCAATAACTAAGGTAATTATTTACCAACGGACCAGAATATTTTGATTTCTTGGCGTCTTTGTTAACCACAGCAATTGTAAATTGTGCAAAATGACTCCATCCTGCATTGCCCACGAAAAGAGGGGTGAATATAAAAGAAGTCAAGTACTGTAGGATTAAGAGTAGCTAGGATTAAGAGTGGCTAGGAAAATTAAAAAATCATAAATGCAATGTGAAAATTCAAGAATCAAACCTGGAAGAAGTTTATCATGATTAGCGACACAAAGAAACAGAGAGAGATGATTGCATACATCACAACCTTGTGGATAAATTAAAATATACCTGCCATATACCACATCACCATTAGATCCAAACCCCAACTATAATGCATGCTATCAGTCAAATCTTAAGGAATGTCTCAGCAAACTATATGCAAATGTTAGATTTCAACACCAAATCTGCATCGGGCATGTTATTTATGTGATTGTGTTCTACTTCTGATATATGATGCGCCTTTCACAAATCAAGTAAAGTATATTCCCCTTCTTTAACAAACTAGATGGTTACAAAGTCATATTGGAAAAACTATGTAACCCAAACCAATAATTTTCCCTCTTAACAGAGATGTATATAGATAAATGCAATTCACAAACAATATATTTTGTCAATACTCATAGATTCATGAAAAAACAATGTGAATGACAAAAGACTCAATGGTTTATTTGGTTACAGCATGTTCATAAACATGTGTGCCAATAAGTTTATCGAAAGCTGCATACCACTTATAGTTGCCAACTTCAAATGCATTACTACGAAGTTCCCTTTTGGTAATCTTTGAAAAGTTTTCTATCTTCCAAGTATATTTTCCATACAACTCAGATGGTTTTGGTCCTGTAAAGTGGGAAAAAAAAATATTAGATTTTAAACAACTGTTAATAGAAAACCAATTCTAACAATTGTAAATTCACTACCATCATCATCCTCGTCAGTGTCCCAGTAAGGAGGTGAGGTCGACGGAATTCCATTTTCGACCTGCTCAGAAGATCGCCATTCAGCCAACTCTTCCCCACGGTGGCCACTATAACTTCCATCCACAGACTTTCCCGCTCCAGATTCCTCACTCGCAACCCCAGCCATTTCTTAATCAAGCACTATTTCACTAACACTCTTCTTATAACAGCTGCAGCATAGAATCACAAAAACAAAGCACCAAAATCAATACCCTTAAACCCCACATTGTGTTATATCATAGTAAACCATTCATACAACTTTTTTTGCATAAATAAATCATGCACACATTTCAATTGAACATTTCCAACTGCATCACGGAAAATCCTACACTCTGTAGCACTGACACTTCTGATGGAAGGCGTGTCCAGTGTTCAACATGTGTCAATGTCACTGACATGACACTAATGTCACTGACATGACACTGACGCATCTAATTACATTCAATTAATTCATTTTTTAAAAATGTCGTGTCGACGTGACCCTGCTTCATAGATCCTAGGTACTGATTACAAAAAGTCAACTTTTACTACTTACAATTATAAATTAACAACACCACATGAAAAATTAACTATAAGCACACATTGTGGCAGAAAAATTAATTATAAGTACACAACAAATTCAAATTCAAATGGTAATAATTCATCAAATGAAATCAGCACATGACAAAGTGATAATTGAAGATAACCTAAAAATAATTCATTTCTAACTATTGAACCCAAAAACCCAACTAAAAAAATTAACTCAAAAAACCCATGAATTAAACCCTAAAAATTAGATTAAAAAAATTAAAAATTAAACCCAAAAACCAATCAAATTAAATTAAAACAACGAGATTTCAAAACAAAAACAAACAAAAAAAAACAGTTACAAACGCAAATTGCATGAAAGTGAAAACTGAAAATTGATAACAAGAATGAATACAGTAAAAGCGAATAAGATCTAAGGAAACGATTTGAATGAGAAAAATTGATCGAAATCGAAGAAATGAAGTGGAATTGAAAAACCCCGAAAAAAATTGATGAAATGAATTGAAAAAGTGGAATTGATAAATTGGTATGAAATTGAATGGATCGAAGATAGAGAGAGCGAACCTGGAATCGAAGGAGGAGATGACAATAGCGGCGTGAGAATCCTGAGATTTTAGAGAGAGAAAATGGGATGAGAGAGAAAATTGATAGAAAGAAAGAGAAGATGAATAACGGAGAACAAAGGCATTCGCATTACCCAAACAAAAAATATTGAAAATTGGTTTTTATTTTTCTACTACTTTTTTTTTTTTTTTTATTAAATAAGGATACTTTGTTTGTCTTTATATTTTTTATTTATTAGTATAGTATTCTTGTTATCTATAACAATATTGTATTTTTTTGGTAGTGTTGGTACAAAGTAACAAGAAAAATCAAAATAAAGGAAAGTAAAGCCGAAATTAAATTCCAAGTTTATCTCTTTGGTAGAATACTTCAATGTTGTATTACGTGAAACACCGATGACCGGTTGCACTTTGAAATGTATTGTAAGTTGTTGCGAATGTGCTTGGTAATAGGTTGAAGAGAGTGTTGCATAAATGTATGTATGATAATCGGTCTTTCTTTTTTAGAGAGAGGTTAACTCTTGATAATGCAATGGTAGCAATTAAAATGATGCATCACATAAGGCTTAAGAGGCGCGATAATGATGGTAATGTCGCACTTAAGTTGGATATTAGTGAGGCTTGTAATTGAATAGATTAGATGTACCTGACGAAAGTTATGTTAAAGATGGGTTTTGGCCCTTGGTGGATCGTGTGGATTTTGATGTGTATTGAGTCAGTAGACTATTTAGAGATTATGAATAATGACATGGTGGGTGTAACAGCCCGATTTTAGCTAGAATTATTTATTATGTGTGTTTTTATGCGCTTGTGTGTGATTAATTGTCATTGTATGTACTTGTGTGGGACTTGGTGGATTTTTGGTCTAGAAGGGTATTTTAGTCATTTTGAAAGTGAAGGGTATTTTGGTCATGTTATAGGTTAAGGGTATTTTAATCATTTTGGCTAGTGAGGGTCACTTGGAAGATTATTTTTAGTGTTTTAAGTGGGAATAATTATTTTACTAAGTTACCGGTGGATTAGAGTAATTAATTAGAGACGGTGAATATTCGATATTTTTAATAGTTAAGTGAGTAGTAACTTGGTGAATTAGTTGGTAAGAATATTAAACCCATTAAAACAAGTAGAGACTTAGCCCAATTATAAGGTGATATATAAGCATAACTCTTGTAAGAATTAGGTTAAGACTTATCATTTATTTCAGAAAGAAAACACAAGGGGTAGAGAGAGAAAGAGAAGAAAAGAGGAGCTAGAGAGAGAGCTTGGGATTAAAGGCTATGAGCTAAAGTGAAGTTAGGGTTTGGATTCTTGAAGACCAGAGGTAAGGGGGTGGTTTCTCTTCATAATTAAGTCATAATCTCTAATTTTCAATTATGAGTTTAAGTGCTTTTGTGCTAATTGTGATTTTTGAATGATGAAATTCGTACTCATAATTCAAGTGAAGTTGGGTATGATAAACTTCATGAAACTGTTGTGTTAAGAGCTTAAACTTTATGGTTGTTGTTGATAAGTTGTTTCGATGATTTTTGATTAATTGAGTGTGAATCATGAGTTGGTGAGTGATTGTTGTTGAAACGTGTTTGAATTTGCTTCATGAATGTTTGTTAATGTTTGTATGTTGATGGGGTTAGAATTGGTGTGGTTGTTTTTTAAGTTTGAATGACATTTGAGAAAATTGTGAATTTTGGTGGAAATTGAACTAGATAATTAATTTGAGGTGAATTGATGATATGATTCAAAATTTGTTGTGGTTTTGAATGCCTTTTTATGTTTATAAACTAATGTACAAGTTTTGGAGTCAAATTTAGGGTTAATGGGATCAAAATGGGGATTTTTGGAAGAAAAATGAGTGAGTTCCAAAGAGGAACCCAAAATATGGATTCTCTGTCCTAGGTGACTCGCTATAGCGAGTTGCAACATGCTATTTGCTATAGCGAGTTGCTCAGTACAACAACTCATGGTTATGCGTTCCGGGCACTCCGTGGTCGATTCGAACAGTTCCAAACTTTTTTTTTTTTATGCATTCAACTGTATTTATTCTTTCTAAACCTTTGGAAACATCAAATAACTTGGATTGATCTTGGTTTTGTGAATTGAGTCAAACTTTCTGAAAATTATCCAAGAACGCGTTATTTTTCTAAAACTCGTTTCCTCAGATGGAAGGGTAGGGTTAATGTTGCTTTACTGTAACTATGATTTATAAAATAGTTTTGAATGGTTATTTGAGCTTTAGCTTGATTTTACTTTGAAAATTGGAATTCTTTGAAAAAGTGATAAAATGAGACGAACTTAATGAAATTTTGGATTTGCTTGGAATTAGCCTATGATGCCTATATGCTTGTACTATCGTGATCATATGTGAGTAGTGTGGATGCTTGGTTGAGGTGTTTGATCATGTTTACCTTGTTTTATTGAATTTCTTTGAAAATGTAGGAAGTTGTAAAAATAGACAAACTTTGCTATAAATGAGTTTTTGAGTTGCTAAGCTTGTAAATGGTTTGTGTTCATGCTTAGATAGTTGAATGATGATGAATGAATAAGAATTGAGTGTTTAATCATGATGAATGTTATGTTGTTGTTATTTGTCCGTTTCTTATATGAAATGTGATTTTTAGAATTTTATTCATTCTTAAGTTGATTTGTGTTTATGAATGATGATGATTATGAATATGAATATGTTGTTGGTTGTTTTTGGTGATGAGTACATGTTTATGTATATGTTGTTGGTGAATTTCTTACATGTAAAAATGAAGACGATATTTATGGTGATGCATGTATGAAAAATGAAGACAAAAATAACGACGCTTTGTTGTTGAACATGTGCATTGTTGTGTCATATGTTCATGCATACATAAGTAGGATTTTATATCCAATGAAGACGACTAGGATACTTGTATCCAACGAAGACGACATGAATACTTTGTATTCAAAATGATGACGATTATGATACATTTGTATCTTGAGGTGACGACCGGTGCCACATGCATATAGAGTTGTGTCTAGGTGCATTACATTCATTCAATGATGCTTTAAATGTGTAATATCTGATACGCGCTCGATGAATTTTGTTGAATCATGTGCATTGGTGAACTTAGTAAAAATTTGTGAATGTTTGATGATGTGAGATTGTGTTTGTGGATTATTATGTTTCGTATAATAGGTGATCTTTAATGATGTTGAATTGATCAAGTGTTGCTTGATTCATCTGAAAATTAATTATGTCGTTTGTTTTCATTTTATTATGTTTAATTATGAATTGTGAACTAACCCCTAGTGGTCGTTTGGTTGACCGCCTACCTTATTTGTACGGATGGGTAGACGGCGTGCAGGATTAGTATGTTTGGCTTGGTGAGTAGTTTTGCTTCAAAATGCTACCTCGAAATCATAGTGTGTCAGGCTCTAATTAGGGGTGTTTGCTATTGTCTTTTATATTATGAATGTATGAGATGTTTATCACTCACTATGTTGATCCGAGATTTTATATTTGGTGATGTAGTATGATTATATGACATGGCTACTTGAAGACGTTTTATTTAGTCGTCGTTGAGACGTTATGAATTATTCTGTTGCGATGTTTTGAATAATTAATCTTGCATGTTTTGAGCTTATTGAAGAAGTAGCATCTAAATTCTTTATAAGATTGTATCATGTGTGTGTTTACCCTTTTAAAGGGTTTAGGGTGTTGCAATGTGGTATCATAGCCATGTCGGTCTTGTCCGGACCAGAATCAGATGATTTTCCGTGTTTGTATGCGAATGGTGTTGAGTTACCTTCGATACTTGTTCTGTTGTCCTAGTGTTCTTATCTGTTGGTTTTGGTTTTGTGTAGAAGTGAGAGATGGCTGGTGGTAGAGATGATGCGGTTATTGCGGAGGCCTTGGCTGCAATGGTGCAGGTGTTGGCTCAAGTTAACGAGCAGGCTGCGAATGGTCATCGTGATCATGGAGAATCGGAGGAACGGAGGCTAGACCGTTTCAAGGGGAGGTTTAACTCGGATGAAGCTCAAACTTGGATACATGGAATGGAGAGGAACTTCCGTGCTATGGTTACTAACGACAATAAGAAAGTATGAGGTGTTGTTGAGGTATTTCCCCTACATCAACGCTGAAGATGCTATAGTGTCGAAGTGTGTGAAGATTTAAAGTGGATTAAGGCCGAATATTTACCAGTATGTTTGTTTTCATGAGATCCGTGATTTTGACACTTTGTGCACAAGTGTCGAATGTTTGATGATGAGGGTAAGGCTAAGGTGAATTATTACAAAGATGTGAGTGATAAGAATTGGAAAGATCATGGTTATGGAAAACCTTATGGTAAAGACAATGGTAAGAAGAAAGAGGTTTGTGGAGGCTCTAAGTCGAATGTAAGTGATGTAAGGTGCTTCAAATGTGGAACTTTGGGTCATTACTCTAGTGATTGCAAGAAGGGAGATAGTTGCTTTAAGTGTGGGTAAGCAAGTCATAAGTCGTATGAGCGCAAGGCAAAAGATTTTGTTTGTTTCAATTGTGGTGAAGCGGGTCACGTTAGTATGAAGTGCACAAAGCCAAAGAAGGCGGGGGGTAAAGTGTTTTCTTTGAACGCGGAGGAGGTGGAGCAGCCAACTTGATTAGAGGTATGTGTTTTATCAGAAGTACTACATTGATTGCAATTATTGATACAGGTGCTACTCATTCTTTCATCTCGCTTGATTGTGCTAAACATTTGAATTTGGTTGTAACTCCGTTGTTGAGAGTGATGGTCATTGATACCCTCGATGACTACTTCCTTAGTTTATGCTAAATGTCCTATTAATTTTGGTAACGTTGATTTTGAGTTGGATTTAGTGTGATTATCTTTGGTTAATATGGATGTGATTTTCGGTATGGATTGAATGTTATCTTTTGGTGTTAACATTAATTGTTTAACCAAAAGCGTAACATTCTCTAAGAGGATAGATGAAGTAGGTGGGAAGTTCTTGTATGCGGAGAAAGTGAAGAAGTCTTTGGATGGTGAAACTTATGATGTTTGCGTTGTTGAAGGAAAGTGGAGAGAAAGGAGTTGGCGATTTGCCGGTAGTGCGAGAGTTCCCAGGTGTTTTCCAGGACGACATTACCGATTTACCGCCGGAGCGAGAAGTGGAGTTTGAAATTGATTTAGTGTCAGGAACAAGTCCTATTTCGATTGCGCCGTATCGGATGTCTGCGTCGGAATTGGGTGAGTTGAAATGATTTAAATCGTAGGATCAATTAAAATTAAGGATTGAGATTTGGTGTAAGTCTTTGGACTTACACTTGGTGTCAAGGATCCTAACTCATATATATATATATATATATATATATATATATATATATATATAAGAAGGGATCCATTGACTCCAGGAGTAAGTCTAAACAGTTACTCCAAATGATGACCATTCATTTTAATTATAATTAATGGCTATGATTAATTTAATTTAATTGTTAAGGTGAGGTGTTTTCCTCTTTTCAAGTTCACGGTTACACCACAAGAATCGTTGTTTTCTTTTTCTTCTTCTCTCTCAATTTGCATAATCGTTCCTTTTCTTCTTCTTCTTCTTCTCTATCTCTCTCTCTCTCTCTCTCTCTCTCTCTCTCTCTCTCTCTCAATTTATGGTTCTTTAATAACATGTTGAATCCTTTATGTTTTTATTCTTACAAAAAATCTAGTTAGGGTTTCTCTGATACACAATTTGCAAAAGATGTCATGCATAATCCTTCCTTTTCTTCTTCTCTCTCTCTATATATATCATTTTGCAAAAGCTTTCATGCTTCTATTTTAGGGTTCTTTATTAACATGTTGAATCCTTACTTATTAATGTTTCTTCACAATGAAAATTATGTGCTTTTTATTCCTCCAAAATTCTAGTTAAGGTTTATCTGATACACAACCTTTGATTGTTATTTTATAAGAAATTGAGTTTATGTGCATCGAAAAGAGCGGTTGTGGAATATTTGAGTAGCATAATATTTAACGTAAGAAAGGAGAAAACTAATACAAGCAAAAATAAAAGAAGAAGCTTCTCTAAAGAGAAGTTATAGGGAGAGAGATTCCAAGAGGGAGAAAATACAAAACCATTTTTTTTCAATTGATTAACCGTGTTAGTAAATCGTTACAGTGGAGGGAAAAATGACAGTTTTATGTAAATGGTATTAGGACCTCTTTCTTAAGCCGACAAAAATGATACCAGTTTATTAGGACCTCTTTGAACAAAATTAATTAATGGTCATATAGTAACATAAAATAGGATGTCATGTGTTTATTGAAAAGCTAACAAATTTTGTTGGTGTGAGAGCTGATTTTCTTTTTTTTCTTACTAGTGTATTGTTGTTTTGCTTTTCAGTTCAGCTGCCTTTGGAACTCTTGTAATTATATTTATTGCCCTTTTTGGTACTACTTGTGCTAGGGCTTTCTATTAATATATGTTGCTTTCAAAAAAAAAAACATGAGGCATGCCAAATACAAAGAGATCGTAGCGTGCTAATTCAATACAAATTGACAAAGAAAATAAACTGCACCAATTCACTCAATTTTTTGTCAAACTGACAAACTACTACCAAGTAAAAAACTCTACCAACAATCAATACCTATGATCAACAAAAGTGAGCAACATGCCAGAACAAGGGAACAACAATATTTGGTTCCTTTTCTTATAATAATAACAATAATAACGACATATTAAAAGAACCAACTCCATTTCATTTATTGAAAATAGTATTAATTCAAAAATAAAACTGGAAACAATATTAATTCAAAAATAAAACTGTAAAACATCTAACAATACAAAGGGGATAATTTCTTAATACATTATGCCATTAACTAATAGTATTAATCATTTTGATTTCTTTTCTTGCAAGTTCTGCTCTTGTGACCAGATTCACCACTTTGATGACATGCTTTTCTTTTGACTGCTACTTGTTGAACATGTGACAGTTCAATTCCACTCTTGAATCTACAATTTTGAGTGTTTTTCTGTCCACCCTTCTTTCTCCCTTTTGTTTGTGCATTGTGTGGATTTCTAATAGTCAATTTTGGTCCAATTTCTTCCTCCAACAAACAATTTTGGTTGACATTTTGACTAGATTCCAAAGGATAAACTTCATCAGTGATAGCTAAATTTGATTTCTTCATTGCAATGGCTGACATACGAGTGCGCCTCAAATCAGATATAATGAATTTGTATATCTCATCAAACTCTTCAGCCAAATCAACTAATAAATTTGATTCTTGTTGATCATGCGTACTTCTTAATATCTTTGGCGTGTTACCATCAAAATTACTCGTCGTATCACAAACTTCAATGCCTTTGTTAGCATTTTTAGTCCAACGCTGCAAAATAAAATGGTCAGGAATTTGAGTGATACCTTTTGCTTGAAAAATTATTAGTATATGCCTGCACAATATCCCCAAAAACTCATATAATTGACATCCACATTTTGCAATCTGTGTGTCCAAATTTACATCAACGAGAATCATATCTCGAGCATTGTAGTTACTAGAAACTTGATAGACATAGTTAGGTTCATCTCTGCTAATCTTCTTTTTTGTAAATTTGTAGATCTTTCCAATCTCATCTAGAAATTTACCAATAATGTTTCTTGAATAAATAGACGCAGCGTGCTCCTCAAGTTTTGACCCTGTAGTCAAAATGCGTTTTTTATGCCTACTTTCATAATCTTCTCTTTTTCTACTTCTAACGACTATCAACCGCATTTTCAAATTTCAACACAAATTCTTGCAATGTTGTAGCTGCATTCACAAAAGAATCAAAAAACGAATTGATGCTCTCACTTCTTTGACTTGTATTCATCCCAACAAAAAAATAGCTTTTATTATAAACTGGTATCTAAGATTCTCTAATTTTATATAACCCTTGAAGCCTTTCATTGTTGTCTAGTGCGTACTCAGTCATTAATCGCCTCCAGTCTTCTTCAAAACTTTCTATACTTGGTGAAACATGAATGTAATTTTTCAATTCTCGCTTGAAAGTGGAATTCTTATGATAAACATGAGCTAACTTTTCAGCAAATTTTTTCCTAATATGCCATAAGCAGAGGCGATGTCTAGTTTATGGAAAAACTTTGGCAAAAGCAGCTTTCATAGCCAAATCTTGGTCAGTTATGACAGATTTGGCCTTTTTACCATCCATTGCCTTAAGAAAAATTTCAAACAACCACATAAACTAGCGTTCTGACTCGTCTTGTAGTAAAGCACAACCAAATAAAATTGATTGATAATGATTATTCAATCCAACAAACGGGGCAAATGGCATACTATACTGGTTAGTCTTATATGTGGTGTCAAAACTGATTACATCTCCATATTGTTGGTAAGCTAATCTTGATCTAGCATCAACCCAAAAAAAGTTTATCATTCGAGAATCTTCATCACATTGGATTTCATAGAAAAAGTTTGAATTTTCTACCTGTTTCTATTTACAATAATTGAAAACAGGTTAAGCATCTCCAACGTCTAATTTCGTTCTTCGAAGACTTCTGACATGATTCCAACAATCCCTATTAGAGAAAGCAAGTCCCCTTCACTAAACATTGTAGCAACCTTTCCTGTCGGTATAACTTCTTTCTTAAAATGTTCAACAAGACTTTTTGCAGCACCATTCATGCTTTTGTGACACCGCATATAAGACATACTTTTAGGGATAACCATGGGATGGTTATGATCATTCTTAAATGAACATATGATCCAATTTCCTTCTATTGTACCTCTTGAAACAATAAGTGCAGCTAGACAACCGGTTCGAGAAGTTGAACACTTTCTTTTAGTTTGATTTGTACCATCTTGGATATCTTTGTTTATTGAACTTTTCACTATATATTGACCTTCATACAACATACCAAGACAACTCTCTTTAGTTTAGTTGAGCGAACACGTACTCCAAAACCCATCCTTTTTGCAAATGAATTGTAAAATTCTCTAACCTTTTCCACATATTTGAATTACATCCCCTCACGAGGTTCACTGTTTAATTCCTCACCAACATTAGAAGCACCAACTAAAACATCTTCTTCAGATATTTCCACATTTGTTGACTGTGTGGCTTCTTCAAGAATATTACCATCCATTATTGACTAATGCACCTGTTTTTTCTTCTAAAAGGCATCGATTTATCAAAAATTGGCATCACAAATTAGAAAGAAAAAAGAAGCTAAATTAGAAAGGCATCCATTTATCAAAAATAAATAAATTAGAAAAGCTTCTATCAAAAAATTAAATGGAAAGGCATTGGAAAAAAAAGAATGCATCGAACCCTAATTATTAGAAAAGCTTCTATCAAAAAATTAAATGAAAAGGCATTGGAAAAAAAAGAATGCATCGAACCCTAATTAGATAAGAAACTGGCAGCACAAATAAAATATAATATAAAGCTTACATAGGAAGTGATTACATCTATATTAAAAAGAAGGGCATGTGCTTATTAATGGATGTAGTAGGTGGAGGTTATAAAGCACTTGAACAATTGACGTTAACTGATAGACATGAATTGTGAATTGTTGTGTTTTGGAAGATAGATATGTGCTACTGCGGAGAGAGGAAAACATACCACCTTAACAATTATTATGAATTAATCACAGCCATTAATTACTATTAAAATGAAAGGTCGTGATTTGGAGTAAGTGTTTAGACTTACTCTTGGAGTCAATGAATCTCTTCTCATATATATATATATATATATATATATATATATATATATATATATATATAATGTTAATCGATGTATGAGATGTTAACGTTGTATCATGATAATAGTATAAATGTTATATGACGACGATGAACGACGTAATAAATGATGCCTATGAAAGACTTAAAGGTAAAGTAAAGAGAATTGTAAGAGGTTAATTCATGAACTAATAAAGATGAAAATAATAGTAAATTAGAGTAAGTGATAAATGTAGCGATGAGTATATATGAAGAGCGAGAACATAGGAAAGTTGTTAGGTTGAAGAGAAGAAGAGTCAAGGTAAATGATAATGATAAAGATACGATGAGGTGCATGTAATCGATGAAAGAGAGGAGTAGGTTAAATAAAAAGATATGGTGAGGGATATTAGTCGCGGTAAGGATTAATGTCGAGTTACTTATGAATAATGGGACAAGATCATAACAGTATAAATAGCAACGTCGAATTAGAGAATTTTTGATGATGATGAGATTGTTATGAAATGTAAACGAAGATATAGAAATGTGTATGAAGTAAATGAATGACGTGAGGGGTAGTAAGAGTTATAAGTTAGGATAGGAATCAATTAGAAGAGAGTAAGATGAATGAGAAAGAAGATAAGGGATAAATGAAGAAAATGAGATTGTATTAGGAATAGTTCGTAGACAAGAGACGGATGTAATAAAAGAACCTATGAATAAATGCTAAGTCTAATAATATCAGTTAAAATTAAAGAGTACAAAAACTAAGTAAAACAAACATATGATGTTAGTGGCCTAAATCAATAGAATGTGAAGAAAATGAGTCAATATATGAAGATGCTAGGTGAAGGAATAAGATGAAGGAAATTGGAAATATAAATGCGTAAGTTAACTTAAGGGATAATGTTAGGAAGAATGATATTGGTGAAGTATCGACCTTAAGTTAAAATGAAAAGAGTGTGGTGGATTTAAGAGTATAGATGATGTTGAGAGAATTGATAAGATAAAATATAAAGTTTTGTGTTAATTAATGAATAATGTAGGGGTAATTTTAGCAATGAGGCAAGATAATGACCTAAGTTAGAATGAATGAAGGATGATAAGAGTGAATGGGGTAATAGTTATAATGTTTGACGATAATAATAACGACCGGTATCGAGAGAATAACTCCTTAAATCATAATGAAGTCTTAGTGAGGAAAGTTGTTGAAGTCGAAATTAACGATAAGATGAGATAATAATTTTAAAATATAACGAAGTTAAGGTTATGAGAATGATCGATGTATAAATGACGACGAATGTGAGAACGAGGTAATGAGATATAAATTCGCTTTAATGAAAAGAATAAGTACGAATAAACTGGAGATGTATTATCTAAACTGCACGTTTTGAATAAAATTAAGGTTCTTGACTTTGTTCCAGGTTAGTTGTAGACAGAAGACTTGCTCGCACAATCCTATTTGAATCAAGCGTCTTAAAATTCTCTTTGCTTGTGTGCTTGAGCATTTGAAAGTCTCTTGGTTGTGTCTTTGAGCATTTGTAATTTTGTTTGATTATGGTGAAATCCATTGAAAGTGCAAAGGGATTGGACTATTTCTAGTATAAATTGCTCTATCTCTCTCTCTCTCTCTCTCTCTCTCTCTCTCTCTCTCTCTCTCTCTCTCTCTCTCTCTCTCTCTCTGTGTTTGGCATATCTGTTTTTTTTTTTTTTTGAAAAAGCCAACACAATTCAACCTCCTTCTTGTGTTTTTCTCACCTTCATACTACAACAAAAGTATGCATCCTTTTATGTATAGATATAGAATTCTCTTTTCAAAAAACAATATAGATATAGGATCTGTAAAATAAAGTATATGTAGATTTAGATTAATTTTCAAATTCACGATCTAGCAGTAAATTTCAAAGTTTTCTTTTTTTTGAAAAAAAAAATAACCTTTGGTCCTAATTATGATAAATTCTTACATATTTTTTTTTTTATAAATATTAGCTTGTATTATTCTTTAAAAATATAAAATTAAATTTGAGGGGTTTAAATAGTTTTGTTGTACAAAGTCTCTTAATTTTTGTTGAGTGTATATTCAGAAAAATATCCAAAAATATTTTTTTGTGTGTTAACCTTCCTGTTATTTTCCTTAAAAAAAAACTTCCTATTATTAGGCGAAAGAGACCTAAATAATCTGAAGTTCGACCAAAATGTAAGTAAAGTCTGACACAAAATTGTTTCACCCATAAATCAAATGTATTTAATGTTCCATTAGTTTTGATATGTATTCCATTTTCCTTTTTATAATTCGTATTAATATTGGCCATAAGACATAGCCTAATTCCTACTTTTGTAATTGGAAAGAGTCTAATAAAACCCAGGGCCGACCATGAGGGGGTACAAACAGCTCTATTGAGCAAGGCCTCCAAAATTTTGGGGCCCAAATTTTGTTTTTTTTTTAATATACTGCATATAAAAATTGAATATATACAAGTAATGCGGTAGTTATTTTATTTCTTCATGTATAGTGCAATGGTTCAGGTCCGCTTTTTACATGTTTGTGGTTTTTGGTTCGATGGATCCGGATCCTCTCCAGCACCCTCTCCATCTAATAAACCAACCATTAGATACATCCAATGGATGATATGGAAAGGCAATGAAATGTTGAAAAAACAATCTGCCAATGTCTCCAAATTCAATGCACATAAATATTGCATTTACGTGTACCAGATGTCATACCCCAATTTTTGACCCAAGATCCCACCGACACGTGTCACTTGACCCTGACCAATCTCTAACCTTTTCAGTAAAAATTTCGGCAGAGTGGTATTTTAAAATACCTCATGTTTTTGTTCCGAGTTGGCCCTCGTCTCTCTTTATTTTTCTTTTAATCTTTATTTCTTAATTTCCATCTTTTATTCCTTTTTAATTCATTTAATTTTAATTTCGTTTTATTTTAATTTTTAATTCTGATTAGTCTTAACTTGTTTAATTATTTCTTTTTTTAATGTCCATAAAAGGCCAAATAATATGATAATATCCAAAAAACATCCAAATCCAAAACTGCCTCATCAGTCCCAGCATATACGCGTTTCGTTTTTTCATTCCAATCCAGCCTGTATCACGCGTTCAACAAATCCAATCCGTTTCACAGATCCATCTGCAACAATCCAGGAACAGATCATACAAAACCACCTTTATCTGCTATTTCAACAAACCCTAAGATGAAACTCTCACACTATAAATAACACCCAGTACACATGCACAAGGGGCCGAAAAATTCACAAGGAAAAAGCCAGAAAGCGCACAAAAGCTCATCTGAGAAACCTGCAAATCCAAAAAAGCAAACAGACATCACAACAAACAGCGCCGCGGCCAACAGACACAACCAACACCACCACAAACAAATTCAATCAACAACCAGCAATCAAACAACACCGTCCATCCAGATCGAAAGAGGTATAACTGTTTTCTCTCTCTTTTTGCAGATCTAGACTGTAAGTTTAACTTTTGTAGATTTTGAGTGAAAAAACGGACTGTAGAAAGAGAAAACAAAAAGAAACAGAAGAAGTAGGAGTAGAAGAGAAGCAAAAAAAACTAAAAAAAATACAATTTAGGGTTCCGACGCGGTGGCGCCGCCGCCGGAACCCCCTCACCGCCGCCGGATTCTAGGCTTCCCTCGCCAGAATCTTCATCGGCCTCCTTCATGTTCTTGAGGGAGGGAAGAACAAGAGAGAGAAGGGAGAGAAGATAGAGGGAAGAGAGAGAAAACAAAGAAGGAAATGAATGAATTCAGCCTTGTAACTCCTATATATAGTCCGAACCATACAGGTAATGTCTCCAAATCTTAAGCACAAATACCACTGCAGCTAATTCAAGATCGTGGGTAGGGTAATTTCGTTCATGGATTCTCAACTGTCTCGATGCATAAGCAACCACCTTACCATCTTGCATAAGCACACCACCTAAACCCAACTTGGACGCATCACAATACACAACAAAAGGTTCATCGGACTTAGGCAAAATCAAAACTGGAGCCGTCGTCAGACGCTTCTTCAATTCATTAAAACTATTCTCGCAATGAACATCCCACACAAATGTTTTACCTTTGCAGGTCAACTGCGTTAGCGGAAGTGCCAACTTCGAAAATCCTTCTATAAATCTTCTGTAGTACCCAGCTAATCCCAAAAAGCTTCTAATCTCTGTAACGGACCTCGGAGTCTCCCATTGCGATACCGCCTCAACTTTCGACGGGTCAACCGCAATACCACTACCAGAAATAATGTGGCCAAGAAAACTTACTTCACTTAACCAGAACTCACATTTGGATAACTTGGCATACAACTTCTTTTCTTTCAACACTTGCAAAACAATCTTCAAATGCTCTGCATGCTCTTCTTCAGTCTTAGAGTAAATCAAAATATCATCGATGAATACTACCACGAAACGATCCAAAAATGCATGGAAGATGCGATTCATATATTCCATAAACACACCAGGTGCATTCGTAACACCGAAAGGCATCACCTTGTATTCATAATGCCCATAACGCGTCCTGAAAGCTGTCTTCTGCATATCTTCATCAATTCTCGGAAGTGGATACCTATTCTTTATAGTTACCTTGTTCAGCTGTCGGTAATCAATACATAACCTCATACTACCGTCTTTCTTCTTTACTAGTAGTACTGGCGCTCCCCAAGGAGAAACACTTGGTCTAACAAACTTCTTTTCAAGTAAATCTTCTAACTGTTTCTTCAACTCAGCTAACTCGGAAGCTGACATGCGATAAGGTGTCATAGACACAGGCTTCGTTCCCGGAATAAGGTCAATCGAAAATTCAACTTCTCTTTCTGGAGGCACATCAGGAATTTCATCGGGAAAGACTTCTGGAAAATCGCATACCACTTTCTGCTTATCAATCAACGTTTGGTTCTCAATAAATAAAGATGCCATCAAAGAAAACATCAACATTCCTTCACGTTCTAACTGCTTCAGCTGTTTAGTAGATAAAAACTCTGCCCCACTCTCTTCTTCATCAGAAGAGAAATACACCGACTTGCGAAAACAATTAATATGTACATGATTGTACTCTAACCAATTCATACCCAGAATCACATCCATACCACTCAAGGGTAGACAAACCAAATCAATTTCAAAATCACGATCATACATAGACAAAGGACATCTTAAGCACACAAGAGAAGTGGTCACCGAACCCTTAGCTGGAGTTTCGACAACCATTTCTCCATTCATATTAGACATAGTAAGACCCAACTTAGCAGCACAATCAATAGCAAGAAAACAATGTGTAGCACCAGTGTCAATGATAGCAATTAAAGGAGTACTATCAAAATAACAAGTACCTCTGATCAAACGATCCTCATTCTCTGTCTGTGTGCCAGTCAAAGCAAACACTCTACCAGTAGTCTGAGCCTTCTTAGGCTTCTTGCATTGTGAACCAATATGACCCTCTTCGTTACAATTAAAGCACACAACATCATCATACTTGCATGCCGAAGTAGCATGTCCCTTCTTACCACAGCGGTAACACCGCTTCACATCTCCAGTACAAGCATTACTCTTGTGGCCTTTCTCACCACAATTATAGCAGACAATCTCAGCAGGAGCATCCTTCTTCTGAGGTCTCCTCTCATCATTAACTCTTTGCTTGCCCTTATCAGCAGGGGCACTATAAGGCTTCGGGCGACTCTGCTGTCCTTTACTCTTTCTTTCATTCACTACCTTGTAGTGAGCTTTAGTGTCCTCCTCATAAATCCTGCAGCTGCTCACCAGCTCGGAAAAGTTACGGATCTTTTGGTAACCAATTGCCCTCTTGATGTCAGCACGCAAACCATTCTCAAACTTGATGCACTTAGAAAACTCCGCCGTCTCAGCAGTATAGTGTGGATAAAACTTAGCCAATTCCACAAACTTGGCAGCATACTCAGACACCGACATGTTCCCTTGTTTCAGCTCAAGGAACTCAATCTCCTTCTTCCCGCGAACATCTTCCGGAAAGTAACGGTTCAGGAACTCCCTCCTAAACACAGCCCAAGTAACCGCAGCACCTCCATTCTCTAAGACCGGTTGGACACTCACCCACCAGTCGTCAGCTTCTTCTGCCAGCATGTGCGTACCAAAGCGCACCATCTGAACGTCCGTACACTGCATCACTCTGAAAATCCTTTCGACCTCCTTGAGCCATGTCTGAGCTCCATCGGGGTCGTATCTTCCCTTAAACGTAGGTGGATGATTCCTCAAAAATGTCTCCAACATCCTCACACCATCATTTCCACCAGCATTATTCTGCTGACCCACAGCTTGAGCCATCGCTTGCAAAGCAGCAGCAAGTGCAACATCATTCCTCCCAGCCATCGCGAGAATCTACACTACAACAACAACCAGGACATCAAAGACAATACAAAATTGTCACACGACTCTACTAGGCTCGACTCGACTCTACTACTTGGCCGGACGGACCGACCTGCTCTGATACCAATTGTAACACCCCGTTCGCCCAACAGTTATTAATTAACAATTTAAATCAGAGTTTTTCACCAAAAACGGAATGCTACATTTTCCTTCAAATAAAATCTCCAAATTAACGGATGAAGAAAATATTCTCCAATAAAATAGTCAATAATAATTAACTTCAAAACTTCGCAGCGGAATTAATTTAAAGCAACTAAATAAGCTTTGGCACGCAGGCCTCATCAAAAGTTTCGTAAATCAAAATTAATACGTAAGGAAAGAGAAAACAAGCAACAAATTCCCGTCCCGTTACGTATCAGAGCCCTAAGACACTTGAGCCGACATCTCTACTAATCTTCGTTACCTGCACTTGCCCACAAGGCGGCAATTCCAGCAGAAGGGGTGAGATTCACAAACAACAATAGATGACATAATTCATCAATTAAACTCAACAACAACAATATAATGAATAATCAATTATCATTTATAATTTGAACAATTCAACAACATGGTCAACAACGACACCGACAACTCAACCAACAACAACAACAACTACAACAACTACAACGACAACAACAATGCAAATGCATGTGGTACCATTTTACGCGCGTTGAATGCTAAGCATTCCGGGGCATGAGCCCCCAGCGGTTGAATGAAATAACATTCCAGGGCATAAGCCCTCAACAGTTGAGTGATAAACACTCCAGGGCATAAGCCCTCAACAGTTGAGTGAAAACACTCCAGGGCATAAGCCCTCAACAGTGGTATGAGTATGAAATGGACTCAATGGTGTATATCTACATACAACCCAACGACAGCAACAACAACTAATATATGCATAATCAGCTATGGCATAAGACTCCAACTTAATTCGACAAGACACAACAAAGGTCACAACAAATCCACACAACAAAATTCAACAACCTAAGTAACATACAGCATTACTCGCCATGGCAAGCTACTTTACTCGCCGTGGCGAGTTCAGAAAATTGAGCTCCTCGCCGTGGCGAGTTGGGGGCGAGCTCAAGGCGAGCAAAAGTGGTTGCTCTCGGCATTTTTGACATTTTTCACCTAAAATCTTCATTTTTAAGTTCCCAAAACCCAAACTAAATTCTGTAAAAAGGTGCCATTCATCCCTAAACATATTAAGGCACTCAAATTGATATAAAAATTCACCCAAAAACCTCACTAAGACAATTAACCACTTTTTAATTAAGCAACTCGCCGTGGCGAGTGCATCTGCTCGCTGTGGCGAGCTACGGGTGTTTCATTGCTCGCCTCGCGAGTGGGACTGCTCGCTGTGGCGAGCTACACAGGCACTGCTCGCCTGGCGAGTGGGTTTACTCGCCGTTGCGAGCGGCGATTGGCAGAACTACGAACTGTACGAACAGACTTCTACTTTTCAACCCTAATCCCCAAATTCAACACCTAAAGGCTCAATTTTGATGAATTTCATCATCCCTATGCATTCTAACATCAGAACAGCATTAAACAACAACGATTACATGAATTCATTAAGTTATTAGCATCAATTCATCTTAACCTAATTCAATTCATCAACCCTAACAATTCTACATTCATCAATGAATTAAGAACCTAAAGTTGAGAGTTAGTCTCACTCTTACCTTAGATTATCTTCCTGAATTAAAAGCAGCGTTCTTCTCTCCTCTTGCTTCTTCTCTCTTCTTCTAGGTTTTTCCCCTTTTTCTTGTTTTCTCACTGTTTCTACGTGAAAACTGATTCTGACTCTTTCTTCCCTTATTAATACCTATTAACTTCTCCTTAATTCTAATTAACTCCTATTAAATTATTAAATAATTCATTTTAACCCCCAACCTTCTAATAATTATAATTCTTGCCTATTTTAATTAAATAATCGAATAACTATATAATAAAATATATAAAACACCAAAAATCAACATAATTATTTAAAATCATAAAAACTTATTAAAATCAATTGAAATAAAATAATCGACAACTAGGGCGTTACAACTCTCCCCCACTTAAAGAATTTCGTCCTCGAAATATTACCTCAAGCAAACAACTCAGGATAAGACTCTAGCATCTTACTCTCTAGCTCCCAAGTCAAGCTTTCACCAGTAACTCCACCCCAGACAACTCTCACCAGAGGTATCTCCTTGCCTCTCAACTTCTTCTCCTTACGATCATCAATCCTCAACGGTAAAGTCTCCACCGTAAGGTTGTCTCTAACCTGCACGTCGTCCCTTGGTATAACATGCGAAGGATCCGCTACGTACTTCCGCAATTGCGACACATGGAACACATCATGCAGATTTGAAAGATGTGGTGGCAAACCTATTCGATATGCCACTGGCCCAATCCTCTCCGATATCTGATAAGGACCAAGAAACTTCGGAGTCAACTTCTTCGACTTCAACGCACGACCTACACCTGTCATGGGAGTGACTCTCAAGAACACATGATCACCCTCTTGAAACTCAAGTTCCTTTCTACGCTTGTCATGGTAACTCTTTTGCCGACTCTGCGACGCTTTCATCTGTTCTCTTATCAGCTTAACTTTCTCTGTAGTCTGCTGGACTAATTCTGGTCCCAACACTATACTTTCTCCCGATTCAAACCAACACAACGGAGTTCTACACCTCCGACCATACAAAGCTTCAAATGGTTCCATACCAATACTCGAATGGTAACTGTTGTTGTACGTGAACTCAATCAACGGTAGATGACTATCCCAAGCTCCACCTTGCTCAAGTACACACACTCTTAATAAATCTTCCAACGACTGAATCATCCTTTTCGACTGACCATCTGTTTGAGGATGATAAGCCGAACTCAACTTCAACTTAGAACCCAAAGCCTCCTGCAAACTCTTCCAAAACCTTGAAGTAAACCTCGGATCTCTATCCGACACAATGCTTGATGGAACACCATGCAACTTCACAATATTATGAATATAAATCTCTGCCAACTGAGCTACTGGATAATTGATATTGATCGGAATAAAATGTGCCGACTTTGTTAATCTGTCAACAACTACCCAAATGGCATCATGCCCCTTCGGAGTATTCGGTAAGCTCGTTACAAAATCCATGGATATGCTATCCCACTTCCACTCTGGTACATCTAATGGTGTCAACAACCCTGCAGGCTTCTGATGTTCGACTTTAGATTTCTGACAAGTCAAACATGCATAAACAAATTGCGCGACATCTTGCTTCAATCCAGACCACCAAAATAACTTCTTCAAGTCGTGGTACATCTTCGTAGCTCCCGGATGAATACTTAAGCTACTCCTGTGACTTTCTTCCAAAATCATCTTTTTCAACTCGTCATTATCAGGAATACAAATTCTGCCTCGGAACCTCAACACACCTTGATCATCGACCTTAAAGTTACCGTCTTCGGTCTGATTGCTAGCAACTAACAAATCCACAAACTTAACATCCAATTTTTGTG
This sequence comes from Medicago arabica, assembly GCA_946800305.1. Classification (NCBI taxonomy): domain Eukaryota; kingdom Viridiplantae; phylum Streptophyta; class Magnoliopsida; order Fabales; family Fabaceae; genus Medicago; species Medicago arabica. The sequence goes on along the minus strand of OX326965.1, from coordinate 18,421,204 downwards.
CCTCTCTAATACTTTTCAAGAATTCATTATCAATCTTCAGCATTCCCAACTTCACACTTTGAGGTGACCATTCACATACTAAACTCAAATCTCTAAACTGTTCCAGCAACTCAAACTCTTTAACCATCAAAGCGGACATATGCAAAGTCTTCCTACTTAGGGCATCTGCAACAACGTTAGCTTTACCCGGATGATAATTCAAACCAAAGTCATAATCCTTCAACAACTCAAGCCATCTCCGCTGTCTCATATTCAATTCCTTCTGATCAAACAAATACTTCAAGCTCTTGTGGTCACTGAACACTTCAAACCTCGAACCATACAGGTAATGTCTCCAAATCTTAAGCACAAATACCACTGCAGCTAATTCAAGATCGTGGGTAGGGTAATTTCATTCATGGATTCTCAACTGTCTCGATGCATAAGCAACCACCTTACCATCTTGCATAAGCACACCACCTAAACCCAACTTGGACGCATCACAATACACAACAAAAGGTTCATCGGACTTAGGCAAAATCAAAACTGGAGCCGTCGTCAGACGCTTCTTCAATTCATTAAAACTATTCTCGCAATGAACATCCCACACAAATGTTTTACCTTTGCAGGTCAACTGCGTTAGCGGAAGTGCCAACTTCGAAAATCCTTCTATAAATCTTCTGTAGTACCCAGCTAATCCCAAAAAGCTTCTAATCTCTGTAACGGACCTCGGAGTCTCCCATTGCGATACCGCCTCAACTTTCGACGGGTCAACCGCAATACCACTACCAGAAATAATGTGGCCAAGAAAACTTACTTCACTTAACCAGAACTCACATTTGGATAACTTGGCATACAACTTCTTTTCTTTCAACACTTGCAAAACAATCTTCAAATGCTCTGCATGCTCTTCTTCAGTCTTAGAGTAAATCAAAATATCATCGATGAATACTACCACGAAACGATCCAAAAATGCATGGAAGATGCGATTCATATATTCCATAAACACACCAGGTGCATTCGTAACACCGAAAGGCATCACCTTGTATTCATAATGCCCATAACGCGTCCTGAAAGCTGTCTTCTGCATATCTTCATCTTTCACTTTAATCTGGTGATAACTCGACCTCAAATCAATCTTGCTAAACACTCGTGCACCCACTAATTGATCCATTAAATCATCAATTCTCGGAAGTGGATACCTATTCTTTATAGTTATCTTGTTCAGCTGTCGGTAATCAATACATTACCTCATACTACCGTCTTTCTTCTTTACTAGTAGTACTGGCGCTCCCCAAGGAGAAACACTTGGTCTAACAAACTTCTTTTCAAGTAAATCTTCTAACTGTTTCTTCAACTCAGCTAACTCGGAAGCTGACATGCGATAAGGTGTCATAGACACAGGCTTCGTTCCCGGAATAAGGTCAATCGAAAATTCAACTTCTCTTTCTGGAGGCACATCAGGAATTTCATCGGGAAAGACTTCTGGAAAATCGCATACCACTTTCTGCTTATCAATCAACGTTTGGTTCTCAATAAATAAAGATGCCATCAAAGAAAACATCAACATTCCTTCACGTTCTAACTGCTTCAGCTGTTTAGTAGATAAAAACTCTGCCCCACTCTCTTCTTCATCAGAAGAGAAATACACCGACTTGCGAAAACAATTAATATGTACATGATTGTACTCTAACCAATTCATACCCAGAATCACATCCATACCACTCAAGGGTAGACAAACCAAATCAATTTCAAAATCACGATCATACATAGACAAAGGACATCTTAAGCACACAAGAGAAGTGGTCACCGAACCCTTAGCTGGAGTTTCGACAACCATTTCTCCATTCATATTAGACATAGTAAGACCCAACTTAGCAGCACAATCAATAGCAAGAAAACAATGTGTAGCACTAGTGTCAATGATAGCAATTAAAGGAGTACTATCAAAATAACAAGTACCTCTGATCAAACGATCCTCATTCTCTGTTTGTGTGCCAGTCAAAGCAAACACTCTACCAGTAGTCTGAGCCTTCTTAGGCTTCTTGCATTGTGAACCAATATGACCCTCTTCGTTACAATTAAAGCACACAACATCATCATACTTGCATGCCGAAGTAGCATGTCCCTTCTTACCACAGCGGTAACACCGCTTCACATCTCCAGTACAAGCATTACTCTTGTGGCCTTTCTCACCACAATTATAGCAGACAATCTCAGCAGGAGCATCCTTCTTCTGAGGTCTCCTCTCATCATTAACTCTTTGCTTGCCCTTATCAGCAGGGGCACTATAAGGCTTCGGGCGACTCTGCTGTCCTTTACTCTTTCTTTCATTCACTACCTTGTAGTGAGCTTTAGTGTCCTCCTCATAAATCCTGCAGCTGCTCACCAGCTCGGAAAAGTTACGGATCTTTTGGTAACCAATTGCCCTCTTGATGTCAGCACGCAAACCATTCTCAAACTTGATGCACTTAGAAAACTCCGCCGTCTCAACAGTATAGTGTGGATAAAACTTAGCCAATTCCACAAACTTGGCAGCATACTCAGACACCGACATGTTCCCTTGTTTCAGCTCAAGGAACTCAATCTCCTTCTTCCCGCGAACATCTTCCGGAAAGTAACGGTTCAGGAACTCCCTCCTAAACACAGCCCAAGTAACCGCAGCACCTCCATTCTCTAAGACCGGTTGGACACTCACCCACCAGTCGTCAGCTTCTTCTGCCAGCATGTGCGTACCAAAGCGCACCATCTGAACGTCCGTACACTGCATCACTCTGAAAATCCTTTCGACCTCCTTGAGCCATGTCTGAGCTCCATCGGGGTCGTATCTTCCCTTAAACGTAGGTGGATGATTCCTCAAAAATGTCTCCAACATCCTCACACCATCATTTCCACCAGCATTATTCTGCTGACCCACAGCTTGAGCCATCGCTTGCAAAGCAGCAGCAAGTGCAACATCATTCCTCCCAGCCATCGCGAGAATCTACACTACAACAACAACCAGGACATCAAAGACAATACAAAATTGTCACACGACTCTACTAGGCTCGACTCGACTCTACTACTTGGCCGGACGGACCGACCTGCTCTGATACCAATTGTAACACCCCGTTCGCCCAACAGTTATTAATTAACAATTTAAATCAGAGTTTTTCACCAAAAACGGAATGCTACATTTTCCTTCAAATAAAATCTCCAAATTAACGGATGAAGAAAATATTCTCCAATAAAATAGTCAATAATAATTAACTTCAAAACTTCGCAGCGGAATTAATTTAAAGCAACTAAATAAGCTTTGGCACGCAGGCCTCATCAAAAGTTTCGTAAATCAAAATTAATACGTAAGGAAAGAGAAAACAAGCAACAAATTCCCGTCCCGTTACGTATCAGAGCCCTAAGACACTTGAGCCGACATCTCTACTAATCTTCGTTACCTGCACTTGCCCACAAGGCGGCAATTCCAACAGAAGGGGTGAGATTCACAAACAACAATAGATGACATAATTCATCAATTAAACTCAACAACAACAATATAATGAATAATCAATTATCATTTATAATTTGAACAATTCAACAACATGGTCAACAACGACACCGACAACTCAACCAACAACAACAACAACTACAACAACTACAACGACAACAACAATGCAAATGCATGTGGTACCATTTTACGCGCGTTGAATGCTAAGCATTCCGGGGCATGAGCCCCCAACGGTTGAATGAAATAACATTCTAGGGGATAAGCCCTCAACAGTTGAGTGATAAACACTCCAGGGCATAAGCCCTCAACAGTTGAGTGAAAACACTCCAGGGCATAAGCCCTCAACAGTGGTATGAGTATGAAATGGACTCAATGGTGTATATCTACATACAACCCAACGACAGCAACAACAACTAATATATGCATAATCAGCTATGGCATAAGACTCCAACTTAATTCGACAAGACACAACAAAGGTCACAACAAATCCACACAACAAAATTCAACAACCTAAGTAACATACAGCATTACTCGCCGTGGCGAGCTACTTTACTCGCCGTGGCGAGTTCAGAAAATTGAGCTCCTCGCCGTGGCGAGTTGGGGGTGAGCTCAAGGCGAGCAAAAGTGGTTGCTCTCGGCATTTTTGACATTTTTCACCTAAAATCTTCATTTTTAAGTTCCCAAACCCCAAACTAAATTCTGTAAAAAGGTGCCATTCATCCCTAAACATATTAAGGCACTCAAATTGATATAAAAATTCACCCAAAAACCTCACTAAGACAATTAACCACTTTTTAATTAAGCAACTCGCCGTGGCGAGTGCATCTGCTCGCTGTGGCGAGCTACGGGTGTTTCATTGCTCGCCTCGCGAGTGGGACTGCTCGCTGTGGCGAGCTACACAGGCACTGCTCGCCTGGCGAGTGGGTTTACTCGCCGTTGCGAGCGGCGATTGGCAGAACTACGAACTGTACGAACAGACTTCTACTTTTCAACCCTAATCCCCAAATTCAACACCTAAAGGCTCAATTTTGATGAATTTCATCATCCCTATGCATTCTAACATCAGAACAGCATTAAACAACAACGATTACATGAATTCATTAAGTTATTAGCATCAATTCATCTTAACCTAATTCAATTCATCAACCCTAACAATTCTACATTCATCAATGAATTAAGAACCTAAAGTTGAGAGTTAGTCTCACCCTTACCTTAGATTATCTTCCTGAATTAAAAGCAGCGTTCTTCTCTCCTCTTGCTTCTTCTCTCTTCTTCTAGGTTTTTCCCCTTTTTCTTGTTTTCTCACTTTTTCTACGTGAAAACTGATTCTGACTCTTTCTTCCCTTATTAATACCTATTAACTTCTCCTTAATTCTAATTAACTCCTATTAAATTATTAAATAATTCATTTTAACCCCCAACCTTCTAATAATTATAATTCTTGCCTATTTTAATTAAATAATCGAATAACTATATAATAAAATATATAACACACCAAAAATCAACATAATTATTTAAAATCATAAAAACTTATTAAAATCAATTGAAATAAAATAATCAATTTTAATTAAATAATCGAATAACTATATAATAAAATGATCTCTGCTTGGTACCAAATGTCCAGATACCCTACAAGTTCAAGCTTCCGGACTTCGAGAAATACAAGGGGACTTCCTGTCCTAAAGAGCATCTAAGGATGTATATGAGAAAGATGTCCACATATGTCGGTGATCATCAGGTCCTTATCCATTACTTTCAAGACAGCTTAGCTGGTGCCACACTGAAGTGGTACATAAATTTGGGCCGTACGGAAGTCCGAACTTTCAATGATCTGTGTGACGCCTTTGTGCATCAGTACAAATTCAATGTGGACATGGCTCCAGACCGAAGCGATCTCCAGGCTATGACCCAAAGAGACAAAGAAACGTTCAAGGAGTATGCTCAACGATGGAGGGATGTTGCTGCCCAAGTCAGCCCGGGTATAGAAGAGAAAGAGATGACCAGACTCTTCTTAAAAACTCTCAGTCAATTCTACTATGAGAAGTTGGTCGGAAGTGTGCCCAGGGACTTCGCAGAGATGGTTGACGCGGGTGTACAGTTAGAAGAAGGAGTCTGAGAAGGACGGTTAGTAAGAGAAAGTGTACCTACCAACAGTGCAAAGAAATTCGGGAGCAACTTTTCGGGAAAGAACGAACAAGAATCGAGCATGATGGCTCATGGGAGGCCTCAACAAGAATATCCGGCGTGTCAACATGTTGCTGCAATCACACCCGCTACCAATGCCATTCAACAACCAGGTTATCAGCCACAATTCCTACAGTATCCTTAGCAACAGTATCCTCAACAACAATATCAGCAACATCAGGTCTCAAGAAAACAATTTATCCCAATCCCTGTGAAATATGGAGATTTGCTTCCACAGTTGCTCGAAAGGAATCTGGTCCAGACCAAAGCGCCTCCTCCGGTACCAGCAAGATTGCCAGCATGGTATAGACGTGACCTTTTCTTTACCTTCCATCAAGGGGTACCCGGACATGATGTCGAACATTGTAACACATTAAAGAAGGCAGTCCAGAATTTGATCCGGACCAACCGTCTGACCTTCTAAGACTTGACTCCAAATGTGTGAAGCTAATCTAGTACCGAATCATGGGACCTCATCTATCAATATCCTAAAGAGGTGGTGCTTAATTTTGATGACATCTGGAGCGGCTAGCCGCAATCGGGTCTTTGCTGATGTTTTCTTCCGCTACTCATCTGTTCAAATAATGTTTGTTTGTTGCTTTCCGCTTTTCAAAAATATCCTTTTGTTCTGCCCGAGACAAAAGTGAACTTGTGTAGGGCTTTTTGCTTTAAGTATTGTCATCATTAATAAAAATGTCGTTTTGATCCCGACTTTGTTTTTATTTTGTGCTTTTTTCTAGAAAAATGGTAACACAAAAACCAAAAAAAATTTCTTTAATCATTTCCAAATGTCTGCATACAATCATTCACTCTCTAAAATCAAACATAAATGCAGATTAAACATAAATAAGCCCGTTGAACACATTAATCCTGTACTCTTTTTCGAATTTAAATTCCCTGTGTCCGAAGATAAAGAAGAATGAAGTGATTCCTGACAAAACCTCTCACATACTGGGGCATCTTAGCCGTCAAAGCTGCAAACAAAATCAAGAAGATCGCCAAGAGAATGGCAGTCACTTACAAAAACCAGCATGAGATGGCACCGTTGCCTCGCATGGGCATCATGTTTCAATAAACATTCCAACAGGGGCAACCCCCGTCCTTCCATCAGTATACGACATGAAGGGCGGACTTCTCATGGAGATCAAAGTCCCGCCAACAGGGTTTCAGTTGAAATCTCAAGATTAATTGAACTTACAATGCATGACGATCCTGTACAACTACATCAAAAGAGGTTGAAACAAACTTCCAACAAGAAGGTTCGTTAGACTTTGTGCTCAAAAAGGCACTCTTTCCAACCTTACTCCAGGGGCAAGTGGACGCCTAATTATGAAGGCTCATGTGCAATGACTCCCACAACTACGAACAGTGACAAACTCACACGTCCTACGAATGTCGGTGCAGTCAAGAAATACTCTGTCAAAAATAAAAGCTCGATAAGTCGCAAACCTGAAAAAGGGACTTAGGCAAAAATGAGTGTCTCGGTGGACCGAAAACCCGAAAGGGCGGTCCAGGCAAAAATTGGAGACATTAACAAAAATGTTTATCCTGATAGATTGAAAACCCGAAAAGGCGATCTATGCAAAAGTCAAGGATCATGACAAAGTAACTGCATCAAATCAAGCACAGTCCACTTGGGGCACCCAGCTATCAAAAGACCTTCGATTCGAAGCATCTGCAAATCAAAGACTCAGAACAGGGGCATTCAAAAGTTGTCAGAGAGAATAACGGTTATTGTGTTCAATGTACCCTTCCCATTACATTTACCATTTTCCAAAAAAATTCAAAGATCCGTGGAGCCATGCCATTGGCAGGCCACCACTCAACTAATCAAGTTTGAGCCCGTACCCATTTATTTGGAACTCTCGTTTATTCAATTTACAAAATTTCTTCTATTTTTATGGCAATACTTGAAGCAAAAATTTTCAAAATACAAAACCTTTTTTTAAATCTTTTGAAAAATATGAACAACAAACACACACTCTTTGAGCTCGTGAGTAGGTGAAGCATACATCAGCAGCCGCCTCGAGAACGGTTACACTTTGGAAGGGAAACATGTCTAAGCACTATGAAGAGGACCTCTGCTTTGAGCAAGATGCAGTCACAATCCAAAAATACAAAAATAAAAATGAAAGCTCGCTAAGTTGAAAACCTGAAAAGGCGACTTAAGCAATAGAGAGCGCCCCGGTGGACTGAAAACCCGAAAGGGCGGTCCAGGAAAAAATTAGGGGCACAAAAAAGGAATATACTTCCGGTGGACTGAAAACCCGAAAGGGCGGTCCAGGCAAAAGTTAGGGATTTCAAAAAAAAACAAAAAGACAAAAACAAAAAGGAGCGTGACTGCCGGGGCATACCAATGGATTGACACTCTACTGAAATGGCGACTTCTTCCAAACTTTTGGTCGACAATGGACTTTATCCCCAGGAGGCATCAGTTGCTACCTTATGTCGGGCTTCATCCTGTCAATGACTCGATTTTGTTCACAATGATATCATCTCCAAGGAAGATTGCCGAGTGCCGGTACTGTGATGTCTGTCCACTTCCCATCTTAACTGCCCTGTCTCGTTTCATCGAGTCACCTGTCATATCTAGTTTACAAAGTTGTACAAGTTACATTCATACATTCATTTATTCATACATTATTACTTTCACGTATTCATATGTTCATGCATACACAACATATACACAACATCATTCATACAAAATTGCATTAGTCACCCAGGGTATTGTTTGGTTATGACCTTCAGTTCGATCCTTAATCATCATTAGTCAAGTGGCAAGTGCCAACAAACGTACAACTTGCATCTACCTTTTTAACATTTTATCAAACGCCGAGTGGATTCTCGCAAACATTTTTATCAAATGCCGAGTGGATTCTCGCAAACATTTTATCAAATGCCGAGTGGATTCTCGCAAACATTTTATCAAATGCCGAGTGGATTCTCGCAAACATTTTATCAAATGCCGAGTGGATTCTCGCAAACATTTTTATCAAATGTCGAGTGGATTCTCGCAAACATTTTATCAAATGCCGAGTGGACTCTCGCAAACATTTTATCAAAGCCCGATGGATTCCGGCAGTCCTTTCCAAGGTCCGGTGGATTTCGACAAACTTTCATAATCGAGCGGACAACTTGGAAATTTCTTCTCACACCACAAGTGTTATCCCAGGTGTGTCTGGTCAAGAGGTGTCACCCGTCAGTGTCAAGCCGACAGTCCTAAACAACGGGCCGCTTACATTTTTATCTTATTTCAAGCTGACAGTCCTAAACAACAGACCGCTTACATTTTTATCTTATTTCAAGCCGACAGTCCTAAACAACGGACCGCTTACATTTTTATCTTATTTCAAGCCGACAGTCGTAAACATTGGACCGCTTAAGTTTACATTTTTACCTTCTTTCAAGCCGACAGTCCTAAACAACAAACCGCTTACATCTGCCTGTCATTCTCCCGAGCGTCATCCCCAGCGCGTCTGGTCCAGAGATGTCATCAAAAGTTTTTTCTTCATTAAACTATGTTTCCAAATCAATACAATAGTAGACAATCATTTCCCCAGTGAAACTACATTCCTCCAATGGAGTCAGATCTTTTTCTTCGACAAATTTGGGCATCCTGTCATTATTACTGGTCCCAGTCGAGTCATCCATACCGTCTTGCATTCATAATTGTGTCACATGCATTCACAGTATCTTGGGATCAAAAATAGGTGTACTTTGTATTTAAGTCTCTTCGACCCGTCGAATCAAAGATTCCATCTTCAAATCTCCGGACAAAGAAACTTAAATAGGGGCATCTGTCATACCCCAATTTTTGACCCAAGATCCCACCGTCACGTGTCACTTGACCCTGACCAATCTCTAACCTTTTCAGTAAATATTTCGGCAGAGAGGTATTTTAAAATACCTCATGTTTTTGTTCCGAGTTGGCCCTCGTCTCTCTTTGTTTTGAGTGAAAAAACGGACTGTAGAAAGAGAAAACAAAAAGAAACAAAAGAAGTAGGAGTAGAAGAGAAGAAAAAAAAACTAAAAAAAATACAATTTAGGGTTCCGACGCGGTGGCGCCGCCGCACCGGCCGGCCAGCCGCCGTGGAACCCCCTCACCGCCGCTGGATTCTGGGCTTCCCTCGCCGGAATCTTCATCGGCCTCCTTCATGTTCTTGAGGGAGGGAAGAACAAGAGAGAGAAGGGAGAGAAGATAGAGGGAAGAGAGAGAAAACAAAGAAGGAAATGAATGAATTCAGCCTTGTAACTCCTATATATAGTCCGCTCCGATCCAGTGTGGGACGGCGCATGTGTTATCATGCACCCGCGCCCCCTTATCTTATTAATCTTTGATCTTGTGACCTTTATTGCTTCTCTGCATGATCGAATCAAAGCTGTCTGATTTTAATCAGGCGGCTAAGTTTGTTCTGACGGCCCCAACACGCTCAACATGCCTTTTAAGCCCAATTTTTCTTCTTTTATTCCCTGCACCCCCTGTTTACCACCTGCTCCCCGATACTGTTTAGGGCCCAGTTTTCTTTTTTTCGCTTTCTACACCCTCTTGAATATCGTTAGCACCCCCCGCTTGTAAATTTTAACTCTTGCGCGTTTTTTTTTTATGTTCTCGTTCACATTCCATACTCATGCATATTATATTTTCATCATGTCATTTAATTTTATTGCAAGAATTTAGAATGTATGTTTAGGCTTAATGTGAATTATTCATGCATTTTAGCTTAGGTTTTTTTATCATCCATATTTATTTCTTTGCCTTTTTATTTTTCCGCCAATGATGTAGAATGTATATTTAGGCCTTGATGTAATTTATTTACTTTTATCGCAGACCCTAGAATGTATTAGTAGGTTTTTGTAATAGCTTAGGTGCATGTGCGCGTATGTGGGTGTATGCTTTGTCTTTTCTGCTTCATAGTTTAGGTTAAAGGTCCTCATGTGGTCCAACGCCACTGTGAGTTCCCCGCGCTTTTATTCTTTCTTGCTCCGTTAGTTAGTTTACTCTTGTTCCAATTATTTGAAAACAACAAAAACAAGGCATATAACAAAAATCACAAAAAATATTTTTAAACAAACATTGATCTTAAATCGAGTGATTCTTTTTTTATTTTATTTTCTTAATCAAATGCCAAACAATTTAACTTTATTTTGAGATCACTTTCTTTACTATTAAAAAACACAAACAAATACTCATTTGCCACTTCGGCTTTCTTTCATTTCAAAACATTTTCAAAAATCATTAAAAAACACTCAACCAATCGAACGCAATTTCTACCCCGAACTACGAGGTTTTGATCCCTCACGGGTACGTAGGCAAAGGACACTCGTCCTCTCAAATCAATAAAAATGTAGATAATTAGGTTTTTTTCTTAAATCATTTTAAATTTCTTTTTTCAAAGCAAGTAAGTTATAGCACAAAAATTAAATAAAACCAAGAGGTTCCCGTAGAGTAGTACGAACATAAAGGGTGCTAATACCTTCCCTTTATGTAACTAACCCCCGAACCCTAAATCTTTTTTAAAGTGGTATTTGAACCTTTTTTCCACTTCTTTTGAAAAAATAAAATGTTCGGTCGTGAAATAAAATAGTGAGTCAAACGCTAATCAAATAGCCTTGATCTCCGAAAAATGACGCGACACCAGATTACACGACCCTCCGAACCTTACCGGACAATTTGTTATGGTCTCTAGCCTTGGATTGATAGTTTTAAAATCTCGTTTGTCTGGCTTTCGCAAACCTTCTTTACAACAAACAAATCTGTAAGAAGTCGTTAAACCATCTTTTGTCTTATGTGAATATTGTTTCCTCACTCCAAATCCAACTCTTCCACCATAAGCAGTCCAAAATGTATAAGCATCCTCAACATTAGTAAAAATCATATCAATCCTTGGTTTCCAATCTTCTTCCATGTGTGTCAACAGTTCTCCACACCTCCCATTGAAAAGCAATACGTCAATTAAAAAATACAAACTTTTAAATAATCAACAATTGCAATTTTTTGGTATTATAAGATCGATAACAAAGGCAATCATGGAAACAACAATAAGATATAACCTAAATTATTACTATACCAAATAATATAGTTTTTTCATGAAACAAAATTAAATTTCTCAAACTTTAAAAAGAACAGATAGTACATAATGGTGATGATTAATTAAATAGAGAAAAAGTAATATAGATTGCACATTTTAAGACTTTTAGTACCTGGAAGAAGAAGAAAATAGCAGAATGGGTGGTAATATAGTTTTTTCAAAATTTTATTGCCTTTTCATATCATCCATTGGATGTATCTAATGGTTGGTTTATTTGATTGAGAGACTGCTGCTGGGATATCAGAGGGAGAGTATCCAAACGCTTGGTTTGATACTCAAGATTTCCTTTTTGCTTGCTTCTTTAATTAATTAATTTACTCCATCCGTCTCACAATTATTGTATCTTTAACATTTTCTCTTTTTCTCAAAATAATTGTCACTTTACAATACCAATGCAACATTTATTTTATTTTTCAATTATTATACCCTTATTTATTGAATGTCATCAAACTTAACTACTCCACTAACTATAATTAATAAGGGTATTTTAGTAAATGCGACTAATTTTATCATTGAAATCAACACAATTAATCATTTCCCTAATAATCGTGCACAAACCTTAAACAACTAATATTGTGAGACTGAGGGAGTATTTAGTATGAGAGAGCCTTGATTTAGCCCTAATTTACCATTGATTTTAGGTTCATTTGTGCTATGATACTCTCTCTTCTTCCTCCAATCCGGTCCAATTCATCAACATATTGGATTATATATTTACAAATAAAAAAATAATATAAATTTCTTTCTTCTTATTTTTGTTAGATCACTTCTTCTAGTTAAATTATTGTTATGTTTTTAATTGACTGGCGACGGATATTATACATTCATGATATTTGCTCTTTTAGTTTCATGTTCAATAAAGTGCACGTAGAAATCTCCACATAAGATCATATCTATTGACTTCTAGGAGAAGAAAAGGTGGATTTCCTATTCAAGTTCTGTGATTTTTTTTATATCAATATTCTAATAATGATATGTTTTCAATTAATTTAATTAAATAAAAAATCTCAATTTGCACTAAAAATAATTCTCAACATACTGTTTTCATCCTTTGAAACTTTTGGGTTTCCCATTCAATAGCATAATTAAAAAAACAAAAAAAACGAAGAATAAATTGAAACAATAGATTGATCTCCTCACTGCCATACTAGTGGAGAGGAGGGCATGTTATCTTTTACAAGAAAATTTATTTTTGTTTTTGCTGGCTTGAGGAAGAAGATGAAGAGGACAAATTCCTCTAAAAAAAATTATGAAGATGACAATCTTCAAATATAGTAACTTTTTTTGGGTTTGATATTTTAATTAATCAAAAGTCAAAACAATATCTTCATTTAAATGTTTCAACAATTTAATTTAATGTTATTAAACAAGAAAAAATCATCAGATTTAATGTGAATTATGTTTAAGCTGATTACTATCGATCCTCTTTAAACTTGAACGGTAATACATGTAATATAGTCAATGAATTATTTTCTCTCATAGGGAATGAGTTATTTTATTACTTTAAAAACATATGTGGAACGGTAATAGTCAATGAATTATTTTCTCTCATAGTGAATGAGTTATTTTTTTACTTTAAAAACATAATGGGAACGGTAGTATATGTAATAGAGTCAATGAATTATTTTCTCTCATAGTAATAGTATTATGTTTCATGTATGTACAGAGGGTGTACTATAACCGTAAGGAACCAAAAGCTCTATTGATCAAAGCTTAAACGATATATACATATCTCTCAATCTTGATTTAATTTCTTTAATATCCTAACATAGAGGTTAAAAAAAAATGATGGATAATCATAGGCAAACACTTGGGAGGTTTGCAATGGTAGCATTACTCTTTCTTGGTTTTATTTTCATTTACCATTGGTCTTTCATATCTTTCTCCACCCAATTACTTCTATTTCAAAATGAACCACTCTGCCAGCAGCAATCAAACATGGTACGTTCAAATTACCTATATATACATTTTTTCTTAATTTTTTTATTTAATATTTTTTTGCTTCAAACCCATGTACATATACCTATATGTATGATCACAATAAGAATAATATTATATTCATTCATATTATTGTATGAATTTGACAACATTCTAAATATTATTACTTGAATATATCATCAAGTTTAATTGGTTTGTTCACGTAAGAATTGAATTGTTTACTTTTTCCATTGCTTGATTGAAATTTTCAATAATTTGTCTTTCTTTATCATTAATGTAGAGCACCAATATTAATGAATCATACGGAGATGGTCTTGACAAAGCTTTAGCCAAAGCTTCAATGAGAAATAACAAAACGGTGATAATTGCTATAGTAAATAAAGCTTATGTAGAACAAGATGTAAAGGGTGATGCCATCACTATGTTTGATCTATTTTTAAGCAGCTTTTGGCTTGGAGAAGGAACAAGATCTTTGATTGATAACCTTCTCATTGTAGCCGTTGATCAAACGGCCTATGATCGATGTCAATTTTTGAGGTTGAATTGCTATAAATTGGAGACAGATGGTGTTGATTTTGGAGGGGAAAAATTCTTCATGTCTCAAGATTTCATCAATATGATGTGGAGAAGGACTTTTTTCCTTTTGGAAGTTCTAAAACGTGGCTACAACTTCATTTTCACGGTAAGTTTCTTTAGTGCAAGTTTGGATGAGAGAATTTTGTTGGAATAATGTAATCTTATAGGGTAATTAATTTAAATTCTTCGCTTATTATATACATACATATACATATGTGGTTGAGATTAAAAACATTGAATGAAATTGTGTGTTTCAAGAAACCTAAATTAAGATTCAAGGAGACTAATTTTTTAACTCAAAGAAAAACACTAATTTTGGGTTTTCTAATTAATAAATAAATATTTTGACTAAAAGTCTAGTTGATTGGCCTTGCTAATTAAGTTTTTTTTTTTTTGTGGCCAGGGTTTGAACTCCGAACCTTACATATATTATGCATTATCCTTACGAACTGAGCTAAGCTTACAAAGACACTAAGATATTTTTTACGTACAAAGAAAAAGAATTAACAATGTTGCAACTGTTTTGAGAATTAAAGGATGGAAAAACGAAAACTAGATAATGACTAATTTATTTTTAAAAAAAAAGATATAATATTGCATTAGTATTTTTGCCAAAAATACATAACTATTATTACTCTCACTTGTAATTGTATTTTCACTCTATATTTTTACTTGTATCATTATATTTTCTAATATTCCTAATTCAATCTTCAGGACACTGATGTAATGTGGTTACGAAATCCATTTGAAAAGTTGAGCAATAATGAGACTGAAGACCTTCAAATCAGCACAGATTTATACCTTGGTGATCCTTGGTTAGAAAAACACCGAATTAATACTGGGTTTTACTTTGTGAGGTCCAATAACAAGACCATATCTTTGTTTGAAACATGGTACGGAAAGAAAGACAATTCCACAGGAAAAAAAGAGCAAGATGTGCTTCTTGACCTCATTAGAGGTGGTGTAATTGGACATCTAGGGCTCAAGGTTAGGTTCTTGGATACTCTCTATTTTAGTGGATTTTGCCAAGATAGTAAAGACATTAGGGCAGTAACCACTGTTCATGCCAATTGTTGTCGAACTATCACTGCAAAGGTGGCTGATATAAAGGCAACCCTTCATGATTGGAAGCAATTTAGGAGGTTAGAGGCTAACTCTACAATAGATATCAATTGGACAAGTCATCAGTGGTGTGTGAAGTCTTGGAGACGACCTAGAAGAAGAATGTATTAATCATATCACATGTATAATTGTTGATTAGTAACCCATTTGGGTTGGTCTGGTGGTGTTGACTTGACACCTTGGTGTATGCTCCATCTCAAGGTCGCATATTCTATTTTCCCCGATATTAATTTAGGTGGTTTAGTTTAACTTCTTAAAAAAATAATTACATATGCATTTCTAGTTTGTGTACTCTATCTAAAATAGACATTTGATAGAACAAAAAGGGTTTGAGTTCGTGAAGGTGAAATTTCATTGTGAAGATATTCATAATTTAAGATAAGAATGATTTTTAAGATTGGTGTGTTGATCAAATTAACATTGAAGCATGTGATAGTGATGTTATTTTTCTTTGGTAATTATCATCACCATATGATTTTTACTTGCCATATGGGTTTGACTAGTAAATATATAATCATAGTAAAGTACATGTTATATTGCACTAAATATTTGATACAGGGATGGTGTATATATAGTGCATGCCAAAGTTTACGTAACAGCCTAAGTTATACAATTTTCCCTCAAAAAAAAGAAGCCTAACTTATTTAAAATGAGCATAAGAGTCTAACAAACTAATTTGTTGTTATCCAATATATACAAGACTATACTAAACTATCACTCCTATAGACTATATATTCATTTAATATTACTCAATTAATATATGTTCATTTAATAATTCATACTAATACAAAATCGAGAGGGAAAAAGAAATCCAAATCCAATGCGGAAATAAGTTATGTGGTTCATCAAAAAGTATACTATACAAAATTCGAAACAATACACATTAAAATTTTCTTAGTGAACTTAACTTAGTTGGTAAGGACAATGCATAATATATGTAAAGTCGGGGATTTAAACTCTAGACACCACCAAAAAATACTTAATTCATTCTAGCGACCATTTGTCATATTCACACAGATTTACAAACCTGTTGCCAACAATTGATAATTTCGAACAACTAAAGACACAACACGATTTTTTTTTACTAAATAGTAGGGATGACAATTGGACCCAGACCCGATGAAGACTCGCAAAAATTACCCTCAATGGGTAGGTAAAACCCCGCTTTTATGGGTATGGGCTTGGGTCCGGGTAATTACCCATAAATTTAGATGGGTATGGGTGGGGGTAAGGACACTATACTACCCAA
Organism: Medicago arabica; assembly: GCA_946800305.1. Classification (NCBI taxonomy): domain Eukaryota; kingdom Viridiplantae; phylum Streptophyta; class Magnoliopsida; order Fabales; family Fabaceae; genus Medicago; species Medicago arabica. Next base: position 18,404,583 of record OX326965.1, on the reverse strand, counting down.
CCCCGCAACCCGCATATATATATTTATATAATATAATAAATATTTTATTTATTTTTGGTGTAGAACTATTTAATTTTTTTAGCTATTTAAGCATAAACCTAAACCTAAAAACTAATATGGTAATCGTTTCATCCTTACCTTCATAAGCTCACGAACTACAGATTTATGATTTAAATCAATTTGATGTTTATTTTAGCATGCACTTTTTTATATGTATTTTGAATGTTTTTATTTTAATTTTCGAGGAATATTTTGGATGTTTTTTTATTTGGCTAAATACTACGATTTCTACTATTAAATTGCGGGTAATGGGTACGGGTATGGACACTTAGGTGCCCATAGGGTATGGGGAAAGGACACCAAGGTTGTTACCCACAAGGGTACATGCTCAGGTACGGGCATTTTTTGCAAACGCGGGTATGGAGAAGGACACTATAATACCCCACCCATTGGATACCCATTGTCATCCCTACTAAATAGAGTAATAGTAATAGTAATACACAACATATTAGTTAAATAGAACACGGTCAACCAAGCAATACATAACACGACACCGAACTTCAACAACAAGATGACTGTCATTATTAAGAACCATCAAGAAGACATTCTTGCACTTCAACAACCAACATGCTTGTTACTACTAAGCAACATCAAGATGATATCCAACCTACTTGGGAGCCCCAATTCACCAATAAACCTTAAAAAATACGGTAAGAGAAGAATTGAAGAGATAATAACCAAAAAGTGACAATAGAAAATAACTTAGAAGACTCATCATAAAAATATCAAGCCATAAATAATAGTACAAAGTCAAATCTTTTGGAAAACTTCTTTATAAACGACATTGAGAGTTTATTTTGTCGATTGACCATTATCATCAACTATTAATATTTTCAACCCTTCTCTTGTTCTCACCCTTGAGACGGAAACATAGAGTTGACCATGAGAAAACACGAGCCGAGGTAAATAAAGTCCAATATTTGACAAAGTTTATCCTTTACTTTTGTTAATAGTCATTGCAAAACACGAAATTAAAGGAAATTGCCTCCCCTGGAGCGTGACAGAAGATATCAAATTCATGTGCAGAATATAAACACGTTCACCACCATGAAGACCATTTAGAACCTGAGCATGTATGACATTTTGTCCTAATCCCACAATAATTAAACGTGTTCCATTGCAAAGACCAAACTCAACATCAAAGTTTCTCATCAGCATCACTGGAACTCCAACTTTAAAGTTCAATCTATGATTAGCTATTCTAGAAAACTTTATGTCATTCAGAAACTCAGTGGTTATCCACCTACGATCAATGTAACAGTCCGATTTTAGCCAGAATTATTTTTATTATTTATTTTATGTGTTTATATGTGTTTGTGTATGATTAATTGTCTTTGTGTCTAAGAAGGGTATTTTAGTCATTCGGGATTAATGGATTTTGGTTTAAGAAGGGTATTTTAGTCATTTTAGACTCAAGGGTATTTTGGTCATTTGGTGAGAAAGGGTAAAATAGTCATTTTATTAGGAAGGTTAATTTGGTGTTTTACGTGGGAATAATTATTTTTACTAGGTTTTTAGTGAGTGGAGTAATTAATTAGAGACGATAATTATTCGATATTTTGACTGTTTAAGTGCTTGGTAAATTAGTTGGTAAGAATATTGAGCTCATTAAGACAATTAGAGACTTAGCCCAATTAAAAGGAGGTATATAAGCATAACTCTTGTAAGAATTAGGTTAAACATTATCATTCATTTCACAAAGAAAAACATAAGAGGTAGAGAGAGAAAGTGGATCAAGAGGAGAAAAGAGGAGTTAAAGAGAGAAAGCTTAGGATTGAAGGCTAGGAGCTAAAGTGAAGCAAGTGTCATAATTCTTGAAGATTAGAGGTAAGGGGATGGTTTCTTTTCATTAATTAAGTCATAATCTCTTATTTTCAATTATGAGTTTAAGTGTTTTTGTGTTAATTGTGACTTTTATGAATTTTGAATGATGAAATTCGTGTTTCTAATTCAAGTGAATTTGTGGGTATGATAATCTTCATGAAATTGATGTGTTAAGAGCTTAAAACTCATGATTGTTGTTGTTGATAAGTTATTTTGATGATTTTTGCTTTAATTGGATAAAAATGAAGTTGTTGTAATTAATTGTTGATGAAATTGTGAGATTATGCTTTGATTGATGTTACGTCATGTTGTTGATGATAAATTATGCCTTTGGTATTGCTATTTGTGAAGCTATGGTTAAGTTGTTGCTGTTGATTTAATGAGTTTTGAAGAAAATGGGTCATAATGGTGAATTGTGATTCTTGATGATTTGAGGTGAATTGTTGATGTTGTTGAGTTAAGATAGGTTAGATGAACTTATGTTTTTTTATTATAAGTTTTGGTTGTGAAAAGTTTTTTGAAGAAACTTGGGTTTTTTTTATAAAATGCTAATTTAAGTGATTTTGAAAGATAAGTGGTAACAAGTGATTTTGAGTAAGCTGTTTTGGGATAGGAGAAACATAAATTTTTCTGTAGAATGTGATAGAGCTAAGTTTAAGGGACGCATAGGCGAAAACGGAATCGAAATCGGATGAACGGTTTAAATTTTACGTGCGAAACAGTAGAGAAGTGAAAAACCAGATTTTTGGACTGTCAGGCGCACATGAACGTGCATGTGACATGCACGAATCGTGCGGCTGGTTTGCACTTGGTCTGCACGACCGTGCGGCCAGTACAGGTGTCTGAAAACACGATTTTTTGCGATCTTTTTAAGTATTCCTATGAGTTCTAAACACCTAATCCTATCTAATTGTAGTGTAATTGGACATCTAAGAGTGGTTTAACTTGGCATTGCTTTGAAAAAAAGAATAATTTTGAAAATGGTAAAATAAGACGAACTTAGGCGAATTTTTGGATTAATTTGAAATTGACCTATGATACGTATATGTATATGATACTGCACTCATATGTGAATTGTGTGTATACTTGGTTGAGGTGATTGAACTTGTTTACTTTGATTTTGGAGAACTAACCGGAAAATGCTAATTTTCATAAACATAGACGGACTTTATAGAAATGAGTTTTCGTGATTAAATAACTTGCAATTGGTGATAGAAACATGATAATAAGGTGAAAAGAGAATGAAACCATGATTATTGGGTGTTTGATACGTTGATTATTATGACGTGGCTATATGACGCCTTTTATGTGAATCATGATACGAAGTTATTCCTTGAGGTGATAAATAATTGTTGATGAATTCTTACATGCTATTGACGACAATTTTGATGGTGTATGCATGTATTAAAAAATGTTGATGTTGATTGTTGACGATTTGTTGTTGAACATATGCATTTATTTAGTCATATGTTCGTGCATTCATAAGTCGGATAGTAGTAACTATATTGGCGACGACCAGATATTTATATCCATATTGGCGACTACTTGAATACTTTGTATTCATATTGTCGACGAAAATGATACAAATGTATCTTGAGGTGACGACCTTGGTGATGACCGGTACCACATGCATATTATAGTCGTGTCTAGGCGCATTGCATAACTTAACATGTGTCATACTTGCTTACGTGGTTGGTGAATAACTGCATTGGTGATATGTATACTTGGTGGACATGTGTTGATGTGAAAATGTACTTGTGGAATGATTATACTTGCACGCTTAATGATTATTAATGTTGTTGAGTTGCTTAATCATTTGAATTTAAATTATGTTGTTTATTTTAACTTGATTATATTTAATTATGGAATGCGAACTAAGACCAGTGGTCGTTTGGTTGAACGTCTATCTTATCTCTATGGATGGGTAGACGGTGTGCATGATTAGTTTGCTTTAGCTTCGTGAGTTGCTGGAGGTCAGCCTTGGAGCTATCTCGTTTTTCTTTTGGAGTCTTAGAGTGTCGGCTCTGATTTAGGGGTGTCTGTCGCTTTATTTTCATTATGACTTTGTTGAGACTTTATTCACTCAGTATGTTGAGTTGAGGTTTTATATTTGGTGATGAAGTGTGATTTATGTGACATGACTACTTAAGAGATGTTTATTTAGTTGATGATGTGATGATATTATTATTCTGCTGCGATGTTTTGAGAAAATTATTTATGCATGTTGAACTTATAGAAGAAGGAGAATCTAAATCCTCGCATGATATGTATTATTTGCGTAATTTATCGCTTTAAGGGCTTAGGGTGTTACAATGTGGTATCAGAGCCATGCCGGTATTGTCTGGACCAGAATCAGATGATTTTTCCTGTTTGTATACAAATGGTGTTGAGTTACTTTCGATACTTGTTTGTCGTTCTTAGCTGTTGGTTTGGTATTTGTGTAGAAGTGAGAAATGACTGGTGGTAGAGATGATGCAGTTATTGCAGAGGCCTTGGCTACAATGACGTAGGTGTTGGCTGAAGCCAACAAGCAGACTGCGAATGATCATCATGATCATGGTGAAGTTGAGGAACGGAGGCTAGATCGATTCATGCAAAACAATCCACCGACGTTTAAGGGAAGGTTTAACCTGGATGGAGCCCAAACTTGGATTCAAGGTGTGGAGAGGATCTTCCATGCTATGGTTACCAACGACGACCATAAAGTCAGATTGGCTACTCATATGCTTGCAGAGGCGGCTGAGTATTGGTGGATTGGAGCTAAAAGGAGACTTGAGGCTGGTGGAGAAGTGGTGTCTTGAGAGAAATTCAAGAGTGAGTTTATGAGGAACTACTTTCTGGAAGACTTGATAAACAAGAAAGAGGTGGAGTTCTTGCAGTTGAAGCAGGAGAACATGTCTGTTGCTTTGTATGCCACAAAGTTTGAGGAGCTATCGAGTTTTTGTCCCTTCATTAATGTTGAGCATGCCATGGTGTCTAAAAGTGTGAAGTTAGAGAGTGGATTGAGGCCTGAGATTTATCAATACATATGTTATCATGAGATCCGAGATTTTGATACTTTGGTGCACAAGTGTCGCATGTTTTATGATGCTGGGAAGGCTAAGGTGAATAACTACAAGGTTGTGAACGATAAGAAAGGCAAGAGTCATGGTTTCGGAAAACCGTATAACAAGGACAAAGGAAAGAAGAAGGATGTTGGTGGAAGCTCTAAGCCGAATTTGAGTGATGTCAGATGCTACAAGTGTGGGATTTTGGGTCATTACTCTATTGATTGTAAGAAGGGAGATAGTTGCTTCAAGTGCGGGAGAGCAGGTCATAAGGCATTTGAATGCAAAGGGAAGGAAATTGTGTGCTTCAATTATGGTGAGGCAGGTCATATCAGTGCCAAGTATACCAAGCCGAAGAAGGCGACGGGGAAGGTGTTCGCATTGAATGCAGAGGAGGTGGAGCAGCTAAATAATATTATCTGAGGTATGTGTTTTATCAATAGTACTCCTTTGATCGCAATTGTTGATACTGGTGCTTTGCATTCTTTCATCTCTCTTAGTTTTGTTGAACGTTTGAATTTAGTTTTAACACCGTTGTCGAGAGGAATAGTCATCGATACCCCGACCAATGGCTCAGTGACTACTTCCTTAGTTTGTGCTAAGTGTCTTGTTAATTTTGGTAACGTTGATTTTGAGTTTAATCTTATTTGCTTGTCGTTGGTGCATATGAATGTGATTTTTGGTATGGACTGGATGCTATCTTTTGGTGTTAACATTAACTGTTTAACCAAGAGTATAACATTCACCAAGAAAGTAGATGAGGTAGGTGGGAAGTTTTTGACCGCGGAGCTAAGTGAATAAGTCTTTAGATGGTGAAGCTAGTGTTTTTATGATATTTGCTTCGTTGAAGGAAAGTGGGGAGAAAGGAGTTGGAGATTTGCCAACAGTGCGAGAGTTTCCAAAAAATTTCCCAGACGACATTATCAACTTACCGTCGGAGAGGGAAGTGGAGTTTGCAATTGATTTGGTGCCTGGAACAAGTTCTATTTTGATTGCACCGTATCAGATGTCCGCATCGGAATTGGGTGAGTTGAAGAAGCAGTTGGAAGAATTGTTAAAGAAGCATTTTATCAGGTTGAGTGTTTCGCCGAGGGGTGCTCTAGTGTGTTGGTCAAGAAGGATGGTAGCATGAGGTTATGTGTGGATTATCAGCAGTTGGACAAGGTTACGATCAAGAATCGGTATCATCTCCCGAGGATTGATGATATGATGGATCAATTGGTTGGTGTGGAAGTGTTCAGTAAGATTGATTTAAGGTCAGGATATCACCAGATACGAGTGGAGGCAGATGATATATTCAAGACTGCGTCCCGAACTAGATATGGACACTATGAATATTCTGTTATGCCATTTGGTGTGACTAATGCGCCGGGTGTCTTCATGGAATATATGAATATGATCTTCTGTAACACCCCGTTCTCCCAACAATATTAATTAACAAATTAAATCAGAGTTTTTCACCAAAAAAACGGAATGCTACATTTGTCGTTCAAATAAAATCTCCAACAATACCGAATGAATAATTATTCTCCAATAAATCAGTCAATAAAAATCAACCTTCAAACTTCGCAGCGGAATTAATTTAAAACAACTAAATAATCTTTGGCACGCAGGCCTCATCAAAAGTTTCATAAATCAAAATTAATACGTAAGGAAAGAGAAAACAAGCAACAAATTCCCGTCCCGTTACGTATCAGAGCCCTAAGACACTTGAGCCGACATCTCTACTAATCTTCGTTACCTGCACTTGCCCACGAGGCGGCAATTCCAGCAGAAGGGGTGAGATTCACAAGCAACAATAGATAACATAATTCATCAATTAAATTCAACAACAGCAATAAAGCAATAAACAACTGTCAGTTTATATTTTAAACAATCCAACAACATCATTAACTACGACACCGACGACTCAACCAACGACGACAACAACAACAACAACAACGACGACAGCAACAATGCGACTAATGCAAATGCATGTGGTACCATTTTACGCGCGTTGAATGCTAAGCATTCCGGGGCATGAGCCCCCAACGGTTGAATGAAATAACATTCCAGGGCATAAGCCCTCAACAATTGAGTGATAAACACTCTAGGGCATAAGCCCTCAACGATTGAGTGTAAACACTCCAGGGCATAAGCCCTCAACAATGGTATGAGTATGAAATGGACTCAATGGTGTATATCTACATACAACCCAACGACAGCAACAACAACTACTATATGCATAATCAGCTATGGCATAAGACTCCAATTCAATTGATAGGACACAACAAAGCCACACAACAAAAATCCAACAATTAGGTAACCTACAGCATTACTCGCCGTGGCGAGCTACCTTACTCGCCGTGGCGAGTTCACAAAATTGAGCTCCTCGCCGTGGCGAGTTGGGGGCGAGCTCAAGGCGAGCAAAAGTGGTTGCTCTCGGCATTTTTGACATTTTTCACCTAAAATCTTCATTTTTAAGTTCCCAAAACCCAAATTTAATTCTGTAAAAAGGTGTCATTCATCCCTAAACATATTAAGGCACTCAAATTGATATAAAAATCTGCCCAAAAACCTCATTAAGACAATTAACAACTTTTTAATTAAGCAACTCGCCATGGCGAGTGCATCTGCTCGCTGTGGCGAGCTACGGGTGTTTCACTGCTCGCCTCGCGAGTGGGACTGCTCGCTGTGGCGAGCTACACAGGCACTGCTCGCCTGGCGAGCGGGTTTACTCGCCGTTGCGAGCGGCGATAGGCAGAACTACGAACTGTACGAACAGACTTCTACTTTTCAACCCTAAACCCCAAATTTAACACCTAAAGGCTCAATTTTGATGAATTTCATCATCCCTATGCATTCTAACATCAGAACAGCATTAAACAACAACAATTACATGAATTAATCAAGTTATTAACATCAATTCATCATTAACCTAATTCAATTCATTAACCCTAACAACTCTACATTCATCAACGAATTAAGAACCTAAAGTTGAGAGTTAGTCTCACCCTTACCTTAGATTATCTTCCTGAATTAAAAGCAGCGTTCTTCTCTCCTCTTGCTTCTTCTCTCTTCTTCTAGGTTTTTCCCCCTTTTCTTGTTTTCTCACTGTTTCTACGTGAAAATGGTTCTGACTCTTTCTTCCCTTATTAATACCTATTAACCTCTCCTTAATTCTAATTAACTCCTATTAAATTATTAAATAATTCATTTTAATCCCCAACCTTCTAATAATTATAATTCTCACCTATTTTAATTAAATAATTCAAAACAATCATATAATAAAATATAACACACCATAAAATAAACATAATTATTTAAAATCACATAAACTTACTAAAATCAATTGAAATAAAATAATCGACAACTAGGGCGTTACATCTTCCATCCTTATTTGGACCAGTTTGTGGTGGTGTTTATAGACGATATCTTGGTGTATTCGAAGTTAGAGGAGGAGCATGTTGAGCATCTGAGGGTTGTGTTGCACACTTTGAAGGAGAAGGAGTTGTTTGCTAAGTTTTCGAAGTGTGAGTTTTGTCTGCATGAAGTGAGTTTTCTTGGTCATGTGATTTCAAATGGTGGTATAGTAGTGGATCCTTCTAAGGTTGATGCAGTGTTGCAGTGGGAGGCTCCGAAGTCTGTTTTTTAGATCAGAAGTTTTCTTGGTTTGGCGGGTTATTACTGGAGGTTTATTGAAGGATTTTCTAAGTTGGCTTTACTGTTGACGCAGTTGACTCGGAAAGGACAAGCATATGTTTGTGACGCTAAGTGTGAGAAGAGTTTCCAAGAGTTGAAAAAGAGGTTAACTTCAGCACCGATGTTGATTTTGCCGAATCCGAACAAATCATTTGTTGTGTATTGTGATGCTTCTAAGATGGGTCTTGGTGGTGTGTTGATGCAGAATCGTCAGGTTGTGGCTAACGCGTTGATGTAGTTGAAAGTACATGAGAAGAATTATCTGACTAGTGATTTGGAATTGGCAGCAGTAGTGTTCGTGTTAAAGATTTGGAGGAATTATGTGTACGGTTCTAAGTTTGAATGTTCAGTGACCACAAGAGTTTGAAGTACCTGTTTGATCAAGGAGTTGAATATGAGGCAAAGGTGATGGATGGAATTCTTTAAGGATTATGATTTTCAGTTAAGTTATTGTAACACCCCGAAATCCCGACTATAAAATTTCATTCAAGTAATCAGAGTATAACACATAAAATCAGGATGTCACATTTCATTAAATCTTTAAAATCAAATTGAATAATAATTTATTCTTAAACATTATTCAAACATAGCAGCGGAATTCATAAACTTCTCAAAATCTTAAATAAATAAGTCTCGGCACAAAAGCCTCATAAAACATCTCAAATCAAGTTACGTCGCAAACATCATAATAAATCAACATGATACATAAAAGAAATAGAAATAATAATAATCCCCATCCCGTTACGTATCAGAGCTCCTAAGACTCCACAAGGACCTCTCACATCGACGAACCTAAGCTTGGTCACCTGCACTTGCCCACAAGGCGGCAATTCCAACAGAAGGGGTGAGATTCACAACAATTATATTAACATATAATTCAAATAATTATGCTTAACATCAACAACAATAATAATCGTCACATATAACTAAGAACATCTCAGACATCTGCGTATAATAAAATCATCTCAGGACATCTTCACATAACAAACGTCTCATAACATCTCATACACTGGACTCGACTAAATGCAACTCTAACATCTTAACATCATGCATGTGGTACCAATATTTTAGCTTTAATAAGCTTCACCGTCGCTTTGAGCAAATGCTCCACCGTCGCTTTGAGCATAAGCTCCACCGTCTCAAAATATGCAAATGCATGGACTCGACTCTTAATTCTTAAACAAGATATTACAACGTCTTAACATCAAATACGACTCTTTATCGACACATGCAATTATACAATACATGGCAGCAGCTCAGCACACTTAACATATATATATTTACAACACATAGTTATCATCATAAACATCATTTGTACTTCGTTCATAAACCTCACTTAATAATCATTTTAGTCATAGATTAACGCCAACGTCTTAAAATCATCTTACAACGTCATTACAGGTTCTAATTTAGGTCTTAAACATCTCTAATGCTATCCAAAAGTCTACCCTCAAAGCCTCGCTCAAAACAGAGTTCTAAAGCTCAAGTTATAGTGGTCTGAGACCAAATTGCTCGCTGTGGCGAGTGGGACTGCTCGCCACGGAGAGCTACTCAAATTGCATTCTGCCACTTGCTCGCTACGGCGAGTGATGTTGCTCGCCTCGCGTGCACTAAAGGGTTGCTCGCCACGGCGAGCTCAGCTGCTCGCCTCGCGAGTATATACCTAACTGCTCGCCACGGCGAGCGGGTCTGCTCGCCACGACGAGCTATCGCAGAGGGGTTACGGGTTCGCTCGAAACCTCGCCAAAACTCGTCCAATTCTTCGTTTTATGCTTCTAATCTATCAGAATTATGGTCCTAGTGATTAATCTAGGTTCTGTAACGGGTTTCTACATCAATTTGCATCATTATAACATCAATTCATCAAAAATCTGCAAAAACCCTAGCTTATGAAATCTCTCAAACTCTCTCCCAATTCCTTTGTTAATCACAAATAGATGAATTACAGTAAATACAATTGAAGCTAGGCTCACCCTTACCTGGTATGTTCGCAGAATTGAGGTTCTCTCTTCTCCGGCCACTTTTCTCTTCTTTTTGCAAAAGTCTGTAACGTACTGACTGTTTCTCTCTAAACCTAATTTCCTTTTATAATTCCTTCTATTCTAACTTATCTCCACAACTCTATCTTATTTATGAAAAAAACCCCATCTCTCAAAATATTTGTTATTATATCCCATCTTAATTTTCATCACATATTTTATTTTATTAAACAATAAAATAAACGTCACACCACAACATCATCTCATACGTCACAAACATCATTAAAATCATATAATATATAATAATATACTATATACTCTAATGAAATAATTAAATAAATAAAGTGGGCGTTACAGTTATCATCCAGGAAAGGCCAATGTGGTGGCATATGCTTTGAGTAAAAAATAATGGAAATCAAAAGTCTTTCGCTACCCATATGTTCACACACAACCCTTATGGTGACCAGATACTCTCCCCTTACCTCAAAAATTAGTAAAACTATCAACTTATATGGTTGGGTCTCTCTCTAAGCTTCTGTCATTGCTTCCTTGCCTCTTTTCTCTAAACCCTAGTTCCTCCTTTACCTCTTTCGTTTCTGCTCTTTGTGTTATGTAACCTAATTCTCTTATGACTTTCCTATATTTATAACCACTAATTAGGTTTGGTTTTCTCATAACTTTTTAATAGGTTTACTCTCCACATCCCTAGATTGGTTAGTAATTATATTGTAACTATTCAACTCCACTATTTACATCTCCTTCTATTTATTTAATTAAAACACTACTTAACTTACTTAAATCTCATTTTTACTAGTATACCTTCATTCTCTCATATTTCCTAAAAAATACCCCTTTCTCCTTAATTCCTCATAATCTCCTATTTTTCAAGAACTAGTTAACCCACTTATTCGCTCAATATCTACAATCCAACAATTGTTTTTGAAAACACCAAACAGACAATTTCCTAATAATACTAATATCACTAATATTATATAACAAAAATACTGATAAATTAATATTAAAAATTGGGGGTGTTACAAATTGCAAACTTAGTACAAACTTTACGGTTACATAATACAAATATAAAGTTTTATTTACATATCCTACTTTAGAACCATTCATTGTTTGGAAACTATAACATTATTATGCACTCCCTCTGTTTCAAATTCTATATCATTCTAGCAAAATTTATTTGTTTCAAATAATATGACACTTTACAATATCAAGGAATCATCAATGCTTATTTTTCTACTATACGCATTACCATTTATTACTTCATCCTTTTCCAATTCTTTTAATTTATGTTTTGCATAGCATTATTGAAGGATATATTTGTAAAACAACTCACAATTACTCTTTTGTACACAACATTATTTACATTTCTTAATCTATGTACATTTCCTTACGTGGATAGTAGCATATAATAATGCATGATTTATAATAAATTAAATGAGAAATGGTAGCAACACATATTTTCTAACACTATTTAATTGGTGAAAATTCACATGATTCCCACCAAAATTATTTGGGACCCACATGATTTGGTGAGACCTATGTGAATTTTAACCAATCAAAGAAAGTGTGTTGTAAAGTGTGTGTTAAAATGTGTGTTGCTAGCATTCTTCTAAATTAAGGGGGGTGTATTGAATTGAGATTTTAAATGATTTTGTAAGAGTTTATAGGATTTTAAAACTTTTTTAAAGACCTTTTAAAATCAAGATTTTATAATTTGGATTTTGAGGGATTTTAACTCAGACTTTTGAGATTTTAAAGGACTTTTTTGATTTAGAAAACATGAAATGATTCTGTATTTTTATCTAATCCATCGAACAAATTTTCAAACTTCTTGTCATAAAATTTTCAGTTTCTGTTTCTTATTCCAGTTGGCATTCTTTATTGGATTACAATAATCCTTGCGGTTGTTGCCTCAGCTAGCTTTGTTGCTTTGAACCTAAGGTCTTTTATAGAAATTAATCTTACGGTGGCCATAAGTGCAGGAATTTATCTTGAGCCACCATTATCACTACCACACGCCAATGGCTAGTTATACGTTGTTTGTATTTTATTGTTAGATGGATGCAAAGAGTTGACAACTTAATGTGAATTGTTCTCCTTAAATTAGCTTGGTAACCATCTTTGGCTAAAAACTTGTGATCGACCAATATTTTGGGAAAATGAAGAAGTGCAAAGATTGATGGAATGATTGAGTTCTCTTCAAAATTTTGTAATATCAGACATTGCATTTATGAAAGTGAAGATGAGATATCCCAATGGAGTAGGAAAAGATAATGCAAAGAACCTACACGACAGAAGGTCAACGTCACGAATCACCACAATATTTTGTATCTAGCATGCCAAGGAAGGAAATGTCTTCTCAAAAGTGTATCTGTATCTTCTAAAAAAAAATCTCAAGATTATGTGTGGGAGACAGAAAAGTCTCAATGTTAGGTGTGAGATTGTTAGTAGGTACATTTTACACTAAAATGTCTCACAAAATCCATCGCTCACAACAATCTATTAAAACCCGTATAATTTTGAATACGAATAGACAATTTTTAAGTTGTGTAAAATCTCAATTGAATACCACTGGATTTTATTGGACTCATTAAAAAATCTTGAAAATCCTAATTGAATACCACAAGAATGTTTTACATTCCTTAAAAATCTTGATTGAATACCACAAGACTTTCTTAAAACATAAAATTCTTTTAAAGTACTTTGAAATCTCAATCCAATGCACCCTAAATTATCCAAATCCATCCGATTATATATGATTCAATTTATGCGATCATGACTTAATAATAATAGATGGTCCTTGAATCGGCATAGATTATAAGCTAGTTGGATAACAAGCAAACAACTATTTATATGGAACCACAACACATGGTAGATTATAAAGTAGATTATAAAGTTATTTATTGAGGTACCTTCCACAATCAAGAGTTGCATTAATAACTATTTACAATCAAACAACTATTGATATGAAATCACAACCTATGATAGATTATAAAGTTATCCATTCAACAAAGTGAAAAAAACTATTTTAGAGTAGACAAGAGATATTTCAAAAAATAAATAATCAATTTAATATTCAACAAATTGAACACTTAAATGAAGACTATCTTCTTCAAATACATGGTCAATAATCAATTGAAGACTCAAATGATGGCCACAAAGATAGACCTTTTGAAAGAAGGCACTGCCAAAGACTTGATAACTACATAGACCCATGAGAAATAAGTACGATACATGCAATGAATCATCACAACGAAGCATTCAAAAATGAATGACACACAAGTTTCCTTTAAAGAATATCAAAAACAATATGGAGGCTTTCAATTTAACTATGATAATGTCACAACATTAGATCTACAATCACTAAAAACATACGAGTGGGAAGGATAGATCACCAACAAATAATATTGACAAACAACAACAACAAAAAATACCAACAAACAACGTAAGAACATAATAAAATTTTATGAAAAGATACAAAGGTGTCTAACCTTTTGTAACCCCCATCTATTCCATTAAAATTTATGATAATATATTTCATGGGAATGTTAAACCCACGTAAACTCCAAAACCCATGTATTTTTCTTTAAAAAAATGCATGAATAATTGGTGGATTCTAGGGTGAGGGATCAATTAAGTCCCTCACCGGTGGAACACAAAAAATTCACTATTAGATTAAATTAATGTTCTAGATTATTTGAAAATAAAAATGAGAATATCTATTCCCTTCCACATACAATTATGTCCATATATTTTCTCTCTAACTTATTTTTACTCTTCACGCATATCCTCTTCAGTTTGAGAAGTTGTTGATCTAGTGTGTGGTTTTGTTTTCTGGTTGAGAATCATTAATTTTCATCAAATCTATAAAACAAAATATCCAAGTAGAAAGCCACTTTTAAGAAGAAGAAAAAAAAAAATCGAAAACTCGGTTTTATAATTCAAATTGATTTGAACTTATATGTTCACGTGGCAATGTAAATTTAATTGAAACGGTTGGTTATATTTAAAGTTTAAACCTTTATTCTACCTTGCTCATTGGCCGATAAACCCAATCAAAATTATAAATAAATAAATAAAATAGAGAAAAGCAACCGTAATCTTCAGTTAACTGCACCATGGTGTAGCCAATTTGTAATGATGTTGATTATCATTACGAGTTTCACTTCACTTTCAACGTGCATATGCATATTTGTGGTGAATTGAAAATGATATAAATGTGAAAGAGATAAGAGTAGGGTTGTGTGTTGAAAGCAATAGATGTTCTTATTTTGATTTTTAAAGATATGGACCATTGATTCAATCTAATGATGAATTTTTTATGCTTACCAGTGAGTGACTTAATTGAACCCTCACCCTAGAATTCACCTAAGTAATTATAATCACTGAGAAACAAATGTTCAACAAAAAAAGAATCATATCCGCTCAAATAAATCACAACAAAGGAATACAATGTATCCATAAGCCCATTGGTGTTTAGAGTGAATACACATGTTTATCTTATAACTCAAATTTGATTATTCCGTCCACCAAACATTCATTACTTAATACACCATAAGTGAATATGGAAACCAAACTCTCAAGATCAGACAATTATTGGACTAGATTATGAGCATTGAAGGAAAATAATGCAGCCAAATCAATCAATCTAGATCTTGTAAAACGTAATTTACAATTAAAATCTTTTAGACACTTCAATAGCATAAATCACATAAATATATTGTTGTACACAAACATAGAGTCATGAGATTAATAACAACCACAAAATAGTTCCAATTACTTTCTCAAACACGAAACAATTACCTTAATAATTTATAACACGCCACAAAATCTTACATACATTAGACATTATACATTAGATACACATCGAAATCCAATTTTAGGTAATTGGGCCAAGAGACTAAGCATCATACATATATCATGGTAGAAAACAACCAAAACAAAAGTCTAAGAAACTAGGCCCAAACTCTTTAAAAATGACCAAAACTCAACAAATACCCAAACTTTACTTGTTGCTAGACCTCACACACCGGTATAAACCCCATGGAGTAGTAGGCTCTGAACGATGTTAGACAACGTGACAGTCTAAATTTCTCATTATCTTTAAAGACTTAACTTTATTGACAAGTAAAACACAAGTGAACTAAACACATTAGACACCACATATAAGGTACAAACTATAATTAAACATAACACATCCTAGGTAATTCACTTTTCTCCTCCATCATTTGATATCCCCAAATACTTTATCAAACACCCTCAAAAGTCTACCCTTAGCAAGAGTCTTCATAGAAACGGTGCGACGACAAACCCTAGTGTAAGGGTTTGGACGAACAACACATTTTCGAATGAATTTTTTCTTCCCTACTTTAATACTGGTGTTGATGGCAGCAAGATTGGATGACAAATTTCCTACGATCTAAGATGCCCCACAAACAACAATTGAATAATAAACTGTCTAAATATTAAAATATCATTAAAGAACCACCCCAAAGAAAACAACCTATATTACACAACATCTCATCCAATATAAAGGGATGATATGTTTTATAAACCTTAATAGGTGTTAAACAAAAAGTCAAGTTAAATCTTTGAGCAAATATACATCAAGTTATGAAGACAAGCTCTAATCTGAAGACAAAGCTCTGAAAGGTCAAGTCAATGGCCAACGCTCTGAACATTATATGTTCAGTTTTATCCTATTTTGAAGAAACCTCATTGTCCATGATCAGTAGTACGTTTTTTCCTTAGTGAATTAAAAAAGACACTTTACAGAAAAACACAAAAATTTGTTAAAGACAAAATAGATGCAACATATCATTCCCAAAGAAGTAAAGAAATTCTAAAGTACCATTCAATGGAATTATCCTTAAGAAGCAAAGATTTAAAATATGAAGAAACATCTCAAGGAAGCTTGACTCTCTCTCTCTCTCTCTCTCTCTCTCTCTCTCTCTCTCTCCCTCCCTCCCTCCCTCCCTCCCTCCCTCCCTCCCTCCCTCCCTCCCATATAATGACTATATTCAAATCTCCTATAAAAGGACCTTGAGTGATTGAAGAAATATAGAGAACTAAACGTTTTCAAATGTGCCAAAACTCTGATAAAATTCTAGCGCAAAAAACACTTTGAATTTTTTTTGCAAACTCTCATCTTAGAATTTCGTAAGTGGTAGGGGAAAAAACTCTTTAGATACAAAATCATTTGTATTGTGCTTAAATTAGGTTACAACTCTTTGAGTCTAAAGTGTTAACAAACAACATATTATTGTAAGCATTTAATTCTGTTGGATTAAAGAAAGTCTTCTAAAAGTGGTAGAATATCTTAGATTTGGTGTCTCTAGGTTGATTATAATGGAATAATCTCTTAAGTATGACGAAACTAAACGTAATCCCAGATTATGGGGTGCACCAAGATAAATAAATAAAACAATTAAAATAATAATATCCTAAAAATCACGATGTTACGTTTCGCGATACTATCTAAAGGTGTGTAAGGTAGATTATCAAATGTGCGCATACCAACCCAATTCATTGTAAGATTTATACACCGAAGAAAACCATTCTAAAATTATCACCACTCAAATATGGTATGAATACCACTTGATATATAGTCTTTCAATTTTTCAATTTCCATATTTGTTCCAATATATTTCCTACCATGTCCTTGAGTAGGCCGTGAATCTATTTAACTCTACCGCTCGATCGATTAAAGCACAATAATTATTAACTAAGTTTTATCTCTAATACATAATAAGTGAACTCTTTTCCTAAATCCAAGATTGTGTATAGTAAACGTGACATGCACCAAATGATATCTTCAAATATAAAATTGTTACAATTGCTTAGGAAAAATAGGCAGATATGTATTGAGATTTGGTTAATTTAAAAATATTAATAAAAACACAATGAATCAACCATTTATTTTTAAGAAGAACGATAACGAGTGCCTTTGAGATATTGATCAAATACTAAAATAAACAATTTAGCAACATAAAGTTGTATTAGTTTTACTAAGACAAGTAAAAACCTGTACTTTTAAAACAAAGTTTCTACTAATAATTTTTTTAACTAATACCTTTAAGACACCGGTTAACAAAACTCCGTTTATAATGGGAGAACTTAAAATAGAAATGAATTATTCCTAAAAAAAAGATAGAAATGAATTAGTACGGCACTTGTGTTATTGTCAAAATACACACATTCCTTTACCTTCCATTTGTCTAATTTATGATGATTCATATCTTTGAAAACGTCACATGAATTTGAGCAAGTAAAAACTGATTAATATTGCCAATAATGTTAATGCAAGCTCATCCTAGGGTAAGCAAAGAGCACTAGTATCTTTTCAAAGACGTGTCCAAAAGCAAAATATTACTAGCTGTTATATGCATTTAAGCCGCCTGCAAATTAATCCAAGAAGTATCAGACACACAGAGACAGTAGAGAATAATAATCTTTTAAAATACATAACTGGTTACCATCACACTCATTCCTTTTGAACTGCTCCCCCTTGTCTCCTATATATAGATAATAGATAATTAATAGTTAAAATCTGGTCAAAAAATAAAGATAATTAAAAAAATTACAATGAAGGTACAGTATCTCATGAATGGATTAGCTAACACCGAGATATATATCAAATGGATGGAAGAATTTTAGTTGTAATATACTGTTAAGTGCTAAAAATTGCCCTAAGACCTAAGCACATTTTCTAAGGAACGAAAAAATAGATATATTGAAATACACATGAAAAATACTTGAAGCCATGCAAGTGCCATTAAAAAAAACACAAGCAGTGTAACTTGTCATTAGAATTTCAAGGATTTTCAAGTAAATCGCCTATCAAAGTAATTCACTATCGAATTCTTTAGGTGTAAATTGTCAACTTACATCACATATCACCTTTATGAGCTTAATTAAGTTAACATCAACATTGTATAGTAATATATGCAGGGGTCGAGGTTCGAACCTCAGACATCTTATAAAGATGAATTTCTTCTAACCACTAGACTGATGACATAGTTATTCACTTAAATAACTCTATGTAAATATCCAATTTCAATATTCTAGTAAAAAAAACAAACTTAAAAGATCTTATATTGAGTATACCAACTAAACAAATTCTAATATTTTAAAAAACTATTTCCTTCAAAAAAAAAAAAATTAAAAACTATTACATACTTCAATTTAATCTGTTATACATGGTGTGTCTAGTATGGATCTCTTAAAAATAGTTCAAAGATGAACATTTCCTGTTTTACTAAAAAATAATTTTTAGAGAAATAAAAAATAAATTTGATGATGATAATAATAAAACAAAAATTGAATAAGAATAGTATTTTATTAAAATTAACATAAAATAGTAAGGTTAATCTTTCGTCTAAAAAAAATAAGGTCCATTTTTCGACAGAGAGATATTAGATACCTCGTACATATAATATGTTTTTCTAGAAAATAAATATTGACTATTATATTACATAGAAACAATCAATAGAGATTTTTTTTTTTTGTGGAAGCCATGGGTGGAAAATTTGTAACACGACTCTTGAGAAAAATAATTTAGCTTCGATTCTTAAAATCACTTATTTTAAAGGTAGTTAAGCCCTAGTAACAAAAAAAAACATGTCTCGCCGCCTACTCGAGGATTTGTCTCCTAACGGATACAAATAAACTATGTTGTGGGATATGGATATCAAATATCCTAATTTCGATCAAAGATACATAGCAATGAATGTTCAATTTATGTAAATTTTCATACTCGGTTATTAAAATAATACTATCAACTATTTTTTTTATACAATAGAGGGCCATAGGCAGCAAGTTACCGACACCAAACTATAAATGTTGAAAATTTCCTCTCCCCCATACCCGTTTTTCAAGTGCCCTCCATTGTTCCAATTTTGTCTCGGTTCGAATTATAGAATTTAAACTTAATATTTTTCTATTACATCATTCAAAAGATGTCTATGTATAAGTAGCGATCAGAATCTCTTTCCATTTTAACAGCTGCAAATTTTGCCATAAAAACTACCAAAAAACAAAGTGAAAAATGACAAAAACTATCAAATATAAGAAAAAAAGATAAAAAAAAAACACTAATAAAAATCTAAAAATCAAATAAAGGTAATTCAATTTTTTTTTGGATTTTTTTGAGAATATAAAAACTTTTTGAGAATATAAAAATTAAGAAAATAAATAAATGAAAAATGAGTTTAAACCATACGATTTTGGATTTTGAGGTCGGAGTCCTTCTAGGAGAGACTTTCTACTTGATTATTATGTGTTTTTTCAGACAAATTTTGTAGGAGACAAACACAGTTTCTTGAAAACCGATATTTTTCAACTAGGAATGTGCACTTTCAAGATCTAAAACACAAGAAACACACGTGAGCAGTGAGATAATATGGTTAGTATGATTCATGACTGATTATCCCTGTCACAAATAAGTCCAGCCTATGTGCTGACACAGTTCTTATTATTTGATCTGAACTTGTATTTTACGTACAAATTAAGATTATATAATCTAAAATGTGTGAACATATTGACTACAATTATTTTTTGAAATTAGTCAAATGAGAGGTTTGACAAAGTTTAGATTATATAATATGAACTATTAATATTTTTTTCGAATTATATTTTCGAAACTGTTTTGAAACAAGAATTGAAGGAACCAAGATAATTTTTTGGGTGTTTTCAGAAATTTTAAGAGATTCAAATTGTATAATTCAAACATGGATAAAAATGACAATTTAGAAAGCGCGCGAAAAACAAATAAAGTGGAAAATTAAGCTCTCATAAATAGGACAAAAGTTTTAAAGTTTAGCCCATACAACTTGGGGTGTCCCCGACCATGGACGGGAGGGGCGCTAACCCAAGACATTAATTGTTTAGGGACATCAAAATTATTATTTTACTTGGTAGTTACTCGTTAGTATTGTATAAATATTTTCTTTTTAATTCATTTTGATTAAACCAATTAAATATTTAGACACCGTTCCATATCCTTAGACACTGTTTAACCTATTCCTAGCAAAATTATTTTTAAATAGGTGGCAGTTTTTCATGTTTTCAGTTGAGAACAGGACGATCTGGGCTTATGGCACCATATGCCAGTTTTTGTCCCTATAATTTACCCTAAGTCCCTAAATAATATAATTAAATTATAAAATTAATAATTATAATTCAAATCATGAAAACTTAATTTTTTGTTTAGCAAATCATGGAAACTTTATTGATGAAAGCAACGTAACCAAGAGTTGTCACCAAATTAAAGTGGAATTGAATGGTACTATAATTATTGATTAATAAAATTACTCAAGGTTGGATATTGATTAATAAAATTACCCAAGGTTGGACCTACAACATAGCCGGCTTAAAGAACCAGCCCATCAATAGAAACCTTGTAATAGAAACAAAGTCA
This sequence comes from Medicago arabica, assembly GCA_946800305.1. Lineage (NCBI taxonomy): Eukaryota > Viridiplantae > Streptophyta > Magnoliopsida > Fabales > Fabaceae > Medicago > Medicago arabica. The sequence continues at coordinate 18,383,560 of OX326965.1, read as the reverse complement.
ATTTCATCTTCCTTTCTATAGGTCACACCTTTCCAAACCCTCTATATAAAACCCTTATCTTTCTCTCGTTTATATTCCATCATAACATAAAAATTATATTCTCAATTTAACTTGTATAAAATTTACATTTTGCTAACTATATCCATGGAATTAGAGATGATAACTTCAAGTGAAGATAGTGATGAGCAAGAAGTTCAAGATGAATGTATAGTAACCAAGAGATCTTATGATTGCACATTTTGCAAAAGGGGTTTCACTAATGCTAGGGCATTAGGAGGCCACATGAATATTCATAGGAAAGAAAGAACAAATTATAAGGCCAAACAAGGCACACCCAATTCCTCACCTTTTGTTCCAGCAGTTGTTTCAAACCAACCCTCAACTTATTACTGCATTTTAGAGCCTCCTAGGAACTATGACATGTATCATCAAACATCAAAAACAAACCCTAGAAACTCTCCACCTACATTTCAATATGATTTTCTTAACACAAGCTCTCAATCTTTGTTGGGAACCAATTTGAGTCTCCAAATTGGTTCAAGCCATGAGGGTAATGATCAAGTTTGGAGAGGAATTGAGAAAGATGGTGAAGGGGTGGACCTAGAGCTTAGGCTTGGTCATGATTCATACTCAAACTACTAAGGTATATACCGATATATATTGTGAAAGAGAGGTTTCCTACGCATATGCATAACACAAGTTTATCATTATGTATTAGGTAGTATATATTTAAGATGTAGCTCAACGTTTAAATTTTACGCTTGTAAGCATATAGTAGCAGCATCAGTTAATAATATATAGCAGCAGTATTGTAACGTATAGGTTTATCCTTTCTCTTTTTCTAAGTTTTTTTTCTTCCTAATATCCTATTTGTTACCTTTACAATAAATATTACTATTTTTCCGGTAAGCTTAACACACTTGGTAGGGACAATGTATAATATATGCAAGATTAGAGTTTCAAACTCCAGCCAGCACAAAAAAAAAAGATTAATGATAAATATTAAGGGAGCCTCTAGACCGACTCATTTATACATGATGGGTTAAATTTATGAGTTTGACCATTCAAGTTGTCCTTCTCCCGTTTACCCCACTTAACAAGTGAGGCGGGGCAGGTTTTCCTGCTAGACCAATATAAGATTTTTTTTTGATATTTCCTTTATCTTTTGAGTTTAATTTTGGTGTTAAAATTCTAATTTTTGATAACAAATTTTTTTACCCGACCTATAACCGAATAATTTAGGGGACCAATCTAACCGTTCATAGATGAGCCCAATTAAAGTTAGAGTATAATTTCTATAGACAGGCCCAACACTGAAATTGTTGGCGCTTGAGGTTTTTGAGCCAAAGATCTATATATGATCACACTCTTACACCATAGGTCTTAACCACTATTCTCAAAAAACAAAAAAAAATAAAGTCTTAAGTCTTAACCACTAGATAACGAAAGCTTGATAGCGGTACTCCAACAAATCTTGGAGGAGGATTTTATATCATCTTAATAATCGTGGATGTGTCTTACACACCTCCTAAAACCTCCTTGTGAGGTGAGTATTACTTCCACTTATAAACACTTATTCAAGCTATCTCTCAACCAATTTGAAACTCTTTAACACAACCTGTTGTTGCTTTTGGGTTGCAGGATGGAATGGCGGGCATAAATGAATGAGGACTGAGGTTTCATCAGGGATGTTGTGTTAGTTTAGGTGGTTGAGGAGTTGAGAGGAGGGTTGGAGACAAATGTGTTGTTGAGGAGGAGCACACTCCCAGGTCCCAAGTCAATACCATCAGGCTAACCTAAGTGGTATTGACTTGATAATATTTGAGACCTTGATAATATTGTTTGTGAGCTTGATAATTTCTTTGATGAAATTGTGGAAACTAGGGTTAAGCTTTTGGACTTTTTTAGTCATAAGTAATTTAATTACAAAAGTTTAAAATTGTGTTTATAGTCAAATATGTTTAATTACCACGTTACTTGATTAAAAAGAATCACAATCAAATAAAGTTGAGGTGACCTATATATATATATATATATATATATTGTGGTCACAACAACATAATAGATTATGATGTTGCGTACATTTTCTAAAATCCATGTTAATTAATTAATTAGTTCAGTGGTCATTTTCCAATCTCATTAAAAGAGTTCATATAAACGTATCTAATGTTTTTTACCTTGAGGAATATCATGCCTTTCCTCCTTAAAAGAGTTCATATAAGTGCTGCATTTAAACCCAACAAGAAAATAATCCTAAAGGAGTAAAACAGGAAGAAAAAACCAAAAGCCAGCATGCCACGAAGCCAGAGCTCAAAACCAACATGTTGTTTCTGCATCACATACACTTATTGTCCCAAACAACGTATTCAATGGAGGAGCAGTTATCCTTCATCCAATAATAATCTCACTGTTTTTATGAAGAGGTAATAATAATCTCACTATTAGTGGAGCAATGGTGTTTTTCTATATAGAACCGGGTGAATAAGCTTATAGAACAAGGTGGATTAGGGTTTCTGAGTTTGTAACTTGAGAATGAAGAAAAATTGTTAGGGAAAGAGAAAATGAAGGATTAAGGAAAAATTGAATTGTGTAATTGCATTAGTTTTATTCATTGAAGAATCACTATATATATACAAAGGTGTTCCTCTAATACTTGCACACCAAGTAACAAACAAAGGTGTAACAAACTAGTTAGAAAATAGGAAAATCAGTTAGTTACGTAAGAAACAAGTAACTAACCCTAACTAACTAAACAAACATGATTAAGTTTTGAATTACAAACTAGCATTCCTCCTTAATTAAAACAATCAAAGCAAACTACTCCCAATTCTCTTCTAAGCTTTAGAAATTGGGCCCTTTTGACAGGTTTAATGAATATATCAGCAACTTGATTCAATGTTGAGCAATATTCAACTTTGATCTTATATTTGTTCACTTGATCCCTCAAGTAGTGGAATCTAGTCTCAATGTGTTTGCTTTTACCATGTGCAATAAGATTTTTAGTTAGATTTATGGCAGACTTGTTATCTATTAGAAGTTTGATAGGTTGCTTAAGTTTGATCATCAACTCTTCTAGCACATTCTGCAACCAGTTGGCTTGACAAGTTGCAGATGAGCCTGCAACCTACTCAACTTCACAACTTGAGAGAGCAACAATTGACTGCTTCTTAAGATGACCAGGAAATAGGTGCTTCTTGTAGAATGAACACAAAACATGTAGTGCTTCTCCTATCTATTTTATCCCCACATCAATCTGTATCTGAGTAGCCTATCATGTTGAGCTGCTCAAATTCTTGTGCCTTAGGGAATAAAATTCCATACTACAATGTACCATTTATGTATCTTAGAATCTTCTTAGCTGCTAAGAAATGAGTTTTGAGAGGGTTACTCATGAACATGATAACAATTCCAACTGAGTAACTTATGTCTGGTCTGCTTTGACATAAGTATCTCAATGAACCAATGAGCCTTCTAAACATAGTTGGATCCACACCTTCATTTTCTTCTTTTATTTCATTTCTGATTTTAGCATCTGCAGGGGTGATGGATGAGTTGAAATCTAGCATATTGAACTTCTTCAGGATCTCAGTAGAATATTTGGTTTGGTGGAGTATCAATCCCTTTGAGGTTATGAGAATTTCCATGCCTAAGAATTATGCAAGCTTACCTAAATCAATCATTTCAAACTCAGACTTCATGGCTGATTTGAAATCTTCAATGTCTTGTATGTTGCTTCAAGTTAACATAAGATCATCTACATATATACATATAATTAGAAAACTTGTTCCTTCACTCCCTTTCACATAAAATCCATGCTCAGCTAGACATTTCATAAAACCTTATTCAACAAAGAATTTGTCAATTCTTTTATTCCAAGCTCTAGGTGCTTGTTTTAATCCATAAAAGGCTTTGCTCAGTCTGATACTCTATCTTCTTTCCCTTTGATTGTAAATCCAGGTGGTTGAGTGACATACATAATTTCTTCTTGTGTACCATTCAGAAATGCAGACTTTAAATCTAAGTGATATAGAGGCCATGCTTTGCTAGTTGAAACTTCTATCACGAGTCTGATAGTTTCATGTCTTGATACTGGTTATAACACTTTAGTATAATCAAAACCTTCCTTCTATAGAAAACCTCTAGCTACCAATCTAGCTTTGTGCTTCACAATTTTCCCTTCAGGATTCAATTTCAACTTGAAATTTATATCTTTCTTACCATCAGGAAGTTGAATCAGTTCCCATGTCTGGTTCTTTTCAATAGAATTCAACTCATCTATCATAGCTTCCTTCGATTTTTTTATTACATAATGCAGTTTTGTAATCTAATGGCTCAGTGTCTGCAAGCATTGCAAAATGCACTGACTCACCAACATAACTTATCTCATCATCAACAGTTACTGGACAATCCTGCAATCTCATTGGGATTTGTTTGTTTCTTTGTGGTCTGGTTATAGTTGTTGGCTCCTCATTTGATACCTCTTCAGCAATAGCTTCTTCATTTGTGATAAGCTCATCTGACTCTTTGTTATCTTAAATGATAACAAGCTTCTCAGACACACTGCATTCATTTGAATTTAAATCCCAATATTCTTCTTCTAACACTTTCGCATCTCTATTTATTGAAATCTTCTTAGAGTGTGGATCAAGCAATCTATATGCTCCAGTTTTATGATAGCTAATCAGAATCACAACTTCACTTTTGTCCTCTAGCTTATTTCTTCTTGAATCAGGAACATGCTTATAGTAGATTGAACCAGACACTTTCAAATGACCGATTGAAGGTTTCCTTCTTGACCAAATATCTTCAGGAACCTTATCCTTCATCTTCTTAATAGAACATCTATTGGGAATATAGGTTGCAGTGTTTATTGCTTCACGCCAAAATTCATGAAGTAGCTTTTTTTCTTTCAACGTACTCGTGGCCAAATCAAGCAGACTCATATTCCTCCTTTCAGTAAGACCATTGTGTTGAGGAGTGTAATGAGTTGTAACTTCATGGATTATACCCTGATTTGTGCATTAAGATTCAAAATCTCTAGAGGTATATTCACCACCTCCATCTGTTCTAAGAATCTTAAGCTTCATGCCACTTTGTTTCTCAGCTAGCACCTTGAACTTCTGAAATACTTCTAAAGCATCTCTCTTGAGCTTTATCAAGTATAACCATAGAATCCTTGAGTATTCATCCACAAAAGTGATGAAATATCTATTTCCACTATAAGTAGGAACTTCTATAGGTCCGCAGATATCTGAATGCACTACATTTAATACACGCTTTGCTCTCATCTTCAATTCGACTTGAAAGCTGACCTAGAATGCTTCCCTATTAAGCATATGCTACATTATTTTTCAGGGATCTTCACATTTAACTCCCCAATCACCATATTCTTAGTTTTCAGTAAACATAAGCTTCTATAGTTCAAATGTCCATACCTTTTGAGCCAAAGTTCAGATTCATCATCTTTCACTGAAGCTTTATAACACATTTCCTCCTTAATCACTATGCTGGTTTTTAATGTTTTATTCTTCGTAAAACTTGACTGCAGTATAAGCTTTTTCTCTTGATTGTACAACTTCAAGGTATCATTCTCCATTGTTACTGAATAACCTTTCTCTATGAGTTGACCTACACTCTTGAGATTACACTTCATTCCAGGAACATATAACACCTTCTTAATCACTGCTTTCTTTCCATATTTACCTTGTATGGTTACATTCCCAATACCTTGTGCTTTCATACTTCTGTTATCAGTCAATCTCACACTGCTTTTCTTGCTGTCGTCAAATTGACTTAGCCATTCCTTCTTACTAGTCATATGATTTGAGCATCTAGTATCAAGATACCAAGTATCTGATATTGCTTCTGATTCTTTATCACTTGTAGTATACTTTAACATAACTGTATCATTATCAGAATGTGAATCTTTATGAGCAACATTTGCTTCTTGCTCTTTGTTCTTTCCCTTTCTATGTTTATTGAACCAACATTCAGAAGCATAATGTCCATACTTGTCACAATTAAAACATTGTACCTTCTTCTTGTCAAATTTCTTCCCTTGATTCTTAGAAGATTCACCTCCACTCTTTGAAGATTCAGGCTTGTCACGATGCTTCTGATGATCCTTTCCTTTTTTCTTCTTCTAGAACTCTTTCTTGAATTCTTCTAGCTTGAATCTTGAAAGGAGTGCTTGTTCTTCATCTTTCTCCCCTTTCCTACCAGTTATCATCATCTCATGAGCTTATAATACTCCTTGAAGTTCTTCAATTGTTACTTCATTCAGATCCTTGGTTTCTTCAATGGTTATCTTTCTCCTCAGGATCTTCTCCATAACTGATTTATCAGAAATAGTCTCACCACAAATCTTCATCTGGTTTGCTATTGTTAGAACAGATGAGAAATAATCTTCTATCTTCTCTTCTTTCTTCACCTGAAGTAATTCTTATTGTCTTCTTAATGACTATATCCTAATATTCTTTACTTTGTCATCATTGAAATAATTCACAAGAGTATCTCATGCTTCCTTGAAACTATATGAATCATCAATCTTCTCAAACACCTTGTTTTCCACGCATTGATGAATGTAAAAGAGAGCCTTGCAATCTTTCTTCTTGGCTTCTTTGTGTGCATTTCTCTGAACATCAGTCGGGTTTTCTGGAAGTGCTTCAATTCCATTGCTAACAATTTCAAAAACATCTTGAAATCCAAAGATAACTTTCATTTGTTTCACCCACCTGTCCCAATTCTTCTTTCCATCAAGGATTGGTAAGTGCGCAACAGAATTCCCGTTGGAATTCATGATTGTTCTTCTTCTTGGATCAAACTAATATGTTGCTCTGTATATCAATTGTTAGTGCAGCAATGGTGTTTTTCTCTATAGAATCAGGTGGATAAGCCTATATAACAAGGTGGATTAGGGTTTATGTGTTTGTAACTTGAGAATGAAGAAAAACAGTTATGAGAAAGAGAGAATGAGGGATTAAGAGATTAAGGAAAAATTGAATTGTGTAATTGCATTAGCTTTATTCATTGAGGAATCACTATATAAGGTTTGAATTAAAAATTAACACTCACAAGATTGGGTGAAACAATCTCTCACTTATTGCACCCCCAATATGCATTCATTCCTTACTTATTGCACCCCTAATGCTATTAAACAGGCAAGAGGCCATCAAAATTCAAACAATGTTTTAACTTCAACCTTGAGAGGGGGGTTAATGTTATGGTTTAAAATAGCATATATTTACACTTGGCATACCATAATTGGTTGAGGAAAATTGACATGGCCGAATATCAAGTCAAAATGAAATATATATATATATATATATATATATATTCAAAATATAATTAAGTCGAATTGAAATAATAGAGTTAAACCCCTAACAAATTGCGTCACTAAAGCCCTGTCTTATGCCCTAACAAAATTCGTCATTTTTGTCTGCAACTATGCAGGTCTGCTCTGACTTGACGGCTGACTGATAGAATGTCAAATCAGCAAGGTAACTTATGCCAAGGCCTCTGTGAGGGGTATAACCCTTGTCAAATGGTATATTAATTTATTTTTTAAACCAATTTTTTAATAATTAATTAAATGTGTTTAAAATAATTTTAACTAATAAAATGTATTTAAATTGTTAACAAAAAAAGTGCCCTTTTATTTATTTCTATATTCTTTTTTTATTTTTTTGTTGCAAAATATTCATTTATAATCAAAGTTATCTAAAAATATATGTTTCAATAGAATTGATAAAATAAATTAAAAATAAATATATTTATATAGTACTAACTACTAAGTAAAAAAATAATTTTGATGCCCTTAAAAAATAATGCCCTGGACTGCTGCCCCTCCCGCCCACCCTCAAGGCTACCTCTGCCGTTATGGAGGAATTTGCAAAATTTGAATAATCAGTAGACATATATTGTGTAGTGTATGCTAAGCTGCGTTATGCATGGGTGTGATTAAAAAAACCAAGAGAGATTTAATTCCAAACTTTTGATTAAATAGTCCAAGCTCCACCGACAAAAATGCCAAAATTATTAGACTAGATGTCATGACTGGGGTTAGATCCCCAACACCTACAGTATATGTGTGTGATTTTTATGATGGTTTTGCCATCTCATCTTTCTAAAAAAAATAAAAAGTCTACATCATAAATAACACATAAAGACAAACAAGACAAAAGAAAAATAAGTATAATTTATACAATACAAAAGAAAAATAGCTTATGATCTAGAATCTTAAACATTAAATATTTATAAGACAAGATAAAGTAAATGCTAGCAATACATATTTTTAACACATTTTTTTTGATTGGTTAAAATTCACATGTGTTCCACCAAATTTATTTGGCTCCATATGATTTAGTGGGATCAATGTGAATTTGAATCAATCAAAACGAGTGTGTTAAAAAATGTGTATTAAAACGTGTGTTGTTAGCATTACTCTATTTATAAATTTAAAATGGTTTCAAACTATTTTAAATAGTTTAAAATAATCACCATTAATTATTGTATATATTATGTGAACTCAAAACTATTATTATTATATAACATGTAATTTAAAATTCTGATATTGAAATGAATTTGGCATGGTAAAAATGAAACGAGTTTAGACCTTTAAAGTAATTTTTACCTTAGGCCTTTCAAGCTTGGGATTACCTTCAAAAATGACATTTCTTTTAAATGTGAAAAGATGTGTAATAGCCCGAATTAAAGAAAAATATATTTAGGAGTTCAGTTAAAATAACTTTTTTACTAATTTAGGTTCACATGATTGTATTTTATGATTTTTTTTAAAATAGCTTCTAAATCTCTAATTCTAGAAAATCTGGTTTGAATTGATAAGTTTGGGTGAGGTATTGATTGGGTGAAAATTGGGTTTTTGAGCTAATAATCGTTTTAAGCATTTTTGAGAAATAAGTCGTTTCGAGGAATTGGGTTAAGTTGTTTTGGGCTAAGAAACAATGTTTTTGAGTGAATATAAATGGTTTATGTGATTGGAACGTGTTTGGTGCAATTGGGTCGAAAACGGTTTTGAAAGTTGGACTCTCACGCGCGAAAAACGAAATTTTCTGAAATGGTTGTCTAGTGCTCGTGCACGATCGTGCGTGTCGGGGAACGAACCAGCGTCCCTCTCGCACCTTGTCTGTGAAGGTGAGAAAAACACAAGAAGGGGGGTAGAAAAAGATAAGAGAAAGACAATAGCAATTATACAAGTTCATTCCATAATCCGAAAGTAGTCATGTCCCCCTTGCACTTTCAAGGGAATCTGATTACAAATGCTCAAGCACACAAGCAAGATACTTCAAATACTCAAGCACACAAGCAAGAGATTTCCTATGCTCAAGCACACAAAAGTAAGAGACTTCTAAACAAAAAAATTACACAAAAAGATGTTTGGTTTGAATTCTTGATATACAATCCGTGGTGTTCACAATACAAATCAAAATCAGACTCTTAAGACTTTAGAATTTCTAAGATATGAAAGTTTATAAGAAATTCTAAGTGTATGATGCACAACAATTTCAATAGAGTTTTGGCACTATCAAAACTATGTAGAGTCTCTACTAATCTTCAAGTCTTTAATCCTTTATATAGAGGTGTGAAAGAGACGTTGTAGAGTTGCCAGGACATCAGAAAGTCGTTACTGAAGCTTGATCAAATCAACAAATGATCTGTTGCTTGATTTGGTTAATGTCCAAGGAGAGAATAATTTGAAATCCATTCCTTGTTTGGGGAATTAACGTGTAGACACAGTTGTAGCAATAATATGTGCATATAAGAGAGTGGAGTAGTGGAGTAGTGAAGTAGTGGTTGTACAATTGTACTATTGTCCTTTTCATGCGCCCTTTAGTGCATAAGCATCAAATGCCTTCTAATTCCTCTGAAATAGTTGTTGCTCCATACTTCTAATCCTTCTGCATACTTGTGTCTTCAAATAACCAATTTTAACTAACTTCAGGTTCTCCATTTCAGACTCTGACAAACTTCAAACTCTGGCAGTCATCTTCTGATGTTCTTCAGACTCTGACTCCTTCAGACTCTGACTTGCAATATAAGCTTCCTTTGTAAATTCCATTGCTCAAAGTTGTTCTCCCAGACAAATACCTTGTTTTAAGACTTATTAATTTTAGCAAATGGGTATGCACACTTGAAAAAATATTAACATATCCAATTGAACTTTTTATACCTTGTTATCATCAAAACTTAAGGTGGTAATGTTAAACATATTTTGTTCCAAGAATCTCCCCCTTTTTGATTACGACAAACACTAGTATTAATAGACAATTGTTGTTAATCTAGATAACATTATGACTTTAGGGTCTGAAGTTTGTAAGCTCCCTCTGAGTTTGATAGTTATTAAGGTGAGGTTTGTAAGCTGTCCCTGAGTTCTATCCAAGTTAATTAAATTCATTTTAATCATAAATACGTCGCTAAAAAATAATTCACAAGAAAATCCAGAGACTAAGAGATGAGAAGAAGGTTCTCCTAAATTAATTTTAATTTTAATTTAGTGGACTTAGAGCCTAAATGTACTATATTTACCCCCCCCCCCCCCCCTATCATCAACAAAAAGACTAAAAGAATTAAAGTGAAGAGTAAAAGAACTGGATAAACATGAATATTTCATAGCAAAACACTATTAGATAAACACTATTAGATGCATAATTATATAACAGACATAGCACATCATAAGTAGTGTATCAGAGAAAACAACACATTGTATCAGAAGCAAAATATATCAGAGGCATAAAGTAAACAACAATAAATAAACACAAGGTGTGCATTCTAGGCTTTTTGATGTTTCTTCATCATTTCCAGTAGAGAAGCAATCCTAGATTTAATCTCTGCAGATTGTTCCTTCACCGTTATCTCCAGATCCTCCGTCTTCTTGATTTGAGCTTCTTGAATAGCTCTCTGTTGCTTATGCTCTTCCTTAACTTTAGCAAGTTGTTTTCTAAAGGCTTCAGCTACCATCTTCTACTCAAACAAATCTTCTTGATGTTTCTCCACAAACTTCACTTCTATAGGGTCTTTCATATCCAAAGCCTTCATAACAAGTTTCTCTGGCTTGATTAGCATCTGAGTTATCCATGAAGTGTCAAGACCTGGTCTGACAGCTTCAGGAATTATCTTAGAGAAGTCCACATAGTGATGAGAGCCTGAGATTTGTTTCATATTTCTCTTAACTTCCACAACTTCCATACTCTTGATCAAATTCTTACAATAAGGTTCACCAAAGATGCACAATTTCACTTAAATCATTCATTCTCAAGCAATAAGAAGTTTCTATAAGGTTTAGTACCTAATCAGGGGTTATACAGCTTAACATAAGCATTTTGGAATACCCGGACGTGCCTCCTTAGGTATGAACCAAGGCCAGAATGCGGTTGAGAAAAGCCTTCTTCGCTTAAGCAAAGGCCCCTTCGCTTAAGCGAGCAAAACGCCGAGAGGGAAGGTGACTTCGCTTACGAGCTCGCTCAAGCGAACGGTCTCGGCTAGGTTCTGGGCAACTACGATGAATGGTCGCTTAAGCGACGGGAAGTTCGCTTAAGCGAACGGTTGTCTGGGCAGGGTAAGTCCTCGAATTCTCTAACCCTAAATCATCCAAAAACCCAATTTTGATCCCTGATTACCTAAAACATGTAAGCACAGATGTTTATGGGTTCAGTATACAACATAGACAACAAAACAACACTGAAACAGGCAATCAACAACACAATTCATCCATTTTAGAAATTACACAAAACTTCTAAAACCTAGAAAACCAAGAACACCACAATTCACAAATTTTCAGAATTATATACATTATTAGTGAAAGGAATCCCACCCTTACCTTAATTCAGCAACAATTGAAAACCTACAACAATTTTTGATTCCTTCCTAGCTCTTCTCCTAGCCTCTTGGTCTTTCTCCTCTTTCTCTCAAAAACTCTTTTTTTCTCTACTGTACGTGAAAATGTTTTTTTTGTCTGACTCTTTCCTTACTAACTCCCAAAACATAACCCCTCTTTTCTTTCTCTTAACTCCCACTTATTCCACATAATTATAATTAATCCCCCTTAATTCTAAATAAATATTATTACTACTTATTTCTATTTCTCATATTTTATTTAAATAATAAAACAACTATATAATAAAATAACACATAAATCATATATTTCACATAAAATCATATATATATATATATATATATATATATATATATATATATATATATATATATATATATATCAAATAAGTCATGCAAAATCATATAAACAATATTCAAACATCATTTAAAAATAATAGAATTAAAATGAGGTGTTACACAAACCATTTGTTCAGAGCCTAGTTCTGAGCTTGCAATGATAATTTCTAAAGATCATCAAGGACTCTGTTCACTACTTGCCTTACGCTATTCCATTTGTTTTCATAATTTTCCTGATGAATGGCCTTATTTCTTGATTCTACCAGCTCCATCAAATCTTTGAAAATGTTATTGCAAACTTCTCTCAAAACAGTTTGTGAGGTAAGTATATGAGGTGGTGAAACAATTATTGGGTGTGAAATTGGGGATGCAAGAGAGTCTAGGTTTTCTGTGATAATGATTTCCTCAATATCTTCATCATCTGAATCAGATATTGGTATAACAGTATTGTCATCAGAGGCTGGGTTAAGTACATGTTATAGGACAAGTTCTAAAATGGGTTGAAGTCTAGAAGTAGATGGTCTGTTAAAGAAAGATCTACAATCAGTTTCTGTGTGACTCTCTTGTTCTTTGGGAGAGACTCCTCAACAATCTTCTTCTTCTTAACTGGTGAACCAGCTTCCGAACTTCCTCCTTTGGTTATTTTCTTCAGAACTTGAGCAGGTTCTGAATCTTAGAAGCAGCCGGTTTAGAAACTTTGGCCTTCTTTACTTGCTTCTTAGGCTTAGGATTCACCTCAACTTCTTCTTCTTCAGTATCAGATTTTGTCTTTTTCCTCTTCCTTCTTATAACTTTATGGAATTTGGTCCCAAGAAATTCTTACACTTGTTTCCTTCAGATGTTGAGCTACAACTTCAGCAATCACTGTAGGATGGTCTTCTCTGGAGATAGGTGGGGAATATTGCATTAAATCTGACATGACTTGAGGCTCAGTCATATCAGAGTCTAAGATTTTCACCTCTGACATATAAATGATCTTCATTGATCCAAGCAGACGACCATTCATAATCCTCCTTGTGCATGTTCCCAAATCCTTGTTAGTGGCTACTTCAATGTCTCTGATCTTCTTGAGTAAGCCACTTTGATGGAAGATCTCATACAACAATCTCCCATAAGGTACTTGTCTTCTTTTCTTGTTGATGTTTTCCTTGATTTCCCAGCACATATAATTGAATATGTATTTTGGAAGGTTTATTTTCTGATGATTAATCATGAAATAAAGGAAAAAAAATTATGGTCAAATGACCTGTAGTCTGTGCCACCATATATTGGCATGAAGCATTCCAAGATAAATTTTTGTAAGACCCTGTGTTCATCCAGCATATCACATGTCTTATTTGTTGGCCTTCCTTCATACAAAGTCTTGTTAATCTTTTCAACCCAGGAGTTGTTCTTCTTCACTCCAGGTTGAAACTTGCCAGTGTTTGAACACCTTGCAACCTTTGCAATAACCTCCTCTGTGATGGTGACTTCAATTCCCATCACACCTGACCTAATCTCAACCTTCTTGAATTCCTGTAGACCCATATAATTCCTTGTCTTCCCTTTCAGACTCGGATTCTTTGCAATCTTCTGCCATTCTTCTATTTTAACAGCTTCTTCATCATATACTTCTTCTCTAACCCATAAGTCATTTACCAGTTCCCTGTATGAGGGTCCAATCAACATCCGGAATTAATCACTTAACTTTTGAGATGCAATAAATGGTATGATAACAACACCATTCCTTTTGATGGATTCAAAATCTATCGGACATTCGACGAAAACTTTAAGATCCTTCTTATCCAAAGATATGGTTATGGGTTTGATTACGTACGAAGCTCCAAAACCAACTTGTGGAGCATTCCCTTAACTAGAACTTGATTCCGCCATGGATAAAGGTTTAGGGTTCTAAGCTTGAGTTTTTGAAAATGGAGAGTTTTTGAGAGTGACAATTTTGAAATCGAAAAGTGTAGGTAGTGGGAGTGAGAAGTGTGCTTTATGTCTAGGTGTTTTTAGTAAAACGTTTACAATTCAGAGAAGAGACAAACAAACAAAAACATTAATGAAAAAGGGGGCGCAAGATACAACATTCAAAGCAAATTCATCATTGTCCAGCAGTTATAACTCAATGGCAATAAACCACGTCAGAAAATTATCAGAATAATTGTTTGGTTAGTGGGCCAGGTGTACAAAAAGTAACTTCCATCTTTTCAACTAACATAGCTATCAGAGGCAAAGATTGCAGAGTCTGGAGTTCATAATCTGATGACCTTTAAAGGCCGAATTTCTTCAAAGTTTCGGGAGTTGAGAGTCTGATAGACTTTAGCTTCTGAACATCTTCAGATTCTGAATTCTCATTCAGAGGCAAGCATTAATCAGATACAAAATGCATGTTCAAATTTTTCTTTAAAAAATCAAACCTTTCAACAGTTAAAGGTTTAGTGAATATATTAGCCGCTGATGTTCAGTATCAATGAATTGTATATCCAAAGAACATTTTTGAACATAATCTCTTATAAAATGATGCTTGATCTCAATATGCTTGGCTCTTGAATGTAATATTGGATTCTTTGACAAACAAATAGCAGCAGTATCATCACAATAAATGGGAATATTGTTTTCATTAATCTGATAATCCTCTAACTGATGTTTCATCTAGAGTAGTTGTGTGCAACAACTTGCAGCTGAGATGTTTTATGCTTCTGTTGTTGACAATGCAATAGATGCTTGTCTTTTGCTAGCCTAGGATATCAAATTCTCACCAAGAAACAGACAGTTCCCACTGGTTGATTTTCTTTCAATCCTATCACCAGCATAATCAGCATCACTGAATCTAACCAACTTATTGTAACGCCCACTTTTTATTTAATTATTTTTAGTTAATATTTGAATACTTTTGCATGATTTTATATTTGATAAGTGATAATATATTTGTTATAAATATGTTTGTTATTTGTTATAGAAATGTTTGTTACTTTGTTTAGAAATATATTTGTTAAAAATATGTTTGTTATTTTGTTTAGAAATATATTTGTTATAAATATATTTGATATTTGTTATGGAAGTAATTTATATATATTTTTAAATATAATATTAAGTTGTGGGGCTGTTTTTGAATTAGTTAGAATTATGAGGGAATAAGTGGAATAAGATAAAACAAATAGAAGAGGTATAAAAGGTAAAACCTAGGTTTAGGAACAGACAGTAAGTACAATCAGTTTTGGGAGAAAAAGGGAGAAAACTAGAAGTGGAGAACCAAGAGGCTGCTGCTCCAATTTTATTAACGTAAGGGTGGGATTTCCTTCAATAATCATAGTATATAATTCTGAAATTTGATGAATTGTTGTGTTCTTGAATTAGGGTTAGAAAGTTTATGTTAATTGATAAAATGAGATGAATTGTGTTGTTTGATGCATGTTCCTATGTTGTTTTGATTTCTATATTGCCTATTTGACCTGTAAACATCATTGTAAATCATTTTGGGTGATTAAGGGATCAAAAATTGGGTTTTTGGAGTGAAAATTGTTCTTTCCCGTAAGCGAATTCGGCCACCGATTTTCTGAAAGCCAAAACTGGAAAAACACTCACTTTTCACCCATTTCTGTTTTGAATTAGCTTTAGGTGTAAACACGAAAGTTGTAGGTATGGATGTTAGCTTTTTAATTCCGTTGGTTTGACTTCTAAATGATTTATAGAACTTGAGTTATGGTCAAATTACTGCACAAAGGTCACAGTGAATATTTATGAATTTCAGCACAACCTTTCTCGAATTTGAAATGAAAACTGGTATTGATAAGTACAGAATTGGTCTTAGGTGTAAACACAAAAGTTGTAGGTATGGATGTTAGTTTTTTAATTCCGTTGGTCTGACTTCTAAATGATCTATAGAACTTGAGTTATGGTCATATTACTGCACGTAGGTCACAATGAATATTTATGAATTTCAGCACAACCTTTCCCGAATTTGAAATGAAAACTGATATTGATAGGTACAGAATTGGCCTTTGGTGTAAACATGGAAGTTGTAGATAATTGTGTTAGCTGTCCGTTGGCTTTGGTTTGAATTGAAAATGAATTTTGGTTTTTGAGTTATGATGAAAATACTCCAAGGAGGCTTTAGTGAATTATTATATGAATGTATATGTTGATGATAATATATGATGTTTTTCCATGATTAATGGATTATTATAAGAATGTGTATGTTGATGAATATGATGTTGTTCATGGTTGATGAATTATTATATGAATGTATAAGATGTTACATGATGTTGTTCATGGTTGATGAATTATTACATGAGTGTATATATTGATGAATATGTTGTTTCATGATGTTGTTCATAATTGATGAATTGTTGTTGTTAATACGATGTTATATGATATTGTTTATGACTGATGAATTATGATATTATGATGCGAAGTCGTTGTCGTTGTCATTGTCACTATTGTCGTCAATGTCGTTAAAGTTGTAAGTGTTGGTCTAAGTTGTCTGAGTTGTAAGTGGTTGTTCCAAAGTATTGGAGTCTTATAAGTTGTTGACGTTGTCTATGTTGTAAGTTGTTGAGTCCATGCATACTCATTTCAGTTGGGGGCTTGATGCCCTGTGAGTTTTTACTCTGCACGTTGAGGGCTTGATGCCCTGGAGCTTTAGCTCATTTGCGATGAGGGCTTGACGCCCTGGAAGTATATTAATACTTATTACGTTGAGGGCTTGATGCCCTGGATTGGTACCACATGCATGAATAAGATGTCTAAGTTACATTGTCGAGTTGAAGTTGCGTAGTCGATGTCGAAGTTGCTGAGTTGTCTAAAGTTGTCGAGTTGTCTAAGTTGTCGAGTTGATAATTATCAATGAATCGTTAATGAAGAGTTATATGTTGTTGTTTATGTTGTTTATGTGAAGTATCGTTAAAGATGATTTGAAGTTGATTGTTGTTTATGTTGCTTATATTGTTATATGAAGTATTATTAAAGATGAACTACGTGGTTATTTGTATTACTAATTGATGTTGTTATGATGATTACATGATGTTGCTTATGAGTTGTTAAAGAAGTACTATATGAAGAATTATTATTATTAATTGATGATGTCTATGCTGTTAAATGCATTTGATGAATTATATGCTCATTATTATTGTTTGTGAAATCTCACCCCTTCTGTTGGAATTGCCGCCTTGTGGGCAAGTGCAGGTGATCAAGCTTAGGTACGACGATGTGAGAGGTCCTTGTGGTGTCGTAGGAAATGCTCTGATATGTAACGGGATGGGGTTTTATTGAATTCTATTCCTTATGTATCATGTTGAACTAATTATGATGTCTACGATCTATCTTTGAATTTTTTAGATGCATGTGAGGCCTTTGTGCCAAGAACTAATTCCGTTAAGGATTTTTGAATTATGATTCCGCTGCAAAGTTTTTGAAAAGATTTATGTTAATGAATTTTGAAGGATAAAAAATTATTATTCTTTTTATTTTAAGGATTTTTAAGAAATGTGACATCCTGAATATTGCGATATACTCTGATTAAATGCATGAAATTTTTAAGTTGGGATTTCGGGGTGTTACACTTATAATCTAAGGATTTCTTATAAAGAAATCCAAGATTAGTTGTTCCTTCTGAACACAAGCATATACTAAATAAATTATCAGTTTCTGAAAAGAAAAAAAAAACACAAGAGGAGGGGTTGAACTGTGTTAGATTTTTCTTCTTTTTAAACAAAGTCCAGAGTTCAGATTTTGGAACAATGTTTAGAGTCTAATGCATCAGATAAAGTAAAGATACAAAGATAAGACAAAGACACAAGCAATTATACAAGTTTCTTCCATAATCCGGAAGTAGTTCTGTCCCTCATGCACTTTCAAGGAGAGTTCACTAAAATCAGAATCTGATTACAAATGCTCAAGCACACAAGCAAGAGACTTCAAATACTCAAGCACACAAGCAAGAGATTTTCTATGCTCAAGCACTCAAAAGCAAGAGAATTCTAAACAAACAAAATTACATAGGAAGATGTTTGGTTTGAACACTTGATGTACAATCAGTGGTGTTCACAACAAATCAAAATCAGACTCTTAAAACTCTAGGATTTATAAGATATGAAAGTTTATAAGAAATTCTAAGTGCTTGATGCAAACAAATTTCAGCAGAGTTTTTGGCACTATCAAAACGTTGTAGAGTCTCTACTAATCTTCAAGTCTTCACTCCTTTATATAGAGGTGTGAAAGAGACGTTGTAGAGTTGCCAACACATCAAAGAGTCGTTACTGAAGCTTGATCAAATAACCAATGATCGGTTGCTTGATTTGGTTAATGTCCTAGGAGGGAATAATTTGAAATCCATGCCTTGCTTGGAGAATACTAGTGTAAACACAGTTGTAGCAGTACTATGTGCAGATAAGAGAATGAAGTAGTGGTTGTACAGTTATACTATTGTCATTTTCCTGCGCTCTTCAGTGGATAAGCATCCAATGCCTTCTAATTCCTCTGAAATAGTCGTTGCTCCATGCTTCTAT
The DNA here is from genome assembly GCA_946800305.1 of Medicago arabica. Lineage (NCBI taxonomy): Eukaryota > Viridiplantae > Streptophyta > Magnoliopsida > Fabales > Fabaceae > Medicago > Medicago arabica. Next base: position 18,364,880 of record OX326965.1, on the reverse strand, counting down.
TCCTTCTGCATACTTGTGTTTTCAAATAACCAATTTTAACTAACTCCATGTTCTCTGTAACACCCCGTTCCCAAAAGTCGTATTATTTAATAAATAAATCAGAGTAAACGTCATAACACGGAGTATTACTCTTCAAATAATAAATCTCATAAATAGTAAATATGCTATTTAATTAAACCAACATATAATGTCATAAACTTGCAGTGGATATTTATTCTCAACATAAAATGTTATTCACCAAGATAACCATTCAACAAATACAATCTCAAAGTACGATACATAAGAATTAAGGAAATTATTCGCAACGATCCCCATCCTATATGTATCAGAGTCCTAGACACTTGAGCCATACCTATCAGTCGTCGGAACCTGCACTTGCCCTCAAGGCGGCAATTCCAACAGAAGGGGTGAGAAACACATTCAATAATAATACTATATAATTTATCAAAATTATTGAAACATTAACAATCATCAAGTCCGTATATAATCATATAAATATATATATATATATATATATATATATATATATATATATATACCATTCAACATCATAGTTAATTCTCAACAACAATATCATCACCAACACCAAATCATTATCAACAATAGACACCAATTAATCACCGACGACAACACCCTAACCAATGCAACCCCGACATCAACTAATACATCATGCAATGTGGTACCAACTACGCGCGTTGAATGCTAAGCATTCCAGGGCATAAGCCCCCACCAAATTGGATGGTTAAAGCATCCCAGGGCATAAGCCCCCACCAAGTGAATGATAAACATTCCAGGGCATAAGCCCCCACCGGATTGAATGACTAGCATTCCAGGGCATGAGCCCCCACCAGAAAATGATATGCATATGGACTCCACTTGTGTATATCTACATACAACTTCAACAACAACATATGTGCCTAAAATATTTATGACACACTCCCCAACTAGACAACACCAACACTTATTTAAGTTATCAAAGTATCAACATTTCACAAAAGTATACATTCTTACGTAATCCAACATTCAAACACCGCTTTTAGCTTTATAGATAATTCTTATAAATTCATAGGAACTCCTTAGAATGGTTAGAAAAGTCCCTAGAGACATTTAACAAAATATGGAAAAAGGTCGTACAGGACCTGGTTCGCTTGGAGGTCGCTTACGGTTCGCTTAAGCGAAGCGTCAAAAGTCTGGAAAATACACTATACTGGGTTCAGTTCGCTTAAGCGAGATGGATTTCGCTTAAGCGAAACAAATGTCGTAACTCAAGACTTGGTTCGCTTACAGCTCGCTTGCATTTCGCTTGAGCGAAGGTTCATGGGTCAATTCTGGGCAACTACAGGACATGTTCGCTTAAGCGAGATTCATTTCGCTTTAAGCGAAGCAAATGTCGTAACTCAGGATTTGGTTCGCTTACGGCTCGCTCGCATTTCGCTTGAGCGAAGGTTCATGGACATTTTCGCTTAAGCGAGATTCATTTCGCTTAAGCAAACGGCTACGATTTTCAGAATGAACAGTACGATTCCAGCATCCAAATTCAACCCAAAATCCCATTTTTAATCCCTTATTCACCCAAAAGTTTTACAAAACATGTTTACAGGTCAAACATAACATATGGCAATCAAAATGGCATAGAATTACACAATTAACAATCATTGTATCATATTTTCATCATTTCATAAACCCTAATTCAAGAACACAATTTCAACAATTATCAAAATTATACAACATTATTAATGAAGGATTCCCACCCTTACCTCGAATTAGCAAAATCTACAGCAAAATAGGTTGAAATCTCTCTTCCTAGCTCTTCTCCTAGCTTTCCCTTCTTCTTCTCAAAAACTCTCTTTTTCTCTCTTTTTGTCTGTACGTGAAAATGATACTGGTTCTGTTTTCTTTTCTAACTCCCTTTCTTTTTACTCTTTCAACCATAACCTACTCTTTTTACTTAACTCCCCTTTTAATTCCTATTAATTCCACTTAATTCCTTTTTATTCTAATTAATAATTATTTTCTACTCTTTTATCTTAAATAATAAAAATTATCTCATAATCAAATATCATATAACAAAATATCAATTCACCAATATCACATAAATCATACAAGAATATATTAAAACACCACTTAAAATAATTAAATAAAACGAGCGTTACAACTCTCCCCAACATAAGCTTCCTTTGTAAATTCCATTGCTCTCATTTGTTCTTCCAGAACCAATACCTTGTTTTAAGACTTATTAATTTTAGTCTATGGTCATGCACACTTGAACAATTATTAACATATCCAATTAAACTTTTTATACCTTGTTATCATCAAAACTTAAGGTGGCAATGTTAAATACATTTTGTTCCAACAGTATGCACGAGCGTGCGTACAGGGGGCACGACCGTACGACCCCTGTAGTGCCCGAAAACTCCAAAATTTTCTTATTTTCATGTTCCTAACGCATATGAATGAGTCCCAAATGCCTAAACCTATTTGAGTATAGTATAATTGAACTTATATGAATGGTTTAACATAACTTCTTTTTTTAAAAAGAATTGATTTTGGAACATGATGAAAATGAGATGAACTTTGTGAATTTTAAGAAATACACAGACTTTGTAAAGTGAAGATGTTATGTGTAAAACCCCACTTTATTTTAAGTTTATCATTATTATATTAAGTGTAGTGAGTAAGCGAAAGGATTGATATTATTGATGTTGCTTTGTTGTTTATGTTGTTAGTCGTGGTGAAAAATGATTAGAGTGATAATGTTGAGTAAGAAGTGGCTTAAGGAATTAAATGAGGCGAATGGGGAAACTCAAAACAAACAAAAAAATAGATAAAAGGTGGCAGGTGTGCAAAAGTAAGATTAAAATAAGTGGGGGAAGGAAAGAGTAAAAGAATAGTAACTAGCGTTAGAAGAGTGTAAGACAAATATTGACCTAAATATAAATAGAACATTAGGAAGATAGATTAGTCAGTTTCTTTTTGTTGAACGTGAAAGGAGAAAGGAGAAAAGCAGAGAAGATAACATAACCTTAGTTCAAAACAAGGCAAATCGAAGACTTCAACCAACAGATTCGAGGTAAGGCGGAAAATCTATTCATCTCTAGGGTTTATATTTTCATTGTGGGGCTGTAAAGAGGTTAGGGTAGGATGTTGTTGTTATGATATGAGATTGCTGACGAACGACTTAAAATGCGAAGTTGAAAGATGAATTGAGAAAACAATCTAATATGTTAATAAAGAATTAGTGTTTGAATGGCATGGTAATCATGGGGTGAAGCTTAGGGTCAAGTTTGATGAGTTCTAGGTCGAAAATGAAGTTTCGGAAAGATCCCCTTAAGCGAAATCGTTGCAAAACTGCGATTTTTAATACCTGACACCCACACACGGTCGTGCCACTTGTAGGCACGGTCTGTGCTCATCATTCAACATTTTTGTTGTGTTAGGGGAGCACGGTCTGCCTCCAGGAAGCACAGTCGTGCACCCATCCAGGCTTATAAAGAACCAACTTTTTGACCATTTTCCATATTTGTGTATTAATTTTTTTATCTTTGTTCAGGAAAATTAGACCCAAGATGACCGTTCAGATATTTTCAGGTATTATGGCACTAGCTTTTGTCGAGTACGTAATATCATTTTATCCATATATTGAAAAAATTAATGTTTATTTAATTTTGATTTTTTTTTTTTGCAAAGTTGTAGGTCATCATATTGTATAGATTTTTCCCTTTTTTAAACTTTTGTAATTTATTTATTTATAGGGTAACACTTGGTCGGTGCTTTTCGTTCTTGGTGATGAAGCTAACATCAGCATCTTTTGCATCTGCTGTGATGAATTCCGTACCTTCCATCACCTTTGGTACTTGCAATAATTTTTCGATAAGACAGTTCATCTAATAAGGGACGGAGGGAGTCCTTAAAAGATATAGAATAAATCATACTTGTTAAGTGATAATGCGTGTAGACCATTCTAAAATACTTCCTCTATCCCATATTAAATGATCTAGTTGACTTAGACACACATATCAATGCATATTTTTTATCTTTAATATCTTTAATTATCTATTTGAAAATATTATGAAAATTTTATATTTTGAAATATTAATCGAGACGAATCCAACAACATCTTATAAGATATTATTTATCTTTGTATATTAGGAGAAAAATATGGTTAAAATATGTCAGGTCAAAAATGCAAATTGTCAAACAGATCATCTAATAAGGGACGGAGAGAGTCCTTGCGGAGTTAGTAGAATAAACTAATATTATAGTTATATAATAAAATGTCATGAACATTCTAGAATATAGTATCTAGAATATATCTCCCTCGCATAAATAAGCTAACATATGTATAAATAAATTCAAGCCTTTGAGGCGTACCATACCATATAAGAGACAATATTGGGCCCGTTTGTTATAGATTCTAAAATAATAGATTTTCCTTTGTATTTTTAAATATAGATTTTTTGGAAATTTACTCGAAAATAGTATAAGTTATTTCAAACTCATTTATTATAAGTTAAAAAAGATATTTTGACATTCACTAACCTAAATATTTATTGTTCGAGATTTTACATAGTGAAAATCGCATATTTTTTCAAAATGATATATTTCAAAAATGATTTTTATGAAAAGCTATTTGAAATAGTTTTTTTTTAGAGACTTTTTCAAAATTTTAGTATCCAAAAAAATTATAACAAAATGTTGAAATATCTAGAATGACATTTTAAGATAAGCTATTCAAACCGATTTTTTATTTGAAGTTTTCCTTAAAAATTTCTTTGTTAATTTTTTTTAACAAAAGTATGTTACACTACAAAAATCTATTTTATAAAAAGCTATAACAAACGGGTCCAATACGGGGATATATAAGTTCATACACATTTGTCAAAAAAAGAAAGTTCCTACAAACGGTCCACAAGATTTTTATTCACAAAATAATATGTTTATGTCTCTGCACATGACCCTTAAATTTTAAAAGCTCGCATAAGGATCAAAATTGTTTTAAATTTTCTTATCCATAGTAGTAACTTATCTTCATTTTTTCTCTTTCATATGCTTATACTCAATATTCATTTGTATGAGAGTCTTATAAATGGACGCAAAGTAGTGGAAATGCAATTAAACTTCGTATTTCTATGTTTGAGAATAACTTCCTTGAATGTTACTCATCAATATAATTTATTTATTTTTACAAAATCATCAATATATTCGTAACATTGTCTCAAATCAATACACAATGTTCTTTAAAAAAGCCTGATGTTCTCACAAAACAAGTGGCGAATATTAACTCTTTAGTAAAAATATGAGATAGTTACTATCATCATCAACATCATCTCATTTGTTTCCTTTGCAAACAAATATTCAAGAAAACTTAATATACCATTTATAAAACACCGAATGCAATATATATATATATATATGAGAGTTTTGCTAGAAGACACCTTTTATGAAGATGTCTTTTAGCAAAGTTATAATTAAAAAGTGAAAATCACACCTTATGGTGTGAGTTGCTAAAAGACACTTTCATAGGTGACTTCTAGCATAACCCTATATATATATATATATATATATATATATATATATATATATATATATATATATATATATATATATGATGTATCAAGTGAAGAGTTCTTATCGTGAGAGATGATATGACATAGATTAAATTGTATGAGTTAGATTTAAAAGATCCATATACAATTACTTACGCATGATTTTTTTTTTTTCCTTCTTTTTATTCGGGTCTCCCCAATTACCTTTCTTCTTCATCCTTCTCCATTGGAAACAGTACAAATGCACTAATTCTTCTCCTCTGTAAATCAGCTACGCTTGTTCCCTTTCTGGATTTTTTTTTTTTTTTTTTTTTTTACGTTTTATAATCTCTTCTCCAATTCATATATCTATCTTTTCATTCCTAATTTTGTTGGTGTCATGTTTCTGGAAATTAATTAAAAGTTCATATAACAGTTCAAAATAATGGTCATCTTTTTATTCCTAATTTTGTTGTTGATGACATGTCATATTACATTATACTTAACATGTTTTTCAATCATTTTTAATAGGTCTTACATATAAAGGTGTATTAGAGAAATTGCTTAAGATTTCGAGACATTTGTAATGTTTTCTATATTTGAGTATGTAATTTTATTCTTTGCGAAACATAGCAATTTTAGGGTTTTTGATGTAATTCACGACAGGTTTCGTTGAAGGTGTCTCTTCTTGCTTGGCGTTTGCTTCGCGACAGGTTGTCGGCAAAAATCAACCTTCTTCACTGAGGCATTATTCCTGCTACAGACATCTCTTGTGTGACATAGTGTGGTCATGATGAGTCTGTTGATCATATATTTTTACGTTGTAATGTTTTTGGTGCCATCTGGTATCAGGTGCGGTTGTGGCTTGGCTTTTCAGGAGCAGACCACCATCATATTCGAGATCATTTTCTTCAGTTCACGTATTCTTTAGGTGGTATGAAGTCTAGGCGCTCTTTTCTTCAGCTCATTTGGCTTCTATGTGTATGGCTTATATGAAAAGAGCGCAATAATATATTCTTTAATAATTTAGTCACTCCTATAGAGGAGCTTGTTGAAAAGGTTAAGTTCCACTCTTATTGGTGGTTGCATGCTAATAATGCCGCTTTTGTGTATGGTTGTCAGCAGTGGCGGTCGAACCCGTTACTTTATCGACTAATAACTGCTTTTGTACTTTGGCAGATTCTTTGGTTCTCGTGCGCCTCTTTGACACGCCTTGTGCTAAAGAGGCGTAGTGTTCAGTGTGAATATATATCATTTTAGCTTCTGAAAAAAACATATTACCTATACAATGTCATGCTCACATGGACCCTCAGGTGAACTTATTCTGTAGATTTATTCCATAAATATTATACTGTAATAATATTACAAAATGAAATTTAAATTTATTAAATGTTATTTTAAGAATGATAGCATTAAATATTTATCATTATATATATATATATATATATATATATATATATATATATATATATATATTAAGCTTTGACCAATATTACTCTTACAAATATTTCAGTACTTTATATATAATAAAAAAATATCTAGTCAAATTGGTATAATTATTACCCTCCGTCTCTTAAAAATAGTCGTTTAAGGTTTGTGCACGGTTATTAAGGAAATAATTGATTGTGTTGATTTCAATGGTAAAATTAATATCATTTACTAAAATACCCTTATTAATTGCAGTTAGTGGAGTAGTTAAGTTGGATGAAATTCAATAAATAAGAGAATAATAATGGAAAAAAATAATAAATGTTGCATTGATATTCTAAAGTGATAATTATTTTGAGAAAAAGAAAGAATGATAAAAAGACTATTATTGTGAGACGGAGGGAGTAGGAAATAGGCAATTCATAGGAAATAGACAAAAGAAACTCAAACGGTACCGAGAAGAAGAAGGAAACTAATCACAAGATTTTAGTATATTTTAAAACTGAAAGCATCTTAACCGTAGTTTTAATCAGACGGTTATTAATTACTCCTCTCATTTCTCACTATAAAAACTCCTCTCACCTGATATATATATATATATATATATACCATTAAAAAAAATGGACAATAGAAGTCTCCATAGTAAAATAAAGAGAAATAAAAAATGCTGAAATACCAACACCTAATTCACTCCTTTTTTTTTTACTAAACTCTTCACTCTTTTATAGATTAAAATTCAATTGTGTCGTATTTCCTCCGGTCACTATCATAAGTAGAAAACCACATTTTAGATTCATTGAATAACGGATATGTCTGGTCAATAATGTAGACCGGGTACATCAAATTTTAAATCAACCTAAAATGTGTTTTTTTTTTTAAATTATGATTGGAGGAAGTAATGAATATGATCAAAGTTATATTATGTGAATATTGCATATTGTGAAATTGCTACATGTATTATGTAACAAAGGAGTAGTTAACTTCATTTATTTTTCAAAGTAATAAAAATATAATTGTAATATCTAAAATATGCTCAAAGGAATAAAAAAAAATTGTTCATAAAATATTTGATGTATAGTAGTTAGAATTACCCCATAAGAGTTCGAACAATGTCCCATTACATATTACATATGCAACATACTGAGTTATTTTCACATGATATAATTTATTCCGTAGATATTATAGTGTAATAAAATTACAAAATGAAATTTAAATTTATTAAATGTTATTTTAAGAATGATAGCATTAAATATTTATCATTTTATAATATATATATATATATATATATATATATATATATATATATATAACTTTGACCAATATTACTCTTACAAATATTTTCAGTACTTTATATATAATAAAAAAATATCTAGTCAAATTGGTATAATTATTATTCCCTCCGTCTCTTAAAAATAGTCGTTTAAGGTTTGTGCACGGTTATTAAGGAAATAATTGATTGTGTTGATTTCAATGGTAAAATTAATATCATTTACTAAAATACCCTTATTAATTGCAGTTAGTGGAGTAGTTAAGTTGGATGAAATTCAATAAATAAGAGAATAATAATGGAAAAAAATAATAAATGTTGCATTGATATTCTAAAGTGACAATTATTTTGAGAAAAAGAAAGAATGATAAAAAGACTATTATTGTGAGACGGAGGGAGTAGGAAATAGGCAATTCATAGGAAATAGACAAAAGAAACTCAAACGGTACCGAGAAGAAGAAGGAAACTAATCACAAGATTTTAGTATATTTTAAAACTGAAAGCATCTTAACCGTAGTTTTAATCAGACGGTTATTAATTACTCCTCTCATTTCTCACTATAACAACTCCTTTCACCTGATATATATATATATATATATATATATATATATATATATATATATATATATATATATATATATATATATATATATATATATACCATTAAAAAAAATGGACAATAGAAGTCTCCATAGTAAAATAAAGAGAAATAAAAAATGCTGAAATACCAACACCTAATTCACTCCTTTTTTTTTTACTAAACTCTTCACTCTTTTATAGATTAAAATTCAATTGTGTCGTATTTCCTCCGGTCACTATCATAAGTAGAAAACCACATTTTAGATTCATTGAATAACGGATATGTCTGGTCAATAATGTAGACCGGGTACATCAAATTTTAAATCAACCTAAAATGTGTTTTTTTTTTAAATTATGATTGGAGGAAGTAATGAATATGATCAAAGTTATATTATGTGAATATTGCATATTGTGAAATTGCTACATGTATTATGTAACAAAGGAGTAGTTAACTTCATTTATTTTTCAAAGTAATAAAAATATAATTGTAATATCTAAAATATGCTCAAAGGAATAAAAAAAAATTGTTCATAAAATATTTGATGTATAGTAGTTAGAATTACCCCATAAGAGTTCGAACAATGTCCCATTACATATTACATATGCAACATACTGAGTTATTTTCACATGATATAATTTATTCCGTAGATATTATAGTGTAATAAAATTACAAAATGAAATTTAAATTTATTAAATGTTATTTTAAGAATGATAGCATTAAATATTTATCATTTTATAATATATATATATATATATATATATATATATATATATATATATATATAACTTTGACCAATATTACTCTTACAAATATTTTCAGTACTTTATATATAATAAAAAAATATCTAGTCAAATTGGTATAATTATTATTCCCTCCGTCTCTTAAAAATAGTCGTTTAAGGTTTGTGCACGGTTATTAAGGAAATAATTGATTGTGTTGATTTCAATGGTAAAATTAATATCATTTACTAAAATACCCTTATTAATTGCAGTTAGTGGAGTAGTTAAGTTGGATGAAATTCAATAAATAAGAGAATAATAATGGAAAAAAATAATAAATGTTGCATTGATATTCTAAAGTGACAATTATTTTGAGAAAAAGAAAGAATGATAAAAAGACTATTATTGTGAGACGGAGGGAGTAGGAAATAGGCAATTCATAGGAAATAGACAAAAGAAACTCAAACGGTACCGAGAAGAAGAAGGAAACTAATCACAAGATTTTAGTATATTTTAAAACTGAAAGCATCTTAACCGTAGTTTTAATCAGACGGTTATTAATTACTCCTCTCATTTCTCACTATAACAACTCCTTTCACCTGATATATATATATATATATATATATATATATATATATATATATATATATATATATATACCATTAAAAAAAATGGACAATAGAAGTCTCCATAGTAAAATAAAGAGAAATAAAAAATGCTGAAATACCAACACCTAATTCACTCCTTTTTTTTTTACTAAACTCTTCACTCTTTTATAGATTAAAATTCAATTGTGTCGTATTTCCTCCGGTCACTATCATAAGTAGAAAACCACATTTTAGATTCATTGAATAACGGATATGTCTGGTCAATAATGTAGACCGGGTACATCAAATTTTAAATCAACCTAAAATGTGTTTTTTTTTAAATTATGATTGGAGGAAGTAATGAATATGATCAAAGTTATATTATGTGAATATTGCATATTGTGAAATTGCTACATGTATTATGTAATAAAGGAGTAGTTAACTTCATTTATTTTTCAAAGTAATAAAAATATAATTGTAATATCTAAAATATGCTCAAAGGAATAAAAAAAAATTGTTCATAAAATATTTGATGTATAGTAGTTAGAATTACCCCATAAGAGTTCGAACAATGTCCCATTACATATTACATATGCAACATACTGAGTTATGTTCACATGATATAATTTATTCCGTAGATATTATAGTGTAATAAAATTACAAAATGAAATTTAAATTTATTAAATGTTATTTTAAGAATGATAGCATTAAATATTTATCATTTTATAATATATATATATATATATATATATATATATATATATATATAACTTTGACCAATATTACTCTTATTTATTTAATTAATTACCGGTGTATAATAAACACATGAAGAATACAAATATTTCAGTACTTTATATATAATAAAAAATATATATATTCTAGTCAAATTGACATAATTATTAAAGTAATCTAGTCTATAGATTTCAAATGAGAGAAATAATATGAAACTGATGAGGTATTATTATTTGGGATGACAAAGACGTTTCAGGTCAAAAAAGTGTCCAAATTCTCTTCATGTAAGAATGTGGACCCATTTTTCCCTCTCTAACACATTCTTTCTCTCTCATAACTTTCTCACTTTATATATAAACTCATTTTATGTCATTTCATTACAAGTCTTCCTCATTGAAACAACGGCGCTATTGTTTCATGGTTTGTGGTTTGTTTTGCTAACTTTTCCATTCATTTTCAATCAAACATCACATCACTTGCACCATGGTTTTAAATTGCAGTTGCAGTCACGAATACATTAAGTATTCAAACATTTTTTATTAGAGTATTACTAATGCGATTGCAATGTCGTTGCAGTGACATCTAAATATTTTAGATTGTTACTACAACCACAGTAGCAATCGCAAACTACAATTTAAAACCATAGCTATTACATACCATCAACGATTTAAATTACGTACATAATAACAATTGTGGTCGTGTCTTGATTCTTATCTTATAGTATATATCTGCGATCAAAATCAATTGACGCTTTTAGTTCAATTACACTTGATTGCAGATACACGTGTGGCATACCTTTATCTAAAACCTTGTTTCACAGCTTATACGTATGATCATGCCTACACATTTTTCACCAACACATAAATTTCTTAACTAATATAACTTTTTTTTTTCTTTCCATTTTGTTTCTGTGTTTCTAAAATTTTGTTGTTTTTGTGTAGATTATAAAAAGCTACCCTTTTTCCTGCATAAAAAGTTGAACACTCCACCTCCTGTTTCACCAGTTTCATTGCACGAGGTAGCTGATTTTCTGCTCATAAAGTCAGGTACACTCTCTCTCTATATGTATATGTATGTATGTATATGTATATGTATATAGGCCAATGGAAAGATAGGTATATAGAGAAATAATAGATGTTGGGATTTGTTGCATGCCAAAGTTCTTTCCAATGAATGAGATGATGGTGGGTATGGTTGCACTTGTTTAATGTATATAAAGTAATGGGTGGGGGAGTGGCAGATGAGTGTTTGGTGCTGAAAAAAGTTGGCTAGATGGGGTTGATGTCCTAAGAATAATGTGTCTTTAACTAAGTTTTGGTACGTATAAGACTATTAAGATCTGATTAAGATTGGAATATATGTGATTTATATGTCATTGCAATTTGGGTTTGGATTTATTCATTTATTTTATAAAAAAAATAAAAAATTGTGGGGTGTGTGTTTCTTTCTGAAATATATGTTTTTTAATTTGGTCTTCATTACTGGTATGGTACGGTGGTACATGATTTTATCTATTTATTTATATATTTTTTATTACTTTATTTATTTATAGAGAATCTTGTTGGACTATGGTCTATTTTTTTCAATATTTTTTTTCAACACTGATGAGTAATTTTTATTTTATATATTCAATTTGGTTGATGAAAATGTGGCACTGTGTTATTCACTGATTTCATGTCCAAAAGAGGGTGTGAGGAATAGTTTGGATCATTTTATTTGGGTAAAGAATTATAGGTTTCATGTGCCTTTCCTTTCTTTTTCAGGAATATTTTACATTTTTTATTATTATTTATCTATTTTGGGATCTCACACACTGTTTTGTAATCTATTGTTTAGATCTTACTGAGCTTGAACTTTTTGTTTAACTGTTATGACAATGACAGGACCAAAAAATTGAAGTTGGATCAATGTATAAAGCAACAGCATCTGGATTCTTAATTTTCCTGTTCTTGTTGGGTGTATCTGCAACTGCTAATGGATTTTCCAAATGCAATTGTGACGATGACACGAGCTGGTGGACAATTGAGAAGATTCTAGAATGGCAGAAAGTCGGCGATTTTCTGATCGCCGTGGCGTACTTCTCGATCCCTATTGAGCTTCTTTATTTCATCAGTTGTGCAAACATTCCATTCAAATGGGTACTTTTTCAGTTCATTGCTTTCATTGTACTTTGTGGAATGACACATTTGTTTAATAGCTGGACTTATGGACCCCACACATTTCAAATCATGCTGACACTTACTGTCTTGAAAGTCCTCACTGCATTGGTTTCATGTGCAACTACCATAACCCTCATCACTTTGATCCCTATGCTTCTTAAAGTAAAGGTTCGAGAGTTCTTGCTGAAGCGAAAGGCAAGGGAGCTTGGAATCGAGTATGGTATGATAATGAAACAGAATGAAGCTGGAATGCATGTAAGAATGCTTACTCAAGAGATTCGCAAGTCGCTCGATAGACATGAGATTTTGTATACTACCTTGGTTAAACTGTCGGAAACTTTAGGCTTGCAGAACTGTGCTGTGTGGATGCCTAATGTTGATAAAACGGCGATGAACCTCACTCATGAATTGAATGGGAGGAATGTTAATTCTTCTATACCAATCACTGATCCGGATGTTGTAAGAGTCAAGGGAGATAATGTAGTGCACATGATTGATTCTGACTCGCTGCTAGCTGCTGCGAGTAGTGGAGTTTCTGTTGATGCAGGACCGGTTGCTGCAATCCGAATGCCAATGCTTCGTGTTAGCGATTTCAAAGGAGGGACGCCTGAGGTAACGGAGGCCTGTTACGCGATACTTGTTTTGGTACTTCCTAGTGAAGAGGCTAGATCTTGGAGCAATCAAGAGCTTGAGATTATTAAAGTTGTTGCTGATCAAGTAGCCGTGGGTCTTTCTCATGCCGCAATTCTCGAAGAATCGCAACTTATGAGAGAGAAATTGGAGGAGCGAAATCGAGCATTGCAACAGGAGAAAAGGAACGCTATGATGGCAAGCGAGGCTAGAGCAGTTTTTCAGAAAGTCATGAGTAATGGAATGGGAAGGCCAATGCATTCAGTTATGGGATTGCTTTCAATGATGCAAGATGAAAATTTGAAGAGTGAACAGAAACTTATTGTGGATTCGATGGTAAGGACAAGCGGAGTCGTATCGAACTTGATGAATGATGCTATGGACAATTCAGATAGGGACGGTGGAGGTGGAAGATTTCCTATGGAAATGAAATGTTTTGGTTTACATAACATGTTAAAACAAGCAGCTTGCATTGCCAAGTCTATGGCTTTATGTAAGGGTTTCGGATTTAAGGTTGAGGTTGATAAGTCTTTGCCTAACTATGTTATCGGTGACGAGAAAAGGGTTTTTCAGGTGATTTTGCACATGGTTAGGAACTTGATAGATGGTAACAATGGGGGAGGGATTCTTGTTTTTCTAGTTTTCGTGGAATCTGGAAGTCGAGGAAGGAGTGAACATGGATATGCAACTTGGAGACCAAGCTCGTCTAGCGGTGATGTGCATGTTAGATTTGACATAGGGATCAATAGCAGTAATTTTGAATCAGAGACCTCAGTTGCTTCAGGGAGGCTTGCAGGAAGAATGCATACGAGTGATCGGGCATCCGAGGAAAGTTTGAGTTTCAGCATTTGCAAGAAGATAATCCAGGTAAGCTTGTGTATGTCTCAAGAGTTCGTTTATACACTGATTTTCATCTTTATTGACATTTTATCTGTAATGCTTCAAAATATATCGGTTAAAGGATTTTGTTTCTGCATTGTTTCACGATAAAATAGTGATAGAACTTTTTGGAATCAATTTCGAAATTTTCAGGTTCTGTCTTATAAAATTGAGATCTTTTAAGCATAGCACTTGTGATTTAATTTACGTTGTTATATTTTATTTTCTTACCTTCACTAGCAGTCGATACGAATGTTGAGTAAATACGTATAACTTGTGGATTAAAGGTACAAGATATGCTTTTCTATAATCTAGAGTTCTAGATAGCTTTCATTCATAGATTTGTTGGCTTATTTGATTGTTCAATTCATAATGTCTCTAGGGGGATATTTTCCATATTTTTCAAATTTGTTCAAGTTCAATGAAATTCCAATGAATAATTGGTGTGCTATATTTGTAGTTAGAACTATTAAATTAGGTGTTTCTATGTTATGTAAATTATATTTCTCTCATTGATTTTGTATGTTATTGGCAGTCAATGAAAGGTAACATATGTTCAGTACCAAATGTTAGAGGCTTTCCTCAACTCATGACCCTTGCTCTTCGGTTTCAACTACGCCGTTCTACTGCAGTAACCATCCCCGAACCAGGGGAGAGTTCAGAGTCGTCCGATCCAAATTCCTTGTTCAGAGGTCTGCAAGTCTTGTTGGCCGACAACGACGATGTTAATAGAGCAGTAACACAGAAATTTCTCAAGAAACTAGGATGTATTGTTACATCCGTTTCTTCCGGATTCGAATGCCTTAATCTTGTTGGCCATGCTGGTGCATGCCCCTTTGAAGTTGTTCTTTTAGACCTTCACTTACCTGACTTAGATGGATTTGAAGTTACCGCAAGGATCCGGAAGTTCAAAAGCCGTAACTGGCCTATCGCTGTTGCTTTAACAGCAAGCTCGGAAGAAGAATTGCGGGAAAAATGTATGCATATCGGGTTTAATGGAGTTATCCGAAAGCCGATTCTGTTGCAAGGATTCGTCGCGGAACTCCAAAAAATCCTGAAGGGAAATTAGGTTCTATGAGGATCTTTAAGTCATTAATTTTCAGTCACATTCTAGATAGAAGTAGTTTATGAACACAACAATTTTTTACTTCCTTTTTTACAGAAATATTTCAGTTTATAGATTTTATACACAACTTTTGTATTTATGAAAGTAAAATGGTATACAGATTAGTTCGTTTTTTCGATGTGTTTTCCATTGTTATTAGGGATAGCAATTCGACCCAAGCTCATTGGGCACCCACACAAAATACCCGCAATGGGCGGGTAAATACCCGCACTTATGGGTATGGGGACGGGCTCGGGTAATTACCCGCAAACTTGAACGGGCATGGGCGCGGGTACGGGCACTCTAATGCCCAGCCCACCCGCAGCCCGCATATATATAAATATAATATTAATATATATATATATATATATTTAAATTTATATACCACTAAAATTAATTAGTTAATTGTAACATTACAAGTATTTAAACCAAAACATTTTTTTAGAAGTGTCTACACCTAAACTTAAAACCTAAAGAATTGCTGCCGGCTGCCGCTGCATCTTTTTCCCAAGGCTTATTGATCGGTGATCCCAAGACTTTGAATGCTTTTTATTTGGTTTTTCATACAAACTTTGAATGCTTTTTATTTGACAAAATACTATTATTTGCAAAATTTTATGTATTGATTTAAATTCAATTATGTTTCTATTCTTTTTTTTTATTTATTTTTAATTAAAGTGCGAGTAATGGGCGCGGGTACGGGCATTTAGATGCCCATAGAGCATGGGGACGGGCATTAAAATTGTTGCCCACGAGGGTATGAGTTCGGGTACGGGCATCTTTTATAAACACAGGTACGGAGACGGACATTATAGTACCCTGCCCATTGGGGCCATTGCCATCCCTAATTGTTATTGTCATGTTATGTAGTTTTTGTTCTGATGTATGCATCTTTCATGCACATCTCTTAAATTAAATCAGAAAATTGAAAACTAAAATTAAGTTAAATGGTTAAAGATTATAGGATATATAATGTCTTAGGCTAAGAGGATTAGACAATTGGCGAAATCAAAGTACTTTGATGAAAATCCTTCTAAGTAGTAGGATTAAAATTTATGTGAAATCATTATTGGAGATGTATTGGATTGAGATTTTAAAAGACTATTTTTACAAAAAAAGTCTTGAAGATTTTAAAAGATTGTGAAGAAATGTATTAACTTTTAAGATTTGGACGGATTTTAACTCATTGACTTTTAAGATTTGAAAGTATTTTGTGAGAATTGTTAAGATTTGAAATGATTTTATTAAAAATTTAGCAAAAATTCAAAATTACAAGAGTGGATGAACAAAGATATTAAAAAATCAAAGGTTTGCATGATAAAAAAAATAAATTGATAACATTTTTAAATTTACAATAACAATTTTCACGAGATTGACTACTAATATAATAATAAAATCAAAACTTATTCCTTAAAAAAACGTATTTATACTAATAGAAACATGTAAGAACAGAACAAAAAAATAGAATAAACATGCAGTAACGTGATCTTGAGTTAAAAAAATAAAATAATGTGTTCAACGACGACAACTACTAGAGATAAAAATGGAGTGAACCGCAAAAGAAATCTGGAAAAAAGAAAAAAAATGACATAATGACACTCGTAAAAGAATGAAAGAGGATGTCAACAGTGACAAATGTTGATGTGTGTAGCGGGAGAACGGACGAAAGAATATATACTTGAGCAAAAAGAGTCTCAAGAAATCTTAGGTTTTTGGATGAGATTGTTAGTTTTCAAATTTTCAACTAAAAAGTCTCACAAAATCCATTATATCAAATAATCCATTGAAATCTATACATTTTTGAATACCAAGAGACAATTTTTAAGTTGAGAAAAATCTTGATTGAATACCACCGGATTTTGTTGGACTCTTTAAAAAATCCTGAAAATCCTAATTGAATACCAATGGATTTATTTCCAATCCTTTAAAATCTTGATTGAATACCTCCAAAAAATTTCTTATAACTAAAAAGTCTTTTAAAATCATTCAAAATCTCAATTCAATACACCCCCTTAGTCTCACAATTTGATTCTCTCAAATTTAAACTATGTGCAATTTTGGCCTCTTAATTTTTATTTTTTTGAGAGATTTTGATTCTCTCAAATTTAAACTAAGTGCAATTTATTTATTTCAATTGTTTAAATCTAAGGGGATAGGATATAGTTATGGGTTTAACTTTATTTTTTTTTAAAGGCAAAATAGTTGAGTTTAATTTTTTGTTCTTTGTATTTGTGGGTTTCGTAGGTTTGTTGTTTTACTTTCATTTACCTTTTTTATTGTTGTTGTTAAGCCTTTGTTTTTTGAACATTTCTTTTTAAGCCCTCATAAAATCTTCAAAGGCTCCCTAAAATTCCGCTTTTATACAACGTTATATATATATATATATATAGACACACACCGAACCAGTTAAAAAGATAACTACGGGATGCTCAATTACAAGATCCGGTAGATATAATTTGGATTCGTTAGAGAGATAACTTTAGAACGGCGTGTTACGGAAATTGTGGCATTTTACATCCGTTATTATATAAGACACGACAGTTATATTAGACAGAACACAGTTTTGGTTCTCTTATTTCCTCTTTTGCACTCAACTTGAATTTTATTCTAAACTTTACGATTTTCCATAACAATCATACCAACAAATAGTGTTAACTTCACTCAATTGCAATCAATTATCAGGTAAATCATATTTCATCCTATCACAGTGAAAGTCTACATAATTTTCATTCTTTTGACATGAACACATGCTTAATTATAAGAACAAGACTTCTTTTTTTTTTTATAAATATTTTCAGAAAGCAATTCATTTGCTAAACATGACATAAAAATCATATTAATTAGCAGTAGAAATAAAGTTAAAGATATGTGAATCGAACAAAGACATAATTACATAAAACAGAATGAAAGCTAAAAGTCACAGGTTCTAGGAAATGTGGTTGTCCCTTTAGGTTGCATGGTTATTTTAGCAGAGCTGGAGTCTGAATGTTTCAGAATTACATAATCATAAGATGGAGCCAAAGTTAAAAGGTCATATGTTGGTTGTTCGTTTAACTGCAGAAGAAACAAAGATTGTTGGTGACATGACAAAGAATTTGATAAAACCAAAAAATATTATCTTGGAATTGAAAGGTGAACGGGAAGACAATTTGACGGTTGCCGAGCAAGTTTACAATGCACGACATAGATACAATAGGAGTATCAGAGGTACGAGAACAAAGATGCAAAACTTGTTGAAAAAATTGGAAGACAACAACTATGTTTACAATTATAGAACAGTTAGTGTGTTAAAAATTGTTCAAGATATATTTTTTGCGCGTCCTGAATTTGTGAAATTGTTTAACACATTTTCTACTGTATTCGTGATGGATTTGACTTATAAAATCAATAAATACAAAATACAATTGTTTGTGATTGTTGGTTTGACATCAACTGAGATGACATATAATGTTGGGTTTGCTTTTTTGACTAGTGAGAAAGAGAACAATTTTACTTGGGCTCTACAAGAGTGTGTTAATCTGTTGAAAAGTAAAAAAAATATGCCAAAGGTAATTATTACTGGCTGGGATACCGCACTGATGAATGTTGTGGGCAAAATATTTCCAACATCTACTGCTTTAGTACGTGAATTTCATATTTTACAAAATGTGAGAGCTAGGTGCAAGTTAGATTGCAAAGTCAAGGACACCAAAGGCAAAGAAGTGAAGTCCTCGGATTTGGTGCTTGGAAAGTTATAATTAATTCTGGTACTAAGGAATTATATGCAGATGCAATGTTACAGTTCAGAAAAGTTTGTGAACAATTTCCAAAATTTCTGAATTATGTTGCGAGTACTATATTGGAACCTTTGAAGGAAAAATAGTGGAAGCATGGACCGACCGTGTTATGAATTTTGGTAACACAACAACTAACATGGTTGAATCCACTCATGGTACATTCAAAGAATATTTGCAAGATAGTAAGGAAAATTTGGAAAAAGGTTGGAAAGTGATACATGCCATATTAACAGTGCAGTTCACTGAGATACATGCAAGTTTTGGAAGAAGTTCTATTGTTTTGGAACATAAATTTAAAGGCAATTTACTGTACAAGATTTTGGAGTATATGGTTTCTAGACCAGGTATGATTTATATTTTTAAAGAAGCATCTCGAGCAAAAGAATGTGGTTCAGATAGTGAAAAATATGGTTGTCTGATAAGAATAACTCATGGGTTGCCTTGTGCTTGTGTAATTGCTATAAAATTAAAGTTAGGGAAAGGCATACAACTTGATGAGATCAACACTCACTAGAAGAGGTTAAGTTTTGAAGATGATGTTGTCTAAGAAGAAGGTAATCCACATGTTTCTATTCTAACAGAGTGGAATGCAATTCAGGTATGTTATAAATTCATAAAAAAATTGTTTATGATATTAGTGTATTGTTTTAAATTATTAAGTCTTACTTGTGTGTTTGTAGGAAATATTCAATAAAGAGGATTACAATATGAAGTTGGAGATCAAGGAGCAAATGCGTGAAATCGCATTCCCAGAAACGACGTCGTTGACTCCACCAGTTCAAAAGCTTAAGACAAAAGGTGGGCGAAAGAGGAAGATGTCTACTTTGGGTAATAGTTCTACTACTCGAGAGCCATCCTTTTAGGAGCATGTTGACGCACAATTTCCAGATAGCCAGGCTTCACAGACAAAATCTTCATTCCACAAAAAAAAAGTGCATGTGTAGTTAATCCCTCTTTGAGCCCGATACAAACACAATATATTCTCTTTATTGATCAGATTCCTAAGGTTATGAAACCTGATATTGAAAGGATTGTGAATGTGGATGGTGACAGTTGATGTGGTTACCGAATTGTAGCTGAAAATCTTGGCCTTGGTTCTGATAATTACAGGTAAGAGGAATGATTATCTGGGAATATTTGGGGGTAAAGATCAACTACAAGTTCTTATTGACTCATTGTACCCTCCAAAGGTAAAGACTTCAATTGCGCCAGAAGAAAAATGGTTGACAGTGCCAGATATGGGACACGTCATTGCAACATTATACAGTAAAGTTGTAGTTGTTTTGAAATATGGAAATGGTTTTCATAAACATGATTTCTTCATCTTGGCCGTCCTCCAACTAATCCATCTTCGCGAATTATGTGCCTACGATTGATTCCTAACCACTTTGTTCATGTGTTTCTGAGACCTGGATGCCCAATACCTCCAACAACACCACAATGGAAAAGTTACAAAAGACCAGAGACTCAAGCTTGGGAGGATCACTTTGCTGCAAGACAGTGTATGTTTAATGAATTAAAGAATATTAAAAAAGGTGGCCAACCACCGAAAGAAACAAATAAAAATGATTCAATTGTATGTGATGACGACGGGGATGATATGTTGACGACAAACTATTTTTTATTGTATTCTTTTGGTTATGTGTTTTGCTTTTTGTTGTTTGTTTTAAGGGATTTTGTATTGGTTATAACAACGTTGAGTTACTTATTTTAAATATTTAATGACATTGATTGTTTTCATTAATTTAAATTGTTTTTCTGCGTTAAACTGCAATTAAAACTAACTATTCTGCAGTGGTTGCATTGTGTACTGATAGGTCCGCAAGTGCATGGAAATATAATTTTTGAAAATTAGTATAATATCCTACTCATAGACTAGAATTTTCAGACTTGAAAAAAATTCGGTTACAAAGTACCATTGGTACGACAGTCATCACATTCTAGACTTTAGAAAAATATACTCAAACATAATGGAATAATATTCTAAACTTAACTTTAACAAATTCATATGCAAAGAGCATACAAATGGAAAAAGGACGGAACCTGTTATAGTTAGCAACTTTAAATCAAAAGAATAACAAAGTTGTAGCAACTAATTTATCCACCAATTTAATAAAACTAGCACTACAATGTTGGATTAATTAACCAGACAATATTCACAAAGGTTCAAGGTACCAACAATAGCACAATAATGAATCAGAATTTGAATTAACTTAAAGCATGAACAAGTAGCATGCATTGCAACAAAGTAATTAATTGAGATCTTTTTTTTTGAATTAATGCAATGGTAGTAAATAGGAGAATAGCAGCACTCAAGGAATTTATATGGAATAGTAATAATAATATTGATTGAAATCAGCAACAAAAGTATGACACAGACAATGGCTCAACACCATGTTCCTTCTTTAAGAAAACCTCTAGATTAGCAGGCCTCAACGGATTATTAGGAACATTAGGTATCAATAAAGGGCATGAGACCTTGTATAACCACACCAAGTATTCATTTTCAGAATTTAAATCATTGTCCACAAGTAGCCCACAATCTTCTTCAAAAATTTGATGCATATTATAATCCCTGAAAGCCTTTGCCTTCTGATGAATGTTCAATGTGTGCGATGCGGCAATAGCAGGATTTGTAGGAATAGTTGAACATATCTAAATTACCTAATCACACGCTCTGGCAAGTCTATTCGAAAACAAGACATGCCACACATTATCCACCCTGAAAACCAAATGATTTCCTCCAACGGATGAATCTCTCGATGATTACCATATGGATAGAAAATGATGTCATCAACCAAAGGACGATCCAATGCCGTCCCTGTAAGAATACTCCACAACAATGCCCTTTTTATGCAACGAACAAGCGCATGGACGATCCTCTCTATAACTAATATCATATCCCTCGGACAAATTTTTGAAAAGTGTTCATATATCCATGCCAACAAAAAAAAAAAAAACTATATCATTAAACATGATGTGCGAAAATATAATTAATATTATAAATTTAACAATTTAAGATATAAAATTTTACCTGCATCAAACAAGTGTAGCCAGACAAGAACGCACATTTGGGTTTAATCATCTTACATAGATAATCGTATAGGAAAGCAAGAGCAGCGGCACCCCATGACCATTGATTAACTGTAGTCAGATCGTCAAATTATTTCAAGTAAACAACACAGCAACCACTACCAGTGTTATCACTAAACAATGTGCAGCCAACTAGATAGAGCAGAAAATCTCTAATGCACCGAGTATGGTACTATTCCAATGTTACTTCCTCCCCAGGTTGATTCGCATATGTATTCACTTTGTTCAAATATTTTGTGTAAATATTCAGAAGCCAACCATAGGTGATACGAGCTGAATTCATACTTTTGGTCTCTGCGGTACTCTGTGATCGATCCAATCCTAAGTAGTCAACCAAATACTTTGTCCTTTGATTAGTAGTCAAGGTCTCATGGAATAGCGGATTACCTCCAACAGGTATATGCATCAATCAAGAGACGTCATCCAATGTGATAATCATTCCACCGACATGAATGCAAAAAATGCTCGTCTCTGAGTGCCATCTCTCTGAGAAAACAATCAAGAGGCCATGGTCCACCTGGCCATAATTTGTCTTCAAGAGCGGGTAAAGACCAAATGCCTTGATTATATTCCAAAACCATCCCATATCATCAATATCCGGAGGTAATGCTTCTTCCAGTTCTATTATTTGCTTGGCATTGTTAAGAACCTTAGGAGTTTTACCACGGTCCTGTGGAAAAAAAAAATGGACACGAGAAAAAAAATCAATTTCCAAAAACAAACACACAAATTCAGTCAATACATAAATTTACGTAAAATATGAAAACTATCAATATAAATGCGCTAAACTAGTATGCTACCAAAACTAATAATTATAATAATGATGCAAGAATGCTTAATTAGCAAATTGGAATTGTTGTAAATGTGCTACCTGCCAAAATTATGAAAAAGCTGCCAAAGCGTATAAACAAATACATTAGCTTTGTGGTGAAGATGATGCACTAAAAGCAGCAACTAGGGTTAGTCTTTCATATTTTTTTGATCTAGATTTGGTATGAAAATGCTTTCAATTTTCTATAGATTTCATGTTTTCCTAGTTTTTTTGTTTACTTAATGATTATATGCAAGAAAACTTGTAAGAAAATCAAATAATTAAGATCAACGGATCATGTTGTGATTGTAACGAATTATCTCTTCATTCAATTACTTATTTTCTAATATCACTTTCTCAGTTAAATCAATTCTTGTTTCCTCTTTACATTATCATGGCTCTTGTAATGTTTTCAAATAGTTGTCCAGTTGAATTTTAATACAAAGAAAGATACAGATAACAACAATACAAGAAAGACTTTCACGTTTTTCCTTCACAATGGGGAAATGATAGAAAGACATTGATAGAAAATAATTAGTGATTAAAGATAGTCACTGTAAGCAATTGTCTATTAGGTGGACATTGAGTTAATTAGATGGACATTTTCTATTAACTTTTTACAACTTCATTTTCCACCATCCCTTTCAACCTTTCGGAAAAATGTATTGTGATATGACCACTAATCCTAGGGAACCTTGCCATGGTGGGAAAGGGAGCTTTTTAGCGCTCATTTTTCCTTTATTGCTAGATTCAAAGTTTCGTAATTATGTTACTATATATTTTGGACTAGTTTCAGACTTTCTATTGAAGAATTTGTTTCTTGAAGTTTTACTAGTTCTATTTATGTTCAACATAAGTTTAACTTGCATTGAATATATATATTTACTACTGTTTATTTTTCTGCTACTACCTATGTACTATCTAATTTGAATCATAGTCTTGGACTAAAAACATAGTTGATTATTATTGAACAGATATAAATTTCCAAATATATATATATATATATATATGCGATATATGCTAGAAGTTCTCCCGCCAATACGATCTCCAAGTTGTTTCTTCTTTTATTTTTTATTTTAAAAGCAAAAAAAAAAGATATAAAATTGGTGGGACTATGCCAACATCCAATTAAACCAGAGAACCAAAAGAATTAAAAGCATCAACAATGATAGTCCACTAAAAGGGACTCATTTAATGGATCCCATATGTACACATCATTTTTTTATAATTTTTAATAAAAGTTCATATAAAGGACTCAATAACTCCATTGACAATACACTAACAGGGGCCAATGAAAAGTATTTAATTAGATTATAATTATATCAATAGTGGTGATAGCTAGTTTTGCGATTTTGATCCTTATTATCTTATATGGTATACCAATGCATAAGTTTTAAACTTGTACTCATGTACAAATGGTATTAGAATGAAACGAAGTTGAGGAATCCAATATTAATTTTCATAGAATGAACTTTATGTCACTTCATATTTTCTGGCATGCGTCACACATTGATGTCATTTGAAAAAATAACAATTTTTAACTATGTTAACTATTTCTTTACCAATCAAAAAGAAATTCTTACCTCTCCATTCCAAATATTTGCTGCAATATGTTGGTCAAAACTCGGCAACAAAGACATGTCATAAAGTCCTCCGCCATAGTACTCCTGAACCGCTTCTACGGAAGGAGGCTATGAACCAGATGCTACCTGCAATTATGGCATCTCAATATACTGCAATGTGTTAAGGATATCAAAGATTTTTAAATTGTCGATATTTATGATATTGACATTGAAGACAGCCTTGATGATATTGATGATTATGATGAAAGTATTCCTAAAGTTGGAAAGAAGGTCATACAAATCAAATAGGGTTTAAGTTATATTTTTGTTTGTTTTGCTACTATTGAGAATATGTTATGCTTGAAAGCTAAGAAGGCAAAGAAGGCATATAAGGGACATGATGGTGAGGAAAACTCAAAGAGTGTTGAGCAATAACCGATATAAAAGAAGGGAAAGAATGGAAAGGTTGTAAAAGAAAGCAAAGGAAATAAGGGAAAGAATGGAAAGGCCATAACTACTAACAAGTAGCCTTATTTTTTGAATTGAAATATGAGTGCTTGGTTTGGTAGTATTTGTTTCTGCATTATAATTTGAAACATGTTATGTTTTTATACAATGAATTACTTATCTTCTATTTTGATGGTATTTTGTAATGTGTGATATGCACTTAAACTACTATTATATAACTCGTACTTTGTATTGATTACGTTCAATTATAACATAATTTCAAGTGACTTATTGCATGGACAATGTCCAACTATATCACAGATTTCATTGTCTATGCTATTTATATTGGTCTTTAACATATTGTGTCGTGTCCGCATTAGTGAATTAAAACAAGTTTGTGTATTTGTAGCAGGTGACTTCTTTTTATATAAAAAAATCTTTAAATTAATGTGTACATACATTTCTCAAAGAAGTGAAATGATTATCATACACATTATCAAATGAAGATTTCCACAAATTTATTCATTCCTCCAACCAAAATTTAAAAGTTAATTGCTCTGATAAGAAAAGTCACATGCTACATTGATGTAGAAAGGGATCATTATTTTTTGAACAACCACAATATGTCACGTGCTATATTAACATACTCAGTTAACATGTAGTATGTAATTTGTTTTGTTTCTCAAATAAACTCTTTAAAATTAATGCGTGCACAAGTTTCTTAAAGAAGTGAAATGATTATCATACATATTATCAAATATAATCCATGATAAGTAAGTTATAATCGAGATATTTTAAGTGGCAATTAAGTGACATCAAGTTACCAATTTGATAACATGTACTAAATTATTCTTCATAAAAGTAGTAAATTTGAAGTGGATAATGTCACTGGATTTGTATCGTCTTCTCCAGCAAAATTCCCTATATTCACCTATAATTTTCTCTGGTCGGTTTGTCTTGATAACTATACATTCTACAATTTCTCAATTTCAGCCATATAGATTAAGACTTGTGTACCGTTTCAATCTAGTGTAATCCTCAAATTCTTAATAGAAAATCTAAACAAACAAACAAATAATGGAATATAGTTTGTCGATATATTGTCTATAATTATCAATAATTTTTTTTATCACATATTTCTTAAAAAACCAACTTACCAATTTAGAGCTTATAGAAATGTAGTCGGTCACAACTACATCGAAACATCTAGTCAATCTAGTCTTCACACTATGACTATGAAATAAAGGATATTGGGATGATTCTGTAAAAGCTATCCCCTTCAAGATCCAATAATTGTTATTCTTCAAGTAGAATACATGTAGCTTTTGTGTTCCTTGGATTCCAAAAGCTTCCCTCAAAGAAATCCAACAATTAGTAATAATCAGTTTCATTTTGTTCTTCGCCACTGTCATGAGATATTGATTATCGTTATCATCCCTAAATGTCCATTCATCCCCCAACTCATTGTAATGATCCAGGACAAACTTTGGATCAATCTCTCTGTAAGGCTTGATAGTAAAAATAATTTATATCATATCAACGAGAAAGAGTAATACAAAACTTGTTAAAAACTCAAGTTTACAATTATTGCATAAGACAAGAAAGGAGTAAATTAACCTGATTTGGAAGATGAATTGTATCAAAGCAGCCTTGTGGCACACAATCCACCATTCAGTCAAGTGCGAGATTGTTGAGTATAATAATGATTTTTTTTAAAGAAGTATAATACTGAGTTATAATGTTGTGATGTGATATGCTGAATAAATGAATATTAATACAAGATGTTAAATATAAAGATAAGAAACCAACAACACCATATGTCATCCAACGTGCTTAAAGTGGTAAGCTTCAAAATATAAGTTGTTGTTTTCGTAATTCAAAAAATCAGTTTTTACTACCAAAGGGGTTACCGGGTTGAGTCACGACCAAGTCGCTTTCTTTAAGACGTTTCGCGGCACTACCCAAACTTGTGCAAGGTAGACTAACAACCGCGCCACCTCCAGGATAAAACAGCACAGATCACTGTTCAATTACGCACTGCACAATGTGTAATTGTTCGAGAGTATACACCTCAAATTATGGGTTAATCGTTCGATTAACACTACTCGTTACGGTTCGTATCCGTTCTTATCGAAACCAAAGGAAGAAGTAGAAGAGGAAGAATGACTCGTTAACACAAGTCGAAGGGAGAAGAGAGGAAATGCACATGAATCATCTACTGTGGATTTCGGTATGAATAATGAGTGGGGCGAGCTCTCCTTTTATAGGGAGAGATCGTAACCTAAACCGTCAAGTTTAGGTTTCTCAGTTGGACATATCCGAATACGTGTTTTGGATCGGATCGTAACAAATTAATTTGTTACGCGTAGCAATTTTTCGGATAATGATGAATTAATTAATTAATTAATTCTTCATTTTTCAAGTGATAAAAAATAAATATCTTTTTGACCCAGGCCCAAGTCTGATCCGACCCGCCCGGCTGGTCGGACGGCCTCGTCGTCGCGCGCGTGTGATATATTATTTTTTCTAAGCGCTCACTTGTTCACAAAAGTGGGTACCCCAAGGGCACACCCTTGGAGGTCCCCCCATCTCTATATAAACACTTGCTAGTTGGGGTGACTCTCCAATGTGGGACATTTTTAAGTCATACTCCCACACACTAGTTTAACTAGTGTTCCAACAATCCCCCACTTGACTTTAAAATTTCGTAAAATGTTTCCTTAAGATTTGCTAATAAACAAAGGTGTCGCCAACAACTTGAACCTTTGCATAGTGGAAGGTATTCTGATTCAACAAGAGTTGCTTACAACATTGAACTCTATCTCAGACATAGAATCCACACACAAACCTTTTCTTAGGTGTATTCTAAAAGCCCGTGCGTTTATGGCCATGCACGTGTATCCCGGGTTTAACGAACGCTCTAGGAATTCTGCCTCAAAATTCCATAAGACCGGCCTCCGTTTCACATTCGTATAGGTGAGTCTATCAAGGGTACTCCCGCAGCTATGTACCCCACTCAATAAAAGAGTATAGATCTCATTGAGAGTTACTATTAACTCATCCTTCTTTCATTGCAGGATCATGCTTTCTATATCATTTTTCTCATAGCATGTCATATCACTTCATGACTTGTTATTATCCATTGAACCTAAGTCTTGGGGTCTCCAGTCATGTAGGTCGGGTTACTATCATTCAGTGAGCTATAGGCATTAGTCCCATCCTACTGGATGTTTCTCGAACTTTCTCTCTATTTAGTCCTTTCGTCAAAGGATCAGCTAAGTTTTCATTCGTACATACAAAATCAACTCTAACCGCTCCATTAGAAATGCAATCTCTAATCGTGTTGTGTTTTCGCCTTATCTGACGTCTCTTTCCATTATAATAACGATTCTTAATCTTTGCAATAGCCGCGGTACTATCGCAATTGTGGACTGAGCCATAATGGTTTGTTTCTTAGATTTCCAAGAAACAGCTCCTCCAGCTATGCTGAAAATATAGGCACTGGTCGCTTTGGATATCTTTGATAATGCAGTCCTAAATTCATGGTCCCTTTCAGGTATCTCATTACTCTCTCAATTGCATGCCAATTGCTTGACCTACTTGTAAATCTGCATAAGAGTCCCACGACATGTCCCACGACATAGGCGATGTCGGATCTAGTACAATCAGTGGCATATCTGAGACTGCCAATGATGCTCGCATACTCATTAGAGACTTTGCTTTACCATCAGGTTGCTTTGCAGCCTGGAGGTAATTCAGTCAAATGCCAAGTTTCATTAGACTGTAGAGATTCCATTTCATTTCTATATAAACACTTGCTAGTTGGGGTGACTCTCCAATGCGGGACATTTTTAAGTCATACTCCCACACACTAGTTTTTCCACATTGTATTTTTTCTATCCAACTTCTCACTAGAATTTAATTAGTGTTCCAACATAAGTCCTTTATTACACATAGAACTCTAACCCATACATATTATTTGTTTCTGTTTGTCAACTTTAATTTTGTATATTGGCGTATGGCTCTAGGACTGTGTTATCTTTCCTTGTGTTATAGACTAGTTTATGGTTAATTTTTTTTTTTTTTTTACAATAGTGATGCATGATGTGTCACCAAATTCTCATTCCAAATAAAGGGTATAAAAGGGAAATTGAGGGACTAGGCCAAAACCAATATTCGAAATTAACAAATTCAAGGTTTCCCAACTTGTTTCTAATAATCTCAGGCCTAATGATATTACCGAAATTCTCCCACAAAAAGTTTCCTCTCTAAAAATGTGTGTTATAATGAAATTCATTTGCTAACCCTAACCCTAACCAAATAGCTAAACCATCTCTTTCTTTTGCACCAAGGAACCAGAAAGTTTGATGTAAAAGCAAGCACGACTATTTTAGCTGTTTCTAACCACAAATTGTTCCAACCTTTTGCTGAACGAATTTATATGCCAGACATTGTAGCACAAAATTCTGCCAAAATAGCGAAACCTGCAGGGCCTAAATTATGAACAAAACATCCCAAACAATCATCATTTTAATTTCTAAATATGCCACCACAGAAAGATTAAGACTAGTGTATGGTTAATTAATTTTGACTTTTCAAAATAAAACCAATGAAGAAAAACAATTACAGAAATTAAAGAACCGAAGGAAGATCGTTAACATATAAAAATATTTGCAATATTATTTGAGATCTCAAAGATAAATAATGAGTATAGGTTGACTTTCTTTATTACAAGAATATATTTTGAGGCTGAATTATCGTATTTTAGTTCATATTCTCTCTAGAGATATACAAGAACAATGTCCAATCAAATCAAATCATACTCATGCTGTAATTCAATTTAGATTAAACCCTTTAATGATTATGATAGTTCATTGCTCATTGAATAAATAAACATACTCTCATAATTTAAGTCCGAAGTTCAATTTCATTTCTTCGAATACTAAGGTTCCTCTTTAGTACTTACCTTAATACATATGATTATCAGAATAAGGGATTCAACAAATTCACATAGAATGAATGCTTAATAGGAATTCAATCAAAAGAAATTCAATAGTTAGCAGAAGGTAAAGAATAATATATCCATCATCACCATGTATCAAGAGCTAAGCCCTATTATAGAAATAAGAAACTTACTCAAACATATTAGAACAACAATCCATAAATAAAACTTAAAATATCCAAACAGGGTTATTAAGAGTTGGACAAAGAAACTTCTAAAGATAACTTGTGTATTAAGTCATCGAGTTAGTTAACCTTATTCTTAGTATCATATCGTTGTCCCCTCACCATAGTTAATTAGTATGTTGTGATCTAATAGTATAAATATATAAATATAAAGAACTCTCATATTCAATCACTTAAAGATCATTATCTCATTTAAGATGATTAAAACAATCAAAAGTAATTGTGATATGTCCACATGACGCAAAGTCCCCGACAATGACGTCATTTGATGAATGTGATTTGCAGTATTAAAGTATAATTATCATCTATAGCGATTTGGTAATTGAACCATTTATCTATTTTGATCATTAACAATCAGGGTTATATACAGATGGCTGGTTGTTTGAGTGACAAATGGTAAAAGAAGTTGAAACCATTGGATGTAAAGTTGTGCTAGGATTAAGCTTCAAGAGAAGGAAAAATATACACACAAATGGTGCAAAAAAAAAATACACAAAGGGTGCAAAAAGTAAAAATAAAGATGAAAATGGAAAAATATATTTATAGATAAAAGTGAGTAGCATACATTGTTCATTTCAATAGCCAGTAAGATGTAATATCATGTGGGGTGGATGTGTTATCTAATAAGTGTAGTTTTACGGTTAGAAATTAACTTATTTGCATGAAGTTATATAGATAAAAGTGAGTTGCATACATTGTTCGTTTCAACTGTCAATAAGATGTACTATCGTATAGGGTCGGATGCGCTATCTAGTAAACCTAGTTTATGGAAGGGAAATGAACTTAGCTTATTTTCATGGAGTTGTGATTCTACTATTTATAGTTTAGAAAATAAAGTAACTTCAAAGATGCATGAGTTTTATGTGTCTTCTAACTTCTTTTAAGTCTTCTTCCACAAGTAAAGAACCAAAATAAAAATAAATTAAACGTAGCAGAGTTGAGGATGTTGTGTTGGATTGATGTGAGGTAAGATTAGACGAGATATGATTAGAAATGACAGCATTATATATATATATATATATATATATATATAGAGAGAGAGAGAGAGAGAGTTGAAGTAACACAAAACATGGTAGAAACTATATATGCTTAGGTGTTTGGGGGTCATGGAGAAAGAATACATGTAATTGTAGTTAGGAGAATGAACAAGATAGATGTGAGTCAAATCATTAAAGGTATACGAAGACCGGAGAAACTATAAAGAAAGACCTAAAGATTTATTAATTGGATAAAAAAATAGTTTTTGACATAACTATATGGCGTAGTTTAATTATGAAGCCCTATTACTTAGTGGGATAAAGTTAGGATGATGTTGGTGTACTCTATTCAATATGAATCTCAATCTGGTATTTATAATTCTTTCAAATTTTACAAATTCACCCCTTTATTTTATTTTATTTTTCAAATTGGAACCTACTTTTTTAAATTTTGCAAATCAATCCCCATTTTTCATATTTTGAAATTGGTCTCCCAACTTTGAAATTTTGTAAATATACCAAGAAAGTTTAAGAGTAAAGAATTAGTATATAACGGTTTGCATAAAATTCTAACTTTTATAGTTAAAGAAAAAAGAAAAAAAAACTTAAAGTACATAAATTTAATTCATGAAAGAAACAAAATAAAATAAAATTCAGACTATTTCTTTTTTCATCATTTACTATTCTCATTCGCCCTGGAAAAAAGACAAAAATACTCTTGGTTCGGAGCATTTTTCAGATTTTAAAATCTGAAATCTCTCGAACTGTGATTTTAATGTTGTATTTGATGTCAAAGGTCTCTGGTGATCGTCGTAGAATCCCCGCATAAGGTGCAAAACAATTGCAGGGATTCTATGAATGGTCAACAAACACTCCTAAAAACTAAAAAAATGTTTAGGAAAATGTAATAAAAATGGTGAAGTGAAGAATGAAGGAATTTGTTGATGATGGAAGCCTATTTATAGCCCAAAACAAGTCATATATCATAATTACAGTCAAATGACACATTTTCCACCGTCCAATCTTCCAAAAATGCATTAAATACACCACAAACCGTTCAAATAAATTGAAAGTTTTCAGATCATATAATCTGAAAATGTCTGAAAATAATTCGGATTATATAATTTGAACCTGTCTAAGTATGTGTTTAAGAATGATATTCAAATTTTATTTCAATCCATGTGTTTAAATGAATATATTTAGCGTAAAGTAAAACATGATGAAAACTTTCAGACCAAGGATCAGCTAAACTAATGCCTTCGTGTGGTTGGCCAGGAGTGCCCTGATCTCTTCGTAGTTCCTAGGTGGGATCAAACTTTTCTGAATTTGTTCAACAGATCTGACTATCGAAGCGTCCAAACTCGATCGGTCCTTTAGTATTGTACTGACCAAAGATCGAGAACATAGTTCTCACGTCGTCGTCGTTCATGAGCTTCATCCGGCTGAACCGCACACTCTCGGCTGATTTGGTCAATGGAAGTAGATGCTCAACACTGTCCACCCTCAGTGTGTCTTTGTAGTTGAGTTGCGGTTGATTTGATCCAGTCGACCCTTCCACCCGAAGAGGGTGACATCATTGTGAATCCTGAACGGATGTGGTGGTTTCCCCCCGTTGTAGTAAACTGCAGCTAGCTTGGTGTTCGGATCAAAGACAGAGTTTTCCATGGGTTTTTTGTGTGTGTGGTTTCTGCTTATGAAAATAGGGACACCTATTTATAGAGATTTCTAGGAGTCACAAACCACAAACACTGTCGGTGGAATGTGAACCACACAAAAAAATCTTGTCCTAGACATATTCAGATTATATAATCCGAAACTTCCCTCACCCTACATAAAGTATTAAGTTTCTTTCATTTTCACCCAATGTCGATTCATTTCGGATTATATAATCTGAAAACCAAGGGTATGGTTTCAAATTATATAATATGAACCAAGTCAGTCATGTTTGGACGGTCGTCTGCACCACATAAAACACGTTTTCAAGGTATTTACCAGCATTAATGGCTGGTAAAACCCTTTGAATCATGGTTTTTGACTCAGCATTAAGCGTAGATACACTCAATGCGTAATTTTACCCTATAAATAGCCTTCCAACATTCACCATTTCTCACACCATCATCTCACACTCTCTCCTCTTCTCTTCCTCTCCTTTTATTCCTTCTACAATAATGTGTTTCCATCGTTGGCCTTTCATAAAATGAGGCTACTTTGGAAATTCAGGGATTGCATGAATGGTCAATGGGGATGGTGACACGCTGCAAAGAAGTGCGGTCAGCTTGGATGTGAGGTTGGTCTCTCTGGGTGCAAAGTTGACCGTCAAGGTCTCTCTCACCCTAGAAAGGAAACAAACCTTACCTTAGCCCCCTCCACCCCCACCATCTATCTCTCCTTCCCCTTCCCTCCCCCTTTCCTATCCATCAGCTTGCACCATTGGTTTAGCTTTCCCCCTTCATTCTTGTGCTACAGATTTAGTTTTAGGTTTGTAATGAATTAGCTTTAGATGTTTGAATATTCTATGTAATAAGTTTTAAGTTTAAGCTTCAACTTTATTGTAAATGTATTAATATAATAAAATGAGGTTTTATGTGTATCATTTTGTTCTTTTAACTTTGTTGTTATGCATTTATTTTATGTTTTTGTCATCAAAATAATATAAGCACAACTATAATTCTAAACAAGGTTATTTTCGGATTATATAATCCGAATATTTTTGACATTCTAGTTCGAATTATATAATTCAAACCAGAGGTATTTTGGAGAAAAAAATAAGACGCGTGATAGAGAGAAAAGTAGTATCGTAAAATTCGTGTAGATTAAGCAAGTTTTCTTACCTTTTGCGGGTAGTTTGTAACCGAGCTTTCTTTTGCATTTTTATTTGTCTTAGAGATTGATTACTATTTAAAATGTTCTTCACATTCACATACCGTATAACAATTATTAAAATGTCTAATAGTTGTCATTTCCTATTACTCAACATTTTATATCACTCGACCATCGACCTGTGCATCGCACGGGTCATATCAACTATAATATGTAAAAATAAAAATAAAGTATATCACATTTTCAGATTCTAACCATTAACATGGTAAAATTGGTTGTTTGTAAAAATATTAATTTAAAATTTAGGCTTAATAAGATTTATGAATATTTAGATTAGAATTAGGGTTTAATAAAGATTTTTTAGATTAATTGCGTGGAGAAAAGAGGAAAATTTTTAGATTAGAATTAGAGTTTAATTATGGTTAAGTATAACTTGACGGGTTAAGATTTATAAATAAGAGATAAGAGAGGGAAATTTTTAGATTAGAAGTATGGTTTAATTATGGTTAAGTATAGCTTGCTGGGCTAACATTTATAAATAAGAGGTAAGAGATACTCCCTAAATAAAACAGCACGTTTGATATTGAATATCAATTAATGGAAGCAATATTAAATTAAGAAAATTATCAGTGGCTTAATGGTGAAAATGTTGAGAAGAAGCCATCAAGGCTGGGTTAACATTTATAAATAAGAGATAAGAGATACTCCCTAAAAAAACAAGGCGTTTGATATTGGATATCAATTAATGGAAGCAAAATTAAATTAAGAGAAGAAACCATCAAGGCTCGGGTTCAAATCCCTTCAAAGCTTTTTAGAGTTAATTATAGCTTGATGGGTTAACATTTATATATAAGAGATATCATGTTGTTTTCTATAGCCTCTTAATCGTTGCAAACATGCTGCAATAGCCATAAGTCGTGAGCAACATTGAGATTTAAATTATTGTCGGCAATAATAACATTTGAATATGTCATACCGCTCAAAGATGGATGATCTTGAGTATAGTTCTTATCTGTCATTATATTACTTAGGATGTGTTTGGATGAAGGGTTTAGGAGGGGAAAATTTAGTTTTCTTTTTTGAATTACAGACATTATAAATTGATTTTTAGAAAAATGAATTAACAATATGATAAATGATCATATAATACTTCAAAAAAACTTAATTTATTTTGAAAAAACATTTTACATTGGTTGTAATTTAAAAAATAAAAACGAACCCTCCCTTCCCTTCCCCTCCCCTCCCTTCCCCTCCTAAACTCTCAATCCAAACACACCCTTAAAAAAACATCAACACTAGAACATTTATCGGTCCCTATAACTTTTCAATTACACATAAATATTGCAAATTAATCCCTAAATTTGAAAATTTTGTTTATTAGTCTGCATTTTTCATATTTTGACATTGGTTTCACAACTTTTAAAAATTTCATAAAAATAGCTCAACAAAGTTTATCAATGAAGAACTTTGATACTCTATTCAAACAAACAAACAAACAAATAGAATTGAAGAAAATCACTCAATATAAACATTCAAATTGTCCAAAATTCAAATTTTCCATCAATTACTATCAATTACTTCATCCAGTATAAAGTTTAACTTCATCCAAACTAACTCAAAAGTTTAATATAGAAAGACTTGTCGAATTAGGACGGTGCAAAAATTCCAAAAGACACTTTGGAAAATTAGGTTAAACTTCATTTTATTGGGCAAAGATGCATATGTTCACCATGACAAAAACCAACATGGACTAGGACATGAAAGTAAAGCCAACATTTTCCGCAATTTTTCTTGGTGATATATGAATCTACCCCACCATAATAAGTTATTTAATTCTGAAAATCACTTTTACATAAAAAGCGTTTATTGGGTGGTGGACATTTCATTAATGCAAGCTTAGTGGATTCCTTTAAATAAATAAAATGATTACGTTACACGAGGGGAATATATTTGTTTTATAATGGCCATTCACGGACAGGATTATTTTATTATAGAGTTCATAATTATTGGATTAAGAGAGGGGGTCCATCAAAATTGGACTTTAGCTTCAGAATGTTATATTCAAGTTTTCGTAAAAAATGATAAATAATGTTGTGTTCAAGTTGCTGAAAATATTCAAATTAATAATCAAGGATTAGCAACTAAGCACGTGATTCCACGTGAAGTGGGTCCTCTTGCTTTGCCCTCTAGGATCCTTTGGACACTAATTAAAGTTGAATTCAATTTAAAATTAAATTAAATGGGTAGTAGTCATTTGGTCCCTGAATGTGTAACAAATAGTCAGAATAGTCCTTCAGTGTATCAAAAATTTAAAATAGTCTGTGATTATGCACTTTGTTAGTCAAAATAATCTCTGACGCTTAAATAATCTCTTAATACTCACAATAACTCTTTTGATATAGGGACTAAAACGACAATAAATAAGTACATATAAGGACTAATATGATAATAAGTAGGTATAATGAAGGACTAATATGACGATGTTAACGAAATATTTTAATATCAGAGACTATTTTAACTAACAAAGTGCACAATCAAAAACTATTTTAAAGTTTCGATACATCGAGGAACTATTGTGACTACTTATCACTCATTCACATTAAGGGACCAAAGTAACTATTTTCGCTTAAATTAACTGGGTAAAGTTTTGGCAATCTTTAATCGCACAACTGTAGTAGTCCTATAGGATAAATATTTTTTACTTTCTTCTTTTGATGTAATGTTTGTTTAATCACTCTTTTTTTGTGAACTTTAGTTTAATCACATGAACTTTTGGATAAGTACATATATAATGAGTTTCCTAAATGTACGTGTTAAGATGTTTTATTAATTATGTCAAAAAAGGAATGTTTCATTAGTAATTTTAATAAAGTGCTGAGATAAAATATCATTCTTGATTTTCATCATCAACAACAAAAAAATATTTATATATTGACCACCACTTAATTAGCTATTTGTCTTATGATGTACATACGCACATGATTCATGTTTTTGTTATAATTAATGAAATTTTGGATCATTGACCAATTAATTTAAGAGCTAACAAAGTGAGTTAGTTTCAATATTTTATGTAAATAAAATATTATTTTCTCTATTATTTTTTATTTTTTTAATATTTTCTCTATTATGAGTAACATCTAGATAGATAGGTGAAATATTAGTTGGATGTTTTGTAGAAATACCAGATGCAATATTTAAATGTGCAAGAAACAAGAAATAACCGTTTGAATTGTGTAAGTCAGACTTAACTATTTTGAATTATTTTTAGTTTCAGCCTTTTCTTTCTTCTACAATAGCACCTTTGAATGCAATAAAGTATTCAGTATATTTATACTAGATAACTTAAAACAAATGCTACCTCTTATCCCTTCATCTAGGGTAAGAATTTGTGACTGATATAACATAAGTCATTTCTAGGATTATAAAATGTTTATTGAATAATTTTTAATCATAAAGGTTTGACCTAATATCAATAAAATCAAATCTTCATCCAAACAAAATATATAGTAGGGTTTACAGTGTTTTTCCTATGTAAAATATGTCATTTCTGGTTTATCTCCTTAAAAAAAAATTGGTTTGAAATTTGTCCATTAATTTTATTTTTTTCTTCTTCCGGAATACCCCTTAATAGGCCATTTTCAGATTATTTTTTCCTTAATTTTCGTTTTTAAATGGCCTATTAGAGGCTTATTTCAGAAGAAAAAAATTACAAGGACGAATTTCAAACCAAAAATTTCTTATAGGAGGTACACCAAAAATGACATATTTTATAGCGGAGAAAATCACTATTAATACCATATAGTAAGAGAAATAATAGAGACTGAAAGTTTAGGAGAATTCATGATCACCTGAATCCAACTGCAATTTTTTTGATGAAACTCAAATTAATGAAGATCTTTGAAGAGAGACTTCCAATCAATAATATCAAAGGCTTTGGTTATGTTAATCTCACATGCTACAAAACTTTTGTGGAAGACCTTAATAGCTTCAAAACTCAGACAAATACAATCGAAGATTTGTCTACCTTCAATGGAACTTCTATAATTAGGAGATAATATTAGTAGTAATCTTAGCTAAATTATCTGCTAACACATTAGTATTGATTTTAAATTAGCCATTGAGATAGACCTATACTATTCAATTCTATCTGCTTGATTAACCATAAGAATGAGAACCACAACACTAACTTTCCAATTAGGCATCATTCAGCCAGTATGAAAAAATTGAACCACATATCTAAAAATCATTGCTAAATCTAAAACCTCAATGATGACTACCGCACGATCAACAAATTATCTCCCACATATAAAATTTGTTTGGATGATCAATTGAAATTCAGAAAAATAAAATAAACTAGGTAATAATTTAGAATTGAAGATATGTCTCGACTTTACCATGAAAGATGGTTGATATATTGTTGGTAGCTGATAATCTATCATTTTGAACTTGTAGTATTTTGACAAACTTAGCGGTCAAATTAGCCGATGAATATGAAATGACATTAAAAATTTATTATTAAGT
This sequence comes from Medicago arabica, assembly GCA_946800305.1. Taxonomy (NCBI): domain Eukaryota; kingdom Viridiplantae; phylum Streptophyta; class Magnoliopsida; order Fabales; family Fabaceae; genus Medicago; species Medicago arabica. Next base: position 18,326,075 of record OX326965.1, on the reverse strand, counting down.
AATCTCTGTTTCAAAATACATGTCGTAGTCAATCACTTCACATATGTTAAGATACAATTTTGACAGTTGATATCTTTAATTATTTATAGTCAAAAATTATAAAAATTTAATATTTTGAAAATATTTATCGAGACAAATCAAACATCTTACATATTAACATTTTATCTATATATAAGTGAAAAAAATAAGGTCAAAATAAGTTATGTGAATAGTGAACATCGTAAAAATACGAAATATATTTTGAACTAGAGGGAGTAATATTTATATTTTTTTTTCAATTAAGATAGCAAGGATAAAATTGAGAGAAAAAAATAGTAAGTCATGAGATATAAGCTCAAATATTATTTTAACCACCTTATCAAAAAATGTTGACAATTAGTAAAATCAAAACTATAAACTAATGAGGAAAAATTTGTTACTTTTTTTTTTGGTGTCCGGGATTCGAACCTGGAATCTTGCATATATTTATTATACATTATTTCTACAAACTGAGTTAAGCTCGCGAGAACGAGTTACTAATTAAACATGTCTATTTTGTCATATAGTCTTATAAATTATTCGCTCAAAAGTTTGATTTGCCAAACAAAATAAATACTCTTATTTATTTTATTTTATTTTGAACGCAAGTCAGAATCATCAGACCAACTTAAGTATCTTAATTTTTTTTTACAAAAACTTAAGTATCTTAATAAAGACTTTTATTTATTTTTTAATTAATCAGTGTATGTTTGTAAATATGGTAGATTTAGATTGAATGTTTATAAGTTGTTGCAGTAGCGCAAATATTTTTGCATTCCCACACACGATTTTGTACTTTTTTTGTTGTTGAGGGAAACGATTTTGTACTTGAAGTACTAATGCTAATGGTACAAATTCACATCACATGTTTAAAGTTACGAAACATAGTGGGTATGAGAAAGTATAAGTTGATTACAAACACAAATAAAAATAATTTGAACACACATATAAATAAGAAAAGTTTATAGAAAAAAGTAAAAAATAATGTGATTAATTTTTTTTTTAATTCTTTCCATTTATACATGTGTGTCAAAATATTTTTGATTTAGAGTTATGACTAGATAAGAATTGTTACATAGATATAGCGACAAAGAAAAAAAAAACAAAGGAGATATGAGGTCACCACAATGGTAAGCTCCTTGTTTGCTAGTTTGATTCTTTGACAAATATTGAAAAGGAGAAAAGACAACTTTCTTTTCTAAGTTTTTTTGTCTTCAAAGAATATGAAAGGTTAAAGTTGTGGATGGGGTGGATTGAATTATTTATCTATAATTTGTTTCCCATGTCACTTCATTATTTTGTTTTATGTGTTTATTGATTAATTTGCTAACTAACCAGGTTACATCAAGACTTATTTTCCTTTGCCCCTTTATGCACTACAAACGACACAATTTATCAAATTTCAGACACAACTTAAATGTTTTATTATGGATAAATTACACTGTGAGTCCTTTAAGTTTGAAGTTTGTAATAGATTGGTCATTTAAGTTATTTTGGTTACACATAAGTTCTTTAAGTTTGAAGTTTGTAACAGATTAGTCCTTTTAAGTTATTTTGGTCACAAATAAGTCCTTTAAGTTTGTAAACGTTTTTGATTTAGTCCTTATGTTAACCAAATGATGTTGTGGTAGAAGGACTAAATCGAAAACATTTACAAACTTAAATGACTTATTTGTGACCAAGATAACTTAAATGATCAATCTGTTACAAAACTCAAACTAAAAGGACTTATGTGTGACCAAAATAACTTAAATGATCAATTTATTACAAATCTCAAACTTAAAAGACCCAGTGTTATTTAGCCTTTATTATTTCAAATGGAACAAATTGAATTTTTAATATGTATAAAAGTCAAACCATGGCATACAAGCGGAATAGTTAACAAGTGCATGGAGGATTCCACCTTCCACTACTAAAAAAGTATATGAGTTCCATGAAGTCTTACCCAAAAATAATTTTCAAGAGGAAAAAATAATTGTATCAACCAATTGTTCAATAATCATTTTGCCAGAAAAAAATAATAATATCAACTTTCAAATTAAATACATTATCGAATGTCACTGGTATTACACCCCGTGCAATTGAAAAGATTAACTACTATCAAGATACAAAGAACAATCGGTTCTATATTGACAGGAAAAGCCGCTTAGCACTTGGTACTATGATCACATTGTTGTGTCTGAGGGAACTCCTGCTGAAATGGTTGAAGTTATGATAGCAAACTTGGAAAATGAGGAAGTTAGGCTAGAAGGAGATATTGAAATGGAAGATGTGGAGATTGAGGAGGATAACAGTGACTCAGACTATAATCCTGATCATACCCAAGTTCATCATGGGGTTGATCTAACCGTGGTAGTGATCGGAATGAGGGACTTGAAGATTTTCATGACCCAAAGGTTTTATGCTCAAGACCTACAATTTCAGACGATTAATCAAAGGTTTGACATACAAGAAGCTCAACTTCGTGAGATGAGAGACCAAATTCATAGGTGGAACAACAACTCAACAGTCTCACCAAGTGAATTCTTCAACTCTCCATTCCCTAGCCATGATGATCCTACCACCTCAAACCTGGATGGCCCCGATGCTTAGTAGTTTACTCTTGTTGTTGCTTTATGTTTTATCTTATGTTATTTGAAACTACTTTATGTTAATGTTTCTTTTGTTTCTTCCCTTATTTTGCTAATATGCATTTGTGTATGATTACTTTTTGACAAAGTCAGTGTGACATGGTTTTGCAAGTGTGAATTATGATTGTGATATATATATATATTGGCATGCTTGCGTTTCTTGTATGCTAAGTTTTAAGGGGAGCCAAATCCAACATCATCAACATGGTGTTTAAAATCATAAAAAAAGGGAGATTTAAGTGTGCATAGCATTAGGTTATGTTTTGATGTTGTTAGGTATTCTTAGATGTTGTCTACATTTTGGTATTATATCATAGATTATGTTAAAGCACCAAGCAAGACTATACCTCATCATGCTTTATGATTCTTTGGTGTCCTACATGCCTTGTGTCACAAGAAACTTCATTTTTGTTGATCAAAACTGTTTTCTGCATGTTTGAATCGATTTAGTTTGGCTTGAATCGTATCACCAGAATTCTCTAACTTAGAGTGAATCGTTTCATGGAGTTTTGAATCTCACCAGCTCTAAATCGATTCAAAATTGTTTTAATCGATTCACAATTTCTCATTCAGAACGAAGCGGTTCAAGATGAAGGTAAGCATTAAGGAAGGAGTCTCTCTCCTCACTCCAAGTTTTTCTACGGTATGTTTTATTTCTTTTGTAATTTTTCTTTAGTTATCATGGGTAACTAAATATTTTTAGGTTAGGATTCTAATATGAATCTTGAAGAGTTTATTTTTGTATAAAGTATATGTCTTCTCTTGGCAATTACTCCTTGATAGGGTCATTATCTGTCACAGTCTTTGATGTTAGAAAGTTTTGTTAGGCCCTAATGGTACCTCTTATGTTTTTTTGGTGCTCATGATGGATTTTGCATCATCTTTTCATTACAGGGTAATTTTACCTTCAAGTGCGTTATATGATTTGAAAGTGAGTAGGGAGGAAGTGAGTTATGCCCTTTGATCAACTCTGTTTGTGATCAGTTTTTTAGGCCTTTGGAGTAACAACCCATTTTTTCCTAGGATTATTTTATTTATTATTTATATGTTATTAATTGTTTATCTATGTGTTTGAATTGGGATTAGTGGATTTCTAGGCGAGAAGAGTATTTTGGTCATTTTCAGGACTAAGGGTATTTTGGCAGTTTGAGGAGCGAGGGTAAATTAGTAATTTTAGAATGTAGAACATTTTAGCGTTTTAGTTAGAATAGTTATTTTTACTAGGTTAAAAGTAACTTGCGGTAATTATTTTGAAGTGGTAATTAAACGAAGTTTTAGTGAGTTAAATGTGTAGTAACTTATATAATTAAGTGGTAAGGGTTATAGGCTCATTATGAATTGAAGTAACTTAGCCCATTATTGGGGTAAAATTAGATAACTCATGAGAGGAAATTAGGGTTACACTCATTTCAAACTTTCACAACTAGAGAGGGTAGAGAGAATTGAGAGAAAAGAGAAGAATATAATAGAACGAGGAAGAACCATTTGGAGAAAGTGAAGAGGAAGCTAGGATTCAAAGAGGAGATTGAAGATTCTTGGTGAATTAGCTTAGCTTAATGGAAAACAAAGTAATGTGGATAGGTTTTCTCTACTTAATAACTTATATTCAACTTTTAACTTATGGGTTATAATTCTTTTGATTGAATTGTGAAGATTGATGGTTATATATTTGAATTTTCGTGCTTGAATTTGAGTGATGAATTTGGGTATATGGAATTTGTTGAAAACTTGTTGTTGATACTTAAATTCCATTGTTGTTGTATGTTAAGTTGTTCACTTTGAGATTTTAGCTTAAATGGATGAAAATGATGATGTTGTTGTTGATTAACGATAATTTCTTAATTTATATGATATGAATGTTGTTGGGTATATGTTTGGGTTGAGAATCCATGAAATTGGTTGTCAAAAATGTGATTTTTGGCTAAGTTTTTGTGAAAATGGGTCAAAAAAGGAGGATTGTGATTTTGATTATTTTGAATGGATTCATGGAGTTGTTATGAAGAATTGGATTGAGTAGAATTTCTGTTTTTAACTGTTATGTTTTAGAGAGGAATCGTTTGGGAGAAAATCGGGTTTTTGTGCTAAAAATCGTTTTAAGCACTTTTGGTAAATAAATCATTTTGAGGTTTTTGAAATAATTTGTTTTGGGCTAGAAAACTATATTTTGAGGTAAAGATTTACCGTTTAAGTGTTTGGAATCAATTCGGTGAAAACAGGATCAAAAACGGATCGAAAATCAGACTTTTCCCGCGAGAGAAAAACATGAAAACGTGCAGTTTTGAAACAAGGCAAAATGCACGGTCACCTAAAGGAAGTGCACGGGCCGTGCGTTTCTTCCTAGACCGTGTGCTTTTACCTATGCAAAAGTGCACGGACCATGCGTTATCTGAGTGTTTCAGAACTACGTTTTTTTTCGTAATTTCAAGGTTCCAAATGTATTCCTATGAGTTCCTAACACCTAAACCTACTTGGTTAGAGTTCAAATGAGCTTATTTGAATGGATTAACGTGGCTTATCTTGAGGAAAGAAAATGATTTCAAAACATGAAGAAAGTGAGATGAACTTTGAGAATTTTGAAAAAATGAATGGACTTGTGAAACAAAAATGCTATGACTGTTTTACTAAGATGTTAGATGATATATAGTGTTGTTTTATGATATAGAAAAGCTTAGAATCTTACTTTTTTTAGGAAATGGAAAATATGCGATTTTGTGAAAATAGACGAACTTTTTAAAAAATGAGGTTTTATGAGTTGAAAACTTGTATATAACTTATATTCTATAATAAGATGAAATAAGAACGAATCCATGTTTGTTTGTTGTATGATATGTTGTTTATCTTGATTCGGTTGATTGTCCGTCTATTATGCGGTTTGTTTTGTGAAACAATGTTGTTTCCTTGTGGTGATAGTTATTGATGATGATTATGATGATGGATCATTTGATGATTATAACTTGTTGATTGTGTGGATGTAAATGCTTGATAATGCAATGTTGGATTTTTGGTGAAGATATTATATGGAGGGAATTATATAATATAGTGTTATGAATGTAGCATTGTCGAGTCTTTACTTGTATGTCCATGCATTCATGGTCATGTCGAGTCTTTGGTGAAGAACATAACCGGAGGGAGTTATGTTAGGACGTAATTGGAGGGAATTGCGTTAATGGATTAACCGGTAATATTTATCTCCAAATCCAAAATATTGATACCACATTCATTTAGAAGAGTCTATAACATTGCATGTACATGAGTTTTGCTGAAACATGTCATACTTGATTTTGTGACTATGTGATTATGTGCATTGGTGAATCTTGGTGAGAGTTGTGATTATGTGAAATTGTGTACTCGTATACGTTGCTTAGTTATGCCAGTATACTTGAGGTAATATTATTGAAGTGACGAATCATATTTGAACGACTTGAGTAAGAGATTATGTATTTGGCTTTGAATATGATTATACTTGTTATGCCATGATAGTAATATGATAATACCCACATGAAGTTGGCATTCTAAGGTGTTGAGTATGATTATGCACATATGATAAATGAAATCATTGAATATTATCGTTTGGTTGACTGCCTACCTATTTGTACGAATGGATAGACGGCGTACATGATTGAGTTTGCCTTGCTTGTGAGTTGCTTGAGGACTAACTTTGGAGCTACCTCTTTGTCTTTGCTTGAAGTCTTAGATAGGACTCTGATTTAGGATTGTCGAGACTTTGTCTCTTTATGTCTTTTGTCTGGTTATGGATTATGTTGAGATTATGGTTATGTATATGAGACCTATGACATGACATTGGGATCTTGTTATTCATATGTTTGAGGATTATTGTATGATGATAATATATTTTGTATGATGATTTCTGTAACACCCTAAACTCTAAAAGCGATAATTTACACTAAGGATATGGACATATCAAGAATCTAGATGTTACTTCGTCAATAATTCACCAAGCATGCATGATAACAATTTTCTTGAAACATAGAAGCAGAATAAAAACAATATCACAACTGTGTTTAGTAAAACATCTCCGAGAAGCCATGTCTCAAAATTATAATACATCACCAATATAAAATTTCATCTCAACAACTAAGTCATAAAACATACGACACAATTGTGCATACGTTTATACAATAATTCACCAACATAACACTGACACCTTTCATACATGCAACACCACCAATATGTCATCACCAAATAGCATGTAAGAATTTAACATTTAATACAAATCACCAACACCAAAATCATCATCAATAATATTCACCTTAAAGAAAACACCAAGGGTCCACATTCACATAAAGATCGGCGTTTTGCCACATCTTGAAATCTAACAATTTAAACAACCAATCTTTAACAATTCATTCAAGTTCAATCATACTAACATGAGTTCAAAGTCTCCTACGAGTTATCCGACCATAAAGTATAAATCCGACAAGGTTCACATAAGTTTATGAAAACTAGCATTTTCCGACAAATTCTCCAAAATCAAAGTAACCAAGTTCAACGCCTCAACCGAGTATATACATAATTCACATATAAGTGCAGTAGCATATCCACATGTGTTTCATAGGCCAATTTCGACAAATACCAAAATTTTCTAAGTTCGTATCGTTTCTTTCATTTCCTAAGTCACTCGACAAAACAAATCAAACAAGTTTGAATGCCTTAACTAAGTATACACACAAATCACATATGAGTGCAGTAGCGCAATTCACCTCAATCCCAAAGTTTCACAAAGTTCGTATCATTTTGTCGTTTTTCAAAGAATTCAAGTTTGCAAAACAAAACCAAGTTAAAGTTCATGATTCCCATCCAAAACATTTTTATAAATCATAACAATACTAGACAACCTTAATCCTATCCTTTTTCTTTGAGAAATCGAGTTTTCGGAAATTTCGTGTTCTTGAATCATTTTCAAAAGTTTTATGATACGATTCACAAAACCAAGTTCAATCCAATTCAATTGATGTTTCCAAAGGTTTAGAAGGTTTTAATACAATCAATTACATCAAAAGAATCAGTTTGGACGGTCTGTATCGATCCCGCAAAGCCCGGAACACCCAAAACAAGGGGTGTTGTCACTAAGCAACTTGCTCTAAGCGACTTTTCTCCAGAGCAGTTCCCCTGTTCTGGTTAAACTCTTACGGGAATGCACAACCTTTCACCCAAAACCCCCAATTTTGATCACTTCAACCCCAAATTCGACCCCAAAGCTTATACACTTGATTACAAACATAAAGGGCATTCAAAACAACAACAAACATCGAATTATAACACCAATTCATCTTAAAATCATCATATAGTTCATTTTCACCAACAACCACCATTTTTCACATTTTTCATTCAAACTTCAAAACAACACACCAATTCAAACCCCATAAACACATAAGCATAAACAAACATTAATGAAGTGAACTCAAACATGTTTCAACAACAATCACACACCAATTCATGAATTTCACTCAAATAGTCAAAAATCATTAAAACAACACAACAAAAACAACAACAACAACTATGAAGTTTAAGCTATCAATACAACAAATTCATGAAGTTTATCATACCCACAATTTCACATGAAATAGAAGCATGAATTTTATCATTTAAAACCATAAAAAATCACAATTATCATAAAAGCACTTAAACCCATAAGTAGAAAAGTGATTATAGCTTAATTAGTGAAAATAGACTATCCCTCTTACCTCTAATCTTCAAGAATCAAATTCCTAGCTTCAATTTAGATCATATCCACCAATTCCCAAGCTTTCTCTCTCTAGTTCTTCTTTGCTCTTCAAGATCCCCTTTCTCTCTCTACCTCTATCTTAAAATGTTTTGTGAAAATGAGTGAATGAAGGTAATGACCTAATTTCTCATAAGACTAGTGTTTATATAGTCTCTACATAAATGGGTTCAATCCCTAGTTGTCTTAATGAGTTAAATATTCTTACCAACTAATTCACCGAGAGGAACACACTTAAACCGTCAAAATAACGAATAGTTACCGTCTTTAATTATTTACCACAACTCACTAGTAACTTAGTAAAAATAATCATTCCCACTTAAAACACTAAAAAGAATTCTCGTAACCAAAATATTATTTTACCCTTGCTCACCAAATGACCAAAATACCCTTGAGTCCAAAATGACTAAAATATCCTTCCTAAGTCAAAATCCACTAATCCTAAATAAAGTACACACAAAGACAAATAATCACATACAAGCACTTATAAACACACATAATAATTAATTAAAATAATTCCAGCGAAAATCGGGTTGTTACAATTTCCGCTGCAAGTTTTATAAAATTGGAAGTTATGCATGTTTTGAGTAAAACGAAGAAGTGACATTTAAACTTTGTTGATTAATTTACTTAATTGGATATGATTTATTGTATTCGGAGTTCAAGGATGTTACATTTGGAGGTAGAGTCTGGGTGTACGAATGACCTTGCTGTGATAAGATATTCGGTAGGGTGGTCCATTTAAAAGTGTAGTTATATATAAAAAAAAATTGTCAAGATGAGGAATATTGAGCAATTAGTTGATATGATTTTTTTTTCCTTCTTTTGGAAGCGGTTTTTGGATAAGACTTCTTTGAACTACTTTCTTCTATACGAGTGGAAGTTGGAACTGTTTTTGTGTTTAGACCAATAACCTTTTGTTGGTACTGGCTGACATTACTCATTTTTTGATTATTAGGTGTTCAGTCTTTGTTCAATTAAATCTCTCTGTTCAATTAAATCTCTCATCGACCTCAACTTGTTTTTCACCCAATTCTCATATAACCCATGCTATAGAAGGATATCAAATCCAACCGAAAGAAACACATTCCATTCAATTAAGCCTCTCAGACCTTAATCGAAACTAACTTGAGCATCAAGGTAATTTGCTAGTACTAACACCCCTACCGAGGAGCATTGTCATTGTCCTCTATTGTGCATCCATCTCCTCTGTACTTTAGATCAACATCTAATAATAATTTGAATCCAAACTCATAAAAGACAACACATCACTCATATTGCATGCAATAGTCATTTTTCGCCCTAAACAAATAACTACCTAGCTACCTTCAAAATACAACCTCGATGTGCTCTACCAAGACAAAATACCAATCTAGTGAAGGTTTTCTATGTTACTCTAAATATCATCCCATATATACACACTCAATATTATTAATTTATTAACAAGCAATGGACTCAAACAGATAAGAAGGACAAAAACAACAATCATAACATTATTATTAAAATGACCTATGTTCATATGATTTGACTATATTTTATTATCAAAACATGAGAGACTCTTCATTATGCACATAAAGCCAACAGCTTATCTCTCTCAATATATATATATATATATATATATATATATATATATATATATATATATATATATGGAGTAAGAACCAAGGTTTTCAATCCAATATAATAGGGATCCTTCCCCTTTATGCATCAATCTTACTCCACATTTAGGCATGGACAGAAAAACCTCCATTTTACTAAAATAAACTTTACAAAAAAAGAAATCCAGTGGAGATTGACCATATCTAGAGATTTATCCTTAACATTAACACGTGGGTGTGGATGGGACGACAAAAGTGTCTGCAAAATTTGATGAAATCGAAGTTGAAAGAATAGAGCCATACTTCATTACATACTTCAAAGTTCAAACATTAAACAGCTTCAACTAGAAAAAACAAGAAAGTGTGTAAGATGCCCTGGCAAGGTTTGTAACACTTTAATTTGTGCAATACTTGGGTCATGTGCATGCGACAAAGTGAATATTTTAGAGTTTCTAGAAAGAATCTGACTCTTCTTAAATAAAATATGTATTTTTTATTAGGAAAATTTAACTAAGATTTAATTTTCATTTTAAATAATATATACCGGCTACTTGCTAAGTGTTATAGTTTGCATGTCAAAGGGAAATGTGATTTACTTAGATTATTTTTTCTCCTTTGTTCGAGTTGAAATTCATAACATCTAACTTCTTATCTTTTATATGAAATTAATTGAGTTATTCAACCTCCATCTATAAAAATTTCATCAATTTCAATCCCTAAATTTATAAAAATTGGTGATTTTAGCTTATACCTTTCACAACTTTTTGTCTCTTTGTAAAGAACTAGAAACAACAATATTTTTTGATAGAACTAAAAATGGTTAAAAATATTAATAGGGACTACAATTGAAAAAATTCGTAATTTTATAAAATAAAAAAAAACATATATTTAATCCTATATATCTTTTCAAAATTTAATCATACAAAGTAGTGTTTGAGTCAATAAATTTTCTTTTATATTTTGTTCACAATAATTCATATACTTTCACATATTGACTCATGTTTCAGCTTCATCTGTTTCTAAATTTTGACTAGCGTTTTAGCCTCTTTGTTCCAACAAATTGACTACTATTTAGCATGCCTTTTAGTAGATTGACTTCTATTTTAACTTGTCTAAATTCTATGTAAAATGTTTCTGATTTCATCTGATCTTATCACGAAATTGGATTTTATGTACATAATTCCAAATTTCCAATGTGATTATTCTTTTTTATGATTAGTATTGCTTATCTCATAACATAAATATGTCAGCACATTTTTGTCTCCACCAACCATATTTGACTATATTTTTTCTTATGTTGGTTATTTCAAAACTTGAGGGTGTACTTTCTTTCTTTGGGTTGGATTTTCTTGAGAGAGCTCACTGAAAATATTTTATGTACGGACAGACAAAAAAAAATTAATTTTATGTACGGTTATCCCATATTTTCCTTATAAAATACTTTGTTCATTAGAGTATCTCTCTTATACACCTATTAATATTTTTTCCTTTTTTATTTGGAATAGATTTTAGCTTGAGGGAGTAAGAAACATGAGCATTAAAATCGTATATCAGGAATAAAGAGAACTTTTGAAAGAAAGAAAGAGATAAAAACTTCTAAAATAATTTTTTATTTTTGTAGGGAGCCTAAAGTCTGTTTTTTTTTTTAAATAACCCTAAAATTGATTTTCTTTAGTTATTTCAAGTAAATATTTTGCAGTTTCATCTAATATTATTTTGCAGTTTCATCTAATATAGACATAACACTTGATTTTACTAAAAAATGTTGGTCCACATATTTGCAGTTTCAAGTGCATTTGTCAAGAAAGAAAAGTACATATTTTTCGGATCACCACAGTTTTAGTAAAATATCACTCCCTTTCACTATGTTCAAAACACATGATTTTACTAAAAATTGTTGGTCCACATTTGATACTTTTTTTAGTCTCTTCTACTTTTCTTTTTTGAAGGATTTAGTCTCTTCTACTGTTTTTCCTACTAAGCAACTTGTATTTAATATTATATATTTTGTTAAGATATTTCTTAAATTCTTTTTGTTGAATAACACATGATAAGCTCCTTTTAGTCGATGAGTTAAGGAAGTTTAACCTACAACATCTTTCCAACTCCTTAGGACCAAAATTAACCTACAGACGGACCTTCCCTAGGACGAAAATGTGTCATGCCATCACACAAAATTTTATTCTCCAGGGTCTAAGTTTGGATTTTTAAGTTTATTGTTGTTATAAATTGGTCACATAAGTATTAGAATATTTACACTATCTATTTAACATTGAGGTGGTAGGAACAAAAATGCTTATAACATCAAACATGATTATTTACTTACTCTTATTTTCTTCTTGTTTTTTAATTCAAGCTTAATTTTACAGATAAATATTTTATCACTAATATTATAAATCAAGTAATCGATCAATTTCATTTCAAATCAAAACAAAATAATTCAACTATGAACCCTAGTTTTGACAGAGGTGAATTTGGACATAACAACTTAACAGTAAACATCTATATAAACACTTTTAGTTGAGTTTGAAGAAAATAAAATCATGCTGCAAATGCTTTATAAATTAAAGGATCGATTTATAAAATAAAATTAAAGAACTAACTTGTTATAAACATCCAACTTAAAGAATTGCATATTGTATTTTGCCTATATTATATCAAGGGTCGTTCTTTTTATTTTCTCATAGAAAAAGTGTTGTATCTATATACTAAAAGTTTTCTTAAATATTGTCTATTGTATCTAATGGCAGTGACAAGAGTTTGTTTTGAAAGTGGATGGTTTAGCAATCGATCCCGATAATTGTCAATTCTTATTCGTTGTTCTTTATAATATGTCACCTTCTAAAATTTAAGTCAAGATCTGACATGCAACCACTAAGAGAACCTTCGGTTGGAGGTGTTTCAATTGAGTTTGACAAGCTGACACATGGTTTTTCACTGGTTCACTCTTGGAGACCACGAGGTGGCATCAAACTTACTTCAACAAGTGATGGTACTTTGAATTTTAATTAAATATGTATAAAATACTAATATGTTAGGTAAAATTATTGGACTTCATATGAATTCTTTAAAGTTGGGCATTCAGAACAAAAGTGAGTGAATTGCTTTAAGATGATGTGATTCAATGAAACTCACAAAATAACTTTGGAGTGTATATCGTGAACAAGGCAGTAAAATAATTGAAAAGACGGTTCTAAAACTTAACAAAAGATGTAGCAAAATTTGATTTTTTTTTTTTTCCTTTACAATCATATAATCAATATTAAATTGTTGAACATTAGTTGCAAGTGACATTGAAAGCTGTAAAGAAATAAAGAAGTTTCATAAGATGACCCCATAGTTTTATAGTATGTTATTGGTGTGAAGTAATTGTTGGTTTTGCCAATAACTAATCTTCACTATAAAATCAAATTGACCCCCTTTATTGAATCTCTCACCTATAAGGGTCGAAATCCCAAACATTACTTAAAAGATCTATGTTTATTTCCATTAGATCAATGTATAATAGAATGTTGAATATATATTTTAGGGTTAATTAAGTTTTTGGTCCTTATAAATATCTGTAGTTTCGTTTTTAGTCCTCATAAAATAAAATCACATTTTTTAGTCCCTGTAAAAATTTTCATCAGCATTTTTAGTCCATATAAATTTTCCATCAACGTTTTTTGTCCCTGTTAAAATTTTATGTCAGCATTTTTTATCCATAAAATGCTAAAGAAAAATGTCACAGGACTAAAAAGTGTGATTTTATTTTATAGAGACTAAAAAGAAAACTGCAAATATTTATAGAGACCAAAAACTTAATTAACCCTATGTTTTAAGATAAGAAAAAATAGTCTATTGTAATTAATTCAAGTTTGTCTTTGAAAGTGGAATATATTTTATACTAGGCAAACTATCTGAAAGATATTTAAGTTCTTAAACTAATTGGAAACAACCCTAGTATAATGAGCAGACAGGAAGCAAAGAGAGATATAGCTGTATGTAAGAGAGAGAGAAAGACAGGAAGAGAATAAGAAAAAGCAAAATAGCCCTATTTGCTTTCCTGATGTTTTGCATTCACACAAGCAAAGTACACTAGCAAAGCTTAAATTTACAAACCCTAAGAATCAGTTCTGCTATGCCTTAAAATATAAAAATATAATTTCTTAGATAAGTTTTATGGGGAACTAATCACTTATGAATCTTTTCTTGTCTATCATATTTTCCTTTCCAGCAAAAAAAATAAAAAATAAAAACATACCTAGTAGTGATTGATAGAAGAAACTATATTTAAGCTAGTCCAACAAAACAAGCTTAAACTTCATATCTCCAAAGTCTTATGAATAATAATTCCATCATGTATTTAATCCCTAACAAATTCATCAGTAAAATAATAATAAAAATAAAAAACAAAAAATACTTGATCATGGAGAATATAAACATGATAATCAATTCATCAGAAATCAATTAAAAAACAAAAAAACCCATCATCATCTTTTTTATTCCAAAACACAACTAAAAAGGAAACACACAGAAAGTTCTTACTTAATAATCATATACACATACATAGAGAATGATAAAATCATATAATAACATTGCTTCCTCTTCTCACTTCTCATCACATTTTCATCACAAACACTACTACATATATATTTATTTCATTATTCTAACAACACTTGGTAACACCTTTCTTCAATTTCTTGTAATGATCATATCATATTTTTCAGTAAGGTGGCCTAATTCCATGAGGCCATGGAAAAGCTTCATGTCCCACATGACCACCATTAGGAAGAAGATTTGGTGGCAAATTATACAATGGCATAGAAGATGGATCTGGAAGATGGCCAGACTGCATGTGGCCCCCACCGCCACCTCCGCCGCTACTTCCAATTCCAGGAGGAGAGGAATTACCACCACCACCACCAGCAACATGATGTCCTCCATGGACACCACCACCACCTTCTTCTTCATCTTCCTCAAGTGGTAATCTTTCATAAGTAGCATTAGCAAAAGTAGCAGCAATAACCATAACAGGTCCAGCAGCAATCAAAGGTCCAACAACACTTCCACCAACTACTTGCCCTTGTCCACCGGCTAAGTACACTGTGAGTCCGGTTGCGCCTGGAGGAGCAGGTCCCGGTAGAAAAGCTCCCGTTAACGATAGAATATCGAATCTTCCATGAAGTGCTACAACAGCTCCTGGTGCTGCTGGTTGTCTAAGGGTAACATTTGCAACTGATCCACTTCCGCTTAGAACACAAACACCGCGTTGTCGTCTTCTTGCAAACTGGGCTACACTTTCGGCTACATCTGCTCCGGAGGATACTTCCATCACATGGCTTTTGAGTGAATTTGGACTGTCTCTTGTTACGAAAATTGGTGGTTTTGGTTTGTTTTTTGAACCTGGTGGTCTTCCTCTTGGTCTTCGGTTTCCAATTTCAACTGCACCTTCTTTTGGTTCATCGTCGTCTCTTTCTTCATCGTCTTCTTCATCTTCTCGTCTTTTGGTTTCGTTGATGAAAAGTTCGGTGTGGGGACGTTTGTTCATAAAACCAGGTGGATTACCTGATGGGTGGTGGGGATGATCCACCACCCCAGGTAATCCTACCTGATGTCCTGTCCACCACGGATTAGCCAGAACTGCTGTTGATTTTTTACGGTAAAGTATAAGAGATACTCAAACCCGAAATATAGAGGTAAGAAAATAACAATACAAGAAATTTTGTTCTGTAAGAATTTTTCTTTTCCTTTTCAGGTGAAGTAAAGAAAATAAGATGATGAAGTTATTGTTTATATAAGAAAAATTCAATTTAAAACTCAAAGTTTCTTCTTACAGAACGCAATTGACTTATTCTATGTTGGACTGCAGCTTCTTCTTGCAACTTGCTGAGAAAATTTGGCAAATAGAAGTTTTTTGTTTTGTCTATTTTGATTTTAAGAGATAAGGAAAGTCAAACCTTAACAACTCATGATATAAGAAAAACAAAGGGTTTGTTCTTGTGTCTATCTATTACCAAAAAAACAAATTATATGAAATACATAGATGCTCTTTCACTAGCTATACAGATAAATTAAAGAGAGAGAGAGAAGAGAAAGGAAAAACTAAAGAGAGGTGCTTAGAAGTTAGAGATGAGGAATTAGATTCAATGACTCAAGGGAATCAAGTAAAGAAGAGTGTGTGTATGATATGAAAGTGAGATTAATTATTTATTAATTAAGTAAAAGAGATGGTTTCATCATAAGATACAAAAGGACTAGTAGCTAGTAGTGATGGTTGATCAGACGATTATCATTATCAGTAAGTGTTGAATATTATTTTAATATTATCATTAGGCTTAAATATGTAAAACGTCCCTGTAAGTTCGCGTGTTTTTGATTTTCGTCTTTGTATCTTTTTTGTTCTAAAATAAACCTTGTAAGTTACAAATGTTTTGATTTTCGTCCCTCCCGTTAACATCTATTACAAAAACGCTGATGTGGCTAACGGCGGCTGACGTGGCGTTGTTTGATGTGGCAAAACAGTCTTATGTGTCATTTCAGACAAGATTACAGGGACCAAAATCAAAAACGAAAATTTACATAGGGATGAAATTAAAAATCAAGAAGTTACAAAATTTGAAATTAAAAACCCTTGTTGTTTCCATCTTCTTCCTCTCTTTGTGTGTCTTCTTTGTCTCTCTTCCTTATTCTTCTTCTATGCACCTGAAATTTCATGCTCCGTAACTTCGGCCATATTATTCCTCTCTCTGTTTTAGTTTCCTTTTTTCAATGTGTGATGTAAAGAATGATGCATTGTTTTCCAATTTGAAATCTAAGTTCCAATTGAAGGTTAAGTGCTAATTTCTTTTTGGTTATGATATTTGAAATGTGGAATTACATTTTTGAAGATATTTAAATATTGTTTTGACGGTATCTGAAAGTATAAAAACTTCTTTTATTCAATTATGTTATGTTTTGATGAAAATTTAATATAGTCTCATTTTTAAATCATAATGGACATGTTTCTTCATAAGCAGATAAAGTCTTTATGATTTCGGTATCTCACTGAGAGTATGTGCTTGCATTTGTATTTGAGTAATATAAAGAAATATCAGTTTTTGAATCTAGTAATACGTTAACATCTTTTGAAATTTTGAAACAAAATAAAAACCGATTATTGTCTTCAGGCCATATTTTGAATCAGATGTTAAGCTTAACAAGGTATTTATATCATTGCTCAAAAATTTATAACATTGCTCTTTATTTGATAATTTTCTTTGTTTCATTTTGCATTTTGATACAGCTCATCTATTAATAGTATCATACTATCATTTAGTTCTTTTATTTATGAAAGCAAAAATATTTCAAGGTTATACTGTTTTCTTTACACATTGTTTTTTGAATTTTTTTAATGTTAGCTCTCCTTTCTAATTAGCCATTTATCTCATAAAAGTATCTGGTATTCATAGAAAGTGAGTTACAATTATACCTCTAAATGTTTGTACTACCATCAATATGTTTTGAAACTTAATATCCCAAAATACATTAATATATGAATACCAATGGGAGTTGGGTTTAGCAGAAGTTTACAATGCCACAGAAGTTACAAGGCATGGGACTTCAGGGGCATAGAAGAAGAAGAATATGACAAAGGAAAAAGAAGACACAGATAGGGAGAAGAAAAAGATAGAAACAAAAGAGTTTTTGATTTTAAATTTCGTAACTTTGTGATTTTTAATTTCGTCCCTATGTAAATTTTCGTTTTTGATTTTGGTCCCTGTAATCTTGTCTGGAATGACACACAAGACTGTTTTGCCACGTCAAACAACGCTACGTCAGTCGTCGTTAGCCACATCAGCATTTTTGTAACAGATGTTAACGGGAGGGACGAAAATCAAAACATTTGTAACTTACAGGGTTTGTTTTAGAACAAAAAAAAGATACAGGGACGAAAAACAAAAATACACCAACTTACAGGGACGTTTTACATATATTTAAGCCTTATCATTATTATTAACATTTTTTTTAAAATTATTATTATTAACATTATTGTTTTCTTTTGATTTTAAAATTATTAAATTAAGAAGTGATCTTAATGGATACAAGAAGGAACATAATTAGCTTCCGAAATCGAACTCATTTAAACTTTCATTCACAATTAAAAATAACATGGAACGAATGCAAAACTAAACCTTTGAGCAGAATCATGAACGAACATAAATATATTGTATATGATTTCGATTCAAGTTAAAAGAAGTAATGTAGGAAATCAAGTGTGAGTGATAATGTCTCACATCGACTAGAAATGGAGCAAACCATGGATATATAAGAGAGGAGACTCATAAACCCATTGCTTTAGGGTTTTGGGTAAAAGTGTGGTGTCTCTATAGTGGATCCTATACATTTGGCCCATTCCGCTCCAAGCGCTTCTAGGCTCCCCAACAAACTGGTATCAGAGTCTGGTTAGGCTTGGTATCAGAGTCTGGTTAGGCTTGTTGGGGGAGTGGGAGCGGGATCCTAGTTGAATCATCCTAGTGATGTGAATGAGTCACACTTGAGGGGAAGATTGATTGGAAATCAAGTGTAAGTGATAATGTCTCACATCGACTAGAAATGAAGCAAACGTTGGATATATAAGAGAGGAGACCCATAAACCCATTGGCTTAGGGTCTTGGATAAGAGTATGGTGTTGGATATATAAGAGAGGAGACCTATAAACCCATTGCCTTAGGATCTTGGGTAAGAGTATGTTGTCTCTTTCTTAGCGGGTCCTAGACGTTTGACTAATTGCCACTCTAAGTGCTCCCCAGACTCCCCAATAAACCGGTATCAGAGCCTGGTTAGGCTTGCTGTGGGAGCGGGATCCTAGTGTGGATAATCCTAGTGATGTGGGTGAGTCACACTTGAGAGAGAGAGAGAGAGAGAGATTGTTGGATATATAAGAGAGAAGACCCATAAACCCATTGTCTAAAGATTTTGGGTAAGAGTGTGGTGTCTCTCTCTTAACGGGTCCTAAATGTTCAGCCCATTGCCTCTCCAAACATTCCCAAGATTCCCCAACAGTTGGCCACATGTATTCTTTCAAAGGTGATTATCACCCAAAAAGCGATGTTTGATTCACTTGTCCATCTTCATCTATTTTGGAACAAAATTGTTATCTTTTTGTTTGGGGGCTTTTCCAAACAGATTATCTTTCAAGGATAATGCTTTGTCAAAGTATTATTAAACTGGCTCCCTATTAGCTCAGGATGCAGAAAGGAAGAAACCACTTGTCACTTTTCTTTCTCTTGTGATTTTCTTTATGTGTGTGGTATGGCTTGCTAAATTGGATGGGTATTCATAGCATACTTCTTAATGTTTCAACTAATCATACATCTCATTTTAGTGATCTTGGATCTGTTCGCAGTCTTCAGATTATTTGATTGATTTATGTTTAGGTTTTTTGAAATTAGCGGAATGATCAAATTTTCAAAAAGAATTATCCTTTTCGAAGATCTTAGACCACATAAAACGACATGTTTTGTGGTGAATGATGTTTTGGGGGAAAGTATTCATTTTGTTTTGAATCTTTGGTAGCTTAACCCTGAAAATGTCTTGGACTTTTAGATTCTTAACGCTTTTTTCCAGTGTTTTGTGTTGGTTTTCTTTGGTTGTAATTTGCATTGTACCATGAGATGTCTAACCTGGATTCGGTCCAAAGGTTAATTGTGCTATTTTTAGTTAATAAAAATAAAAAATGTATGTTCTTCAATTTTTTATTATTATAAAATCCATTTTATTACTACAAATGGTAAGGGTCCTCATTCAGAACATTTTCATATATATATGGGTTGACTAAAATGGACCTGGTCTAAAGATGAATTTGTTTTTTTTTCCGTAAATTTTAATAACATATTACATTTATCCTCCACTTTTTATTGTTTAATTTTTTTAACTAAAAATGCTAAAGATCCATCTTTAAACCATTTTTTTAGGGAATCTTTAAACCATTTTTAAGAGGTACATCCAGTCTATAAGTAATTACATAAAATACATATGGAGTATTTTTTTTTTTGTAAACTCAAGGTACCCTCCATTCATAACCGACAAGACATCGATCTTGGGATCAAGGTGGATCGGTCTTACTATGGTTAATCCTTGTTCGGTCGAGGATCATTTCAATCAATTTATTTATGTTGGTAGTGGGTCTAAGGTGCATTGATCAATATTGCAAGTGCTTTGGTTTGCTACCGTGTGGGAAATTTGGAAAGAAAGAAACAATAGGATTTTCAATGCAAAAGAATGCTCCATATTACAAGTGGTGGACAAGATTAAGGCTACTTCCTATGTGGTTGAAGGCGAAACTTGCCTCTCTTCCATTAAATTTTCATGGATGGTGGCTTGGTCCATTAACGGTGTTGGGCATTAGCTAGTACTGTTTCTTTCTTTTGGTTTTTGTGCTATCGTTTTTCAGTTTTGTACATATTGTAATGACTCTCTTGTTCTTCCTTGGTACACCTTGTGCTAGGAAGAACATTTTGTTTTGGTAATATATTTCATTTTAGTCTCTTAAAAAAAAAATTATTAAGGACTCAAAAAAATATTTACCGATTGTGTTAGACTATGTTTGACTTATAGACTTTATTTTCTACTAAATTGCTTAAGAAAAATACTTTAATAGTCACAAGATTTCGGACACACGTAAAATACATATCATTTAATTATTTAAAAATATGCATTATTTTTTTTTCCTTTTTTAACCTTGTATTTTTTACAAGTGTGTCCAAATCTTGTGCCTGAGAGTTTCTCCTCGTTTAATTAGTATTAGGAATTGATCCAATTAATTTATTTATGTACGATTATAGTTTTTATGTACTTTACTCTGATTTCACTCTTTTATCGTCTTTTTTCTTCCTCTGCTTTCTTGTTTATGAAATTTTATATAAGTTGCCACAATGGCAACATGAACATACAAGTTTCAACAAGCTTTGCCTTTTTTATATAAAAAATAAAAAGCAGAGCTCTTTCTTTTTGGAGATTATTTGAAATTAGGGTTTTGTGGGGTAGCGTGCATGTTGCTAGGTGGGACTACGTCATTTTCTCGTGTCACTATATTAATGCACCAACGTTTGATTTGCGTAGTAATTCTTATCAACCTATCCATTCAGTACGTACTTGTACACATATACATACATATACATACATACATACCGGAATGGATCTCATCGTGTAAAATTATCTTCTCTCTTATTTTCAATATTTATCAATATTTAATATTTTCGTATTCATTAATTTTTAATGATCATAATTTTATTGGACTCACATGTGACTAAAGAGGATCCAAACTCACTCCATATTGTATAAATAATTGACTAAGTAGATTTTTTTCTTCTATAAAACTAAATAAACAGGTATAAGATATTTAAAATGGTGAAAGTTTACCTTTCTAACTTATTTTTTATAGTCCAAGTTAGAAGCAGAATATAAGTATTAAGTACTATGTTAACACCATTTGTCCTCCGTCAAAACCTCCCTCACAAATCCCCCCTTTCCAACATCACAAACACACGAGTATGATTGATTATAGCCAATGTCCTACATTTGTGAGATCTCCATTGAAACAAATTTTAAAAAATAATTTGCCATAAAAATTAATTGCTCCAAATTTTGAACTTTATTGGATCCTTGTTGTCACCATTTTTTCTTCTTCTTTTTATCTACAAAAAAAGAGATGGTTACGACTTACGATTCAATTTTTCTTTTCCGAAATCATTTCTTAAAATTGTTTTTCTTTCTCTTTTTGTTAAATAGATGGTTTCTACATATTTTCAATCTTCTTTTATACGTTTTTGTGATTTGGTCACATTGTTGGTAGTTTTAATTTTTCGTTTTTGTGCAGTGTGTTTTTAATTTGATATATCAGTGAGGTTTTTATGAAGGATTAACTTTGATCAAGTGGAGATTCAATCAATGACTTTGACGTCTTCAGAGTTATAAATTTGGAGACAAAGGTATTTCAGACACTTGACTTTGCCGTTTTATGCTTTTAATATGAATGTTCTGAGTTTGTTTGTAAATTCATCCATTTTATTTTTAGCAATTTTGAGTTTGTATTGTATCTATGTATTCTATCAATTTGAATAAATGAGTGTCATTCATTTTTGTAAACAAAAGTACTACTTAAGATTTACGGTTTCTAAAGGTAATTGAAGTTAAAATTATATTGTTGAAATTATTTGGAATTGATAATTTAATATGTTGTTGAGTATAAGTCTAGAGCTATCAAATGGGCTAGCCTAGCACGGGCTGGCTAGATAAATGGATCAGCTCAACCAAACTCGTTTATAATTGAGTCTCATATTCTAGAGTCTGACCTGATTCATGTGGACCATGGGTCAACCAAGCTTAGGACATTTATTTTATTTTATTTAGTCACACTTTTTTTTATGTTTTTTTATATACTAGTTCCTCACAATTATCTATTTGCTAAAATATGATTAAAAAAATTGATGTATTAAAAATAAATCCATTTTTATTGATTAATTTATCTCAAGAAAAGATGGAGTATTTGACACTACTTTTGTCGGAAATGACCGGCCAAAAGCTGCATAAAAAATCCACCGGCATGATGTTGTGAAGATTTACGATTACAAAGTAAGCACAACAACATTAATCCGAGTTATTTGTCCAATAAAATAATATATTCATTATCAGAGGCAACCATGTTTCAAATTCTCAAATATAGTCTCACCACGTAAGAAGCACGCAAAACCGTCTGAAACACAAACACTTCTAGAATTAGAAGTATTCTGTGTCGAATACTAATCATGTTTAACATTGATACGAAATTGATACGTATGATTACATTAAATTATATCATTTTTTAAATTATTATCGATATCGACATATCATGTCGTGTTTGGTGTTCGTTAGGTCGTAGATGAAACCCAAAAATAAAGCAATAATACAAAGAACGTTCTAGAATGAATAAGAGAAAAAGGAGAGTTTTGTGTTTTACTAAAAATGGGGACAAAGGGTAAGTCAAGAAAAGGGTAATCACCGGCCAAAACACGTATTTGGGTTGCATAAACAAGACGCATGGGCAAAAATGTGTCCCTTATATGTAAACAAATCTCTTTCATTTCATATATCTCTATCAACACAACATATCTCTTCCTTTTCTCTTTTTCTATATGTTAGTTACACTCTCTCTAAGTTCTACTTTCCAGAAAGAGAAGAAAACACTACTTAATGGGTGTAGCACCAACCTTTTTTCTTGATTTTCATGAAGATGTAATAACAAACTTGGACATGTATACATCCTTGTTGACAAAGAATTATGAAGGCCAAGGATTGCAATGTAACTTTGCTATTCATACTCTTTCCTTTCTATATATAAAGAAAAACAATGATTGTTGAGATATAGGAAAACACAGGCATGCAGGATGGAGCCAGGCAGTGATATAGTTTTAGTTTTATGGTTCCTTTTTTTTTCATCTTAATTTAAAATTTGAATGCAACTATTACTTTAGGTGTTTAAATACACATGCAATAGGTGTTTCTTATAGCCACAATCGACCTTCTTCAAGCATCACTATCCAAAAGGATTTGATTTGGTGCTTTGATCATTTGTGTTGTGCATGTATGTGGGCATGTCGATTATTGGTGTTATGACAATGATATATCTATCTGTAGATAATAATTATTTTGTTCCTTTGCCTCAAATTTTTTATCGAAAATAATACTTATCACAACGGAGTTCATGTGAAATTTTCACGAGAGGAATACTGCATGTATTTACTCACTTGTATTGCACCGAAGCGCCATGTTTTTTTATTGATCTGTTTTTTATTCGTGGTGTCTTCGCGAGATATCTCTCGTAGTATATAGCAATGCTCTCTTTTTTTATATTAATTTTATGATTTTTTACATTATTTTTGTGGGGTCATTTTTGTGGACATACGCTTCTAGCTAGCCTTTCATCAATAATCAGAAGCTTACTATGAACCAGTGTCCAAATGAAGGCTCTATGACGATTTAGGCATGGTCACTTCCACGCCTTATCGAACAAGGTTATGCACATCATGGGCCACCGACCACTGTACTATTGAATAAAATAGCATAAGCGTATTTCATGGTAAAACTACCATCCGAGGAAGGTTGCTTTCGAGTTCCACTTGTGTGACTTTGAGTTTTGGTGATGTTGATGACTTTTGATGAGAGAATCATAGATGAATGATTGGTTCGGGAAGCCACAACTAAGAGCTTTAACATAAACAGTCATGTAACAAATAAAATTCGGAAATAAAACACTCTAGCTACGAGAGATAACTTCAGTAGTGCAACTAATGCTTTTAAGCCAAGAATTTTTACAGAATTTTGTATCCGGAACATCACAAACTATTCAAGTGCATTTAGCCTCATCCTGGGCATTCATTATGGCTCTCCAAATGTTAGTAGAAGAAGCTTTATGATTAAACACTGGAATAGTATAAGTGCCACAACCATGTTTGGCCCTCATCACTTTCACTCACAACTTATAAGGGCTAGTAAGAATATGACAGGCTAGTTTCATTATGTACGGATTATTAAGGATCCTTAGGTTCTTGAAGCAATTATAATTCCATTTATAAGTGATCACTGGGTCAAAATCTTTTACTTACAACCTTGAACTAGGTCTTCATCCCTTTGTTCTATTTCTTTTCCATCAAAAACATATAAACGGTGTCAAAGTGAATTAGCTCGTAGCTAGGATTATGACCCTTTTGGATTTCATTTGGGAATCAAAATAAAATTGTGTAAAACTATGTAGGCAAAGGATCAAAAGAATAGATCCATATTTGTACTAAGATATAGATAGATTTAAAACTCATGGTTATTTGCACACCATACTCCACCAAATGCATATAAGACATGTTTGTATCATGTTTAGATACAAAACAGTGTCCATGTGATTCCAGCTTATCTGGGATCCATGACAAAGGTGTGTTTGGGAAGTGTTGGTTTCATTACACTTACAATTACCGCCAAAAAAATAAATTACTTCATATTGCTAGAATATACATTAATAAATGAATTTAAAACTATAGTGCCCCCTGTCAAAAATGATACATGACCATGTGAGAAGGGGAAGTAAACAGTAGACTTTTGTTAAGCTTCATATATGCAGTAAGTTTCAAAATTCACAATTGAGTTTCAAACCACATGCCAACAGTTTCGGACATTTTACAGCACAGGACCAGGATTTTACTTCCAAACGACCATCATGCAATCTAGCTTCATAAAACGGGCATCATCCTAGTGTAAAATATCCAAGCATCCTGCAAAGTGTGTGAGTTTGCATCAGTGAATTGGAAACATCAAACACAATTTATTATTAATTACTACAAGGTTTCTAGTGAACATGATCAAAGATTACAAAATACTAGTCGATTAGTTAATATCAACAGCTGTATTCAGTGGCTACTTAACTTCAATACGAAACTTACCGGCTAAACCATGACTATCAGAAAAAAGGGGAAAAGAGAAGGGGGAAAACAGTGCCTTTTTATAGTTTGATTAATCTTCAATCTTACCTTGTGCATGTACCTATCAAATTGTATATATGAAGTACTAGCACAGACACTGTAGAACAAAGACGTGTCCGGTGTGTGACACCAACACGATATTGACACATGTGGTTACATTCCATCACTTCCATTTTCTTAAATTATTGCATGTGTCTACATGTCAGTGTCAGTATGGTGTCTGATGTCCATAACTGTGTCAGAGCTTTATAGAATTGTATGTACACGAAATCAAATTTGATGCAGTCAGTTTTATTTCATAATTCTAAAAATACTGATGTTAATTGTTAAAACACGGCCATCTGACCATGATCAGATGGCTGAGAACGCATGACTGCGTGAACACAGCAAATTGCCGACTGCAGTCGATCTCAGTCCTCATACACACATATGCTAATATCATTGCAGACAGGTTCTATGACTTTTTATCACTATAGGCATTCACTTCAGTCGTGTCAAAGCAAAAAGTGAATGCATTATGGAATCATTTACCTAATAAGGTAGTATATGAATATGAAAGCAAGTGTGAAATAACCCACAAGTGAGCATGTTTTCCTTGTTGATTTCTTCTCAAAAACCTACAAAATTCAGTTTCTATACAAATAAATCATTTTCCGATATTGTGGTAAGTAAAAGCATATAAAATGAGGCACATTGAGAAGTAAAAAACGTTACCTTCTTGAATCGATCCATGGTTCCCAACATCATACCTCTTGATCCATCCATTTTGTTACCCTAATGAATTCACAGTGGAATCTAATTATTAGAATAGAGAGAAGACAGTTTTTCAGAAAAACAGACAGTATGTAATTTACATACCACCCGATCTAGCATACTGTTATGACTCTCAACCTCCTCATGTATATCACCTGTTAACTGTTGATCAAGTAAATATTAAAAGTCAATAGATAAGGCTTTTTCCTTTTAATGATTGCATTGATAAAATGGTAAATAAGTAATTAGAAAACTATGCTCTGTAAACCAATAGGCTACATAAATTCTGATATAAGTTAAATTTAGTTATTGACCAATGTTTCATATTTCTTATGCACATGTACACATTTGTATTAACAAATACTAGTAGCATGCCAGTTGCGACATGGCAAGATATTTTCATTTTAGATAAGATATCACCAGCAAATAGAAAATTATAAACCATGTCCACATACAATCTTGATAAACAAATTACAAGCATTTTCAGACCTGCAAAAAACATGAACTCTCAAAGCCTTATGATGGCCTTTTATCTACAAGTACATTGATGCGAGTTAAAATAAATAACGCAATTGTTTTTAGAATAGAGCAAAATATTTGTTGTAAAAAAAGAAATACAGAAAATTATAAATAGGGTAATTTTTTACGAATATTCAGTGATCCAAAACAAAAATACAAATTAAAAAATGAAAAACTAGCGCATTTGTTTGTAGAATAAATAAACCAAATTCGAAACAGTCAAACAGAGCAAACAATTTCTTACCAATATTTCAGCAAGTGATCCAAAACAAAATTTCACTAATTATAAACAAGTTAAACAACATACATGCACAATGTATAACCAACTTTAAACAACAATAGGATCACCGAAAATAATAATTTCAAGACTATCAGAACCTTGAATGCACTAAAGTGTAGATTTAATGATTGCGAATTCATACCACCGGATGTTAAAATAAGAAATTAATTGATACATACAAGAGAAATAGTAACTAAATAAACAAAACTTACTTGCTTTAGAAAAGGAACTTACTCGCTTTAGAAAAGAAACTCTGTCGTGCAGAGTGTCTATGGCATTATCATTATCATGCTCATTTATTTCAGATGAGTAAGAAGAAGAAGCCCTTAAACCACCCTCCTCGAGACTATCAATACCATCTAAAAGTGATGATCTGGATGACCGGTTATCTCTGTTTTTGAAAATCAAACAGCTTAATAGTTAATATACAAGGAATCCGTTTTCAGCGAAAAATAACTAGAAACAACAAAATGAAGTCTTCTAACCGATGGCAAAGACAAGTGAAAGGTAATAAAAATTAGTGGTAAACTTTTAACTAAAGTTGGTTCTCAACGGTTTGAATGCCAAATATTCAATCACACTCATGGTGGCTTGAATAGAAAAACCAAAATGAATTATTAATGATAATTTAAATAAGATTGACAACTTCCTGAATAAATTGAAAACAATGATAATACTCATCAGAAAAAGTTTGAATCAAAATGAATTCTGGATTTGCAACCGCAGATTTAACAAGAAAAAATTAAGATGCAGTAGCAGTACTACAAAAGTCCTCTTGTCCTGAAGTAAAATGAATTTATTAAAAAAGAAACTCATAAATGATGATACAGGGCAACAAGGAACTACGGAAATTAACACGACATAAAAAAAACTTCCATCACAAGTGCAAGCTCTCGGCTCTTGAATTAAATCAAAAACCACATTTTGATTTCCTGGTTTACTTTTAATATCCTTTATAGAAAACCTGTATTGTGGTATCTACTACTATATGATCAAAATAGCTTATGATCAAAATCGGCTTATCCTTTATAGAAAACCACATTTTTATTTCCTGGTTTACTCTTATGTTTAAATCAGCTTATGATCAAAATCCCACACTGAAAAACCAATGAGGGATGAGTCTAGCAAAAGGAGCTAGACTCCTACAGCTTGGCGAACCAAGGTTCGAATTCCAGCTGGGCACCACATTTAGTGTCCGACACACCTCGAATAGGATTACCTACAAGGAGTTTGGATTGCTCCATCTATCAAGCTCCATTTACCGTTCATTTATGAGAGATAGGCACAAGTGATAGATTAGTGGGACCCATTTTAATAAGTGGACCCCACTAATCTCCCCATTGTGTCTAACTCTCTTATAAATGGACAATAAATTCGTGTATATTTGGTTCCACTTATAGAGTAACCAGAATTGATTTTGGACGTGTAGAATTGATTCTGACATGTTTGCTTGTTATCAAGTAGAATTGATTCTGCCTCTAGAATTGCTTCTACTTGAAGCTAAGATTTGCGGCTTTTAAATCTATAATTGATTTCCACACACAAATTTATAGTTAAACTCACTTTACATCAACGTATTCAAACACAAATCAATTATTTTTAATAAAAAACAATTCCACATAATCAATTCTATCAAAGTTAATTATCTCCACAGCACAACCAAACACACAGAGTAAATCCGGACTCCTCAAGTGGAGGGAACCTATGGTAAACCGGAAAAAAATTCACCGCGAAAAAATGCATATCAATTTATCCCTTCTCCCTAAAAATCAATCATTCAAAAAAACATAAATCTCAGTTCTCACTGAAATTTTGAATGTAAGTTGGTTTGAATACCAAACAAGATTTAATATGATCCTCTTCAACTTCTTTTCACCATTCTTACTGAACAATGCACATAGATTCACGGAATTAGTTACTCCAATTCGGTTGAACAAGTTGAACTGTGAATCAGCATTGTCTACAGTTACATCACTGTTTCATTTTGGAATGACTTATTTAAGCTTATCTCCAATCATAAGAACAACCTAACCACTAAAGTCCTGTTTGGATTGGCTTATTTAAGCTTATCTACAGGCATAAGCATGTGTGAGAGAAGTTATGAAAACAACTTATGACATGTTAATTTTCATAAGTTCTCCAAACGCAGCTTATTAGAATAAGCGCTTAAATGTAAAGAAAATAAATGAAGGCAAAATAGCGAAGATTGTGCATTGGAATTTGGAAAATATATAAGCGGAAATTAAAATGGAGAGAAAGAAGAGAAGAGAATAACGAACCTTCTATAACTCATTGATTAGTAAAATAAAACGAACGATCTTATTGAGAATGAGAAAACAATGTGAAAAGATGTTGATTGAATGTTTAGAAATGATGAGAAGGTTTCTTTTCGTTTGATTGAGATCTAAGTTCTAACCAAGTAACGTGTAATCAAAATTGAATCCTCAGAGAAGAATAAAGAAGAACTCGTATACGGTGTCGTATCACTTTTTTAAAATAAAACGGTGTCGTGTAAGTTATAAAACGAATTCCAAAAAAATAAATTAAAAAATACACGAATAAGGTGTATTTTTATTTTTTTTGAAAGAAAATTATGGTTTAGCCAATCTGTAATGAAATACAAGTAAATATGATAGTTGAAGAGTTGATGCATGTGGATCAAATTTTTAACAACATACATTGACCTTTGAGCAACTACCTTTGCTTATATTTCATTTCGGATGGAGTAAATTATTTTTACGCAATGTTTGAATTTGCTTAAATTTCTCATCTATTTAATGATTGTCATTAATATAAATGCAGGAAACTAATACTCTTAATTAAAACATGTTATTGATCAATTTGTATTATAAAATTTATTCGCTCTCTGATGCATCTCTATTTACAATGAATTTAAGATGGTCGATGAACTCGTATACAGTGAAACTTATCGCTGTTTAGAAACAGTAAAAGTGATAAGTTTTCTTTTACAGACTTTTTCTTCTTTGTTGTATGCCGCTTCATTATTTTCATGTTATTCTTTACAAATGAGTAACTAAATAGTGTCGTTAGAATGAACAATCCATACACATGACAATTGGTTTACTAATTGTTCTTTTATGAACGAGGGAGTTTACCTCATGAGCAGGGCGTGTCATTCATTTAATGGTGACTGTATACTCCACAACTCGGTGTGTGTTCCGTCTTCTGGCTCCCCTCTAGAGTGTGGCAGATTGCCTATAAAAGACACTTCGAAGTTCAAGACAAACAAGGTGTTAATATGTAACAGACGAACTCGGTATCTATGTGTGATGGCAACAAAGTGAATTGTAAAGTAGAGTAATGGATAGGTGAGTTGATCATACCTAGGGAACAAGGTCGCCTATTTGTAGTGGTAGATCTAATAGTAGACTCCTAGTTAGTAGTCATCTTTTTTATTAGCTTTAGTGGTGGTCTGTTATGAAACTTATCTGAATATTGGAGTAACTAACCGACCAGATAGGCGAGGAAGCCTATTTGGCTCAAGCGAGTCCCCCATAAGTAAGAACAACTTAAGTAAATCTAATTGTGTCTGCCTTTGAAGTATATGTGTGCATCTATCTGGTTCAGGTGAGGTTTCTATGTGTAGGAATGACTTGGTAGTTACTAGGTTTTGGTTATGTTGTGAGACGACGAAGCACATACATGTTATCTAGATGGAATGAGGTGATTTCGTTGTCTTGTTTAGTTCATTGACATGTCTAGTACGTCTTTTCGAGGAACTTAATCTGAACGAGATGGTCGTGGAGGAGGTTGACTCATGTATGATGTCACATGTTCTATCGAGGTTGGTACCTCAATGGATCTTTTTGTGTCCCGTTATTAGACATGCATGTCTCGCTTCTACTGGATATTGGCATTGGGCTTCTTACTGGATGATTTGGATGGGCCTTTTAGGCCCTTACTGATACACTAGCCTCTGACCTTTGGTCACGTAGTGGGCAATTAGTCTAAAAATATTGAAGTGGAAAGTTTTGAATTTTATCTGGTGTGGGTAGATTTTAAAAATTTTGTCGATGTGGTTTCACCACAATCCTGATATAATGTACATATCAAATTATTCATCGAAACTTCAAATTAATCATCAAAACAATAAAATGTGCATACCAAATTTAAATTACATATAAAATTACATTACCTCAACAAAACAAAGTAAAAAAATCAAATGCACTCAAATGTATATTTTGAGACCGTCGACGAAATTGGAACTATTAAGTGAGGATGCCATGGTCAAGAGAATTGTTCTACCAGCCTTTCAGTTTGCTCAAAAGTCTATTTGATTTATCGGATCGTAACTCCCTATTGCATAAAATATATCGAGTTACGACCTAATCGTTGTTTATTGATTCAGTTTGTAACTTCTAATCAGTTTATTTCAAAGGTTGACCAATCCACAGTAGTAATCTTTGATAGTTAAAGCAGGCTCTAATCCAAGCCACCCAAACTAGGGCTTTGGGTTAAAAACAATACTATAGTTTTGATATTTAAAAAGGCCTCCAAGCATCACAAAAACTATAAGTTTATTAACTTAATTATCACACTTTTGGTCTATCTTGCTTTGATACATATGTAATTTTAATCTTACGAGCTTTTTTGGGCAATTTTGATCTCTTTAAATGAGTCCCTCTAGAGATAAAAAAAAGTCTAGGGTGGGCAAGAGATTAGAAGATGGAATAGAAAGGACGAAACATTAGAAGTTGAGAACCAGATAAATCTTTTTATTAATTAGATTAACCACATGCAAGAAGATGAATTTGGGGTTGTTGAGAAAAAATGGAGTGCCGAACAAGGAGAAAGATGGAAAAAATTAAAGAGAAAGGATACCTTACATACGTGAGTACCATACACTTGCAAAAAAGTTCCTTCTGCACAATGCACGATATGACCCGCTCGCGCATCCTAGGACGCACCAAGCTCAAGATATTAACCGAGTAAATAGTCACCATTTTTTTTACAATAAAAACAACTTATTTTCTATGACATGCTTGGTGACTTGGTGTGGTGTTTCAAAGATTAGATGAGCCACAAATTGCAACTTTAGGTTGGCAAGTATGGACAAAAAATGAGCCACATATAATTTTTAAGGAAATGATAAAGAGTGTCATTAATTAAAGGGTTAATATCTCTTTACCCCTATGTAATTTAGGCGAGTTTCGGTTTACCCTCTGTAAAAAAAATTTAGATTCCAACTTTATAATATGAAGATTCTCCACAAAACACTCCTGTAATATGAAGATTCTCCACAAAACACCTTTGACCCCATCCAGACGCTGACGTGGCACGCCACTGTGTAATTTTTTTTTTAAAACCTGACACATGTGTAATGGACACTGACGTGACACGCCACTATGTAATTATTTTAAAACCTGACATGTGTGTAATGGTTTAAAAAATTATTTTTAAAAAGATAAAAAATAAAAATAAAAACTGAAAATTAATTTTCAGAAAATTTAAAAATAAGAAAAAAAAATTGGATTTTTTCAAAAAATAAAAAAATTCAGAAAAAAATAAACATTCAAAAATTAGCTTATGTTATTTTTTTTGAATATTTTTAAAATTTTAATTTAATTTGGATTTTTTTAAAAAAAATTCAAGATATAGTAAGTTTAGAAATTTTTGTATTTTTCATATTATTTTTTGGGAAATATATATAAAGAAAACAACCCCTTTCAGTTCTTTTGGACTGACTTTTTTTTCTCAAAAATGCCCTCAATTTTCAATACAAATACCACATGTAACAAATAGATAAGAATAAATTTAAATATTAAAAAAAATTCCAGTTATTTTTTATTCTCAATTTTTAAATATTGAAAAATATTCTCAAATCTGTAGCACATCGTAAAAAAAAATTCTGGAATAAATTTTCGAAAATAATTTTAAACATTATGGAAAATTAAAAAATTTTGAAATATATATTTTTCGTAAATTATAAATTTTGAAATTTTTGATTTTTCAAAATTTTGGAAAATATTTTTTCGTAATAAAAAAATCCAGGATTTTTTTTTTAATTTTTTCAAAAAATAAGCACAAATGCCATGTGTACCTTTAAAAAAAATGAAAAACAAAATTATTTATACAGTCAGCACGTCACATAATCAAATATGCACAATCAGCATGCCACTCAGCTTGCCACGTCAGCAATTTTGCACAGTCACATGGGTCAGGGGCTAAAATCAAGGAATCTTATTTTACAGGGTTGAAATCATAATTTTTTTTACAGGAGGTAAACCAGAACTCACCCAAATTACAGGGGGTAAAGACATATTAACCCTTAATTAAAACATTGATTAAGAGGGTAAAATTAGAAATGTTATATTAAAAAATGGTGTAAAGTGATAAATTTAACTTTTTAAAATTTAAATAACTGTTTTATCAACAAAAAAGTTCAATAATTGTCGAATTCAATACAAATGTACTACTCTTGATTTTCTTGATAAGTTCTCTAAACTTAACCCTAAATTTTAACTAGGAAATAGAGCTTCAATAGTAGAGTTAGTCGGAATTAAATTCACTGTTGTAGAATTTACACGTAATTTTACACTATAACATATCTCGTTCATTGATTTTAGATCTCAATTTTACACAATAAAACAATCTCAACTATATATTTTGATCGGACGACCGACAACATTGCAGTTGTAACACACAATTACAACAGGAATCCCACTCGGGAGTTTGCCCAAGCAAGAGAGTTGGAAGGAACTGAAATTCCAAGCATGATAATGATCACAAAGCCTGCACATGCAATTTCTTCGAGTGGCTAGAAGAACTAGACCAGTGTCTGTTTCTATCATAGTGGGGACCAGAAGCATGCATACCATAGCTCCCTAATAAGTATTTTTATAGTACACAGATAATAGATTTATCTGACAAATATCATGAAGCACTGTACCATAAACTTGTGTTCGATGGTCCTCATTTTCCCTTTTCCATGGCATTTGAGTTCTCAATATATCATCATGTCAAAAGTGATTTTGACTTCAGATTTCAGTTTTAAGTAAGAGTGATAAAAAGTAACTATAAATATGAATTTTTATTCAAACTATTATTTCTAGAATATAACGTATTTAAAATATTTAAAATATATATATTAATAATGTATTTGAAACATTTACATCGATCACAAAAAATGTAAATATTTTATATCAAATCATGTATCTATCACCAAATTTAATGTTAAATGATGTAGCAACACATCAATATTGAACATATTTGTAATTTTTTTTACGGTTTCAGCATATAAAATCCTTAAATATGACCAACTCTTCTTATTCAAACTTTATTTAAAATAATGTTTAACATATTTTCATTCAAGCACACACTATTTTGTGGAAGGCTTTAATTTTTTTAATTTTTTAATGTTAACCTCACGATTCTCGGGAGAAAGGCCCCGGTTGTTCGAAGTCTAGAGAGAAAATAAATCAAGTTTAGTAAAAAAAATATTTCATCCATACATTGAATTCATATTCTTTTGAACAATTTATCTTTTAGTGAAAGACTTTAACCATATGGTGTGATAGAGTTCTTTTCTTAAGAATGGTGTGGTGTGATATAGTTGACAAATAATTAGATTATTTAAGCATATAGTCGGACAAAGATGTTAATCTCTTAAATAAATTTATGTATCTCAAGAGATTAATCTTTGACTTCCAAATGAATGATATTTGGACGATAAAAGTGAATTGTGCAAGACATTTTAAATAATCTCAATTAACTCTTTTAAAACCAAGTATAGGCATATAGCTTAGGGCTAACTATTAAAAATCCAATCACCTTAGGACTAGGCTTGCATCCTCTCCGATGAGAATTTTATTGGAGGTTGTCTAATGTAAATCTGAACCTTTAATTACTCTTTTAATAAGGGCGCTTCTATGGCGAAGTCAGGAAACTGATTTTTTTGAAAAAGTCATTTTATCAGGAGAGAATCTCCGCCCTTAGGGCTAACTATTAAAAATCTAGTCTATAATGTCTGATCAAAATCTTAATTAAAATTGGCTCCCTTTTATAGGTCAACTTTAAATAAAAGTTTGTCTCTAACTTCACTACAAGGGTTCATCTTCAATAGCTAAACTTTTGGACAATCAACAAATTGTTAGAGTCTGAGTCATAGCAATAGAGTAGTTTTTTTTTTGTTGACAAAAGCTATAGTGTAGTTGGTGCAAAGAAACCATTAAATTCAAATTTGACTAGAAACCAAATTGGGGGACGAATTATGTGTTTCCCAAGCCTACAACACAACAAACCCATACCCTAAAAAAATGATTTTACTACTCTACAATTTTGGAATACTTTTTTAGCTTTAAAAAAACCTTAAGATAGTAGATTTTATTTTTATGCTTCCCTACTCAATACGTAACCCCATCATTGATATGATTATATTTGATAAAAAATCAATATTGTGATGAGTTTTAAGAATTGTTGAAATTGACGTATTTTATTACTGTTATGATGTCACCCTCCAGCTCAACTTCAATTAGTTTTTTTTACTATGAAACTTCAGCTTCATTTAATGGTTAATACTATTGTATACGAAAAATTATTTATGTACAAGTTCAATAAAATTTTCTATGATGAGGATGCAAGTTTAATATACATTGAAAATGATTTAACAATCCCGTCACCTTCGTTTACCTTATTTAAAAACTATAATAGCATACTTTAATAAATCATTTTCAATGTATATTAAAGTATGCCATTATAGTTTTCAAATAAAGTAAACGAAGAAAGAAAAATGTTAAGGAGTGTTCTTAGGATATTAGTTAAAAGCTAAGAATAATAAGTTTAAAAAGATGTTAACGAGTGTTCCGGATACTTTTTAAGACTTTTAAAAGATACTCCCTCCGTATCAAAATATAAGCAAAATTTACTTTTTAGGTTCATTCAATTAATGATGTATGTGGTTCATATTATGGACCACATACGTCATTAATTGAATGAACCTAAAAAGTAACTTTTGCTTATATTTTGATACGGAGGGAGTATATATGTTTTTTAAAATTAATGTAATCAGTGCATTGAAAATTAAAATTTTTGACTTTTTTTATGGAATAATTTCTTCTTTTGAAATGTTTAAAGAGTGTCCCGAGAACACTCGTTAACAAGATCCATAAGTTTATACTAAAAAAAGGGTGTAACTATTGCATTAACAAAAGTAACAATTTATATTTTCAAGACAAAATTTTCTTTAATAAGATCTTTAAACAATGCATTTAGAGCACTCATTAGCCTAATCCATAAAAAACAATTTATGTTTTGCTAATTTTCAAATAAAGTAACAACATTAACTTGCCATATTATTGGTTCATAGACTCTAACAATGAGGACCTTAATTTTATGAGCCACACAATCAAAAGCAAGTACTAATAACTCATAAAGAAAGGGAAAAACCACCCACAAACACTCCCCACAAAAGATTAATAGCATCCAACTAACACACACAATATTTAGAAGCCCTTTATTGCCAAAGTGAATGCATGCTTCTACCTCTATGTTTATGCCACATCATTGCGCCTACTTTCCTAGCTGGATTTAGTAATATTATTAATTAAACTGACAAGGTAGTTTTCCATCTTAAAACCTCCCCATCTTTTTGTTTGTTGTGTTCTAACTAGGGGAAAAAACTAAATGAAGATAATATTTTGACTTTTGATCCTGTCAATTTTGGCTTAAAGAAGAAATAACATGGCATTCCACATGTATACTACAACACAAAATGTTAGTTGTATTTAGTTGAAGAAACTTTTTTGTTTTTATTGTTTGTTTATTTTAATAATAAAATATAAAATATCATTTTATTTTAATTACTATTCATTCAGAAACAACCATTGTTATAATATTTTAAAAATCACTGACGTTAGTTGCATATGGCAGAAGACGTTAGACTTCTACAATGTGACAAACAAAGGTTCAGGAGATATTTGTATAAGAATCATATCATATATTACTCTCTTCTACTAACACAACACACTCACTAACATAGGAATCTTTAAAAAAATTATTTTATTATGTTGATCTATGATTTTTGTCATTAGTGGATATTTCTCCTAATGATTTTTGTCATTAGGGTGCATAATAAAATTCTGATTTTATTATGTTGATCTATGATTTTTGTCTTTAAATCTAGACAAATAATTGTTAACCATTATCTCCATACTTGCACACAGATTTTGGATGGACATCGAGCTTAAGAAAATCACGGTGACATCATAATTTTGTCAGAACTCTAAAGTATAGTTTTTATCAAAATAATGGCTTACTGTAATTTTCTCCGTCTCACCGTGAGTCCAGACATGCACTTAACCACTTATTTATAAATGATCACATATGATAGAATGGTAGCTATGCTGCACCACTACAAGTCAACATAATACTGTATTTTATTTCCTATTTTAGTAAAGAAGTTTAATCACAACATTTACCCCATAGGCCCCTCATTTCATCAATATACTAAGCTATTTTTGGCTTCTATAGCATTAGAGGCCAGCCTTGTCTAGCACCAGAAAGGAAACAACTAAGGTGTTTGATCATAGTGAAGAGAAAGGAAAGATTTATAATGTATGTCAACTATCTAACACATGTAGAGATAAAGATCCCACACTATTGATTGTTAGATATTGTGCAATTACTTGTGTGTATATCTTTACATGATTGTGAAATGTGCCTGCTAGTTCAGCATTCAATTTTATGTAGAGTAACATGAATATGTCAAATGGTGTTACTATAATCCTCAAACGTATCAAAATTACGGAAAAAATCTCAAATGAGCTTGCTAGTCAGTTAGATAGTTTGATCTTCGAATGTGTCTTCTGTTTGTCAGTTTGGTCTATAAAATTACTAACAGGAGGAATATTTTTCAACTTTCGATACAATC
The DNA here is from genome assembly GCA_946800305.1 of Medicago arabica. NCBI lineage: Eukaryota > Viridiplantae > Streptophyta > Magnoliopsida > Fabales > Fabaceae > Medicago > Medicago arabica. Next base: position 18,288,179 of record OX326965.1, on the reverse strand, counting down.
AAGAATCATAATGACATCGCATCACACATTTTCCGACCAAAATGATCTTTTAGTCTTTTTTTTTTTTTTTAAAGAAAACTTGTCTAGACAGCAACAATGATGTATCCTATAAATCATACCCTAAATGATATTGCAAGTTTATACAATTAAAATTACCAACTGGAGGAGTTCAAATATAGTAGATTCTTAAGCAAATTAATCAAAGGTGCTATGAATCCAATATCTGTGATTTAATTCAAGAGTTTATAACAGGAAAAACCATATTTAATAGTGGTATGATAATCAATGGTCACACAAGGTTGAGGATTAACTTAAAACACCAATGCTAGCCTATGTGCTATTCATGACAACAATTCTAATAAAGCAAACTCTAAGCATTATGCAATCTGTACATAAACTTATTTACAAGTTCAGCATGAACATTTATGTCCTTATATAAATGACAGCTTATGTATTGCACAAAGTAAAATTATAATTTTAATTAAATACATTAATACTTTTCATGTAGCTAAGTTCAGAATTCCACATTGTATTGAGAATTTTGAGATGATACCCTCATGATAAAATATTTCAAAACGAATAAAATGCTCACGAAATCAAAGATTTCAAAAATTTAGAGTCTATATACTCAATTGAGAAAAGAAGATCCACATTGTAATTGCCACTCCATACAATCTTCAAAATCAAAACTGCTTGCACAATCCAACAATGCATTTTGCTGTTGTTCGTAACGACATATGTAATTCAACCCAACAAGAAGATCGCAAATCGATTCCTCGGTCTTCTCACGGTCGGCGAAATATAACGTCTGAAGTAGCAAAACATTTGTCCTGCTAACTATCTGGTGTTGCTCGAAATTGCGCTCGCTCTGCCATCTCATCATATTATGTGCAAGAGGCGCAAGCCACCGAAGCATCCCATCAAGATTTTCCTTCCAATCATGAGCAAGAGGGGCGTCATATATGGCCAAATTCTTGACATACAACTTCAGTTTGGCCTTGAGAGATAACCTTACGCTTGTTGGTAGCATCTGATATAGATCATCCCTGGCTTCCTCACCAACTAAATGGGGATAGCGAAGAAGCTTCTCTATGACAATTATGACATTGGCATAGTGCAATGCTAGAGCTGAGCCACCAAGTGTTGAAGGAGGAGCATAAACAGCTAACCTACTTTTCGGACTAAACGTTGAGCAACTTTGAACACCGGATTTGGCTTGTCTTAGTTCTCCGGTAAACGAAACGCCACTCTGAACATGACTTAGGACACCCGAATGGAACAAATGCTCCCTTTTCATGCTACTATTCGCAATTGCGCCACTGCGACTGCTAGATACATGACTATATTGATCCTCGTGATTGATAACATAACCATCATCGGCATCATCAAATCTTGCAACCGAGCTACTCAAACTTAGACACTCCATAAAAAGTCTCCCTGGACTTGTTCCACAAGGAAAACCAAAATCCTCAGGCCGAAGAGAAGCTAATTCACCACTTCTCATGTCAATCCGTGGCTTACTAGTAGCTCCTCCCCTTCTCTGCACTGCAGGCATTCTTGCAGTCGAACCAGGATGAGATCCATTTCTCTTGCTTGGATTGCGCTTCAAGTTCCCTGAATTCGTCTGAACATTAATATTACCAGAAAAAAATCCACATTCATTTTGCATAACCGGCGATCCACCACCAACACCAACCCCAAAACTATTGTTCCTCAAAGCGGTTTCACCAAAGATCACAGAAATTCTAGCATAAATAGTACAAACTGTCCTAGCCAACAACTCAACAACCTTATCAAATGTCTGATTCCAAAGAGAAACATCCTTCAAATGTCTCACATCTTGCCTCTGCCATAAAAGCTTCTGCTCAAAAGCTTTCTTACTCTCCACATGCTGATTATTCTGAAACTTCTTCACAGCTTGTTCCAACTCATTCAACACTTCCAATTCACTATACAAACTCATAGTAACATTAACATACCTATCCATTTTCCTCACCATTCCTTCCATATGCTTAACCAAAAACCCTAACTCCTTCACATCAATAACACCACCAACAATGTCACTATAAACATGCTCAAACCCTTGTAAAGCAGGCTCAGAACACTTCTTACCTAACCTAGAAACAACACTGGCAATACGGTTCAACTCTTCAAGCTTCTCTACCATAGCAAGCTCAAGAAGATAACCTTCATCAGATGAAACCAAATTCTTAACACCTTCAGTGTTCAAGATCTCATTTTTAAGCCTTGAGATCTCAGACTCTGAAAGTGATTTATGAAGATGAACAATTTTTGACATCACATTTGCTACTTCAAAAGAAAGAATTCCTATAGTTTCTTTATTCTCTGTTCTCTTTTGATTATGCTTTTTCTTTGTTAAAGTTTCAAGTAGAAGAGCATGTTTCAGATTTGAACTTACTTGGTTTCCCATTTTTACAATCCAAGCTTCTGCTACCATATCTGCTACGAATTTCCTTCAAAAAAATCTTCTCAAGAATCAAAATGAGGCCTCAAAATTCAACACTTTTGAGACTTACATAACCCCAAAGAAACCAACAAGGATTTTTTTAGAGAAATTGGAACAAACCCAATTGAAAAAACATGAAGAAAAACACAAAAAAATTATCAAAGTTTGAAACTTTAATTCTCAACTACACTTAAAGAATGAATTTTTGAGAGAATTGGAACTGACCCATTTGAGAAAAGAAGAAGGAAAACACAAAAATTTGTTAAAGTTTGAAGCTTTAGAACTCAATAGTACTTAAAGATTGAAATTTGCACTTGAATATTAAAATGGAAGAAGATAGTGGAGAAGTCAGAGAGTGTTACAGAAAATTCAAACATATGCAAAATGAGGCATAGCATGCGCCACAAATTGAGTAGGCGTGTGTAAAAGAAAGATGATGGGTGTAATTGATTATAAACTTAGAGAGAGAGAGAGAGAGAGAGAGAGAGAGAGAGAGAGAGTTATTTTATGTGTGGAAGGAATGAATGGAAGAGACAAGTAGTGTTGTTTGTTGGAAGAGTATGAAGATGTGTTGTTTGTTTTTTACATTATGTTTGAAAATTCTATGATTAGTGTTTGATTTATCAAAAAGAGGTATTAGAATTTTTGAATGTGGACTGTGGAATATAAAGGGGGGTATTTAGATTTTGTGGGAATTTTTTTACATTTTTTAATTTTGGGTTTTTGGAAGTAGTATTGTTGTAGCTGCTCCATTCATGATGTTATTGTATTGTATTTTTGTTTTTGGTAAAGTTGCTGGCATTGAATTGAAGTGTTGAAGGTAGAGTGAGAAACAAGGAACTGTAATTAATGATGATTAATATTGAACCAAACTAAGGGAACAATGAACTAATGTTGGAGGAGTGTTTGAGTTGTACTAATGTTGAATGCTATTTTTTATTTTATTTTGGAAAATATAATTTGATTAAAATTAAATGTGTTTGGTTTGATCATGTTTAAAATTGATTTTGAATAAGATGATTTTGGTTAAAATACAATTTTTTAAAAGTGATTTGTGGTTTAAAGGCGTCCGGTTGGTTGAAAGATTTATTTGGTGTTAGAGAGTGTCTAGAAGTGCAAGAGGACGAATCATTTGAGGCAGATATATGACGTTGTCTGGGTAATGTAGAAAGCTCTTTCTTTTAAAACGATACTTGTCCGAAAAGAGGGTTTTACGAGTTAGATTTGGCCTGATTTTTTTATCTTCATGTCGATATTAAAATTTCAGTGGTTAAGATGAAGAGATTAGGTTGAGGGGTTGAGGGTGACATTTGGAGATGGAGAAGGAGATTTTTTTTTGCTTGGAGGATGAAATGGTTGTGGAGTGGTTTTCTTTGTTGGATAATACTATTGTTTTGCATGATTTTGTTGGGATACTTGGTATTAGAAACTAGACCTAGCTAAAGGTTATTTGATAAAAGAAGTTTACAAACTAATGACTCAAGATGATCAACAACTCGAAGCAACATTTACGAACATCATATAGAATAAAGCGGTGCATTTAAAAGTTTCCCTTCTTGCATGAAGATTACTGAATAAAAGATTAACAACTAAGGATAACTTGACTCGGCGTATAGAATTCTTCAACCGGGGTGGTTGTTATGCTCGACTGGGTTTGGACAGGAAGAATCCGTTAGTTACTTTTTTTTTGGAGTGTACTTTGATTTTTGAAATGATTGTTCTTCTATTTTACAATGGTTTGGGGGTATTTAGTGTGCTTCCTTTTGATATTGAATATCATGCTTCCCAGTTTGGGGATCTCATTTTTAAGGAAGAATATTCATGTACATCCTCTGATCACTATTATAAGTAAAAATTATTTTTGATTTATTCAATAAATGATGTATGTAGACCACATACATCATTTAATGAATGAACTTAAAAAGTGGATTTTTGCTTATAACAGTGACCGAAGGATGTATGTTTTTAAATAATATGGCTAGCTTGTGTTTAGATTACGGGGAAAGAGCAAAACTTTCTTCTTTTTCAAAATAAAGAGTTTTCTATTGCCCATATTATAGACAAGATGAAACTTTATTCTTGGTCGTGACTTAAGGTATATAGGCCTAATTCTTTTTATGATTTTCATGTTTGGTTATTCCACCATGTAATATTGTTCATCGACTTTTGGTTTTTGTAATTTTTTTTTTAATTTCTTATTAGGCACATCTTGTACTTAACTTGGTTTACACTTTGTTTTTAATATAAATTATTTGGCTTCTTAAAAAGATAACAAAATATGTTTTTTACCTTTGATCCACCGATAATGAAACAAAAATAGTCATAAAAGTAAAATTTATTTACAGCTTCAATGTATCATTATTAAACCGTACTATATTTCAACCCATTTTACTTCTCTTATCTAGCCATGAATAGTTAGTTTTGAATGGTGACCACCTACCCTTTTGAGACACTGACCTTTACTTGAAATTTCAATTCAAAACATGGAAACATAGAAGGTGAAAGAGATGTGTTGATTTTGCTTAGTTAGGTGAATAATACACCCTAGTCTTAAAAGTCGAAACAAGGAAAATTTAGGAACAAATTGATTATATTTTTTAATCGTGAAGAATAAATTAAAAATAAATTCTCTATACGGCATTATGGCTTCACGCATGAGCTTTGACTTACGTGTTAAAATTTGAAATTATTGAACAAATCATATTTTATTTTTGGAATTTTTGTAAAGTGAAAGGAATATAGTGGAACAAGACAATTAATTTTATTTCATAGTTTGGTTTGATCTTTTTTGAAAGTGAAATGTTAGACAAAATAATATTCTTTCTCTACTATAATAATTGTTAAATTCAATTGCATTACATTTTTTATGCAACTTGTAATAAATATTATGAACAAGTCATTTTTTTCAACTGAATTACATTTATAAAATAATATCAATTGTTAATAAACTTTATACTACTGTATTTTTCTTAATTTAAAGAAATTTTATGTGATGGACAAAAGTTGTACCACATGGAATAATGTGTATGTAGTTTCCTTCCCACAAAATCCCAAGGAATGGGAACTTTGATATTGAAAGCTTGTGAAAAGTTGGTAGACAATTGAATCATTGGAGTCAAAAAGGAAGAAATTAGGACACCCACTATGGAAAATTTGACTTAACGTATTTAGTGCTTGCTACGTTCTTGGTACTTCTAATCCAACGAAACAAACAATCCATTAAGGTTGAAACAGATGTGACTTTTTGGTCTTAAGAATGGATTTCATAACGTATAAGCAACCAAATTTGGGTTTGTAAAACAACTGCACACAACATTGTTGAACAAATTAATGACCATGATAGACAGATCCCAAACAGTTTGATACAAAAAAGTTGAATGGTATGGTTTACTCCATCTAGATCCAATATACGCAACAAAATTTAATTTTTGTTCATTTGTCGGATATTAAGGGTAGACGGGGTCTGGGTTGGAATTCCGTACTACTCATTTATTCACTTTAAATGTAAATTTTTAATCATTTTGATGAATTTTTTTTCGGAGTACTACAATCAATAAGATACTACTTCCTCCGTCCCAAAATAACTGAGCTGGAGTATTTGCAAAAAAAATTCTTTCAAAATAATTGACTCATTTCATTTTTTCAATGCAATATTAATCACTTTTATTCAATTATAACTTTAATTAATACTCTACCAACTCGTCCAACTTTGCTTTGCACAATGTTACAAACGAAATCCATCAAGGTGTATGAAGTAGCGCACGATGACGTGCATTCACATGGAGTGGAGCAAACGCAATAGGACACTCGGATTGTTCATGCTCTTGAGATTTTTGTCGTTGCTGTCCCGCTTACACATATAGTAGAGCATGTTGACGTGCATGATTCCCCCGAATTAAATTTATCTGCTTCTGTTATGAAGGAGAGCACCGCCCAGTTCAATGAAACACAACCACATTTGCACAAAACAGCTCCTGCAGGTTCGACCACAACTCCCCTTGTTATTCCTAGTATTGTTTCAGATGTTGATGTCCAGGAGTAACCCGCACAGTGTCATATTGCTGACAGCCACACAACACAGCATGTGGAAAGCTTGGTGGAACACATGGTTATTCCTAGTATTTATAATGCAGATATTCCCGTCGAAAGTTTGGTGGAGCACCACAGTAACACGATTATTTAGCATGATATTCCTAGTCATTCTCATTCGGGCATCCCCATGGATATCTTGGTGGAAAAACACCCTAATTCGGTCATTCAGCAAGATTTGGATCTTTGCAATAGAATTCGGGAGTATGATCAACGTTCAGCTGAGGAACAATTCACTTCAGTTTTATCCAAGAAACATAAGAAGCAACTGAAGCAATAAATATTTGGTAAGCCGCCGTATCGAACCTGCTCAAGGGGTGAGCTCACTCCAACTTCTCAATGAATGTTGTAACAAGGCACGACAATGAGCGGCTCCCGACAACTTCTAGACGAACCGAATCACACCAGAATAAGAGGGATCCTGAGGCCGTGCAGATATGGGACTGCATAGTTGAAGGAAGACATATAAGAATTGTTTGGTACTACTTATATCAACAAGATGCATCTTCTTTTTGATAGCTCATTCCATAAGAACTCTACAATTAAGCGTGCGAGTGAGAACAAAACATGCATAAAAGACTCGTGTTGGTTTGTAGGGTCTATCAACAATACTTAAAGTCGTATCGGATGTTACAAATGGTATCAAAGAATACCTCTCCCAGTACGGTGTGGTTCGGGGACGAACCAAGTGGAAGCTTGTGGGCATGTAACACCCAAGGGTGACGAGGGAGGGAAGTGGTCGCCGACGCCGGTGCACAAGGCACGACAATAAACGGCTCCCGACAGCTTCTAGACGAACTGATCACACCGGAATGAGAGGGATCCCGAGACCTTGCAGATATGAGATTGCATGGTTGAAGGAAGACTTATAAGAATTGTTTGGTACTACATATATCAACAAGATGCATCTTATTTTCAGTAGCCCATTCCATAAGAATTCCACAGTTAAGCGTGCTTGACTTGAAGTAGTCTTTGGATTAGTGACCTACTGGGAAGTTTCCCGATAAGTGTGCTAGTGAAGACAAAACACGCTGAAAAGACTCGTGTTGGTTTGTAGCGTCAGTCAACAATGCTTAAAGTCGTTTGGGATGTTACAAATGTACTTTATTGGAATGCTCGAGGTCATCTCATATGTATCGCGAAGGTAACTGCGCCGATATATTGGCTATCAGGAGACATTCAATTCAGAGCTCAGTTTGGTTGCATACGTTACCGCTGACGATGCTCTTGGATTTCTTCCGTGATCGGTGTGGTCTTCCTTACTACAGGTTCTTTTCTGAGGATTTTGGTCTAGTCCCCCCTCTTGTATATACTTTTCTCTTTTTTAATAATATTTTTGAGTTTGGCGGCATAAGATGAAGATTTTGCGGGGTGTCAACCTAATTGGGATGTCGTTGTTTCCTCTTGATGCATGTTCTTTCTCTTGGCTTATATATATATATATATATATATATATATATATATATATATATATATATATATATACACACTTGAATGTACATATTTTCTTAATATATGTGAAATGAATAAAAAAAACTCACTTATTTTGGGATGGAAGAGATATCTATATTTCTCTTCTTCCATTTTCTCTCATATCAAACAAGATAACATTCTCATTTTTTATTCTATTTCTTTTATTTTCTTTTATCCCTTTCACTTTTTTGTTTTTGTTTTGGAAACTAATCAAAGCATTAGAGAACTCACTACCATAACTTGATATGTACTTGAAAAAGTAAAATTAACGATGAAAAAAATAAATTCTTTATTAGTTTCTTCATCGTAAAATTTATTGATAAAATTAGAGAAAAATTTCACGTTTTCTTCTTTAAATTTCGCTCGCTAATTTTTGTTGATATAGTAGCATGATTGGTTCTTCATATATAAAAATATGTACTGTTATTATTTTTGTTCAAAGTGTCTGACCGTATAACTCATACATATATACTAAGTGCAATAAGCAAGTAATTGCAGGTTGCATGCCCCAATTATTACTACTTTCTCTTTGTTGATAAAATGTCTCAAGATTGAGCAAATTTATTTAATTAGTAAAACATTGCAACAAAATTATTCTTAGTATTTTTATTCATGGATTTTGGATGGGAGTAACCTTAATTAACTGCATTTACACTCCATTGAATTGATTATTTGCATTTCTTACACTCCATTGAGTTGATTATTTTATGGTCAGCTGGTTATACTATTATAATTTATAACTTCTCCACTACCACTACATCAATCATGATATTGTATACATACCACTTTTTCTTTTTACCACCTTTTACTTTTCCACATTCTTTCCAACCCTTTTCTTTTTGATGAAAAAGAAATCATCATGCTAATTCCCGCCAGCAAGAAACGTGTATATCGAATGATTTCACATTGGGATTAGATGGAATCTTAACATAGCATATACTAAAGTTTAACCAAGTTGTTTAGGTTCTAATGGTAAGAAGCTCCTTCCAAGAATGTATATGGAAAATATCAAATTCGATTTTAAGGACGAACAACGCTTGACCAATGCGCATGCCTCTATGCACAAGTCGAATTAGTCGTCCATCATTAGTGGGTCAGAAACCAATGTGAAAGCCAAAAAAAAAAATTACAAAAAATAATACTAGTATATGTCCTTCTAGCAATGTGAAAATGAGAAACAATTAAATTACCCATATATATCTAATCCAATGTCCTTTTCAATTTCATTCCTGTAGGCTGGTATATGACATTTTGAAGTGGTTTTGATTTGTTAAGAATAGTGTTCTTGATGAAAACTAACCAAATAATTAAAATAATAAACTAGACAAAGACTAAACGAAAGAATTGATCAAAAGTATATGATTTAGTGGGATTTGGTATTGCATTGTGTTTGTTTTTAATTAGGAAAATGGTTACTTCACTTATGGGCCAAAACCAAAATAATCATCCTTCATCTAAATGGATATTCATACTGCAAAAAGGCAAGCAAATAATGACAAAAAGAAAGTTCGACCTAATACATTATAATGCTTTCGGCTTTTGTTTGTGTGCATCTCATTATATGCTTGACCATATATTGACCAACACAAAAAAATTTAATCATGTCATCTCTTATAGTATCTTACTTCAAAATTATTTAGAGATCTCACTTATTTGGTTAAGGACCAAAGAGTTTTTTTTTTTCCTTTCTGTAAAGTCCTGAATTCAAGTTTCATGGAAAAAAAAAATTTAGGGTTTGAGAGATATTTTGTTCTCTTTTCTCTAGGCCCAGTTAGTAATGCAAGGTCTTTAGGTTCACAAAAAAAAAAATGATTTAACCATACATATTTAGACCTAAATTTTTTTTGAAGTACAGTTACCAAGTAAAAAGTCTCACTATTTAAAAATGATACACCAATTAATATTCTTTTCTTCTATTTTTTGTTTTAAAAAAGCCTCTAATTTTTTTTATAAAGTTCTTACTTTTCCTACATATTTTGTTGGGTCTAGTATTTTATATTAAATTTAAATTCAAGTATGTAGCATCATCAATAGTTGTTACTATTAGTGATGGAAAACAAAAACTATGAGTACGTCGGGAGAAAATGACTTATAAAATTGGATGGAATTTATTGGATATACATAGTGATTTTTTATTTTTTCATAAGGGAACAACTCTAATATCAAAAAAATAGAATGACTAAAAAACAGAGAACACAAAAGGCTCATGAAGTTGTTAGGAAGGGAAGAAAGCACAAAAGAAAAAGGGGTATAGACTGGAATAAAGACTTATCATATATCTTTTTTCTTTATTTTTCCAGTAAGAAAAAGGATCATCATTCATCACTGTATAAAATGTACTCTATGATTAGCCAAGCCTTTTTGCTTCTATTTTTTTTTACTATTTTGTAAATATTTATGCCTTAATAATTTTGTTTTCCACTTGCAAAGAAAGTTTAAATATCCCTTATGGGTGTTGGGGAAGTGTTAATATCTCTGTATTAATATTTTTGACACTCAGTTATTTAATTGTTAATCTCCACTATAACAAACTAGTGGACGTTCCGTCTTCGTTTGTTCATTCTTTTGTGCTAATCCGTATAAATAACAAACAAGTTTTTTAGGAAAATTTGAGTAAAATTATATTGATTTTGTTTAAAATTATAGGTATTTTTGTACTTCATATTGTAACAACGTATACTTATTTTTTATTTTTTTAATTACATCAACTATATAACAAATATAATTCTTATTTTTTTATTTTTAAGAAAATATTAAATTAATCATTTAATTGTTCATGTGTGTAGCTAGACTAGGGATATCACTTAGGTAACATAGAGTTGGTGACATTGTCCAACCACAATGTCACATGTAGTTTTTTTTCTCTCTTCCATGAGGATTATGACATTGTGATTGATCAATATCATCAATGTCACCAAACTCTATGTCACCCAAGTGCTACCCACTAGGTTAGACCTCAGAGTCAAAAGTAACTACTTTCATCTATGATGAACATGGCCAGTTGGCCATTTTTCATGTGTTAATGTTTGTGGAAGATGGGTTCAGAATCATCATCAGTTATTATAAATGGGTGCAAGCTATTACCACAGTCGCATGCATGGATAGCATAAACATGCCATGTACGAACAAGGGTATTATTTCCATAAAGAAAAAAAAGTGTATTATTATTAATAATGGTAAAATCCAAAAACATGAGGAGCATGAATATGGGTCCCATGTTCCTCTAATCATTTGGACAAATGTTCCAACAAAGTTGTTTTGTCAAGAAAGTGAGCCTGACTTATCGAACTTATCACATACATTATATTTGATTTCCCTTTCTTCTTGTTTCAAATCATTGTGCTTTTCTTGTTTGTGTCATTGTCAATAAACAGATAAAAAGAGGTTATGGGATTGAATTAAATTAGCTAAATCATGTTCAACTTCTCTTTGTTAACTAATCAATTAGTACATGTTAAATCGTTAATCAACTCCTAGAGGGAAGAATGTTTTTCATTGAGTAGTGTTGACATGAAAAATATGTCTCCAACAAATAATAAATTCTAAGATCAATTTAGGACTTAAATCAGACTTTAAAAGGTTCTTAGTTTTAGTGTCTCAAGTCTTTGTTTGCAGTCGAAGAAGCGAAGGTGAACGGACAAAAGAAGACAAATAACACATAAAATTGCAATAACTAGAACATTGAAATGTAGAAAAAGAATAAAGAAAAGTTGAAGTAAGATGAAATAAGAAAGTTAAGGAGTCCCTATCAGTGGACTACCTCGCATGAATAGTGAATGAATCTTTAATTTATATATATATATATATATATATATATATATATATATATATATATATATATATATAGAATATACTAACTTAAGTTTTGCATGCATGGCACATGTCTTATAAACTCCCTAAAAACTTCCTTTGCAAGTTTCTTCTGGTTTTTGAATTCGGACAGTTGATGATTTCTAAGAAATAATTGCATCAATTGTAACCAACTTTTGAATGCGAGTGATTTAGAATCTTAAAATAAACATACAGATGGCCTTTGCTTGAGCGCTTTTTCGATAAATCTTAAGAATATTCTTCGAGTATATAAGTCAATTTGAACCTCACCCTTGCCTCGAATGTTAACTTTAAAAGAGTATATATCCTAATTGTTCTCTATGTGATATGTCCGTTGATTTAAAACAATTATTCAAATTTGGCATATAATTCTGCCAAGGTCGATCCCAAGCTCGGATAAAAGGAGATGGTTGTGTTAGACATCGACAACTAACATAAAACTTTGTCAAATCTCTATGAGATGGATCAAATATGAAATAGCGTGAATGTTAGGTCGTTGCCCGGAAGCATCGTGTTGTATGTAACACCCTCAAACCCCACAAGTAATATTTAATTATAAGTGACACCTAGACTGCCTTTGAAAATTGGTTGGCATTTACCCAAACCAATAAAAAACAGCTAAGTGTACTCTATTATAAAAATAACATTTATTATTTTATTTTGCAATTTTAGCATGTATTTTATTATTTGCATATTCACCCCATTTTATATTAATGACATTTTACAAAAAAAAATTTCAAATCCGAATCGAACCAAGGTACACACACTCTTGATCATATAACTTAACAAATAGACCGATACATCTTTTATGAATGAACTGGAATGCAAAATATATGTTATTAGTTAACAACAATTTTTTTTGAGGGAATATGTGTATATATATGAAATACAAAATATTTCTAAAAGAAAACAATGTAAATTCATTCATTTGATTTCTTATATATATATATATTTTAAATATTATTCTTTTATATAAATTCATACTATTTATCTAGATTTGATGAACTACTACAATGTTTCATTTGTGATTAACCAAATTGTGATTTATTTTAGGTCCGACTAAGGATGGCAATGGGGCCCCAATGGGCAGGGTATTATAATGTCCGTCCCCGTACCCGTGTTTATAAAAGATGTCCGTCCCCGTACTCATACCCTCGTGGGCAACAATTTTAATGCCCGTCCCCATGCCCTATAGGCATCTAAATGCCCGTACCCGCGCCCATTACCCGCACTTTAATTAAAAAAAAAAAAAGAATAGAAACATAACTAAATTTAAATCAATACATAAAATTTTGCAAATAATTGTATTTTGCCAAATCAAAAGCATTCAAAGTTTGTATGAATTAATTTTAGTGGTATATAAATTTCAATATATATATAATATTATATTTATATATATGCGGGCTGCGGGGCGGGCTGGATATTAGAGTGCCCATACCCGCGCCCATGCCCGTTCAAGTTTGCGGGTAATTACCCGAGCCCGTCCCCATACCCGCAAGTGCGGGTATTTACCCGCCCATTGCGGGTGCCCAATGGGCTTGGGTCGAATTGCCATCCTTAGGTCCGACATTTTTTTTGAATTAGATGAACTATTTATAGTATTAAATGAAAATTGTCAAGATAAATATAATGTTTATATTAAATATTTTTATCTTTTATATGTAAAAAAATCGGTTAAATATTTGCATTGCGTTCGCTGAGGATTTTATTTGCTTATGTATGTCTATGATGGAAATTTTTATGTATTCATATGAGAAAGTTAATACGATAAAATTTCGAAAACTAATAACTATTTTTAAAATATCAACGTTAATGTAATGTTTTTATTAAATATTTGTTGATTTTATTTGAAAAACATTGTTAAATAGTTGGACTACACTCGTCGCAAAATTTATGTGCTTATATTGCGGAAGCAAATTTTCATATACCAATATGAGAAAGTCAGTGTGATAAATTTTTCAAAATTCATGATTATTTTCTCGTTGAGATACAAGCGTATTTAAAAACAAATATACTTGAATTCAACGAAATAATATCTTCTTCTCTAAAAAAATGAAATCATATCTTTTACCAAGACATTCATTGGGGATGCAGGAGCCCTTTTGAAGGAAGTTATTCATGAGCAGATGAAACTCTTTTTTTGTGAAATAAGCTAATTAAAACAAATATGAATGATTCCATAATAATTCCAAAAAAAAATAATTTGTTTTTTGAGATTTTATGATTACAGTGATCTAGAGAACGTGAAAATTTTATTTTGGCAACTTGATTCCATAATCAATGATCCAAGCATAATTATTTTATCTCACATGTGTTAAGAGAACTCACATACAGTCATGCCAACAAAACTCATACTCGTGGATACCCGCCCAAATCAAACCCAATTTTACGTGTTTTCTCCGCTTTGACTGGGTTTAGGTATGAGTTTGGGTTTTTCTCGATTTTAAAACACTGGTATGAGATGGGTAACGAGAATATAGGTACCCGTCCTAAACTCATACACAAATCCGTCCTGAATGTAGAAAATCAATTTATTACCCATTTTATATAATATCGTTAATCGGTTGGTTACGTTTTGATCGTTGGAGTAATGGCCTTCCATTTTGACTGTGTTTCAAATAAGATAGTTTGTGAGATCGACTTACTTCGAAGATTCCGATTTCGGAAATTCCTGCTCTTGCTTCCTTCTTATTTCAATAAGGTCATATTCAACGGTTCAGTTGATTATATTAGACATAGTTAGTTTGCTGGATCTCTTTTGATTGTAGGAGTAATGTCCTTCCATTTTGACTAAGTTTCTAATGGAATAATTTGTCAGATCGACTTACACCAAAAATTTCAATTTTCGAAATTCCAATTCATGCTTCTTTCTTATTCCAATAAGGTCATATTCAACGGTCCGATTAATTATATATGATACCGTTAGTCGGTTGGGTCCGTTTTGATTGTCAGAGTAATGTCCTTCCATGATGACTATGTTTCTAATGGGATAGTTTGTCAGATCGACTTACACCGAAGATTCCAATTTTTGAAGTTCCAGTTCCTACTTCTATATGATTCCAATAAGGTCATATTCGATGATCTGATTGATTATATTTGATAGTGTTACTGTTAGTCGGTTGAGTCCATTTTGATCGTCGGTGTAATGTCCTTCCATGTTGCTTAGGTTTTTAATGGGATAGTTTGTCAGATCGACTTACACCAAATATTTCAATTTTTGAAATTCTTGTTCCTGCTTCGTTCTTATTCCAATAAGGTCATATTGAACGGTGCTATTTATTGTATTTGATAACGTTAGTCGACTGAGTCTGTTTTGATCGTCAGGGTAATGTCATTCCATGTTGACTAGGTTTTCAATGAGACAATTTGTTAGATCGACTTACACCGAAGATTCCAATTTCCTAAATTTTATGTTTTCGCTTCTTTCTTATTCCAATAAGGTCATATTCAACGGTCTAATTGATTATATTTAATACCATTAGTCAGTCGGGTTCGTTTTAATCGTCAGAATAATGTCATTCGATGTTAACTAAGTTTCTAATGGGATAGTTTGTCAGATCGACTTACACTGAATATTCTGATTTCCTAAATACTTATTCCTGCTTCTTTCTTATTCCAATAAGGTCATGTTCAACGGTCCGATTGATTATATTTGATACCGTTAGTCGGTTGGGTCTGTTTTGATCGTTAGGGTTATGTCATTCCGTGTTGACTAGGTTTCCAATGGAATAATTTGTCAAATTGACTTAAACCGAAGATTTCGATTTCCGAAATTTCAATTTCTGCTTCGTTCTTATTCCAATAATATAATATTCATTTGCCGAATTGATTATATTTGATACCATTAGTATGTTGTGTTTGTTTTGACCGTCGGAGTAATGTTCTTCCATGTTGATTAGGTTTCTAATGGGATAGATTGTTAGATTGTGTAACGCCCTATTTCTATTAAAGCAATAAAACACGCGAATATAACAATTATTCAAGAAATTGACGCTACGTCTTCAACAAGTTTCCAAAAACAACATGCATGCATATATAAAATTCTCAACAGTCGCAGCGGATATACATCATACATCAAATAATCCAACATATAGACATATAAATCTCAAAGTCCCGACATATGGGCAAATAACAACATAAGTCAAAATAATAAATATAAAGACAACGTCCTAATCAGAGCCTAAATCTATATAGCAAGCATCCGTTATCCTTTACTCACCAAGCAAGCAAAACTACTCCTGCACTCTGTAACACCCCGTTCACCCAACGACGTAATAATAAATATAATTATATCAGAGTAATTCAACAACGGAGTATTACACTACTTTTCAAAATCTCATAGATAGAAATTATACTATTTATTATTCCACATAGAAAGTCTCATTAAACTGCAGCGGAAAATTTCGTTTAAAAAGACATAATTCAACTTCAAATTATCTTGGCACAAAAGGCCCAACAAAAGTCATCATTATTCAACAACATGAAAATCCAACAACATAATCGAAGTTTGATACATAAAGGAATGAAAGAAAAACATCGCGACGATCCCCCATCCTAAAATGTATCAGAGCCCTAGACACAGAGTCAATCATCCTACTAATCTTCGTTACCTGCACTTGCCCACAAGGCGGCAATTCCAGCAGAAGGGGTGAGATACACGATCAATAATAAATATATATACTCCATCAAATCAATGAAACAACAACATCTTACAACAGACATTATTCAATTCATATATAATGTGAATAATATACACATATGTAATAGCAACGTAATTATCTTCAACAACAAACAACAACAACAACAACAATGTCATTATCAGCAATGAACACCAACGACATGACCGACGACAACGACTACGACAATGCGACATCGACAACGACAAATGCATCATGCATGTGGTACCATTCTACGCGCGTTGAATGCTAAGCATTCCGGGGCATAAGCCCCCAACATTTTGAATGAAATAACATTCCAGGGCATAAGCCCCCAACAGTTGAGTGATAAACACTCCAGGGCATAAGCCCTCAACGGTTGAGTGAAAACACCCCAGGGCATGAGCCCTCAACAAGGTATGAGTATGCAAATGGACTCGACTTGTGTATATCAACATACAACTCAACAACATATGTGCCTAATCATTTATGACACACTCCACAACTTAGTCAAAATCTGACACAACAACTCTTACGACATAATTCATCAACATAACACATATACATTAATCAACTACATTCATATCATACCAAAACATTCTTCAACAACAAGCAAGTGTGATCAATAAGACATGAGTCAAATACTCATAAAACACTTCAACTAAATTCCTAAATACTTAAGTTTGAAGTTGGGAAACTAACCATAAGTTTTGGACTAACTCAGAATTAGTTATGCTAAGTTTTCTTAAAATTTTATGAATACCCACTTGGACTATTTTCATCATAACTCAAAATCTAAAAATAGTTTACACGTCAAACCAAGGCCATTAGAAAGCTAACTCAATTATCTACAACTTTCATGTTTACACCAAAAGCTAATTCAAAACAGAAACAAGTGAAAAATAGTGAACAATCGAAGAAAAAGTTTACAGAAATCGTGCCACGATTTTGGAAAACGTGCCACGATTTTCATGACCAGAAAACCCAACATTCGGCATTTCAAAATCGTGCCACGGTTGCAAAATCGTGCCACGATTTTGTCAGCATTAGGTCAAAAAAAACAGCTTTTCAAAAGTGCGATTTCAGCCTAGTTTCACCCCAAAAACCCAAACTTTGACCCCTTTAATCACCCGAACTGAATTACAATTATGTTTACAGATTCTATATACAACATAGCAATCCAAACAACACAGAAACATGTATCAACCAACACAAATCCTTACCTTATAGCAATTATCATAACTTTCTTAACCTAAAACCAAAAACTCAACAATTCATGAATTTTCAGAATTATATAGATCATTAGTGAAAGGAATCCCACCCTTACCTTAATTCAGCAACAATTGAAAGCCTACAACAATTTGATCCCTTCCTAGCTCTCCTTCTAGCCCTCTTGGTTTTTCTCCTCTTTTTCTCAAAAACTCTCCTTTTCTCTACTGTACGTGAAAATGTTTGTCTGACTCTTTCCTTACTAACTCCCAAAACATAAGCCCCTTTTTCTTTCCCTTAACTCCCACTTAATCCACATAATTACAATTAATCCCCCTTAATTCTAAATAAATATTATTACTACTTATTTCTATTTCTCATATTTTATTTTAAATAATAAAACAACTATATAATAAAATAACACATAATATATATATATATATATATATCACACATGAATCATATATTTTCGCATAAAATCATATATATATCAAATAAGTCATGCAAAATCATATAACCAATATTCAAACATCAATTAAAATAATAGAATTAAAATGAGGTGTTACAACTCTCCCCAACTTATAGAATTTCGTCCTCGAAATATTACTTCAAGCAAACAACTCAGGAAAAGACTCCCGCATCTTACTCTCCAACTCCCAAGTTAGACTTTCACCAGCTACTCCTCCCCAAACAACCCTCACTAGAGGTATCTCTTATCAACTTGACCTTCTCTGTAGTCTACTGAACAATCTCTGATCCCAACACCACACTTTCACCAGTCTCAAACCAACATAAAGGGGTTCTGCACCTTCGACCATACAAAGCTTCGAATGGTGCCATACCAATACTCGAATGGTAACTGTTGTTGTACGTGAACTCTATTAACGGTAGATGACTATCCCAAGCTCCACCTTGTTCAACTACACACACTCTCAACAAATCCTCTAACGACTGAATCGTTCTCTCCGACTGACCATCTGTTTGCGGATGATAAGCCGAACTCAATTTCAACCTTGAACCCAAAGCCTCTTGCAAGCTCTTCCAAAACCTCTAAGTGAACCTCAGATCTCTATCCGACACAATGCTTGACGGAACACCATGCAACTTCACAATATTATGAATGTAAATCTCCGCCAACTGAGCTACCGGATAACTAATATTGATCGGAATAAAATGTGCTGACTTCGTCAACCTATCGACAATAACCCAAATGGCATCATGCCCTCTTTGAGTATTTGGTAAACTCGTCACAAAATCCATGGATATGCTATCCCACTTCCATTCATGCACATCTAATGGTGTCAACAATCCTGCAGGCTTCTGATGTTCAACTTTAGATTTCTGACAAGTTAAACATGCATAAACAAATTGCGCGACATCTCGCTTCAATCCAGACCACCAGAACATTTTCTTCAAGTCGTGGTACATCTTCGTAGCTCCCGGATGAATACTTAAGCTACTCCTGTGACTTTCTTCCAAAATCATCTTTTTCGACTCGTCATTATCAGGAATACAAATTCTGCCTCGGAATCTTAACACACCTTTATCATCAACCTGGAAATCACTACCTTCCGCTTCATTACTAGCAACCATCAAGTCTACAAACTTAACATCAGCTTCCTGCGCTTCCTTGATACTATTCAAGAATTCATTATTGATCTTCAACATACCCAACTGCACGCTTTGAGGTGCCAATTCACAAACTAAGCTCAAGTCCCTAAATTGCTCAAGTAACTCGAACTCTTTCATCATCATAGCAGACATGTGCAACGTCTTTCTGCTCAAGGCATCTGCAACCACATTAGCTTTACCCGGATGGTAATTCAAACTAAAATCATAGTCCTTCAACAACTCGAGCCATCTTCTCTGCCTCATATTCAACTCTTTCTGATCAAACAAATATTTCAAACTCTTATGATCACTGAACACCTCAAATCTGGAACCGTACAAATAATGCCTCCAAATTTTTAACACAAAAACTACAGCAGCTAACTCTAAATCATGTGTAGGATAGTTCTTCTCATGTATCCTCAATTGTCTCGAAGCATAAGCTACCACCTTACCATCCTGCATAAGTACACCACCTAAGCCCAACTTGGACGCATCACAATAAACAACAAAAGGTTCTACTGGCTTCTGTAAAATCAAAATCGGAGCAGTCGTCAACCGTTGCTTCAATTCATTGAAACTATTCTCACACCTAGCATCCCACACAAAAGCTTTACCCTTACAGGTCAACTGTGTCAGAGGAAGTGCCAACTTCGAAAATCTTTCGATAAATCTGCGGTAATAACCTGCTAAGCCCAGAAAACTTCTAATCTCCGTAACTGACCTCGGAGTCTCCCATTGCGATACCGCTTTAACTTTCGACGGGTCAACCGCAATACCACTACCAGAAATAATGTGGCCAAGAAAACTTACTTCACTTAACCAGAACTCACATTTGGATAACTTGGCATACAACTTCTTTTCTTTCAACACCTGCAAAACAATCTTCAAATGCTCTGCATGCTCTTCTTCAGTCTTAGAATAAATCAGAATATCATCAATAAAAACGACAACAAATCTATCCAGGAAGTCATGGAAAATTTTGTTCATATACTCCATAAATACACCAGGTGCATTAGTAACACCGAAAGGCATCACCTTATACTCATAGTGACCATATCGCGTCCTAAACGCCGTCTTCTGCATATCTTCATCCTTTACCTTGATCTGATGGTAACCTGATCTCAAATCAATTTTACTAAACACGCGAGCACCCACTAACTGATCCATCAAGTCATCAATTCTCGGAAGTGGATACCTATTCTTTATCGTCACTTTATTCAACTGACGGTAATCTATACACAGCCTCATGCTACCATCTTTCTTCTTTACCAACAACACCGGCGCTCCCCAAGGTGAAACACTCGGTCTTACAAACTTCTTATCGAGTAGGTCTTCCAACTGCTTCTTCAACTCTGCCAACTCAGCTGCTGACATACGGTAAGGAGCCATCGACACAAGCTTCGTACCCGGAACAAGATCAATTGAAAATTCAACTTCTCTTTCTGGCGGCACATCGGGAATCTCATCAGGAAAAACTTCTGGGAATTCATTCACGACTGGTAGGCTATCAATCACTGCTTGATTCTCTACTGACAAATATGCTAACAGGGAAAACATCATAATTCCGTCACGCTCAATCTGCTTCAACTGCTTAGTAGATAAAAATTCTGCTCCACTCTCTTCTTCAGCAGAGGAAAAGTACACCGTGTTTCTAAAACAATCTATATGGACATGGTTGTATTCCAACCTACCAAGGATTACATCCATACCCATCTACGGAAAACATACAAGATCAACCTCAAAGATTCTACACAACAATAACAAATCAAGACAACAAGGACAATACAAAATTGTCACACAACTCTACTAGGCTCGACTCGACTCTACTACTTGGCCGGACGGACCGACCTGCTCTGATACCAATTGTAACACCCCGTTCACCCAACGACGTAATAATAAATATAATTATATCAGAGTAATTCAACAACGGAGTATTACACTACTTTTCAAAATCTCATAGATAGAAATTATACTATTTATTATTCCACATAGAAAGTCTCATTAAACTGCAGCGGAAAATTTCGTTTAAAAAGACATAATTCAACTTCAAATTATCTTGGCACAAAAGGCCCAACAAAAGTCATCATTATTCAACAACATGAAAATCCAACAACATAATCGAAGTTTGATACATAAAGGAATGAAAGAAAAACATCGCGACGATCCCCCATCCTAAAATGTATCAGAGCCCTAGACACAGAGCCAATCATCCTACTAATCTTCGTTACCTGCACTTGCCCACAAGGCGGCAATTCCAGCAGAAGGGGTGAGATACACGATCAATAATAAATATATATACTCCATCAAATCAATGAAACAACAACATCTTACAACAGACATTATTCAATTCATATATAATGTGAATAATATACACATATGTAATAGCAACGTAATTATCTTCAACAACAAACAACAACAACAACAACAATGTCATTATCAGCAATGAACACCAACGACATGACCGACGACAACGACTACGACAATGCGACATCGACAACGACAAATGCATCATGCATGTGGTACCATTCTACGCGCGTTGAATGCTAAGCATTCCGGGACATAAGCCCCCAACAGTTTGAATGAAATAACATTCCAGGGCATAAGCCCCCAACAGTTGAGTGATAAACACTCCAGGGCATAAGCCCTCAACGGTTGAGTGAAAACACCCCAGGGCATGAGCCCTCAACAAGGTATGAGTATGCAAATGGACTCGACTTGTGTATATCAACATACAACTCAACAACATATGTGCCTAATCATTTATGACACACTCCACAACTTAGTCAAAATCTGACACAACAACTCTTACGACATAATTCATCAACATAACACATATACATTAATCAACTACATTCATATCATACCAAAACATTCTTCAACAACAAGCAAGTGTGATCAATAAGACATGAGTCAAATACTCATAAAACACTTCAACTAAATTCCTAAATACTTAAGTTTGAAGTTGGGAAACTAACCATAAGTTTTGGACTAACTCAGAATTAGTTATGCTAAGTTTTCTTAAAATTTTCTGAATACCCACTTGGACTATTTTCATCATAACTCAAAATCTAAAAATAGTTTACACGTCAAACCAAGGCCATTAGAAAGCTAACTCAATTATCTACAACTTTCATGTTTACACCAAAAGCTAATTCAAAACAGAAACAAGTGAAAAATAGTGAACAATCGAAGAAAAAGTTTACAGAAATCGTGCCACGATTTTGGAAAACGTGCCACGATTTTCATGACCAGAAAACCCAACATTCGGCATTTCAAAATCGTGCCACGGTTGCAAAATCGTGCCACGATTTTGTCAGCATTAGGTCAAAAAAAACAGCTTTTCAAAAGTGCGATTTCAGCCTAGTTTCACCCCAAAAACCCAAACTTTGACCCCTTTAATCACCCGAACTGAATTACAATTATGTTTACAAATTCTATATACAACATAGCAATCCAAACAACACAGAAACATGTATCAACCAACACAAATCCTTACCTTATAGCAATTATCATAACTTTCTTAACCTAAAACCAAAAACTCAACAATTCATGAATTTTCAGAATTATATAGATCATTAGTGAAAGGAATCCCACCCTTACCTTAATTCAGCAACAATTGAAAGCCTACAACAATTTGATCCCTTCCTAGCTCTCCTTCTAGCCCTCTTGGTTTTTCTCATCCTTTTCTCAAAAACTCTCCTTTTCTCTACTGTACGTGAAAATGTTTGTCTGACTCTTTCCTTACTAACTCCCAAAACATAACCCCCTTTTTCTTTCCCTTAACTCCCACTTAATCCACATAATTACAATTAATCCCCCTTAATTCTAAATAAATATTATTACTACTTATTTCTATTTCTCATATTTTATTTTAAATAATAAAACAACTATATAATAAAATAACACATAATATATATATATATATATATATATCACACATGAATCATATATTTTCGCATAAAATCATATATATATATATATATATATATATATATATATATATATATCAAATAAGTCATGCAAAATCATATAACCAATATTCAAACATCAATTAAAATAATAGAATTAAAATGAGGTGTTACACACTCCGTCTAACCGTCCATACAGAAAGGTAGGCGGTCAAAACCAATGGGTTTGCTTTACATCAATAATAATCAACATAAACAAACATGAGCATTCAAGGAATTCATGCACAACATATATACATAACCATCCCTTTTAGAATACCAGCATCACATGAATATTGTCCCTCATTCTATACATAACATGCTATCATAATCCTAACATAGCATAGCAAAGCATATTCGAACTTTAACCAAGTCATCGACATAAGCTCATCATTTATCAACATCAATCAATGAAAGGATTACTCGCCTTATCTCATTTAGTCTAATAAACTCAACAAATACAATTCATCATTTCAAGTATAAGCAAGAAAGTCATTATCACCAAGAGATCA
The DNA here is from genome assembly GCA_946800305.1 of Medicago arabica. Taxonomy (NCBI): domain Eukaryota; kingdom Viridiplantae; phylum Streptophyta; class Magnoliopsida; order Fabales; family Fabaceae; genus Medicago; species Medicago arabica. Next base: position 18,264,385 of record OX326965.1, on the reverse strand, counting down.
TGAAATCACATTCATATAAATCATACTTCATTATTTTCACCGAAATAGACATCATCAATTAAGATCATCAAATTTACAAGTACCACCATTAACAACAAACATCAATAAGTACATATCTTCACACATTCACCAAATATCACCAAAGTATAATTCACCAAAGTTCACCCAACATATAATCAAATATGGACGACTAAACGTAAATTAATCAAATTAAGCTTCAATTAATTAACAAGAGCATTCAACCTCAACATACACGTCAACACAACAAGTCAAATTATCACAAGTATGTATGCATCAAACACACTTATCACCAACATAACCATCATCAACACATAAGCAAAATATGACTCATGCCAATTCATGCGATGCGCCTAGACTCGACTCCTATATGCATGTGGTACCAATCACCTCAAGGTCGTCACCTTATGATGTATCAACACATCAAGTTAACGGCTATAATCAACGGCTATATGGATACAAGTATCCGATCAACGACAATATGGATATAACATCCGATCAACGGCAATATGGATATAACATCTGACACGACATATGATACATGAACATATGACTCAATCAACCATGCATATGTTCACAACAATTCAACGACTATATTCATATTCATGCATTCATCATCAATCACATCAAATTAGCATATGTGAATTCACCACCAATAATCAACATGTGTTTATTCATCAACAATTCAACATGTATTCATTTATCAACAATTCAACATGTCCACAACAACTCACCAACAATATCAATATGTATACATTCATCAACCATTCAACATGATTGTTATCTCAAATATCAACAAATATCATCACAACTTCATATAGCTTCTCACAATTAAAGTAAAGGAGAAAATCCACCAATCCAAGATAATTATCATATTCAACATCTAGCAATCGTTCACGTATTCTGAAATATTCATACAAAGTCATTTACAATAGGTTTCCGAGATAATTAGTCTTAAAGATTAAATTTGACAAAGTTCGTCTATGATTGAACAAAACAACCCACATATACTTTACAAAGTAAAACAACACTAGTACCTCGACTATGTATGCTCTTAGATCACAAATGTGTGCAACTGAGCATACATGCATGTCTCACCAACTAATTACAACAAGATCATCGAAATCACAAAGTTTGTTTCTCTTATCATTTTCAAAAGAATCCCATTTTCAAAGCAAGGTAAGTTAAACCCCATAGAATCTATTCACAACTATTTTTCAGAAATCATGTACTTAGTATACAACATAATCTTACCCTTTTTTTCTTAAGAGAAACAAGTTTCGGAACAATTGATGGTTTTGACATTTTTAAAGCTTGAGGTATAATTCCCAAACCAATTCCTATTTCTCATTCGATTGATGTTTACAGAGGTTTAAAAGCTCAATTACATTTAACTACATCAAAAGAATCATTTTGAAAAGGCTCAGATTGCCCCAAAAGCTCTAAAAACGACGAATTGGGGGTGACCGCACCGTGCAACTCGCCATGGAGAGTAACTCCACTCGCCATGGCAAGTTGGTCACATGGAGTGACCCTCAACTCGCCATTGCGAGTTGCATCAGTTCAGTACACGGGAAAACTCCATTTTCACCCGAAAACTCCCGAATTTAGTTCCCCATAGCCCAAATTGGTTTCCAAAGTTTGTATAATTTTTTTTAGACATAATCAGACATTCAAATCCATATAAAGCTTGAATCACATCATAATTTCATCACAATAATTATTTGACCCATTTTCATAAAAATCTTCAAGAACAACACCAATTCACAACAAGACCCCATGGTTAGGAATACCCAAAGGTTCAATCAACAACAACAACATCTCACAACAGCAACGACATCATTTAATCTCAGATTTAACCAACAATCAACAACAACACATCAATATTCACCAATTTCACACAATTCACAATATATCCATTTATACATATCATGAGCAAGCAATTTCATCAACAACCATTCAATTATCATCAAATTCATGTACTCAAACATATCATCTTGGCAAGAACACGAATTTCCACAATTAAATTCAAATAATCACTTATTCAAATAAGCACTTATGAGATGGAGAAGAAGAAGAGCTTAAATAATTGATTATGAATGAAGACTAGCCCCCTTACCTCTTATCTTCACAAAGCTAGCTAATCTTCCACTCCCCCTTGCTCCTAGCTTGATTCCCCTTGAATCTTCTCTCTAACCGTTTTCTCTATCTCTAGCCTCTTAGATGAAATGAATGAAAAGTTAACCTAGCTCCATCTAAGTTAAGCTTATATAGTCACCATCTAAATGGGTTAGGGTATAACTCTTCTTAATGGGCTTAACACTCTCCCACCTAATTAGAAATGTTACTACTCATTAACTTAGTAAAATATCTAATTATCACCAAAACAAAATAATTACTACTAAGTCCTTCTAATCTTAGCAAAGTAACTATCCACCTTAAAAATACTACAATAATGATAATTCTAAGTTTACTAAGATTTACTAACTTAATAAATGACCAAAATACCCCTTAGTCTAAAATGACTAAAATACTCTTCCAACACCGAATCCCGATAATCCCAACCAAAATACACACATAGACAATTAATCACATACAAGCACAATTAAACATAATTAAAAGCAATTAAAATAATACTAACGAAAATCGGGTTGTTACAAAATCTCCCCCCCTAAAAAGAATTTTCGCCCTCGAAAATTACCTGAAGGAAACAACTCTGGATACGAAACCTTCAACCTACTCTCTGATTCCCAAGTAGTACTCTCACCGGTTGGTCCAACCCAAATCACCTTCACCTAAACGATCTCTTTGCCTCGCAAACGCCTCACCTCGCGATCCTCAATCCTAACTGGCCAAGTCTCAACGGTCAAATTATCCTTTACTTTCAAATCATCTACTTGAATCACATGAGACATGTCATACACTTACTTCCGCAACTGAGACACATGAAACACATCATGAAGATTCGACAAAGATGGTGGTAACGCAATCTGATACGCTACAACCCCAACCTTCTCAACAATCTCAAACGGTCCAACAAAACGAGGAGTTAACTTCCTACACTTCAAAGCACGTCCAACACCAGTTACAAGATTCATTCTCAAGAACACATGATCACCAACCTGAAACTCAATATCCTTTCTCCTCTTATCATGATAACTCTTATGTCTACTCTGAGACACTTTCATCTTCTCTTGAATCACCTTAACATTTTCCGTAGTTTCTTGCACAACTTCCGGTCCTAACAAGGCACTTTCACCTAACTCATACCAACACAACGGAGTTCTACACCTCCTACCATACAAAGCCTCAAACGGTGCCATACCGATACTAGAATGAAAATTGTTGTTGTAAATAAACTCAATCAACGGTAAACATTCGACCCAACTGACACCTTGCTCTAAAACACAAGCTCTCAACAAATCTTCCAAACTCTGAATAGTCCTCTCAGTTTGCCCATCCGTCTGCGGATGATAAGCAGAACTCAACCTTAACTTAGTTCCCAAAGAAGCTTGCAAACTCTCCCAAAACTTAGAAGTAAACCTCAGATCCCGATCCGACACAATGCTAGAAGGAATACCATGCAACCTGACAATCTGCTCAATGTAAATCTCAGCCAACTTTGCCACAGACATACCGGTATTGATTGGAATGAAATGAGCCGACTTCGTTAACCGATCAACGATCACCCAAATCGAATCAAAACCCTTAACGTTCTTCGACAACGCTCCAACAAAGTCCATAGAGATACTATCGCATTTCCACTCCGGCACAAACAACGGTTGCATCAAACCCGACGATTTCTGATGTTCAACCTTCAACTTCTAACAAACCAAACAAGCATAAACAAACATTGTAATCTCCTTCTTCATTTCAGGCCACCAAAACAATCTCTTCAAATCCTGATACATCTTAGTCGCTCCTAGATGAATACTCAGACTACTTCTGTGACCTTCATCCAAAATTCTCTTTTTAATGTCAAGTACATCCGGTACACAAACTCGATCACGGAACATCAAAACACCATTCTCATCCAATCTGAAATCCACACCTTTACCTTGATTAACCAACACCCCGCGATCAACAAGTGCCAAATCTTCCTTCTGACCATTCTTAATCTCTTCCAAAATATTACTCGTCAACTTCAACATACCCAACCTCACACCATCCGGCGTCAAATCACTAACCAAGCTCAAATCTCGAAACTGCTCAATCAACTCCAACTCTTTAACCATCAAAGCAGACATATGCAAAGTCTTCCTACTCAAGGCATCTGCCACCACATTCGCCTTTCCAGGATGATAGCTCAACTGAAAATTAAAATCCTTAAGGTATTCCAACCATCTTCTCTGCCTCATATTCAACTCCCTATTTCTATTAAAGCGATAAAACACGCGAATAAAACAATTATTTAAGAAATAGACGCTACATCTTCAACAAGTTTCCAAAAACAACCTGCATGCATATATAAAATTCTCAATAGTCGTAGCGGATATACATCATACATCAAATAATCCAACATATAGACATATAAATCTCAAAGTCCCGACACATGGGCAAATAACAACATAAGTCAAAATAATAAATATAAAGACAACGTCCTAATCAAAGCCTAAATATAGACTCGATAGAAAAAGTAGAGGAAGCATCTGTTATCCTCAACTCACCAAGCAAGCAAAACTAGTCCTGCACTCCGTCTACCCGTCCATACAGAAAGGTAGGCGGTCAAAACTATTGGGGGTTAGTTTTATATCAATAATAATCAACATAAACAAACATAAGCATTCAAGGAATTCATGCACAACATATATACATAACCATCCCTCTTAGAATACTAGCATCACATGAATATTGTCCCCCATTCCATACATAACATGCTATCATAATCCTAACATAGCATAGCAAAGCATATTCGAACATTAACCAAGTCTTCGACATAAGCTCATCATTTATCAACATCAATCAATGAAAGGATTACTCGCCTTATCTCATTTAGTCTAATAAACTCAACAAATACAATTCATCATTTCAAGTATAAGCAAGAAAGTCATTATCATCAAGAGATCATGAAATCACATTCATATAAATCATACTTCATTATTTTCACCGAAATAGACATCATCAATTAAGATCATCAAATTTACAAGTACCACCATTGTCATACCCCAATTTTTGACCCAAGATCCCACCGACACGTGTCATTTGACCCTGACCAATCTCTAACTTTTTCAGTAAAAATTTCGGCAGAGAGGTATTTTAAAATACCTCATGTTTTGGTTCCGAGTCGGGCCCTCTTCTCTCTTTATTTATATTTACTTTTATATTTTTAATTTCCATCTTTTGTTTAATTTCCTTATTTTTAATCTTTAATTTTAATTCCTATTTTTAATTAGTCGTTTTTATTTTCTTAGTATAATTACTTTCACTTTATTTTATTTTTAATTATTTATTATTAATTGTCCAAAAATTCCAAAAAAAATGTCGATAAGTCCAAATAGTATCCAAAGTCCAAGTCTGCATAATTATCCTTTCTTTTTATTTATTTTTATTTACATTATTAGATGATAAGTCCAAAAAGAGTATAAATCCAAAATATGCAATCTGTAACAAACACGCTTTCCTCCTCCCCAAGCCCCAAATTTTTTGCATCTTTTTAACAAACCATAACCCTAGTCCTAATGCTATAAATACAACCTGCAAACACACAGAAAAGGGGGCCTAAATTCACAACCTGCAAAGAAACCATTCTCGAAGGCTCACTCTCGTTCATAACCCGCATAAACATCACAAATACCAATTTTTGCATAAAACAGTCAACCAAACACCAATTTTCGCACAAACAGCAAACCAAACACCAATCTTCACACAGACAGCAAACCAAACAGAAGTTTCTTCGCACAGACAGCAGACCAAACAGAAGTGTTTTCTCACAGACAGCACACCAAACAGAAGGTTCTTCTCACAGGCAGCAAACCAAACAGAAGGTTTTTTTTCTCTCACAGACAACAAACCAAACAGAAAGGTAGTACTTTTTTCTTTTCCCTTTTAAAAAATTAGATTTAGACTGCATATTTATCATTCACTTATTTATTGCGTATTTATTTTACAGCAAAGATTTTAGAATGTAAATAGGTGTTCATGTAATTTATTTATCTATTTTCCGCAGACCTTAGAATGTATTAATAGGTTTAATGTAATAGTTGTAGGTGCATGTGTGCGTGTGTGGGTGTATGCTTTATTTTCCCGCTTCTAGTTTAGGTTAGAGGTCCTCGTGGTGATCCAACGCCACCACGTGGTACCTGCGCTTTTATTTTTATGCTCCGTTAGTTTAGTTTTCAGTTTTAACTATCATTCAAAAACAACAAAAACATGCAAATAACAAAACACAAAAAAACATTTTCATAACAAACCTTGATTTTAAATCAAGTGATCCTTTTATTTTACTTCTTTCATAAATCAAAACTGCAATCAATCCTAATTATATTTTTTAGTCATTTTCCTTTAAACATAAAAAACACAAACAAATTCCTTTTGCCGCTTGGCTTTTCATTTTAAAACCTTTTTCAAAACTAATAAAAAACACCAAACAAATCAAACGCAATTTCTACCCCGAACTACGAGGTTTTGATCCCTCACGGGTACGTAGGCAAAGGACATTCGTCCTTCCAAATCAATAAAAAATGTAGATAATAGGCTTCTCCTTTTCTTTTTCTTTTAATCACCTTTAAATCCATTTTCAAAAAAAGCAAGTAAGTTATAGCACAAAAATTAAATAAAACCAAGAGGTTCTCGTAGAATACTACGAACATAAAGGGTGCTAATAACTTCCCTTTATGTAACCAACCCCCGAACCCTTAATTTCTAAAACGTGGTATTTGAACTTTTTTCCACTTTCTTTCAAAAATTAAAAGTTCAGTCGTGAAATAAAATAGTGAGTCAAAAGCTAATCAAATAGCCTTGATCTCCGAAAAATGACGCGACAGAAATGGCGACTTCACTGGCGACCCCCCTAAGAGGGTTGAGCCTAACTTGGCTTTTTTTAAATTTTATGCTATAACTTGCTTAAAAACACAAAAAACAAAAGATGGAAATACGTGTATAGATTTTCTTCCTTCTCCTTTCTCCATTCTTAAACGTGTGTGGTGAGATAAGTCCTAACCCGGACTTAAGGGAAATATAAGATAAGAGTGGTAGAATCATAGTGACATACCGAGAGTATTCTCGTGTTTTGGAACATGTGATATGACCACACTTAGCGGAGGATCTTGAGGTGATGTATGTCGGCGTGTGTTGTCACGTTTAGACGTTATTACTTTTAAGTATCCGTCGAAGCTAATGACCTTTAGTTACCTTTAACCCATCTTGGCCTTTAGGACGTAGTGCGGTGACTAACCAAGTGTTGTCTTGGAATTAGTTGACATGCGATACTACACTCAAACGAGACTTTCCTACGAACGCTGTTGGACTGGGTGTTGTCCCGGGCATCCGACAAAGTTCGGAGGGGGTTGGACTTTGGGAACTTGGTAGAACCCGTAATATAGGTACAAATAAAACCATAGTCCATACCAAATGGCGCACTTACCCTTGACTCCATGATATGGACCTAAAACCCCACCATGTTTTCTATGTTCTTTAGCATACATGCATTCATTCATAAACTCTTTTTCTCATTAAATATCGAAGGACAAGATAAGTTCTTGTAAACATCAAAGGTAACCTTGCAAGAAAGAACAACGTCAAACAAAATTTCAAAAATTTCAAAAAAAAAAAAAAGCTAAACTAAGCTTTTACTTTTGTTATGGACTTCTTCTGCTTTTGAAAAAGGGAACCGCTTGCAATATCTTTACAAATAAAATCATGTTCCTTACGATGTTTACAATTACTTTGACATGTCCTTCGATAAACAAATAAAAATGTTTATTTTTGCATAAACATATTATGCATCATTGCGCATTCATAGTTTCAAATCCGCGTCTCACACTATGTCTTTTCAATAAAAGGTCGATCCATCAGTAAGTGGTCCGATGTCTTCGTTCAACTTCAACTCGCACATGCAAACACTCGTGCAAACACAAAAGACGGATCAGCTTGAACAAGAGGTCCACGAGCTTCGTGAAGAGGTGACAACACTTCGGGCTGAAGTAGAGAAGTTAACTAACCTGGTATCTTCGCTGATGGTTACAAAGGATCCGCCTCAATTCCAGCGAGGGCCCCAACCACCATGTCAGCCACTGTGCATGCAACAGCCTCGACAACAGGCTCCTCAACAATCCAATCTTCAGAAACAGGTATCAAGAAAGCAATTTATCCCAATCCCTGTGAAATATGGGGATTTGCTTCCACAATTGCTCGAAAAGAATCTGGTCCAGACTAAAGCGCCTCCTCCAGTACCAACAAGATTGCCAGCATGGTATAGACCTGACCTTTTCTGTACTTTCCATCAAGGGGCACCCGAACATGACGTCGAACATTGTAACACACTAAGGAAGGCAGTCCAGAACTTGATCCGGACCAACTGCCTGACCTTCTAAGACTCTCTAAACGCGCAAGTCAATCCGCTACCAGATCATAATACATAGTGCTCGTGACACATGGGACGGCTAGCCGCAATCAGATCTTTGTTGATGTTTTCTTCCGCTTACTTATCCGTTCAAATAATGTGTTTGTTTGCTGTTTACTTTTTTCAAAAATATCCTTTTGTTCCGCCCGAGACAAAAGTGAACTTGTGTAGGGCTTTTTGCTTTAAGTATTGTCATCATTAATAAAAATGTCGTTTTGATCACGACTTTGTTTCTATTTTGTGCTTTTTCTGGAAAATGGTAACACCAAAAAACCAAAAATCTTATCCAAATGTCTGTATACAGTTATTCATTTTCAAAAATCAAACATCAATGCAGATTAAACATAAATAAGCCCGTTGAACACATTAACCATATACTCTCTCTCGACTTTGAATTCCCTGTATCCAATGATGAAGAAAAGAAGAATGAAGTGATTCCCGACAAGATCTCTCACATACTGGGGCATCCTAGCCGTCAAAGCTGCAAACAAAAATCAAGAAGACTGTCCAGAGGTTGGCAGTCATTTACAAAGACCAGCATAAGATGGCACTGTTGCCTCACATGGGCATCGTGTTTCAGTAAAACATTTGAACAGGGGCAACCCCCTCATTCCCTCAGTATACGACACGAAGGCCGGACTTCTCATGAAGATCAAAATCCCGTCAACGGGAGTTCTGCTAAAATCTCAAGTTTTGATTGAACTTACAATGCATGACGATCCTGTACAACTACATCAAAAGAGGTTGAAACAAACTTCCAACAAGAAGGTTCGTCAGACTTTGTGCTCATAAAGACACTCTTTCCAACCTTACTCCAGGGGCAAGTGGACGCCTAACTATGAAGGCTCGTGTGCAATGACTTCTTACAACTACGAATGGTGACAAACTCACACGTCCTATGAATGCCGGTACAGTGAAGAAATACTCTGTCAAAAATAAAAGCTCGATAAGTCGCAAACCTGAAAAAGGGACTTAGGCAAAAATGAGCGTCTCGGTGGACTGAAAACCCGAAAGGGCGGTCCAGGCAAAAATTAGAGACATTAACAAAAATGATTATCCTGATAGATTGAAAACCCGAAAGGGCGATCTATGCAAAAGTTAAGGATCATGACAAAGTAACTGCATCAAATCAGGCACAGTCCACTCGGGGCATCCAACTATCAAAAGATCTCCGATTCAAAGCACCTACAAATCAAAGACTCGGAACAGGGGCATTCAAAATTGTTAGGAAGAATAGCGGTTATCGTGTTCAATGTACCCTTCCCATTACATTTACCATTTTCCAAAATATTTCAAAGATCTGTGGAGCCATGCCATTGGCGTGTCACCACTCAATTCATCAAATTTGAGCCTGTACCCATTTATTTAGAACTCTCATTTATTCAATTTACAAAATTTCTTCTATTTTTTATGGCAACACTCGAAGCAAAAAAATTTCAAAATACAAAACATTTTTCTGCATCTTTTGAAAAGTGCGAACAACAAACACACTCTCTTCGAACCCGTGAGCAGGAGAAGCGAACATCGGCATCCGCCTCGAGAACGGCTACACTCCGGAAGGGAGACATGTCTAAGCACTATGAAGAGGACCTCTACTTTGAGCAAGATGCAGTCACAATCCAAAAACAAGAACAAAAATGAAAGCTTGCTAAGTTGAAAACCTGAAAAGGCGACTTAGGCAATAGAGAGCGTCCTGGTGGACTGAAAACCTGAAAGGGCGGTCCAGGCAAAAATTAGGGGCACAAAAAAGGAACATACTCCCGGTGGACTGAAAACCCGAAAGGGCGGTCCAGGCAAAAATTAGGGATTTCAAAAAAACAGAAAAACAAAAAGGAGCGTGACTGCAGGGTCATACCAATGGATTAACACTCTATGTAAGAGGGCGACTTCCAGACTTTTGGTCAACAGTGGCATTTATCAGAACGCTCTACACCGGTTCACAAATGGCGACTTCTTCCCAACTTTTCAGTCAACAATGAGCTATCTCCGCAGGAAGCGTCAGTTGCTATCTCATGTCAAGTTCCACCCTGCAAGTGGCTCGCTCTGTTCACAATAATATCATCTTCAAAGAAGTTTGCCGAGTGTTTGTACTGCGATGTCAGTCTATCTCTCATCTTACCTGTTTTGTCTCGTTTCGTCGAGTTTACCCATCACAACCCAGTCTACGCACTCATACATTCATTCACACATTCATACATCCGTGCATTATTAATTTCACACACACACACACATCATATACACAACATCGTTCACACATGGTTGCATTAGTCACCCAAAGTCTTGTTTGGCCGCATCCTTTCGTTTCAAGTCCTTTATCGTTTCAAGCCGACAGTCCTAACAATGGACCGCTTAAGTTTACACTTTTATCATTTGAAGCCGACAGTCCTAACAATGGACCGCTTAAGTTTACACTTTTATCATTTGAAGCCGACAGTCCCAGACAACGGACCGCTTACATTTTACTTGCTTTCAAGCCGACAGTTCCAGACAACGGACTGCTTACATTTTACTTGCTTTCAAGCCGACAGTCCTACACAACAGACCGCTTACATTTTTACTGCTTTCAAGCCGACAGTCCCAGACAACGGACCGCTTACACATTTATCTGCTTTCAAGTCGACAGTCCTAGACAACAGACCGCTTACAATTTACTTGCTTTCAAGCCGACAGTCCTACACAACGGACCGCTTACATTTTTACTGCTTTCAAGCCAACAGTCCCAGACAACGGACCGCTTACACGTTTATCTGCTTTCAAGCCGACAATCCTACACAACGGACCGCTTACACCTTTATCTGCTTTCAATCCGACAGTCCTACACAACGGACCGCTTACACCTTTATCTGCTTTCAAGCCGACAGTCCTACACAACGGATCGCTTACACTTTTATCTGCTTTCAAGCCGACAGTCCTACACAACGGACCGCTTATACCTTTATCTGCTTTCAAGCCGACAGTCCTACACAACGGATCGCTTACACTTTTATCTGCTTTCAAGCCGACAGTCTTACACAACAGACCGTTTACATTTTTACTGCTTTCGAGCCAACGGTCCTAAACAACAGACCAGTTAAGTTTACTTTTTGCCTTGTTTCAAGTTGTTAGTCCTAAACAACGGACAGTCCGCGTCTATCTATCATTCCTTCGAGTGTCGTCCCCAGTGCGTCTGGTCCAGAGATGTCATCAAAAGTTTTTGTCTTCATTAAACCATCGCTCCAAATTAATACAATAATAGACAATTATTTCCCCAGTGAAACTACACTCCTCCAACGGAGTCGGATCCCTTTCTTCAACAAATTCGGGCGTCCCGTCGTTATTTAGTCGTCCCAGTCGAGTCATCCATGCCGTCTTGCATTCATCATCGCAACACATGCATTCATACGGTATCTTAGGGTAAAAAATAGGTGTACTTTGTATTTAAGTCTCTTCGGCCCGTCAAATCAAACATTCCATCTTCAAATCTCCAGACGAAGAAACTTAAATAGGGACATCTGTCATACCCCAATTTTTGACCCAAGATCCCACCGACACGTGTCATTTGACCCTGACCAATCTCTAACTTTTTCAGTAAAAATTTCGGCAGAGAGGTATTTTAAAATACCTCATGTTTTGGTTCCGAGTCGGGCCCTCTTCTCTCTTTATTTATATTTACTTTTATATTTTTAATTTCCATCTTTTGTTTAATTTCCTTATTTTTAATCTTTAATTTTAATTCCTATTTTTAATTAGTCGTTTTTATTTTCTTAGTATAATTACTTTCATTTTATTCTATTTTTAATTATTTATTATTAATTGTCCAAAAATTCCAAAAAAAATGTCGATAAGTCCAAATAGTATCCAAAGTCCAAGTCTGCATAATTATCCTTTCTTTTTATTTATTTTTATTTACATTATTAGATGATAAGTCCAAAAAGAGTATAAATCCAAAATATGCAATCTGTAACAAACACGCTTTCCTCCTCCCCAAGCCCCAAATTTTTTGCATCTTTTTAACAAACCATAACCCTAGTCCTAATGCTATAAATACAACCTGCAAACACACAGAAAAGGGGGCCTAAATTCACAACCTGCAAAGAAACCATTCTCGAAGGCTCACTCTCGTTCATAACCCGCATAAACATCACAAATACCAATTTTTGCATAAAACAGTCAACCAAACACCAATTTTCGCACAAACAGCAAACCAAACACCAATCTTCACACAGACAGCAAACCAAACAGAAGTTTCTTCGCACAGACAGCAGACCAAACAGAAGTGTTTTCTCACAGACAGCACACCAAACAGAAGGTTCTTCTCACAGGCAGCAAACCAAACAGAAGGTTTTTTTTCTCTCACAGACAACAAACCAAACAGAAAGGTAGTACTTTTTTCTTTTCCCTTTTAAAAAATTAGATTTAGACTGCATATTTATCATTCACTTATTTATTGCGTATTTATTTTACAGCAAAGATTTTAGAATGTAAATAGGTGTTCATGTAATTTATTTATCTATTTTCCGCAGACCTTAGAATGTATTAATAGGTTTAATGTAATAGTTGTAGGTGCATGTGTGCGTGTGTGGGTGTATGCTTTATTTTCCCGCTTCTAGTTTAGGTTAGAGGTCCTCGTGGTGATCCAACGCCACCACGTGGTACCTGCGCTTTTATTTTTATGCTCCGTTAGTTTAGTTTTCAGTTTTAACTATCATTCAAAAACAACAAAAACATGCAAATAACAAAACACAAAAAAACATTTTCATAACAAACCTTGATTTTAAATCAAGTGATCCTTTTATTTTACTTCTTTCATAAATCAAAACTGCAATCAATCCTAATTATATTTTTTAGTCATTTTCCTTTAAACATAAAAAACACAAACAAATTCCTTTTGCCGCTTGGCTTTTCATTTTAAAACCTTTTTCAAAACTAATAAAAAACACCAAACAAATCAAACGCAATTTCTACCCCGAACTACGAGGTTTTGATCCCTCACGGGTACGTAGGAAAAGGACATTCGTCCTTCCAAATCAATAAAAAATGTAGATAATAGGCTTCTCTTTTTCTTTTTCTTTTAATCACCTTTAAATCCATTTTCAAAAAAAGCAAGTAAGTTATAGCACAAAAATTAAATAAAACCAAGAGGTTCTCGTAGAATACTACGAACATAAAGGGTGCTAATACCTTCCCTTTATGTAACCAACCCCCGAACCCTTAATTTCTAAAACGTGGTATTTGAACTTTTTTCCACTTTCTTTCAAAAATTAAAAGTTCAGTCGTGAAATAAAATAGTGAGTCAAAAGCTAATCAAATAGCCTTGATCTCCGAAAAATGACGCGACAACCATTAACAACAAACATCAATAAGTAGACATCTTCACACATTCACCAAATATCACCAAAGTTCACCCAATATATAATCAAATATGGACGACTAAACATAAATTAATCAAATTAAGCTTCAATTAATTAACAAGAGCATTCAACCTCAACATACACGTCAACACAACAAGTCCAATTATCACAAGTATGTATGCATCAAACACACTTATCACCAAGACAACCATCATCAATACATTAGCAAAATATGACTCATGCCAATTTATACGATGCGCCTAGACTCGACTCCTATATGCATGTGGTACCAATCACCTCAAGGTCGTCACCTTATGATGTATCAACACATCAAGTCAACGGCTATATGGATACAAGTATCCGATCAACGGCAATATGGATATAACATTCGATTAACGACAATATGGATATAACATCCGACACAACATATGATGCATGAACATATGACTCAATCAACCATGCATATGTTCACAACAATTCAACGGCTATATGCATATTCATGCATTCATCACCAATCACATCAAATTAGCATATGTGAATTCACCACCAACAATCAACATGCGTACATTCATCAACAATTCAACATGTATTCATTTATCAACAATTCAACATGTCCACAACAACTCACCAACAATATCAATATGTATACATTCATCAACCATTCAACATGATTGTTATCTCAAATATCAACAAATATCATCACAACTTCATATAGCTTCTCACAATTAAAGTAAAGGAGAAAATACACCAATCCAAGATAATTATCATAATCAACATCTTGCAATTGTTCACGTATCCTCAAATATTCATACAAAGTCAATTACAATAGGTTTCCGAGATAATCGGTCTTAAAGAATTAATTTGACAAAGTTCGTCTATGATTGAACAAAACAACCCACATATACTTTACAACGTAAAACAACACTAATGCCTCGACTATGTATGCTCTTAGATCACAAATGTGTGCAGTTGAGCATACATGCATGTCTCACCGACTAATTACAACAAGATCATCGAAATCACAAAGTTTGTTTCTCTTATCATTTTCAAAAGAATCTCATTTTCAAAGCAAGGTAAGTTAAACCCCATAGAATCCATTCACAACTATTTTTCAGAAAATTATGTACTTAGTATACAACATAATCTTACCCTTTTTTCTTAAGAGAAACAAGTTTTGGAACAATCGATGTTTTTGACATTTTTAAAGCTTGAGGTATAATTCCCAAACCAATTCCTATTTCTCATTCGATTGATGTTTACAGAGGTTTAAAAACTCAATTACATTTAAATACATCAAAAGAATCAGTTTGGAAAGGTTCGGATCGCCCCAAAAGCCCTAAAAACAACGAATTAGGGGTGACCGCACCGTGGAACTCGCCATGGCTAGTAACTCCACTCGCCATGGCAAGTTGGTCACATGGAGTGACCCTCAACTCGCCTCCAGCTCGCCTCCAACTCGCCATTGCGAGTTGCATCAGTTAAGTACACGGGAAAACTCCATTTTCACCCAAAAACTCCCAATTTTAGTTCCCCATAGCCCAAATTGGTTTCCAAAGTTTGTATAAACATTTTTAGACATAATCAGACAATCAAATCCATATAAAGCTTGAATCACAACATCATTTCATCACAATAATCATTTGACCCATTTTCATGAAAATCTTTAAGAACAACACCAATTCACAACAAGACCCCATGGTTAGGAATACCCAAAGGTTCAATCAACAACAACAACAACATCTCACAACAGCAACAACATCATTTAATCTCAGATTTAACCAACAATCAACAACAACACATCAATATTCACCAATTTCACACAATTCACAATATATCCATTCATACATATCATGAGCAAGCAATTTCATCAACAACCATTCAATTATCATCAAATTCATGTACTCAAACATATCATCTTAGCAAGAACACGAATTTCCACAATTAAATTCAAATAATCACTTATTCAAATAAGCACTTATGAGATGGAGAAGAAGAAGAGCTTAAATAATTGATTATGAATGAAGACTAGCCCCCTTACCTCTTATCTTCACAAAGCTAGCTAATCTTCCACTCCCCCTTGCTCCTAGCTTGATTCCCCTTGAATCTTCTCTCTAACCCTTTTCTCTATCTTTAGCCTCTTAGATGAAATGAATGAAAAGTTAACCTAGCTCCATCTAAGTTAAGCTTATATAGTCACCATCTAAATGGGTTAGGGTATAACTCTTCTTAATGGGCCTAACACTCTCCCACCTAATTAGAAATGTTACTACTCATTAACTTAGTAAAATATCTAATTATCACCAAAACAAAATAATTACTACTAAGTCCTTCTAATCTTAGCAAAGTAACTATTCACGTCAAAAATACTACAATAATGATAATTCTAAGTTTACTAAGATTTACTCTCTTAATAAATGACCAAAATAACCCTTAGTCTAAAATGACTAAAATACCCTTCCAACACCGAATTCCGATAATCCCAACCAAAATACACACTGAGACAATTAATCACATACAAGCACAATTAAACATAATTAAAAGCAATTAAATTAATACTAACGAAAATCGGGCTGTTACAGATTGACTTATGCTGAAGATTGTCAAGATAAATATAATGCTTAATACGTTTAAATAATTAATTTGGTACAAAAGAAATGTTGAACCTAAAATAAATCACAATTCGGTTGATCACAAATGAAACATGGTTGTAGTTCATCGAATCTTTTTTTTATATAAGCCAATAGCAAAATGACATATAAAAGAATAGTGTCTAACTAAATTGGTACTCTACTATAATTTGTTATCAATTGCTCATATATATTATTAAAAATAAGGAAAAATTACATAAAAACTGGGGGATCCAACCCTAAACAATTTTAACATTAAGCGCGGGTCTAAAGTTTGGCGAATGAACCGCTCGTCAACACGAATCGGATCACGTACCAGCAACTCTCTGCAACAACGACATCAAGCATTGACGACTCTTTCGAGTCCATACAGTCCCATGTCAATTGGTAGGTAGATAACCACGGGCTAATGCTTGTAAATGGGGTGAATTCGACCGCCAACACGGTAATTATAGAATTCACGCGCACTAACTGATCAATAAATCAGCCATTTCTGGCTTACAACAACAGATCATAGAAGCACAACCGAGGTAATTAGAGAAATCACGCGCATTTTTTTTTTTTTTTTATGTATGGTGTATGATACTACCGCCAACACGGAAAAGTTCACGAACCATGTAAGCCCCCTGGATAAATCACAACAAGCATTAAAAGCCCTTTCGAGCCTATCGAACCCCACACTAAGCAACACTGGATCTGAAAAATAGAAACGGCGCAACCACGACTTTGATGCGGAACCTGAACAACACCACCGTGTACCAATCTTGCGGCGGCGCGGTGAAAGGACCCGCCGTAATAGACGCGAAGATTGTGGTTTGACCCAACCACCAACACGTTTCGGAAACCATACGCAAAACCACTGGAAAGCCGCCGACAGTTCTCAAATCACTACTTCTCTGCACCCGAATCCACCAAGACTGGAGAGAAACAGGGTCTAGCCGGTGAGGCAGAGGCGTAGCTCGTCGCACCACCAAGATTTGCTGCTACATCGTGAAGGATTTTGGAGGGTGAGGAAGGGCGACGGATCTGAGTGTTAGCGAGAAAGCAAAGCGGGTCAGAGAGAAGGCTCATTGAATCTAGATAAATAGTATGAATTTATATAAAAGAATAATATTTAAAATATATTAAAAAAATATATCAAATGAATGAATTTATATTGTTTTATTTTAGAAATATTTAGTACTTCATATATATACACATATTCCCTAAAAAAATGTTGTTGAGTAATAACATATATTTTGCATTCCAATTCATTCAAAAAAAATCTATTGGTTAATTGGTTAAGTTTTATGATCAAGATTGTGTACCTTGGTTCAATTCCCAGTGGTGGTATTTTTTATTTTTAATGATTTTTGCAAAGTCATTCTTAATTGGAATGAATGCAATGATAACCCAGATTTGAAAAGAAAAAAAATGGAAATCTTATTTTTATAATGGAGTACACTTGGCTGTTTTTTATTGGTTTGGGTATATTGCCCACCAATTTTCAATGGCAATTTAGAAAAACTTCAATAATAAATCAGAGTTAATCAAAAGGTTTGAGATGTTACTTCATCTTTAAATACATTAAACAATCATATTTCATTTATAATCATGAAATGTCATAAACATTCACAGCGGATTAATAACATAACAACATAAAACTCATTGTCTCAACATCTCAAAATACACCATAAAGAGACATAATAGTTTCTCAAGTCATAAAATTCATAAAAGAAATAAAACTCCTTACAACTCCTAATAAGAGCCTACAACTAGACTCCACAAACAAGCAATAAAAGAGAGGAAGCATCAAGCTAATCCTCTGGCCCTCACGATGATCACGCGTCCTAAACCTACACGTCTACACCACTCATACAAATGATGTTGGCGGAAACCCACAAAGGGTGCGAAATACTCAACAAAGAAAATCATGAACATAAGAATAGTTTCAAGGCAACAAATAACATACAATTAAAATTCAACTCATCAAGCAATATTCTCATGTAAATAAGAATATCCATTCTCATATTATGATTACAAATACACAAGATCACCAAATATTCACATAGTCATGTACACATCTTCAAATTTAATCACATAATAAAATACATGACTCTCACATAGACTCATATGTATGCATTGTCCTAGACACGACTCTACATGCATGCGGTACTGATGTCAAGTCATCTTACATTATTCTTAGCATGTTTTTAGTCTATTTTAGTAGGTTTTACATACAAATTGGAGGAGTATTAGACCAATTGCCTATGATTTTAGGACATTTATATTCTTCTCGAAACATAGCAATTTTAGGGGTTCTTGAAGTAATTCACGAAGAAATCAAGCAAATCAGGAAAACCAAAACCTCAGAAGATTATTCGGCTTTAGGAAGATGAAGAATGAAGATTCAAGAGGCCTCAAAAGACTTTACAACAAGAGGTATTCTGTTCCCAATGTCCAAGATAGCTTAACAATGAAGAAAACACCTCAACTTGCGAAGAATACAAGTAAGCAGGAAAGTAATACACTAAAACACTTGGCACACAAAAGGAGGCGTCTAGCGCCTCAAAGTGAAGCATCAAAGCGCCTGACGTATGCCTATAGGCGCCTGGTGTAACACCCCGTTTTTCACTAGGATTATTTATTTATTTATTTGTTTGTGTGTTTGATTTGGAAGTATTGGATTTTTAGACGAGAAGGGAATTTTAGTCATTTTAGGACTAAGGGCATTTTGGTCTTTTGACGAGTGAGAATATTTTAATAATTTTGGTATGGTGAGTTATTTTAGTGGAGTTAGTAGTAACTTGAGGTAATTAATTAAGATGGTGGTGTATGAGTATGTAATGAGAGGTTATAATGAAGTAATTTTGTAGTAACATTTAAATGAGATGAGAAGTTACTAGGCCCATTAAGATTGAGGGAAACTTAAAATCTGTGTGATACTATATAAAGATAACTCTAGTAAGAAATTAGGGTTACACATTCATTTCATAAGTTTTACCAAAAGATGGCTAGAGAATGAGAATAGAGAGATAGAGAGAAGAGGAAGAAAGAAAAAGATCGTAGAAGAGGAAGAAGAGGAGCAAATCTAGGAGGCAAGATAGAAGAGGAGATTGAAGCTTTAGCTTAACCTTTAGAAGATTGAGGTAAGGGGGATAGGTTTTATTCTCATAATGAGCTATAATCACTTTTCTAGTGTTTATGTCATGTTTGTTTTACTTAATTTGTGAAATTGATGATTATGTGAGATGAAATTCGTGCTTATTATTAAGTTATAATTATGTGTATGTTGAGAATTGTGGAATTAAGTCCTTATGTGCTTAAATTTGTGGTTGATGACATAGACTAAGTTTTTTTGAGATTTTTTCTTATTTGTGTCATTATGAAGTTTGGATTGAATTGTGAAGTTTTGAAGTTCTTGTAAAAAATGATCATGATTGTGAAAACTTTATTAATTGATGATATGAATTCATGTTTAATGTGTTTAAAACGTTCCTTATACTTGTGTTACCTGTTGATGAAGTTTATGCAACAATTTTGGGATGTTTTTGGTGTGAGTTCCCGATAGGAACCCATTTTCTAGGTTCCTTGTTCTTGTATAGCTCGCTGGGCGAGCCATCCTGTGTCGTGTCGAGGAGTGCAGGATAGCACACACTGTTCTGTGCACTCTGTAGCTTTGGGGATGTTTCCGGACATTCCCAAGTGTTCCTTTTGTGGTATTTTGATGCTCTTTTGATAGATATAGTTGTTGAAACATCATTATCTTGGAATTGAATTGGATTAGTTGATTTGAGACGAACTTTGAACATAAACTTGGTAATTTTGAAACATAATTTTTATCGAGTAAAATGATGATATTATGACTTGTTTTCTGTAATAATGGATATAGAATAACTTTGTAGGTTTTATAAAGAACTATAAGAGCATGAAACTTGGTTTTTGATGAAAAATGTGAAAATAAACGAACTTTGGAATTTATAGGCGGATATTGGTGAAAAGTTGAAATATGACTTGTTAGCTTGCAAATTACTTTATGTTCATCATAATATGATGGATTATGATTGAATTGAAAATTAATATGCATAAAGATATGATGAATCGTGTATAAATGAAGAATAGAGGAACTTTGAAGGAAAATAGACGGACTTTGACAAATAATGGTTTGTGCTAAGTTAACTTGTGAATGATTGTTAGCTACTGCTTAGATGATATTTGATGATTGTTTATCTGCTGAAATGTATTCCTGGAAAGTGGATTAACTTGGAGTAATTGATTATTTGTCTAAAATTCTTAAGTTGCTAAATGATAAGATTTTACTTTTCTTGTTGTGGTGAATGTTTGATGATGATTTGATGAAGATTTTTTCGGTTATGACTTGTTGATTGTATGGATGTACATGCTTGATGATGCAATGGTGGGTTATGGTGAAGATGTTATATGATGGTGGGAAATATATAATATAGAGTTGTGAATTATGCATTGTCGAGTCTTTACTTGAAAGTCCATGCATTCATAGTCATGTTGAGTCTTTTGGTAAAGAACGTAATTAGTGCAGATTACGTTAGTTGGCGGGGAACGTAATTGGTGGGGATTACGTTAGTGGATTAATCAGTAACAGTTACTTTCCACATCCAATGATACTACATGTGTCTACAATATTACATGCATATGAGTTATGTGGAACATGTCATATGCGATTATGTGAATTGGTGTATTTTGTGAATCATGTGGCTTGGTTAATTTTGGTGAATGATGTGACTTATGTGAAGTTGTGTATTTGATTATGTTTGCGCGATGATGCTTGTATACTTGACATGGTGTTGTTAATATGAGAATGAGGTGATGATTTATAGGAATCATGAGCATGTATGTATGTGATACTTGAATCCTAGAATGTTATTTTTGTGCTTAGATCTCTTTATATGAATATTATCTAACCCCCCAATAAATGTTTGGTTGGCCTCCTCGCCATTTTTAAAATGGTATAGACATGCAGGCTTGAGGACGTTCGTGGAGACGTGAGTACCTGAGGCTTGCATGTCGGATTTCTCGATTTTCTTTTGCATGGAGTCTAGTATAGGCTCTGATTAGGATTGTCGGGATTCAATGTTTATTTATCTATAAAATTATGTTGAGACCATGTTGTTTATGTATTACAAGACCTGAGATAGGTTGTTGAGATTTTGTGAGACTTGCATTTTGAAATTCTGGATGTATCTAATATATTTGAGATGTTATTTTATTCCGCTGCGAGATTTATGAAAATTGAATTATGCATGTTTCCAAGAAAATGATGACGTAACATCTTAAGCTCTTTTGATTAAATAATTTATGTCCATTTTTGCATAAGAATCATACATCATTTTGCATCCATATTTTCAAGTCCGAGTCTCACGCTATGTCTTTTCAATAAAAGGTCATTCAAAAGTGGTCTGACATCCTCATTCAAAGTCAGCTCGCTGGTAGAGGTAACAACACTCAAGGCCGAGTTAGAGAGACTAAGTACCCTGGTGGCTTCCCTGGTAGCCGCAGTTCTAGCAAAGGCCTGAACGCCAACATCAACAACAACCTTGACAACAGGCTCCAAGGATGTAATTTGACCCAATCCCAATGACATATGCGGAGCTGCTTCCCATCTTGCTAAAGGAGAACCGTGTCCAAACCAGAGAGTCTCCTCAGATGCCTAATGTAACACCCCGTTTTCCCAACATGTAAATAAACATGAAATATATCAGAGTACATCATAAACAGGATGTCACATTTCGTACTTCAAAAATCATTTCATCACAAATAGGATAAAAATCCATTATTTAATTAAACATCTGCTTTCAATAATTAAAACAATGTCGCAGCGGAAAATATTCAACGTTTAAATCAAAACTTGACACTAGGCCTCAACAACATAATAAAATTCAATTTCCAAATTAAAAGTGATTCAACAACATCTTATAAAGAGATACGTAACAAAGGAAAAACAAAACATATAAATATCTCCATCCCGTTACGTATCAGAGCAAGACTCCTAAGACGACACGAGGATCAACTCACATCAGTGGTTACTCTTGGTTATCTGCACGTTACCCACGTAGATGCAACATTCAAACAGAAGGGGTGAGATTTCACATTCATTAATAATAAGCAACAATTCATAAAGAAGAATTAATCAATATAAAACAGCTACAAATAATCATCAACAAGTACTTCATTTAATTTCAGATATAAATCATTAATTAACTTCATTCATCAATGTAACAACAACGACTCAACAATGCAACAACAGCGACTCAACAATGCAACAACAACGACTCAATAAATGCAATATAATTATGCATGTGGTACCAACAGAGCGTCAAGCTCCCTACATAATGTCGTAATTTGACCTGACAGGCATCAAGCCCCCAACTTTGACAGGCATAAACCCCCTACGTTTGACAAATGCATATGCAATGATACGACTCAAAAATGAAACAACTATAACATCGTAATTCACATAATAAAATATCCATAAAAGATTTTCATGTCAAATCAAAGCTACTGGAAACATAACTTAGTTATCAAAAAATTTCATATTCAAACCAAAGTCCAATTCAAAACAGAAACGTGTGAAAAAGACACAAGAACACGAAACATGGCATTCTGCCACTAAGCAGTTCGCTGTGGCGAGTAGGGCTACTTGCCAAGGCGAGCTGACAATAGCTCACTGTAAATATTTCGCTGTGGCGAGCAAACTACTCGTTGTGGCGAGCGACAACTGGGTCACTCGCGAGGCAACTAAATGTACTCGCCGTGGCGAGTTATCTACTACTCGCGAGACGAGGATAATCGCTCGCTGTGGCGAGCGGCGACGAACAGAACTACGAACAACACGAACATAATTTCAGAATTTGTCCCAAAAAACCCAATTTTTGACTCCCTAACTTCCAAAATTGATAGGAAACATTACCTACTATTAATCTACAATCTAGACAGCAACTTTTACATTAATTCATGTGATTACCTATGTTTTTAACAATTTTAATTCAATTCGAAACCTAATTTCACAACAACAAATATTCAACAACAAGAGATTAAGCCTTTTCAGAATTATTACTTATGATTAAAGAAGGTTAGTCCCACCTTTACCTTAGATTGGTTGATTTTCATAACTCTACAAGCTTCCTCTCCTTTATCTCTCAAAAACTGCTTCTCCGTGCTCCCTGTTTTCTGTTCTATGTTTTCTTCTTCTAACCCTAATTCTCTAATGTTCTCCTCTATTTATAATCTCTCCTAATTTTAACCTAACAAACTCCTCCACTTACCAAACTACCTTTATGCCTCATTAAATCTAATCTAATTAGATTCCTTCACTTTTTATGTTATAACAACCTACTAATAAATCTTAAAAATCATCACATAGCATCATATATCACAATTAATCAAATAATTAATTAAAAGACTCTAAACTCGAATAAATAAATAAATTAAATAAAATATGGCATTACAACTCTCCCCCACTTAGAATATTTTCATCCTCGAAAATTTATCACTCTCAAACAACTCTGGATACGACTCCAACATCTTGCTCTCCAACTCCGACGTCAAACTTTCACCAACCGCTCTTCCCCAAACGACTTTCACAAGAGGTATATCCTTGCCTCTCAGCTTCTTCACTTCACGACCTTCAATCCTCACTGGTAAGGTCTCGATCGTAAGATTGTCTCTCACTTGCACATCTTCTCTTGGAATCACATGAGATGGATCCGAAACATACTTCCGAAGTTGTGACACATGAAATACATCATGTAAGTTCGAAAGATGCGGTGGTAAACCCACTCTATACACAACCGTCCCAACTCTTTCCGAAATTTGATACGGGCCAATAAACCTCAGAGTCAACTTCTTTGATTTCAGCGCCCGCCCAACACCGGTCACAAGGGTGACTCTCAAGAACACATGGTCTCCTTCTTGAAACTCAAGATCATTCCTACGCTTATCATGATAACTCTTCTGTCTACTTTGCGACGCTTTCATCTTTTCCCTAATCAGCTTAACCTTTTCAGTAGTTTGTTGGACAATCTTTGATCCTAGTACCACACTCTCACCTGACTCGTACCAGCACAACGGAGTTCTGCATCTCCGACCATACAATGCTTCGAACGATGCCATTCCAATGCTAGAATGGTAACTGTTATTGTAAGTGAACTCGATCAATGAAAGATGACTATCCCAAGTTCCTCCTTGCTCAAGCATACAAACTCTCAAGAAGTCCTCCAGCGACTGAATTGTCCTCTCAGTCTGCCCATCTGTCTGCAGATGATACGCCGAACTCAAACTCAACTTAGAACCCAACACCTCCTGCAAACTCTTCCAAAATCTAGAAGTAAATCTTAGATCTCTATTTGATACAATACTCGATGGAACACCATGTAGCTTCACAATCTCACAGATATAGATTTCCGCCAACTGAGATACAGGAAAACTAATGTTTATCTGAATAAAATGAGCCGACTTCGTCAGTCTATCCACAATTACCCAAATTGCATCATTTCCTTTTGGGGTATTCGGTAAACTAGTCACAAAATCCATGGATATGCTATCCCACTTCCACTCTGGAACATCTAAAGGTGTCAACAATCTAGCAGGTTTCTGATGTTCAACTTTTGACTTCTGACAAATTAAACACACACACACAAATTGTGCCACATCACGCGCGGACCACCAAAACAACTTCTTCAAACCATGATACATTTTTGTAGCTCCCGGATGAATACTCAAATTACTTCTGTAACTTTCTTCCAGAATCACCTTCTTCATTTATGTATTATCAAGAATACAAATCCTATTCCAAAATTGCAATACTCCTTGCTCATCAACTTTAAAGTCACCATCTTCAGTCTGATTACTTCCAACCATTAAGTCTACCAACTTCTGGAAACTCGCATACCACTTGCAACTTATCAATCACCGCTTGATTCTCAATAGACAGGGACACCATCAAAGAAAATATATGGATTCTATCACGCATCAACTGCTTAGTAGTCAGTTTCTCCTTCTTCTTCGGTAGACGAAAAACGCACCATCTTCCTAAAACAATTAATATGAACATAGTTGTACTCCAACCAGTTCTTACCTAGAATCACATCCATCCCACTTAACGACAAACATACTAAATCTACTGCAAAGTCTCTACCAAACATCGATAAAAGACACTTCAAACATACTAGAGAAGTAGTCACCGAACTCTTGGCTGGGGTTTCGACAACCATTTTCCCATTCATAAATGACATATCAAGACCCAATTTCGAAACACAATCAGCAGCAATAAAACAATGTGTAGCACCAATATCTATAATAGTAATTAAAGGAGTACTATTAATAAAACATGTACCTCTGATCAGACGATCCTCACTCGTTGTCTGAGTACCAGTTAAAGCAAACACCTTCCCTTTAACCTGATCCTTCTTTGGATTCGGACACTGAGGGCTAATATCTCCTTCTTCACCACAACTAAAACAAACCATATCATCATGCTTGCAATTTGCCATTGCATGCCCTTTCTTGCCACAACGGAAACACCGTTTCACATCGCCAGTACAAGCGTTACTCTTATGACCTTTTTCTCCACATCGGTAACAGACAACTTTAGCAGGAGCATTCCTTCTTCCAGGTTTCTTCTCATCATTCACTCTCTGTTTGCCCTTATCAGCAAGAGCACTGTAAGGCTTACCACGACTTTGTTGCTGCTTCCCTTTTCGTTCATTCAGAACCTTATAATGAGCCTTGGTGTCCTCTTCATAAATCCTGCAGCTGCTTACCAACTCAGAAAACTGACGGGTCTTCTGATACCCAATTGCTCGCTTAGTCTCAGCGCGCAAACCATTCTCGAACTTGATACACTTGGAGAATTCAGCAGTCTCAGCGGCGTAATGCGGATAAAACTTGGCCAACTTAACAAACTTAGCAGCATACTCCGTGACTGACATGTCACCTTGCTTTAGCTCTGATAGATTTTTGGCAAGTGTACCAAATACTATCAAAGTAGTAAAAATATCGTTCCCACAATGACTGATTTTAATCTCAATAAGTCAAATACGTTATTAAATTAGGATGTAATAAAAGTTGTTTTGTTTTGCCACTAGGCAGTAGATTGGTTTGATAACATAAAGCTTAATGACAGAAAAGTAATTTGGTTGTTAAGAATAAGAGAGAGATGTGTTTAGGTCTTTCAAATCATCTAAGTTCCCCTAATTGGTATACTACACCTATTCTTATGAATGATTTTCTAGTTCCATGATAGTTAACAAAATAGTCCTAATCAATCCCTTGAGTTAGGACCCTCCTCTAAGATTACATCCCCTAATTCCTTAGGTGGTCTAATAATCGTCGAAGGTTTAAGCATGTTAACCTAATATCACTAATAAAGAATTATCCATTCCTAGACTAACCATGATTATTAGAACAATTAAATTAGGTCTAAGTCGAAAGCTAGGGTCAGTAGTCATTTGTTCTCACTAAATCATATATATATATATATATATATATATATATGATCAAGATATATAAAGCATTAAGAACAATTGAATTGAATAAAAACTAGATTGTCATTCACAATAAATAGAGTTTCACAGCAACATGGATCAATTAGGGTTACAAAGAATCATCTCAAACCTAACCTCTAATGGATTTAGCTACTCATAATAGTGTTTATAAATAACATAATCATTAGAGGTAACAATACATAAATGAACTGGTTACAAGGTGATGAAATCGCTCCTGCAGCCGTCTTCAGGTCTCAAAATCGCATTTTGCTCTTCTCAAATCGTAACCCTCGTTTTCAGAATGGCCTTCATCTTAAATAGGCACAGAAATTCGCCTAAAATCGTGTCACGATTTGGTTAAATCGTGACACGTTTTTGCCTCTTGTAACAAACAACTGAATTAGGGTTTCTTCAAATCGTGTCACGTTTTGGTCATCGTGACACGTTTTTCCTTGGCAGAGAACATGTTTTTGGTCTTCTCAAATCGTGTCACGTTTTTACCAATCGTGACACGTTTTCCATCTTTGTGTTTTCTTCAACTTTTCTACTTTTCTTGCTGCTAAAGTTACCTTGTGAACTCTAAATTGTGATCAAAATACATAGAAAATTATGTAATGATAAGATGTCATCAAGCTCCAGGAACTCAATCTCCTTCTTCTCGCGAACATCTTCCGGAAAGTACCTATTCAGGAATTCTCTCCTAAAAGCAGCCCAAGTGACTTCTTCACCTCCGTTCTCCAGATTCGGACGAACTCTTACCCACCAATCATCAGCCTCCTCAGCTAAACAATGCATACCAAAGCACACCATCTGAGGCGCAATGCATTCCATGACTCAAAAAAATCTCTCAACCTCCTTGAGCCATGTATGTGCTCCATCAGGATCATATCTGCCTTTGAAGGTAGGTGGATGGTTCCTCAGAAAAGTCTCGAGCATCCAAACTCCATTGTTACCACCAGCACAAGCATTAGGTTGTTGCCTTACATATTGAGCCATAGCTTGCAAAGCAGCATCGTTTCTTCCAGCCATCTCGGTTCACTACACAACGGATATAGGTTATTAAACTCAAAGACAGTATTAAACCGTCACACGACACAAACGACTCAATCTACTTGGCCGAACGAACCGACATGAAATATATCAGACTGCATCATAAACAGGATGTCACATTTCGTACTTCAAAAATCATTTCATCACAAATAGGATTAAAATCCATTATTTAATAAACACCTGCTTTCAATAATTAAACCAATGTCGCAGCGGAAAATATTCAACGTTTAAATCAAAACTTGGCACTAGGCCTCGACGTCAAAAAAATAATAAAATTTAATTTCCAAATTAAAAGTGGTTCAACAACATCTTATAAAGAGATACGTAATAAAGGAAAAACAAAACATATAAATATCTCCATCCCGTTACGTATCAGAGCAAGACTCCTAAGACGACACGAGGATCAACTCACATCAGCGGTTACTCCTGGTTATCTGCACGTTACCCACGTAGAGGCAACATTCAAACAGAAGGGTGAGATTTCACATTCATTAATAATAAGCAACAATTCATAAAGAAGAATTAATCAATATAAAATAGCTACAGATAATCATCAACAAGTACTTCATATAATTTCAGATATAAATCATTAATTAACTTAATTCAATAATGTAACAACAACGACTCAACAATGCAACAACAACGACTCAACAAATGCAATATAATTATGCATGTGGTACCAACAGAGCGTCAAGCTCCCTACATAATGTCGTAATTCGACTTGACAGACATCAAGCCCCCAACTTTGACAAGCATCAAGCCCCCTACGTTTGACAAATGCTTATGCAATGATACGACTCAAAAATACAACAACTATAACATCGTAATTCACATAATAAAATATCCATAAAAGATTTTCATGTCAAACCAAAGCTACTAGAAACATAACTTAGTCATCAACAATTTTTATATTCAAACCAAAGTCCAATTCAAAACAGAAACGAGTGAAAAAGACACAAGAATGTGAAACATGGCATTCTTCCACGAAGCAGTTCGCTGGGGTGAGTAGGGCTACTCGCCGTGGCAAGCTGACAATAGCTCACTGTAAAGATTTCGATGTGGCGATCAAAATACTCATTGTGGCGAGTGACAACTGGGTCACTCGCGAGGCGACTAAATGTACTCGACATGGCGAGTTATCTACTACTCACGAGGCGAGGATAATCGCTCGCTGTGGCGAGCGACGACGAACCGAACTAAGAACAACACGAACAAAATTTCAGAATTTGTCCCAAAAACCCAATTTTCGACACCCTAACTCCCAAAATTGATAGGAAACATTACCTATTGGTAATCTCCAACCTAGACAACAACTTCTACATTAATTCATGTGATTACCTATGTTTTTAACAATTTTAATTCAATTCGAAACCTAATTTCACAACAACATATATTCAACAACAAGAGATTAAGCATTTTTAGAATTATTACTTATGATTAAAGAAGGTTAGTCCCACCCTTACCTTAGATTGGTTGATTTTCATAACTCTACAAGCTTCCTTTCCTTTATCTCTCAAAAACTGCTTCTACGTGCTCTCTGTTATCTGTTCTCTGTTTTCTTGTTCTAACCCTAATTCTCTAATGTTCTCTTCTATTTATAATATCTCCTATTCTTAACCTAACAAACTCATCCACTTACCAAACTACCCTTATGCCTCATTAAATCTAATCTAATTAGATTCCTTCACTTTTTATGTTATAACAACCTACTAATAAATCTTAAAAATCATCACATAGCATCATATATCACAATCAATCAAATAGTTAATAAAAAGACTCTAAACTCGAATAAATAAATAAAATACGACGTTACACCTAACAAGTTTCCAGTTTGGTATCGATCTGATCTCTCATGTGCCTTTCATCAAGGGGCACACCCGACCATGACATCGAGCACTATTACGCTTTGAAAGCCAAAGTCCAGAAGCTGATTGAAGCCAATTTCTTGCTTTTCTAAGATTGAATACGGACGTGCAAGTTAATCCACTGTCGGATCATATTACCTAGTTTCGTGACACACAAAATGAATAGCCGCAATTGGGTTGCTTTTGATGTTCCTTCTACTACTTATCTGTTCAAATAATGCGTTTGTTTGTTGTTTGTTTCTTTTAAAAAAATCCTTTCGTCCCTCCAGAGCGAAAGCGAACTTGTGTAGGGCTTTTTGCTTCATGTATTTTCCATCATTAATAAAAAGGTTGTTTTGATCGCGACTTTATTTTTATTTTGTGCTTGTTCTGAAAAAATGGTAACACAAAAAACCAAAAAAACACTTTTTCTTTTTCTTTAATCATTTCCAAATGTCTGTATACAATCTTTCATTTTCTAAGATCAAACATGTATGCGAATTAAACATAAGTAAGCCCGTTGAACACATTAACCCTATACTCTCTCTCGACCTTGATTTCCCTGTGTCCGAAGATGAAGAAGAGGAGAATGAAAAGATTCCCAACAAGATCTCTCGCATACTGAAGCATCTTAGCTGTCGAAGCTACAAACAAAATTCAAGAAGATTGTCCATAAGATGACTTTCATTTACAAAGACCGGCATGAGATGTTATCGTTGCTTCACATGGGTATCGTGCTTCAATACACATTTCAACAAGGGAAACCCCTCCCTCCTTCCCTCTAGTATACAACATGGAGGTTGTGCCTCCCGTGGAGTCTGAAGTCCCGTCAATAGGAGTTCTGCTGGAATCCCAGCTTAATTGGACTTAAAATGCATGACGACCTTGTACAACCACATCAAAAGAGGTAAAAACAAACTTCCAACAAAAAGGTTCGTCCCCGTGAATTTCAACCAGACTCCAGGGGCAAGTGGACGTGTAGCTATGAAGGCCCACGTGCAATGGCTTTTACAACTATGGATGGCGACAAACTCGTGCTGCCTATGAATGCCGGTGCAGTGAAGAATACTTTGTCAATAAATAAAAGCTCGATAAGTCACAAACCTGGAAAAGGGACTTAGGAAAAAATGAGCGTTTCGGTGGACTGAAAACCCGAAAAGGCGGTCCAGGCAAAAATAGAGACATGTACAAAAATAATTATCCTGATATGTTGAAAACCCGGAAGAGCGACCTATGCAAAAGTTAAGGATCATGACAAAGTAACTGCATCAGTCAGACACAGTCCACTTGGGGCATCGAGCTATCAGAAGACCTCCAATTTGAAGCATCTGCAGATCAAAGACTTGGAATAGGGGCAATTCAAAGTTGTTTGGGAGAATAGCGGTTATTGTGTTCAATGTACCCTTCCCATTATATTTACCATTTTCCAAAATTTTCAAAGATCCGTGGAGTCATGCGATTGGCAGGCCACCACTCAATTCATCAAATTTAAGCATGTGCCCATTTATTTGGAACTCTCATTTATTCTATTTGCAAAATTTCTTCTATTTTATATGGCAATACTTGAAGCAAATTTTTTCAAAATACAAAACCTTTTTTTACATCTTTTGAAAAGTGTGAACAACAAACACGCTCTCTTTGAACTTGTGAATAGGTGAAGCATACATCAACATCTGCCTCGAGAATGGTTACATTCCGGAAAAGAAACATGACTAAGCACTATGAAGAGGACCTCTGCTTTGAGCAAGATGCAATCACAATCCAAAAATACAAAAAAAAAAGCTTGCTAAGTTGAAAACCTGAAAAGACGACTTAGGCAAAAGAGAGCGTCCCGGTGGACTGAAAACCTAAAAGGGCGGTCCAGGCAAAAATTAGGGGCATGAAAAAGAATCTATTCCCAGTGGATTGAAAACCCGAAAAGGGCGGTCCAGACAAAAGTTAGGGATTTTTTAAAAAAAAAAAGAAAAGGAAAAGCATGATTGCATATACGTACCAGTGGAAGAACACTCTGCACCGGTTTACAAATGGCGACTTATTCCAGACTTTTGGTCAACAATGAACTTTATCTCCAGGAAGCATTGTAAAACCCCGTTTTCCCAAAATAAAATTTTCTTAAATAAATAAATAGTCAGAGTTTCTCGTATAAACGGAATGTCACATTTCTTAAAATCTCAAATGGAATAAATAATAATTTATCCTTCATAAAATAATAATCATAATTATTCGAAACTTCGCAGCGGATTAAAAATTCAAATTAACAAATAGTTTTGGCACGCAGACCTCATCAAAACTTCTCAACATAAATTCAACTGAAACTTATTAATGTTAAATCATAATCAATATGTAAGGAATAGAAAATAGTTATAAAGGTTCCCATCCCGTTACGTATCAGAGCACCAAAGGACACAGTGAGTGTAGCCACTCACAACAGCAAACAGCAGCTAAAAGCTTAATCACCTGCAAGTTACTCATATGAAGAGCAACATTTCGAAGCAGAAGGGGTGAGATTCACAAAACAATGACATTAAACATATAATTCAATAATTATAATTAACGACATAAACATCAAATACATTCACAACAATAGTCATATAATATCTTAATCAACATCATAATGATCATCATAATTCAACATAGTTCAACTTAACAGTTTGACTCGACGATGCAACTTCAACTCGACTATGCAACTTAGACATCTTGTTCATGCATGTGGTACCAATCTAGGGCATAAGCCCTCGTCGCTATTGAGTATAAATATACTCCTAGGGCATAAGCCCTCGTCGCTGTTTGAGCATAAAAATACTCCTAGAGCATGAGCTCTCGTCTCTGTTGAGCAAAAGCTCCTAGGGCATGAGCCCTCGTCTCTGAATGATTATGCATGGACTCCACATCTTATAACTTAGACAACATAAATGACTCCAATATTTTGGATCACAACTCATAATCTTAGAATGACACATGCAGCTTTTAATCAATAGCAAATAGCAGCATGGCGGCACATCAAATATCTCAAGATATAACAACATCATAAAGCAGTCACATATTTCATCAATTATAGTTCACAAAAGGCATATATAATTATATCTATCACTACTAACAAGTTCAAACATTGCCTAACAGCTCCTCATGTCATCTTTAATATTACAATAACGCTTAATTCTAACCAGGGGCATCAAATAACGATTCGTGCGACAAGAGTCGCATAATTCTAAGAAGGCAGTCCGATACAGAACTGCTCGCTATGGCGAGTTGGGCTGCTCGCCTTGAGAGCCATCAAGGGTCACTCGCTCTGGCGAGTGGGATTGCTCGCCTTGCGAGTCAGCTAGAGGTTACTCGCTGTGGCGAGTGGATTCCTCGCCTCGCGAGCTGATGAAGAACACTCGCCGTGGCGAGCTGGTTGCTCGCTGTAGCGAGCAATGACAGAACAGTTACGGGGTTACGACAATTTTCACCAAAAATATCAATTTTCATCATGTTCCTTCCCAATTTCGAATATAATGATGTTTAAGGGTTACCCTATGGTGTGTAAACAGTTTTCTACATTAATGGTATTGTTTCTCATCATCTAATCATCAATTCATCACTTTTAACCTAATTCTCAAATTCTTGAATTCTCATGAATCAATCCTATAATCTATTAACTACAATCATGAATTACATGTTTTAATGAAATTGTAATGCTAGGCTCACCCTTACCTTAAGAAAATTGGAGCAGCAGCCTCTTGGTTCTTCACTTCTGGTTTTTCTCCCTTTTCTCCCAAAAACTGAAATGTACGTTCTGTACAATTCTAACCTAGTTTTCCTTTTTATATCACTTCTATCTATTTTATCTTATTTCACTTAATCCCTAATAACTCTATCTAATTCAAAAACAACCCCACAACTTAATATTTATTTTATTTTCAAATCTTATTCTATTAAATAATAAAATAAGCCACTTAATAAAACCACAACATATTGCATAAATCATATAAATCACTTAAATCACATAAAATCATATAAATATTCTCTATACTCTATAAAATAATTTAAATAATCAAAACGGGCGTTACAAGCATAAGTTGTTACCTTATGTCGGGCTTCGTCCTATCAATGACTCGATTTGTTCACCAAGATATCATCTCCAAGGAAGATTGATGAGTGTCGGTACCGCGTGTTGGAACAAAATGTGTTCAACATTACCCTTTGAGAGTTTTGATGATAACAAGGTATTAAAAATTGTCAATTGGATATGCCAATATTTGTTCAAGTGTACATAACCATAGACAAAAATTTGACATCTTAAAAAGGTTCTGAAAGAACAAAAGAGAGCTAAGGAATCAACAAAAAGGAAGCTTGAAGCATCTGAAGAGAAGTGCTCCTAAAGTTTAGTGCTCCTGAAGTGATGATCTCATCAAAAGCAAGTTCGTCAGAAGCATCTCATCAGAAGCTGAAGATCACCAGAAGCTGAAGATCATCAGAAGATGCAAGACTTAAAGCTTCAAAGGATGTTCAATGGATTTAATCTCGATCCACTTCCCATCTTACTTGTCTTGTCTCGTTTCATCGACGCACGTGTCATATACAGTTTATACAGTCGTACAAGTTACATTCATACATTCATTCATTCTTCATTCATACATTATTAATTTCACATATTCATGAATACATAACATATACAGAATATTAATTCATACATGGTTGCATTAGTCACCTAAAGTCTTGTCCGGCTGTATCCTTTCGGTTCGGTCCTCACTCATTGTCATGTCAATCGGCAAGTTCTAACAAACGAACATCTTGTAATCGTCATTTTCATCAAAAGTGTCATCCCCGGTGTGTCTGGTCAAGAGGTGTCACTAATCGAACATGCGCAAAGTGGCAAGTCCTAACAAACGGAAAACCGGCGTTATCCTTTTTACCTTTATCAAATGTCAAGCGGCAAGTTCTAACAAACGAACAACTTGAGCCCTTTCAAAAGTATCATCCCAGTGTGTCTACTCAAGAGATATCACTAATCAATCATTTCAAGTGGCAAGTTCCAACAAACGAACTCTTGAAACTTTCAAAAGTGTCATCCCCAGTGTGTTAGGTCAAAAGATGTCACTAATCAATCATTTCAAGTGGCAAGTTCCAACAAACGAACAGTTTGAACCCTTTCAAAAGTGTCATCCCTAGTGTGCCTGGTCAAGAGATGTCACTAATCAATCATTTCAAGTGGCAAGTTCCAACAAACGAATAGCTTAAGCCTTTTCCAAAGTGTCATCCCCAGTGTGTCTGGTCAAGAGATGTCACTAATCAATCATTTCAAGTGGAAAGTTCCAACAAACGAACATTTTGAACCCTTTCAAAACTGTCCTCCCCAATGTGCCTGGTCAAGAGATGTCGCTAATCAATCATTTCAAGTGATAAGTTCCAACAAACGAATAGCTTGAGCCCTTTCAAAAGTGTCGTCCCCAGTGTGTATGGTCAAGAGATGTCACTAATCAATCATTTCAAGTTGCAAGTTCCAACAAACGAACATCTTGAGCCCTTTCAAAAGTGTCATCCCAAGTGTGCTTGGTCAAGAGATGTCGTTAATCAATCATTTAAAGTGGCAAGTTCCAACAAACGAACAACTTGAGCACTTTCAAAAGTGTCATCCCCAGTGTGTACACTAAACAATCATTTCAAGTGGCAAGTTCCAACAAACGAACAGCTTGCATTTATCATTTGCCAAGTGGCAAGTCCCAACCAACGGACAACTTGCATCTACCTTTTTTACTTTTATCATATGCTAAGCGGCAAATCCTAATAAATGGACATCTTGCACCTACCTTTTTACCTTTATCATATGTTAAGTGGACAGTCCCAACCAACAGACAGCTTGCGTGCACCTTTTTACCTTATGTCAAGTAGCAAGTCCTAAACAACAGACAACTTGAGTTTACCTTTTTATCATGCCAAGTGGCAAGTCCTAAACAACGGACAACTTGAGTTTACCTTTTTATAATGTTTCAAGTGACAAGTGCTAAACAACAGACAACTTGAGTTTTCATTTTTGTCATGTTTCAAGTGGTCAGTCCTAACCAACGGACAGCTCGCACCTACCCTTCATTCTCTCAAAAGTGGCATCCCCAGTGTGTCTGGTCCAGAGGTGTCACTAAAAAAGTTTTGTCTTCATTAAACTATCGTTCCAAACCAATACGATAATAGACAACCATTTCCCTAGTGAAACTACACTCCCTTTAGCGGAGTCGGATCCTTTTCTTCAATGAATTCGGGTATCCTACTGTTGTTTCTCATTCTAGTCAAATCATCTTTGCCGTCCTGCATTCATAAGTTGCATAACAAGCATTCATAACATATTAAGTCTCTTCGGTCCGTCAAATCAAAGATTTCATCTTCAAATCTCTAGACGAAAAAACTTAAATAGGAGCATCTGTCATACACCAATTTTTTATCTAAAACCCACATTCATACGCCGTTTGACCCGATCGCAGATAATCAGACCCTCTTCTCTCTTTATTTTAATTTTATTTTTTTAGTTTAAATTTAAATCTTTTATTCCTTAAAAAAAATTGTTTAATATTAATTTTAATTTTATTTTAATTTTTAATTCTGATTATTCTTTATCTTGTTTTCCTTTTTTATTATTTCTTTATTTTATTTTGTCCAATAATGTCAAAGAGTCCCAATCCAGAACAGTCTGTCACACGCAATTCTAGTCAAAATCTAAATCCAGTTCCAACAACACAAATCGTCAACACGAGAACCGCAATGAACACATCAACACACCCAAACACGCATACGAGCCGCATATCCACCACAAGGTTCACACAACATACAAGCCAGAGCTGAACCGAATCGGTTTGGAACAAACGGTAAATTTCTTTTAGTTCGTATTTCATAGATCTAGGGCTTTATGCTTTGGTTTTGAAATTTTTAAGGGTAAAAACAACAATAGGAAGAAGAGAGATCATAAAATACAAAAAATAAAATAAAAAATAGGTTTCGGCGTGGTGCGCCGCCGTACTGGACGACCAACCACCGCCGGAACCACCCCTTACCGTCGCTGGAATCTCCATCGGCTTCTTCATGTTCTTGATAGATGGGAGAGTATTTAGTGAGAGAAAGAAAAGGTAGAGAGGAAAAAGGGGAAGCAAAATGAGTTGAATGGCTGTAAAAGCCTATTTATAGATGCATCTGACGGTAAACAAAAACCCTACCCAGGATCCGACACATCTGGATAACCCAACCTATTTTCGGATTTATTTTGGCCCAGTCCCCTCATTTTATTTTCTTCATCCCCTTTATTTCCTGCCTGCACCCCCTTTTTACATCTTATTCTTTTATTCCTTTATGCATTTTAATTTCTCTTTCATTTTTTTATTTCTTTTTGCATTTTTTTATTCTTATGTTAATCAGATTAGGCTTCATATTTATCACTCATTTATTTATTGCATATGTATTTATTTTTGTCATTTATTTTCTTATCGCGTGAAATTTAGAGTGTATATTAGGCTAGGACGATGTAAATAATAATTTAAAAGTGTGTGCGCGCGTGTGTGGGTGTCTCTTATTTTTTATGTTTCATGTATAGTTTAGGTTAAATGTTTTTGTAGTGATCCAACGTCGCTACAATATACCTACGTTTTATTTTCCTTGCTCCGTTAGTTTTAATTTTTGTTTAACTATTATTTAAAAACAACAAAAACATTCACATAATCAAAAATCACAAAAATATTTTCATAAATAAACCTTGATTCTCAAATCAAGCAATCCTTCTTATTTTTATTTCTTTTAAATCAAACTTTCAATCAATTTTTAATCATACTTAGTCCTTTACTTTCTTCAAATCTAAAATCAATCAACTTCACATTTTGCCACTTTGGCTCTTTTTTATCTCTCTTAACCATTTTCAAAACTTTTAAATCAACCAAACCAATCAAACAGAAATTTCTACCTCGAACTACGAGGTTTTAATCTCTCTCGGGTACGTAGGGAAAGGACACTCGTCCTTCCAAATCAATAAAAAAAATGTAGATAACATGCCTCTTTCTTATCTTTATTCACCACTCATTTCCTTTCAAAAGCAAGCAAGTTTATAGCACAAAAATTAAATAAAATCAAGAGGTTCTCGTAGAGTACTACGAACATAAAGAGTGCTAACACCTTCCCTTTATGTAATTAACCCCCAACCCTAAATCTTTCAAAATATGGGGTAATTTGAACTTTTTTCCCATTTTCTTAAAAATAATTTAAAAGTTCAGTCGTGAAATAAAAAGTGAGTCAAAAGCTAATCAAATAGCATTGATATCCGAAAAATGACGCGACACTCACAAATAAAGCACAAGTCGAAACCCTAAAGACTCAATTCAATAACAATGAATTGGTGACTAAAACTAGGGTATGAGTCTTCCTTATATAGCCATTCAGCAGCATGAGTTTTTTCGTCATAGGCTATAACATATATTTGTATCAAATATTCTTTTCAGAAATATATTGAAACAAATATTCTTTAGAAATATATTTCCAAACTTTCTTCTAGAAATATATTTACATATATTTGTATCAAATATTCTTTTCAGAAATATATTGAAACAAATATTCTTTAGAAATATATTTTCCAAAATTTCTTCTAGAAATATATTTACATATATTTGTTTCAAATATTCTTCTCAGAAATATATTGAAACAAATATTCTTTAGAAATATATTTTTCAAAATTTCTTCTAGAAATATATTTACATATATTTGTATTAAATATTCTTCTCAGAAATATATTGAAACAAATATTCTTTAGAAATATATTTTCCAAAATATCTTTTGAAAATATATTTAAATCAAATATTCTTTTCAAAAATATATTGAAATAAATATTCTTTAGAAATATATTTTCCAAAATCTCTTTTGAAAATATATTTCACAGATAAAAATATCCAATACAAATCAGAAACAAATATGGTAACTCCTAAAAAGTTGGAACATCTTTAGGAACTGCCAAACACACCACCAAGGAGTCCTCAAATATTGTGTATATTTTAGAAACAAATCACCCAGCTGATTCTGGATAAAAATACGATACTTGGTGAACAAGAAATAAGGCGTGGTTTCTTTAATAAGATAAAGATTGCATAAACCAAAGCCACATAAATAGGGCACACTGAACCGTGCCAAATGTTGGAACATCGTATCCAACATCATACATGAGTATTTATTTTAGCAACAATGAAGCCAATACTTATATACCCAACACACCCCCGATCATGGAAGAAGTCAGCCGACAAGGACTGTGGTAGAGAGCCTAGCCAAATAGTTTCCGTAATGGAATGCCCATAGTCTGCACAACAATTTCCTTTTCAGTAAACATTGGAGCATAGAAAACGAATCCCCATCTGGAAACAATTATGCCAACTGTTCCGAAAACGGAAAGGAATGATGTCAGCATTCTTAAAATCCAGGACAACAGAAGTGGAGTCGCACTTTAACCAAAGATTGTGCCATGAATGGGAGGCCGCATACTCCATGGCATAGAGTATACCGGTTAGCTCTGTCTCGAAAATAGTCACATCACCAAATTGCTAGCAAAAGCATCAAGAAAAGTCCCTCGGTGATCTCAAAAAATACCTCTGCAAGAAGCTCAACTAGCCTTCATAGAACCATTCGTATTGGTTTTCACCCAACCAACAGTTGGAGCTTTCCAGGTAACCTCAATAACTTCCTTGTAACGCCGGTAGCAAGGGGAAACATGAAAATTATCTAACAACAATTTATCTGACTGAGAGCGCAGACAATGGCCATGTGATGTATTTCCACTAAGAGCAACCAAAGAAACTAGAGTTGACTTTGCCGCACGCAACGACATCCTATCCAAATTTAAGAGGATTGTGTTTCTAGCCTTCCAAATATAGTGTGAATGGTATGAATCATTGCAGCCATAAACACATCACGCACCTGCGAACTACACAACACTGGAATACAATCCAAAATTGCACCCACGAATGATAAATCAACGACACAAATGCGTAGCAAAAGCGCAATCCAAAAATTAAAGAGAAGAAGTCTCTGCAGTAGCATAACAAAGAACGCAAATAGAGACCAAGGTACAACCCCGACACTACAAGTTCTCATTGGTCGAAAGCTTACCATGCATAAGGCGTCAAAAAGTAAAAGGATGCGAGGGAGGTATACAAGGGCACCAAATCAGAGAAGGCCAACCCAAGGAGGGTTGATGACGATGTAGGAATAAAAAAGCGGACTTAGCAGCGAGCTTACATCGTAAAAGTTGTGCATTGGCATGTGTGAAGTGGTTGACTGCGACATGTATTTTGAAACGGAGGGAGTATAAAGTAATTTGTCCTTTTATTTAAAGTAGTTGATTTGACCATATAAATTTCTAGAATTTGGAGGATTTGACCATATTAAAGTAGTTGATTTTCATAAATTTGGAGAATTTGAGCATATAAATCTGGTAAATTGTTAATTTATTTATTAATTCATCCTTTTATTTATTAATTATTTGATATTGGTTGTTCCTATAAAAACCCTTGGTTTATTTTTTTTATAGCAACAATACATCTTATAACTGTTTGTTATATTGAAGTTATTTAAAATGGTTAAATTTTCCTTCATGCCAATTATCATCCTTGCTTTCATTTTCACAGGTATACTAATTTTTATATCAAACTTCGTAGTATCTCTAAGTGTGTTGGTAGTGTTCGTTATGTTGGATGCAATGTTAAACATTAATATATAATTATAATATTAATTGGCCATATAAATTGGGTTTACCTATTTGAAACGATTACATTATTTTACATTGAATTCTATACAAACATCCGATTATCATATGATAAGATTATAAAAATTGTTTTTGGGTCAAGTATTCATATTATTTTTGCTACCAAATATTGTTCATATTTTTATATATTATTTGGGATCTAGTTTTCTAAGTTCTTTTCTTAAACTAAAATAAAAAAATCTAAGTAATTTTTAAAAATATACGATAAGTTTTTAAAATAACAATGATTTTAGAGTTTGATATTTGGCTCATTATCTCTCGATCATTTCGATGTTATTTTATTTGGCTTTAAACATTTATACGTTTTTATAAGAGTCATAACCTAGTTTGTTTTTCGACATTGTGATCTTGGTTGTGCTTCTTTCAGGAGTGTGAATGCTTTTAGAAGACTTGTTCATTTGCAGGTTTAGAAGTGAACCCCTCTCCTTTAATCTTTTAGAACTTTTTCTCGAGCATGATCATGTCATCCATTATGTCATAGCCATAGTTTGGTACTTTGATAGGTTTGTTCATATTTTTTTTTTGGCAAAAAAAGTGGAGGAGCTAAGAGCTACTGTAACACCCCGTTCTCCCAACAGCGTAATAATAAATATAATTATATCAGAGTAATTCAACAACGGAGTATTACACTGCTTTTCAAAATCTCATAAATAGAAATTATACTATTTATTAATCCACATTGAAAATCTCATCAAACTGCAGCGGAAAATTTCATTTAAAAACATAGTTCAACCTCAACAATTAACTTGGCACAAAAGCCCCAACAAAAATCATCATTTTTCAACAACATGAAAATTCAACAACATAATCGAAGTTTAATACATAAAGGAATGAAAGAAAAACATCGCAACGATCCCCCATCCCGTTACGTATCAGAGCCCTATACACAGAGCCATACATCCTACTAATATTCGCTACCTGCAAGTTACTCATATGAAGAGCAACATTTTCAAGCAGAAGGGGTGAGATACACGATCAATAATAAATATATATAATTCATCAAATCAATGAAACAACAACATCTTACAACAGGCATTATTCAATTCATATATAATGTGAATAAATATACACATATATAATAGCAACATAATTATCTTCAACAACATTAAACAACAGCAACAACAATGTCATTATCAGCAATGAACACCAACGACATGACCGACGACAACGACTACGACAATGCGACATCGACAACGACAAATGCATTATGCATGTGGTACCATTTTACGCGCGTTGAATGCTAAGCATTCCAGGGCATAAGCCCCCAACAGTTGGATGGTTAAAGCATCCCAGGGCATGAGCCCCCAACAGGTGAATGATGAACATTCCAGGGCATAAGCCCCAACGGGTGTGAATGCTAAGCATTCCAGGGCATAAGCCCCCAACAGTTATGAGTATGCAAATGGACTCGACTTGTGTATATCAACATACAACTAAAACTACATCTACGACAACAACATATGTGCCTAATCATTTATGACACACTCCACAACTTAGTCAAAATCTGACACAACAACTCTTACGACAGAATTCATCAACATAACACACATACATTAATCAACTACATTCATATCAGACCAAAACATTCTTCAAAAACAAGCAAGGGTGATCAATAAGGCATAAGCCAAATACTCATAAAACACTTCAACTAAATGCCTAATACCTAAGTTTGAAGTTGGGAAACCAACCATAAGTTTCGGACTAACTCATAATTAGTTATGCTAAGTTTTCTTAAAATTTTCTGAATACCCACTTGGACTATTTTCATCATAACTCAAAATATAAAAATCTTTTACACGTAAAACCAAGTCCATTAGAAAGCTAGCACAATTATCTACAACTTTCATGTTTACACCTAAGACTAATTAAGTACCGATCAATACCAGTTTTCATTTCAAATTCGGAGAAAGTTGTGCTGAAATTCATAAAAATTCAGTGTGACCTACGTGCAGTAATTTGATCATAACTCAAGTTCTATAAATCGTTTTGAA
The DNA here is from genome assembly GCA_946800305.1 of Medicago arabica. NCBI lineage: Eukaryota > Viridiplantae > Streptophyta > Magnoliopsida > Fabales > Fabaceae > Medicago > Medicago arabica. The sequence continues at coordinate 18,221,707 of OX326965.1, read as the reverse complement.
GTCAAACCAACGGCATTAGAAAGGTAACATCCATACCTACAACTTTCGTGTTTACACCGAAAGCTAATGCAAAACAGAAACGGGTGAAAAGTGAGTGTATTTCCAGTTTTGGCTTTCAGAAAATCGGTGGCCGAATTCGCTTACGGGAAAGAACAGTTTTCACTCCAAAAACCCAATTTTTGATCCCTTAATCACCTAAAATGATTTACAATGATGTTTATAGGTCAAATAGGCAATATAGAAATCAAAACAACATAGGAACATGCATCAAACAACACAATTCATCTCATTTTATCAATTAACATAAACTTTCTAACCCTAACTCAAGAACACAACAATTCATCAAATTTCAGAATTTTATACTATGATTATTGAAGGAAATCCCACCCTTACCTTAAGAAAATTGGAGCAGCAGCCTCTTGGTTCTTCACTTCTAGTTTTCTCCCTTTTTCTCCCAAAAACTGAATTGTACGTACTGTTTGTTTATAAACCTAGGTTTTCCCTTTTATATCTCTTCTATCTATTTTATCTTATTTCACTTATTCCCTCATAATTCTATCTAATTCAAAAACAGCCCCACAACTTAATACTTATTTTATTTTCAAATCTTATTCTATTAAATAATAAAATAAGTCACCTAATAAAACCACAACATATCACATAAATCATATAACTCACTTAAATCACATAAAATCATATAAATATTCTCTATACTCTATATTTATAACATTAACCTACCTATTTTCTCTTAACTCCACTTATTTTCTTAAACTCTTTTAAATTCCCCATCAACTCAACATTCTATTTAAAAATATATATAAATTACTTCCATAACAAATATCAAATATATTTCTATAGCAAATAACAAGTATATTTTTTTTACACCAAATAACATATATTTCTATAACAAATAACAAATATATTTTTACACCAAATAATATATATTTCTACACCAAATAACAAATATATTTTCTACACCAGATAACAAATATATTTCTATAACAAATACCAAATAACATATATATTATACTAATAAATAGATTATAAAAAATTATAAGATATCTAAACTCAATAAAATAAATAAATAATAAAATAGGGCGTTACAACTACTGCCATCCAAATATATTAAACGAAATGAGCAAACCAACAACAAAAAAAAGGAAAAAAGGAGGGGGACCACACCGAAAACCTCCTCAAGAAGGAATAAACCTAAACAAAAGCCATCCTATCTTGTTATCTACAAAGGACTTCTGGATAAAAGTAGGGAGATTACACCAGCAAGTTAAGTGATTCAAAGACAATCCTGTGTTTGCTAAAATGTCGGCACATTGATTCCCTTCTCTATATATGTGTGAAACAAAGAAATGCATGTGTAACACCCTGTTTTCCTAACATGTAAAACAGGATGTCACATTTTCACACTTCAAAAATCTTTTCAACTTAATAGGGTTTAAAACCCGTTTTTAAATAAAACACCTGCTTTCAAACAATTAAATAATATCGCAGCGGAAAACTTAATCTTAATCAACTTTTAAAATTCAAGGTTTGGCACTAGGCCTCAACACCATCAACATAAATCAAATACCAGTCAAAATGGTTCAACAACAACTTAAAAAAGTTACGTAATTAATAAAGATGAACATAATAAATGATATTCCTCATCCCGTTACATATCAGAGCGACACTCCTATGACGACACGAGGATCAACTCACATCTACACTATTCAGGATCACCTGCAAGTTACTCATATGAAGAGCAACATTTTCGAGCAGAAGGGGTGAGATTTCACATTCAGTAATAATAAGCAATAAATTCAAAAACCAGAATTTAATCAACATACAACTACAACATTTATTAATTAACAAGAACTTCATGTGATTTTCAGTTAACAATTATTAATGAATTACAAATCAACGGCCATTCAACAATGCAACAATGACGACTCGACAATGCAACGACAACAACAACTCAACAATACCACGACACAACGACAACTCAACAATATGCAATATATTTATGCATGTGGTACCAACAGAGCATCAAGCCCTCAACAGGATGTCGTAATGCGACTAAACAGGGCATCAAGCCCCCAACTTAACAACTTAACAGCTTAACAGGGCATCAAGCCCTCAACTTAGACCAATGGTTATGCGACACGACAACCTAACAACATGCAACAACACAACTTGAACAACATGCAACTATTTAGTATATAATGCACATAATCAAACATCCACGAAAGGTTTTTCATGTCAACTACAGCTACTGGAATACACTACTTTATCAACAGCTACTCCATAATTAAACCTAAGTCCAACTCAAAACTAGAACCATGTTCAACTACTCACAATCGAGACATCTACAGGCTAACTCGCTGTGGCGAGTTGGGTTACTCGCCGTGGCGAGGAGTCAGTGACTCTCTGCCATGTGCTCGCCGTTGCGAGCAAAGTACTCGCTGTGTCGAGTGACAACTAGGGTCACTCGCGAGGCGACCTAAGGAGCTCGCCATGGCGAGTCATCTACAACTCGCAAGGTGAGGGTAATCGCTCGCTGTGGCGAGCGACGACGAACAGGGGAACAAACAACACGTACAGCAACACGAATTTTGACCCAAAAACCCAAATTTGACACCTAAACTTCTCAAAAATGATAAAGGACATCATCTACTGGTTAATTACAACTTATACAACAGTTTCTACAACAATTCACTAATTTCCTAGGTTTTTAGGGACCTAATTGATTCAATTCTAATTCCTTCAATCATCACTACTAACAACAACATGATCAATTCAATTTTCAGAATTCATATACTAATCATTAAAGAAAGCTAGTCTCACCCTTACCTTGGATTTTACAGAACTCTACAGGTTTCTCCCAAAAGCAGTATGTTTCACGTTCTCTCTGTTTTTCCCAAAAGCTGCTCCACTGGTTTGTAACCCTAATTCCTTAGTGTTTACTTCTTATTTATAGCCCCTTCTAACAAATTCCTCTAATTACCAAACTAACCTTAATTAAGTTGTTATTTTATTTTTCTTAGACAAATGTTATTATATTTTTCTACCAAATATAACAAACAACATCTACTACCAACAAATACTAAAATCAACATATATCAACATATATCAGCATATATCACAACAAATTTAATAAATTCAACAAAAGACTCCCAACTTAATTTAAATAAATAATTAAATAAAAATAGGGCGTTACAACATGTTTCTAAGCAAAAACAAACAATTTTTCCACCTATTTCTAAGTTTCCACGGTATCAAAGTGTTGTTTCTGAAGGCTTCAACAACAAGAGAGGAATCAAGCTCCAGCCAAAGATGTTTCCAATTACTAGATGCTGCAATTTCAATGGCCCTCATTGCTCCTGAGAGCTCAGCATGGAAGGCGTCACCTGATCCAGTGTTCTCAGCAAAACAAAAGACAAAATCAGCATACGAGTTCTAAAAATTCCCCCACATGCAGACGTATTGTTGTTAGCTGCTCCATCCGTATTGCATTTCAACCAATTAGGCAAAGGTGGATTCCAGAAAACTTCTTTGATTGCAGGAGCTTTAGGGGGATGTAAAGTAATGTTGAACTTCTTGAGCAGGGTGAAATCGAACATTGAGATTGATGTAGCATTAGTGCAGTTACCAGTGAGGTTTACGTTATAAATAATATAAGTGATGGAGCTTTTCCAAGGTATTTTCCTACTGTTGAACCTGAATTGATTTCTTGCATACCAAATAGAGTTCAAAGTGAACACCAAAGCCGCATTAATGACCACTTTGCATTGCTGGTTGGAAAATCTATTGCTAAGTTTCCATAAATCATCAATATTTTGAAAATGTAAAGGTACGTTGATAGTAGAAGCTAGCCAGTTCCAGATTCTTAAGGAATAAGAGCAGTCAAAAAACAAATGCATAGAGGTTTCAACAATAGCATGGCAAAGAGAGCAAATTGAAGGAAGATGCAAACCTCTTTGAGTTAGAAGATCATCTATGGGAAGCTTACCCATCATCAGTTTCCAAACTAAAATTTCTTTGGAAGGAGGAATGTCTTTGTGCCAAATACATTTCGTCCATGGAATCAGAGGATGTTGGTGCCTTTTAAAGAGTGAGGCATCTTTTAAAGACAAGATCCCTGAAGTATTATGAGACCATACGAGTTGGTCAGCTTGAAACTCTAAGGGAATGGTATTTTTTGCACAAGATTCCTGATCAAGGGGACACGGTTGTGAAGATCAACAGGAATTCTCCATTGATTATTCAAAATGAAATCACTGACTTGTTGAGGAAAAGTTGAGGAGATGTTGTAGGGGACGTGAAGATGCTCAGAAAGAATGACACCACACCAATTATCATGCCAGAAGTTGATTTTGGTACCATCACCTAGTAACCAAGCAGAATTATTTTTAATCACTTGAAATTCACTTTTTATACTACATCAAATGGAGGAGAAGATATGATATGAGATGCAAGAATTTTTTCTGATCACTCTACTTCTCATTAAAACCGCCCAATGCTCTTCAGAGTGAATCATGTCCCAACAAAGCTTCAGGTTTGTAGCTTCGTTGAGATTCACTAAAGATTTGATACCCAAGCCTCCCTCCTTATAGTCATAGCAAACTTTCTTTCATGAGACAGTAATCAATTTTCTTTTTTTTGTGTCCCCGCTCCAAATAAAGTTTCTAATCCATCTTTCAATTTCTCTAAGAAGAGAAATTGGCCAAGAGTAGATTGACATGGTGTGAAGAAGCATGTTGTTCATTACTGAATTAACCATTTGAACCCTACCGGCCATAGATAGAAATGAAGCTTTCCATGAAGCTAATTTGGCTTTAATTTTGTTTGCAATGGGTTGAAAATAAGAAACCTTTGGTTTACCCTTAAAGATAGGAGCTCCCAAGTAATTGAAAGGCAGTGTACCAATGCTAAAACCCAACATGTTAACTATGGACTGCAATATGTCGTTACTTATACCACCAACATAGATAGAAGACTTTTTTGTATTTATAACTTGACCTGAGCAAGCAGCAAAATTAATGAACAAGTTCTTGAGTGCGATCAAACTAGAATTTTTCCCTTTACAAAAACCATTAGATCATCATCGTAGAAACAATGAGAAGGGACAAGGATTTGTCTAGTTCCATGGATAAGGGATACAATACCATCATCTACAAGTTTGGAAATACCTCTGCTGAGCACTTCTTCAGCTATGCAGAACAAGAAGGGAGATAAGGGATCTCCCTGTCGTACACCTCTATTACAGCTGAAGAAACCATGATGTGAGCCATTGATTGAGATAGAAACTTTAGTTGAGCGCAAAATGGCATGAATCCAATTACAGAAATTTGAGTTGAATCCAAAGCATTTTAAGACTTTGAGAAGAAAATCCCAACGTAAGGTGTAACGCCCTACTTTTATTATTTATTAATTTATTGAGATTAGATGTCTTTTTATAATTTAGTCGATTTATTTTGATGAAGTGATATTTTGTTATGTTATATTTTGGTAATTTATTTGTATAATATATTTGTTATTTTGGGTAGAAATATATTTGTTATTTTGTGTAGAGATATATTTGTTATTTTATGTGGAAATATATATTATCTAGTATAGAAATATATTGGTTATTTTGTGTGGAAATATATATGTTATCTAGTATAGAAATATATTTGTTATTTTGTGTAGAGATATATTTGTTATTTTATGTAGAAATATATATTATCTAGTATAGAAATATATTGGTTATTTTGTGTGGAAATATATATGTTATCTAGTATAGAAATATATTTGTTATTTTGTGTAGAGATATATTCGTTATTTTGTGTGGAAATATATGTTATCTAGTATAGAAATATATTTGTTATTTTGTGTGAAAATATATATGTTATCTAGTATAGAAATATATTTTGTGTAGAGATATATTTGTTATTTGGTGTATTATTATTATCAAGTGGGGGAGAGATATATTTAATTTAGAAATAAATAAGATTACAAGGAAAAAAGTAGTTTTGGGGTGTAAGAGAAATTATGGTTATTATAAAAAGGAGAGTTAGAGTTAGAAAATCCTAGAGAAAGAGAAGAGTCAGAGAAGAGAAGTTTGTAGAATCGTTGCAATCAGTCTAAGGTAAGGGTGAGACTAACCTTCTTTAATCATAAGCATATAATTCTGAAAAAGGTTTAATCTTGTTGTTGTTGTAGAAGTTAGGTTTTGAATTGAATTAGGTTGTTAAGAGTATAGATAGTCCATGAGTTTATATGAAAGTTGTTTATATGTTATTTATATGATATTTATATGAAAGTTGTTTATATATTATTTAGATGATATTTATATGAAAGTTGTTTATATGTTATTTATATGATATTTATATAAAAGATATTTATATAATGTTTATATGAAATTTAATTATATGATGTTTATTTGAAAGTTAATTATATGATGTGTATATGGAAGTTATTTATATGATGTTTATGTGAAAGTTGTTTATATGATATTTATTTGATGTTTATATGGAAGTTATTTATATGATGTTTATATGAAAGTTGTTTATATGATATTTATTTGATGTTTATTTGATGTTTATATGGAAGTTATTTATATGATGTTTATATGAAAGTTATTTATATGATATTTATTTGATGTTTATATGGAAGTTATTTATATGATGTTTATATGAAAGTTATTTATATGATGTTTATATGAAACTTGTTGATGATTAAATTATGTTTCCAGTAGCTTTGAAAATCGTTTATAGATATTTTATTATGAAAATTTTAAGTGATGCTTTAAGATGTTTAAATGTTATTGTTATATCTTGAGACTAATAATGTGCTGCCATGTTGTTGTTTACATTTGTTTAAAGCTGCATGTGTCTGTCTAAGTCTATCTAAGTTGTGAGTTATTGATCCAAATTATTGGAGTCATATAAGATGGTTGTGTTGTCTAAGCTGTAAGACGTTGAGTCCATGCATATTCATTTAAGAGGGCTTGATGCCCTGGAGCTTTTGCTCAACGACGTTGAGGGCTTGATGCCCTGGAGCTTTTGCTCAACTAAGTTGAGGGCTTGATGCCCTGGAGTGTATTTATGCTCAAAATAAGTTGAGGGCTTGATGCCCTGGATTGGTACCACATGCATGATTAAGAAGATTAAGTTGTTGAAGTTGCATATTCGAGTCGATGTCGAAGTTGTCGAGTTGTCTAAGTTGTCAAGTTGATAATCATCAATGAATTGTTAATGAAGAGTTATATGAAGTATAAATATTATTAAATGGTGTTGTTTATGTTGTTTATGTGAAGCATTGTTCATGATGATTTGAAGTTGATTATGAAGTTGATTAAGATGATGATGATGTTACCTGATACTTGAAGTTAATTGATGATTTATATCTGTAATTATATGAAGTACTTGTTGATGATGATTTGTTGCTGTTTTATGCTGATTGATCCTCTTATATGATTTGTTGCTGTTTTATGTCGATTGATTCTCTTATATGATTGGTTGTTGTTTTATGTCGATAATATTATATGAATTGTTGTTGCTTTATGTTGCTTTATTCTTTTACATGAATTGTTGCTTATTATTATAGAATGTGAAATCTCACCCGTTTGCTTGGAAATGTTGTTCTTCATATGAGTAACTTGCAGGTGACCAAGGATAGTGTAGTTGAGAGTAATCTCCGCCGTGTCGTCTAGGATGCTCTGATACGTAACGGGATGGGGATTGTTTTGTTGCATGTTTCCTTGTTACGTATTTCTTTTTAAACAATGTTGAACTATTTTTATGAGAATTTATTTAAGATGTTGATGATGTGGCCTTTTAGAGCCAAAAACTATTTAAGATGTTGAAATTATTTCCGCTGCATGTTTGTTAAATTTTTATAAAAGCAGAAGTTTTAATAAATAGCAATTTAGCTATATTTATATTTGTTGGATTTTTGTAAAGTTGAATGTGACACTCTGTTTTTAAGTTGAAAAACTCTGATTAATCTATGTTATTTTAAAGTTGGGAAAACAGGGTGTTACATAAGGTATCAAAAGCCTTTGATACGTCAATCTTTAGAGCAAGATTACCTCCAAAACATTTCTTGTCAAGGAGGTTGATAGCCTCTGAAGTTGTGACAATACAATCTTTAATGTTCCTACCCTTTATAAAACCTCTTTGTTCTTTGGAAATGATGTTGGGAAGAACGGAAGCAAGCCTATCTGCAATGATTTTGGAAAGAATCTTGAATTTGAAATTAGCAAGGGAAATAGGTCTATATTTGTCAATTGAATCAGCATCAGGAGTTTTTGGGATTAAGATTATTGTATTAGCATTGTAATTGGGTAGGATCCAGCCGGTTGTAAAGAATTCAAGCACAACTATTTCCACCTCCTTGTGCACAATGTCCTAATGAGTCTGAAAGAAACAAGCCCCAAAGCCATCAGGGCCGGGTGCTCCATCACTGTTAAGGCTAAAGACTGCACTTTTAATATCCTCCCGAGATGGAAGAATTGTGAGTAAGGTATTTGAGCTATCATCAATCAGGTTAGGTATGACTTCCTTCACAAGAGATTGATCTTGCAAAACAGTGTTTATGGAAAATAAACAATTATAGTAAGAAACAATATGCTCAGCAATCTGAATCGGTTCTGTAATATTCTCATCATCAATCTTGATCGAAGTAATATTCTTTGTTTTGTTTTTTATTTTTGAAATTCTATGAAAGTATTGAGTGTTTCTGTCTCCCTCAACATGCCCGTTAAGACGAGCTTTTTCTTGCCAAAAGATGTTCTGTTTGTTTAGGGCATCATCTAGGTTAAGGTGAGCTTGTTTTTCTTGCTGTTGTAACAAGGCATTGTGTCCAGAGGTTTGAATTTGTTGTTGGATGGTGTTAAGGATGTTTTCAGCTTCAGTGACATGGGAATGAATATTTCCAAAAACTTGCTTATTCCAAATCTTCAATTTGTTCTTCAAGTTCTTCAACATAGTTGTTAAAATGTGCATAGGACTTCCCACAACATTTTCATTCCAACACTCAGCAATAAAGGGTTTGCACTCGTTGTGCAGGTTCCACATTTTCAAAATTTTAAAACTAGAAGAAAAAGCAACGTTGTCAGTTTTTTCAAAGAGGAGTGGAAAATGATCAGACCTATGCTTGATCAAGGTTGAGCAAGAGATTGAAGCGCAACTATCTATCATGTTCTGGTTGCATATAGTGCGATCCAGCCTTCTTTTCACATGTCTTCTACCACTTCTATTATTATCCCATGTGTATACTGCTCCTCTTGTAGGCAGATGAAAAAAAGCACAAGTGTCGGTCCAATTTTGAAAATCAAGGATAGGAGGTCTAGCAGAGTTAAGGGCACCGTAGTGTTCATGTGCACCTATTATTGTGTTAAAATCACCAATAAAAGTCCAAGGTGCTCCGACGTAAGTTGACTGTAAAGAGGTTAGGATTTGCCACAATTTATTTCTTTGTAGGTTACTAGTTGAAGCATAGACCGCAGAGAAGAAAAACTCTATGTTGTTATGTAAAATTTTAAAGGATACATGTTGGTCATCTGAAGAAATTACAAAAGGGTTGAGAGAAATAGAACATATGCACCATAAGTTTGGGAGATTGTTGTCTCTAGAGTTGAAAGAAAAAATCTTAAGGTTTAACCTTTGAAGCCAAGTAGCAAGAAATGCATTGTAATTCATCTTGGTTCGGCCAAAAAAACAAGATCAAGGTTGTTTTGGTATATTAGTCTTCTAAGTGCCAATCTTGAAGGGGAGTTGGCAATACCCCTGATGTTCCAATATAAGAGCTTCATCTAAAAGGCTTATGCGTACCAGTTTTGGTTCGGGTGGCATAGTTACTTTTGACAGGGTTTCTAGGTTTGCAAGACTTACCTTTTGTTTTGGATACTAAAGTGAAATCATTGTGAGCACCAGGGAGATCAGATTCTAAGTGTTTGATTAGCCTCAGGTCAACTTCATTATCTGCCCTGATGTTCGCCCAGCATTGTTGCAAAAAGGCACAATTTTTCTGATTGAGTTCCTCCTTAGTTCGTGCAGCTGCAACATGCTCATTATCTGTACTCCTGTCCATATTAAGTGAACCAGAGTCTTGTTGAGTGGCATCAACAAAATCTGTATCTTGTGTGCTTGACCCTACATCAATGTTATCACCATTGGCATTAATATCAGAGATATTTCCATGTGTATTTTCCTGGAACCTTTCTAACTCTTTATTTAACTCCAATTCCAGCTGCAAGTTTGTGCTCTTTATGTTGTCTTTCAAAATTTGCAGCTGATCATGAACTTCTTCATTAAGAGAAGAAAACTTATTCTTCTGAGTGAAGTCAACATTTGCGCCACTGGTACCTTCCAAAACCATTGGATTTTCAACAATAGTTTCCTTCCCTTTACCCTCTTCCACTATAATGGGATTCCCCACATTATTGCCCTGTTCCTTTGCAACATATTTCTTTGTCACCACCTCCTTTCTGGACTGTACAACATTTCTATTATTATTATTTCCCACCTCCTGGGCAGCATCAGGTTTCCTATTTCTGCAATTTTCAAAACAATGCCCTATTTTCTTACAATAAGAACAGAAGTCAGGGACATTCTCATAATCAAGCTCCACAAAAAATGCGAAACCATTTCTTTCCACTAACACCTTATATCTGAAAGGTTGAGAGACATCTACATCAACCAAAACTCTGGCATATTGTCCAAAAGTGCGTTCAATCATGGGTTTGGACGATGCAATATCTGTACAAATAGGAGTACCAACACTCCCTGAAATTGCAAACAAATATTCTTGAGCCAACCCATAGATTCTAACCCATATCTGAGCTGAAGTACTAATTTGGTTATTAGGGTTAAAATCAAAAGACCAGGTGAATAATTTCAAAATTCCAGGGTTCAGATTCCATGATGGGATGGATCTGACCCTTTTGACATCTTCCAAGCAAGAAAATTTGAATTCATAATAACCCTTACCAAGGAAAGTAACCCCCCATTTGCTTAGATTCTTCCATTGAGACAGTAGTTTGGTGCGCAAGTCAGCAGTGGTGAGAGGAGTTGCACCCTTCGGCCATATGATCCTAGCATGAAAGTTGTGCTTGCATGTGTGTAACCCTGCTTCATACTCTTCTTCAAGGATGGTAATTGAGTATTCATCACCTTTGAGGACAGGTTGGGGAAGCTGTGAGGTGGGGATGTCGCATAAATTTGAGACAGCTTGGGCAAACGTTTTATGTGGTTTCTGGGTAATGTTTGAGGTTTTATCAGTTGATTTTTGTGCTGGTGAAGGTTCCTGAGTGCCAATGCAAGGGATGATCGGATTGTTTTTGGTGGTTTGAGCTTTTTCGAAATTAGGGTTTGAATGGGTCTGGTTTTTGTTAGCGTGGTTATGGACAAGATCTGTTGGATCTTCATAATCAATGAGGCAAGGCCAAGGAATGAGATTGTTTTTCATAATGATCGGAAGAAAAAATATGAAAACGATGGAGGGATCAGTGGTTTCCTAAGGTTGAAGAAAGGTTGGTGAGGGTGATGGGTGAACAGTACGTAATCGCAAGAGAAAATCGCCTAACTAGCATGTTGGGTTCAATCTCTGTTTGTTCATATTATTTAACATATGAGTTAGGTATCTTACCACATTTTTAAGATCACAGACAGTTAATGTAAGACTTCCTATTTCATCCTCCAATTTGATAATGGTTCTCTTCAGCTTCTCTCTCTCAATGTATATTTCAACATAGGAGTCCAACAATTTATCATAGGTAAGGTCATTTCTACAGGAGTCTTTATCAGATTTGCATCTTCTAGTGAAAGATGTAACATGATTTGCACTTACTCCACTCTGTTCTTCTTCCTCTTCATCAGACCAGGAGACATAGTAGCCTTTCTATTGTTTCTTGAGATTAGTAGGACATTCAGACTTGTAATGACCATACCCTTCACATCTGAAACACTGAGGTCCTTTCATTTGATTGTGCTGATCTTCTGCCTTAGTCTTTTCTTGAGAGTCATTGCTTTTCTTAATGTCAGGAGGAGTGTTATTGACATTTGATATTCGTCCTCTACCTAGGCATCGATAAAGTGTTTCAAATGAGTGTTGCAATCGTCCGTCTCCTTACCTGAAAATGGGTCAAATTTCAAATTCATCATAACACTGTTCTTAATGTCAAACACCATCGAGTTTGCTGGTTGAAAACCAAGTGATACTTCATTTAATTTGTCAAGTCTCCCATAGTCTCCAAGGGTAATACTGTGTTTTTCTCCCATTTTTGACTTGTTTGATGAATAGTCGAGAATTGGGATTGTTTCTGGATGTTCAATCCTTTCTCTTGCAAGTCGGGCTGCTTTCCGAAGTGATCGTTCAATTTTGTTTATGTCTAGATCAAATTGCAGAATACCTGTGTTGGTATTATGCATAAAACAAACTACACAAAGTTCTTAATAGTACAGAGTCAATTGCTATAATATTTTTGGTATTTTTTATTTTTTTTAATTTTATTTTTGCTATTATAAAATGCAGAAAAATAAATGGCTGAAAAATAAAGATAGATAAAAATAAGTAATTTAAATTGCTTAGTCGAAAATATCAACAATCTCCGTAAGCGGCGCCAAAAACTTGATGTGTATCGGATATGGCAAGTGTACCTAATCGTTTGCCAAGTAATAATGTGTAAGTAAAGTATCTTATCCACATGGATTTGCAGAAAAGTAAGCAGCGGTTAGGATTCTTCGAATTCCCCCTATTTATATTGTTGTATAATAAGTAACAGTTTAATGTCGCGTTTATTTATCTTAGATAGACTATACAAGTGATGAGGTCGTTGGGACGTTATTTACCTAATTGGTCTATCCCTCCTATGGCTAACTGTATATGTTGATCGCACGGGGATCCTTACGTGTGGGGTCTTGCTAATTCAAAGGTAATTGAAACATAAACTTAAATTGGCGTTCCCGTTTTTCCCAAGGCAATGAAGGCCAAGGTTACATTAGGTCAACCCATTGATAGATAATTGGCAAGTGTACCAAAATCAATTGAAGTAATAAAATTAAGTTCGTATCCACGAGGACTATGTTAATCTCAATTTAGCAATAAGGTTAATATTTAGGATGTGTAAATTATTTTAGTGCCTGAGGCAGTAGGTTTGTGTGCATATAAAGTAAATAACATAAAATAAAGTTGGTTTTAAGAATATTAGAGAGAAGTATGGTTAAGACCTTCGAATCCTCCGAAGCTCTCCTACGGTAATTTGCACTCCTAGTTCAATCAATGATTATTTAATTCAACGACAGATTAACAAATTAACTCTACCCAATCCCTTGACCTAGAGTTCTCTCCGCAAGTGACAACCCCTTAATCTCTTAAGTGAATTCGAAACCGTTGGAGGTTTTAATAGAACGTTAACCCCTATGTCATAACCTAATAATGAACTATCTCTAGCTTGATTACTTAGGTTAAACCTATTACCTAGATCAGAGTCAAAAGCCAGGGTTAGTGGTCATTCAATCTCTAAGATCAATTTGCATATTCATAAAGCTAGGGTTAGTAGTCGATGATAAACATACAAAAAGCATTAAACACAAAGTAATATGAATTAAAACTAGACTTTCATTGATATTCAAAGGAGTTCAACAAATTAGGGTTCCCATAAGATTACATCAGATTCATCTAAGTCTCAACCACAAAGAGATTAGTTACTCATAACTAAAGTACAAGATAACCAACATAAAAACAAGGATTCATACATGTATTGGATGATTGACTATGAGTTTTGATGGTTTCCCACTAGACCTGCAAAGCCTCTGCTCCAAAATGCGTCTCTTCTCTCTAAAATCGTCAACCCTTAGGTCAAAAACGCACTTTTCTATATATAGACGTCTCAAAATCGGGCCCCGAAGTGTAAAAATCGCAAAATCCATAAGCCCAGTATGCGCGAAATCGGCACCCGAATTGACCAATTCGGCGCCCGATTTTTTCCGAACCTGAAGGTTCCTTTATGCTCCCAATTTCGGCAACCGAATGCTCCAATTCGGCGCCCGAACTCTGATTTTGTGGCACTACGAATTCTTCAAGTTTTGTGTGTTTCCAGCTCTAAATTCCTGATGAATTACCCTAAAAATTACATGAAAAATGGCTACAAAACTAGTAATGACAAAGTGTCATCACCCATCATAGAATCTTAGGACACTCATAGCACATCATCTCTACGCTCTTAGTAGTTCTATAAACGAGAAGCCCTAATCTACGTCTACCTTTTATTACAATAATATCATAAATATACCAACGATGTCATAAATCTATAAAAAATAAAAATCATAAATTTTATGATGTCACTAATGATATAAAATAATTTGTCCTTTTATTTAAACTAGTTGAGTTGACCACATAAATTTCTAGAATTTGGAGAATTTGACCATATTAAAGTAGTTGTTTTTCATAAATTTGAAGAATTTGACCATATAAATTTGGTCAATTGTTAATTTATTTATTAATTTATCCTTTTAATTATTAATTATTTGATATTGATTGTTCCTATATAAACCCTTGGCTTTTTTCTAGCAACAATACATCTTACAACTGTTTGTTATATTGAAGCTATTTAAAATGGTTAAATTTTCCTTCATGCTAATTATCATCCTTGTTATCCTTTTCACAGGTATACTAACTTTTATATCAAACTTCGTAGTATCTATAAGTGTGTTTGTAGTGTTCATTATGTTGGATGAACATGTTAAACATTAATATATAATTATAATATGGGTCTTGTTAACCAGTACCCCGGGTATTAGTTTAGGAACTAAAAGTAGAAAGAAAAATGTTTTGTATTGAAAAAAACACTTTTTTAACTTTTAAAAAGTAGGGTTTGCGGTTTATTCATGTGAACTACTACACACAGCAAATAATATCAAATAAACCGTGCTATTTTTTTTCTAAATTAATATTTCATTTTGTAAATAGTTTAGTAATATCTAATTTATATGATTACACTTTGTTTTTCACAGTTACTTTTTATGATAATTATGCTTTTTGTTTTTACAGTTATAGCTACGACAAATGGATGTTTGACCTACCTAAAAGGTGATAATTGCATCATTGCAGTGTGTCAAAAAACGTGCTATGATACTTACAACGGTGTCGGATTTTGCCAACCCAGTGGAGGCTTCATGCCTAAATTCATATGTGCTTGCCAACAAACTAAGCAATGCCCTCCCTAGAAGAAGAAAAATTACAATTAATTATTCTGGAATAAATGTAACAACATATGAAAATAAATTTAATAAATTCGAGTCAATAATATTTACATGTTTATGTAAGTGTTTTGTTTATTCTTGCGATTGAAAACATTTTAAAGTCTAAATTGTGATTGAAAACATTTAAAACAAAACTTGAGTAATTTGTTTATTGCAATTTCGATTATCGTATATAATTCCATTCAATTAAATGAAAATATATTATGTTAAACCAAATAAATCTTTCTGCAATCTCTTCATGTAATTTCTTCAATACATAATTCATTTATAGTCCCTGCTGTTTTTATCTAGATTTTTTAATTTTACTTGGGTTTGTTCATTTTTTTCACACTTTATATATTTATGGAGTTTTATCTTGAACCAACCATTGACCCAACGTGAACTTCTTCCTTCACATTAGCATTGTTTTTATTCAAAATCTGAATTTATCCTTAAATTGTGAATAATACGAGGGTTAATTTTTGTGGCTATGTTATAAAACCATAAAATCCAAATTTAGTTAGATTTTGATTTTGATAAATTCCGAGAGTAATATTCACAGTTCTAACCACAAAAACATGAAATGTCTTGCGCATCAATGATCAAACAAAGAAGCTATTTATTTGGCTGCCGACTCAAGAAAGATTGTCTAGAGGCTTTATAGTTGATTATTAGTTGGTCTTTAACGTTTTTTTAGATAACAATGTGAGAAATAATATAATTTAATATTTCTAATTAAATATACATACCCTACTGTCAACCAAAATTAAATATACCTACCCATATTTGTCGTACAAGATATGAATATTCCTCACTAACAAATCAATCAAATGATATCCCTTCACATGTTTTTTTTTTTTGTTACAAGGCAAAAGGAACAAAAGAAACAGCCTTAAAAAGAAAAAGGAAAAAAACGACTAGGAAAAAAGGGAGGAACTATTCTCTAGAGGAAGGTAATCAGACCCCCAGATCGGAGATTAAATTGGTATAGGCCTAGGTTCGAGGATTAAAGGTTCAACTAAGGTTAGACCATAGTTCAACTGGTTTTATAAATACTATATAAAATAATAAAAAATAACAAACTATTCATTATTATTTTTTTTAAATTACGTTTTTTGTTTTATAAAAGGTTGGCACTTTTTAGCCTGTGTATTGGAATTTAAGCTTTCATTGTGTAGTACATTTATTTTGGCCAATTAATATAGGATTATTTGCTCCAAGCCCACTAACATAACCCTAAAATGACTTGAATCATGCTCTTTACCTAACATATTTTGCTCATTTCCAACTGAAAAGACCAAAATGACCCTGCGTGAGTTAATTCACGCTAGTGTTAATCTCTGCGTGAGTTAAGTCACGTACTTTATTTTTTTCTCGTACTTTAATTTTTTCTCGGTTTCCCATCGTATCTTCATTTTCAGTTTTCTTCATCTCCTACACAATGGTTACTCTGCAGTCTGCTCTTGGTTTATCATTTTTTATTTCTAGTTTCTCTTTGATTACTATAACCACGAATTAGAAAATCAAAATTTAAAGAGTAATGCTAAAATATTCAAAACCATCAAGGCTCAGATCCAAAATTAAGCACAATGAAATCATCTTTTCCCCAAATTAAATCTTCTTCACGATTGGATTTTTCATGATTTTTGTGTCTGGCTATGCAACTCACTATATTTCGATTTTGTTACGTTAGTTTGAAGAAAGGTTGCAAATTGTAACTCATATGGCCAACAAGATGAAGCTTCAGTTAACTCACGCAGAGGTATTAAGGACTTTTCAGTTGGGAGCGAGCAAAAACTATTGGGAGAAGAGCAGTATTCAAATGACTAAATGAATAAAACAGCCGTCACCTCTCTCAAGTGAACCTTTCTTCTTGTTGTTTTGATTGGAAAAGTACATCACCTATTGTTGGTTTATGGATTGAACAATATTCTTCTTTCTTTTTTATTCTTTTCTTTTTTATTCTTTTCAATTATTTCGTTTATGATTTCTTACTCCCGTTTTCTCCATCTTTCTAAATCTTGTAAGATTCTTTGTATCTTGAACCTATGTAACTGGATATGTGATTGAAAAGGAAGAAGACAAATTCATTTTGAATCAAAGTCGATCCAACCTCTATAACCAATCATATAGAAACAAATATTCTTTAGAAATATATTTTCCAAAATTTCTTCTTGTAATATATTTACATATATTTGTATCAAATATTCTTCTCAGAAATATACTGAAACAAATATTCTTCTTAAATATATTTTCAAAAATCTCTTTTGAAAATATATTTACATATATTTGTATCAAATATTCTTTTCATAAATATATTGAAACAAATATTCTTTAGAAATATATTTTTCAAATTGCCTTTTGAAAATATATTTCACAAATAACAATATCCATCTGAATTTTTTTTTTTGTGGAAACACAAGTCTCTTGGACCTCAAGTCACGTGAATAAAATCTTCATGGAATCTCACGTAACAAATCAGAAACGAATATGGCATAAACAAGGCACACTGAACCTTGCCAAGATGTTGGAACATCGTATCCAACATCATACATGAGTATTTGTTTTAGCAACAATGAAGCCAATACTTAAATACCCAACACACCCCCGATCACGGAAGAAGTCAGCCGACAAGGACTGTGGTAGAGATCCTAGCCAAATAGTTCCCGTAATGGAATGCCCATAGTCTTCTAACTTATTTGCACAACAATTTCCTTTTCGGTAAACATTGGAGCAAAGAGCTCGAATCCCCATCTGGAAACAATTATGCCAACTGTTCCGAAAACGGAAAGGAATGATGTCAGCTTTCTTAAAATCCAGGACAACAGAAGTGGAATCGCACACTATCCAAAGAATGTGCCATGAATGGGAGGCCGCATACTCCATGGCAGTGAGTATATCGGTCAACTCTGCCTCGAAAACAGTCACATCACCAAGATTGCTAGCAAAAGCACCAAGAAAAGTCCCTCGGTGATCTCAAAAAATACCTCTGCAAGAAGCTCAACTAGCCTTCACAGAACCATCTGTATTAGTTTTCACCCAACTAGCAGTTGGAGCTTTCCAAGTAACCTCAATAATTTCCTTGCAACGTCGGTAGCAAGGGGAAACATTAAAATTATCTAACAACAATTTATCTGACTGAGATTGCAAACAATGGCCATGTGATGTATTTCCACTAAGAGCAACCAAAGAAACTATAGTTGACTTTGCCGCACGCAACGACATCCTATCCAAATTTAAGAGGATTGTGTTTCTAGCCTTCCAAATATAGTGTCAACGGTATGAATGATTGAAGCCATAAACACATCACGCACCTGCGAACTACACAATGTAACGCCCTAGTTGTCGATTATTTTATTTCAGTTGATTTTAATAAGTTTTTATGATTTTAAATAACTATGTTGATTTTTAGTGTGTTATATATTTTATTATATAGTTATTTTGAATTATTTAATTAATATAGGTGATAATTATAATTATTAGAAGGTTGGGGGGTAAAATGAATTATTTAATAATTTAATAGGAGTTAATTAGAATTAAGGAGAAGTTAATAGGTATTAATAGGAAATAGAGGGGAAGAAAGGTCAGAAGCAGTTTTACGTAGAAACAGTGAGAAACAGAGAAAAGGGAGAAAAACCTAGAACAATAGAGAAGAAGCAAGAGGAGAGAAGAACGCTGCTTTTTCAGGAAGATAATCTAAGGTAAGGGTGAGACTAACTCTCAACTTTAGGTTCCATAATTCGTTGATGAATGTAGGGTTGTTATGGTTGATGAATTGAATTAGGTTAATGATGAATTGATGTTAATAACTTGATTAATTCATGTAATTGATGTTGTTTAATGCTGTTCTGATGTTAGAATGCATAGGGATGATGAAATTCATCAAAATTGAGCCTTTGGGTGTTCAATTTGGGGTTTAGGGTTGAAAAGTAGAAGTCTGTTCGTACAGTTCGTAGTTCTGTCAATCGCCGCTCGCCACGGCGAGTAAACCCACTCGCCAGGCGAGCAGTGCCTGTGTAGCTCGCCACAGCGAGCAGTCCCACTCGCGAGGCGAGCAGTGTAACCCCCGTAGCTCGCCACAGCGAGCGGATGCACTCGCCATGGCGAGTTGCTTAATTAAAAAGTTGTTAATTGTCTTAATGAGGTTTTTGGGTGAATTTTTATATCAATTTGAGTGCCTTAATATGTTTAGGGATGAATGGCACCTTTTTACAGAATTAAATTTGGGTTTTGGGAACTTAAAAATGAAGATTTTAGGTGAAAAATGTCAAAAATGCCGAGAGCAACCACTTTTGCTCACCTTGAGCTCGCCCCCAACTCGCCACGGCGAGGAGCTCAATTTTCTAAACTCGCCACGGCGAGTAAGCAACTCGTAACGGCGAGTAGCCCAATTTTATGAACTCGCCACGGCGAGTAATACTGTAGGTTACCTAAGTTGTTGAATTTCGTTGTGATGCTTCGTTGTGACCTTTGTTGTGTCTTGCCAAATTAAATTGGAGTCTTATGTCATAGCTGATTATGCATATGGTAGTTGTCGTTGCTGTCGTTGGGTTGTATGTAGATATACACCATTGAGTCCATTCATGCTCATACCACTGTTGAGGGCTCATGCCCTGAAGTGTTTTCACTCAACCGTTGAGGGCTTATGCCCTGGAGTGTTTATCACTCAATCGTTGAGGGCTTATGCCCTGGAATGTTATTTCATTCAATCGTTGGGGGCTTATGCCCCGGAATGCTCAGCATTCAACGCGCGTGAAATGGTACCACATGCATTTGCATTAGTCGCATTGTTGTCATTGTAGCTGTCGTCGTCGTTGTTGTTGTTGGTTGAGTTGTCGGTGTCGTTGTTGACAATGTTGTTGAATTGTTCAAATTATAAATGATAATTGATTACTCATTATACTGTTGTTGTTGAATTTAATTGATGAATTACGTTATCTGTTGTTGTTTGTGAATCTCACCCCTTCTGCTGGAATTGCCGCCTTGTGGGCAAGTGCAGGTAACGAAGACTAGTAGAGATGTCGGCTCAAAGTGTCTTAGGGCTCTGATACGTAACGGGACGGGATTTTGTTGCTTGTTTTCTCTTTCCTTACGTATTAATAATGATTTATGAAACTTTTGATGAGGCCTGCGTGCCAAAGACTTATTTAGTTGTTTTAAACTAATTCCGCTGCGAAGTTTTGAAGCTAATTATTATTGGAGAATATTTATTCATCCGTTAATTTTGGAGATTTTATTTGAATGAAAATGTAGCATTCCGTTTTTCGTGAAAAACTCTGATTTAACTTGTTAATTAATACTGTTGGGAGAACGGGGTGTTACAATTGGTATCAGAGCAGGTTGGTCCGTCCGGCCAAGTAGTAGAGTCGAGTCGAGCCTAGTAGAGTCGTGTGACAATTTTGTATTGTCTTTGATGTCCTGGTTGTTGTTGTAGTGTAGATTTTCGCGATGGCTGGAAGAAACGATGTTGCATTTGCTGCTGCTTTGCAAGCGATGGCTCAAGCTGTGGGTCAACAGAATAATGCTGGTGGTAACGACGGTGTTCGCATGCTGGAAACTTTCTTGAGGAACCATCCACCAACTTTCAAGGGCAGGTATGACCCTGATGGGGCGCAGACATGGTTGAAGGAGATTGAAAGAATCTTCAGAGTGATGCAATGCACTGATGTTTAGATGGTGCGTTTCGGCACACATATGCTGGCTGAGGAGGCTGATGATTGGTGGGTGAGTGTGCAACCACTGCTAGGGAATGGAGGAGCTGTGATCACTTGGGCTGTGTTCAGAAGAGAGTTTATGAATAGTTATTTTCCGGAAGATGTCCAAGGTAAGAAGGAGATTGAATTTCTGGAACTGAAGCAGGGTGATATGTCAGTAACAGAGTATGCTGCCAAGTTTGTTGAGTTGACAAAGTTTTACCCGCACTACACTCCTGAGACTGCTGAGTTCTCTAAGTGTATCAAGTTTGAGAATGGTCTGCGTGCTGAGATTAAGCGGGCCATTGGTTATCAGAAGATCCGTAACTTTTCTGATTTGGTGAGTAGCTGTAGAATTTACGAAGAGGATACGAAAGCTCACTATAAGGTGCTAAATGAAAGGAAGAGTAAGAGTCAGCAGAACCGTCCTAAGCCTTACAGTGCTCCTGCTGATAAGGGGAAACAACGAGTGAATGATGAGAGGAGGCCCAGAAAGAATAAGACTCCTGCTGAAGTTGTCTGCTACAAGTGTGGTGAGAAAGGCCACAAAAGTAATGCTTGCCACCGTGATGAGAAGAAATGCTTCCGATGTGGGAAGAAAGGACATACGATAGCTGAATGCAAACGCGGTGATATTGTCTGTTTCAATTGTGATGAAGAGGGTCATCTTAGTTCTCAGTGCAAGAAGCCTAAGAAGGCTCAGCTTGGAGGGAAAGTGTTTGCATTGTCTGGTACACAGACGGACAATGAGGATCGACTTATTCGAGGTACTTGTTATTTTGATGATGCTCCTTTAATTGCTATTATTGATACTGGTGCTACGCATTGTTTTATTGCTGTTAGTTGTGCTTCTAAGTTGGGACTTACTATGTCTAATATGGATGGAGAAATGATTGTTGAAACTCCAGCTAAGGGTTCAGTGACTACTTCTCTTGTTTGTTTAAGTTGTCCACTGTCTGTATTTGGTAGAAACTTTGAAGTTGATCTTGTATGTTTACCGTTGACGGGTATGGATGTAATCCTTGGGATGAACTGGTTAGAGTATAACCATGTCCACATCAATTGTTTTAGTAAGACAGTGCGTTTCTCTACCGCTGAAGAAGAGAGTGAAGTTGATTTCTTGAGTACTAAGCAGTTGAAGCAGATAGAGCGCGACGGAATTATGATGTTTTCTTTGTTTTCATATTTGTCAGTGGAGAATCAAGCGGTGATTGATAGTCTACCAGTCGTGAATGAATTTCCAGAAGTATTTCCTGATGAGATTCCCGATGTGCCGCCAGAAAGGGAAGTTGAATTTTCAATTGATCTTGTTCCGGGTACGAAGCAGTTGGAGGATCTACTTGATAAGAAGTTTGTAAGACCGAGTGTCTCACCTTGGGGAGCGCCGATGTTGTTGGTTAAGAAGAAAGATGGTAGCATGAGGCTGTGTATAGATTACCGTCAGTTGAATAAAGTGACGATAAAGAATAGGTATCCACTTCCGAGAATTGACGACTTGATGGATCAGCTAGTGGGTGCCCGTGTGTTTAGTAAAATTGATTTGAGATCAGGTTATCATTAGATCAAGGTGAAGGATGAAGATATGCAGAAGACGGCGTTCAGAACGCGATATGGTCACTATGAGTATAAGGTGATGCCTTTCGGTGTTACTAATGCACCTGGTGTATTTATGGAGTATATGAACAGAATTTTCCATGACTTTCTGGACAGATTTGTTGTTGTTTTTATTGATGATATTCTGATTTATTCTAAGACTGAAGAAGAGCATTTGAAGATTGTTTTGCAAGTGTTGAAAGAAAAGAAGTTGTATGCCAAGTTGTCAAAGTGTGAATTCTGGTTAAGTGAAGTAAGTTTTCTTGGCCATATTATTTCTGGTAATGGTATTGCGGTTGACCCATCGAAGGTTGAAGCGGTATCGCAATGGGAGACTCCGAGGTCAGTTACAGAGATTAGAAGTTTTCTGGGTTTAGCAGGTTATTACCGCAGATTTATCGAAGGATTTTCGAAGTTGGCACTTCCTTTGACACAGTTGACCTGTAAGGGTAAAGTTTTTGTGTGGGATACTAAGTGTGAGAATAGTTTCAATGAGTTGAAGCAACGTTTGACGACTGCTCCGATTTTGATTTTATCGAAGTCAGACGAACCTTTTGTTGTTTATTGTGATGCGTCCAAGTTGGGCTTAGGTGGTGTACTTATGCTGGATGGTAAGGTGGTAACTTATGCTTCGAGACAATTAAGGATACATGAGAAGAACTATCCTACACATGATTTAGAGTTGGCTGCTGTAGTTTTTGTGTTAAAAATTTGGAGGCATTATTTGTACGGTTCCAGATTTGAGGTGTTCACTGATCATAAGAGTTTGAAATACTTGTTTGATCAGAAGGAGTTGAATATGAGGCAGAGAAGATGGCTCGAGTTGTTGAAGGACTATGATATTAGTTTGAATTACCATCCGGGTAAAGCTAATGTGGTTGCAGATGCCTTGAGCAGAAAGACGTTGCACATGTCTGCTATGATGATGAAGGAGTTCGAGTTACTTGAGCAATTTAGAGACTTGAGCTTAGTTTGTGAATTGGCACCTCAGAGCGTGTAGTTGGGTATGTTGAAGATCAATAATGAATTCTTGAACAGTATCAAGGAAGCACAGGAAGCTGATGTTAAGTTTGTAGACTTGATGGTTGCTAGTAATGAAGCGGAAGATAGTGATTTCCAGGTTGATGATAAAGGTGTGTTAAGATTTCGAGGCAGAATTTGCATTCCTGATGACGATGAGTTGAAAAAGTCGATTTTGGAAGAAAGTCACAGGAGTAGCTTAAGTATTCATCCGAGAGCTACGAAGATGTATCACGACTTGAAGAAATTGTTTTGGTGGTCTGGATTGAAGCGAGATGTCGTGCAATTTGTTTATGCATGTTTGACTTGTCAGAAATCTAAAGTTGAACATCAGAAGCCTGCAGGGTTGTTGACACCATTGGATGTACCAGAGTGGAAGTGGGATAGCATATCCATGGATTTTGTAACGAGCTTACCGAATACTCCGAGGGGGCATGATGCCATTTGGGTAATTGTTGACAGGTTAACAAAGTCAGCACATTTTATTCCGATCAATATCAATTATCCAGTAGCTCAGTTGGCAGAGATTTACATTAATAATATTGTGAAGTTGCATGGTGTTCCATCAAGCATCGTGTCGGACAGAGATCCGAGGTTTACTTCAAGGTTTTGGAAGAGTTTGCAGGAGGCTTTGGGTTCTAAATTGAAGTTGAGTTCGGCTTATCATCCTCAAACAGATGGTCAGTCGGAGAGGACAATTCAGTCGTTGGAAGATCTGCTAAGAGTGTGTGTACTTGAGCAAGGTGGAGCTTGGGATAGTCATCTACCGTTGATTGAGTTCACGTACAACAACAGTTATCATTCGAGTATTGGCATGGCACCATTTGAAGCTTTGTATGGTCGGAGGTGTAGAACTCCGTTGTGTTGGTTTGAATCGGGAGAAAGTATAGTGTTGGGACCGGAATTAGTCCAGCAGACTACAGAGAAAGTCAAGTTGATAAGAGAACAGATGAAGGCGTCGCAGAGTCGGCAAAAGAGTTACCATGACAAGCGTAGGAAAGAACTTGAATTTCAAGAGGGTGATCATGTGTTCTTAAGAGTCACTCCCATGACAGGTGTAGGTCGTGCGTTGAAGTCTAAGAAGTTGACTCCGAAGTTTATTGGTCCTTATCAGATATCGGAGAGGATTGGGCCAGTGGCATATCGAATAGGTTTGCCACCACATCTTTCAAATCAGCATGATGTGTTTCATGTGTCGCAGTTGCGGAAGTACGTAGCGGATCCTTCGCATGTTATACCAAGAGATAACGTGCAAGTTAGAGACAACCTTACGGTGGAGACTTTACCGTTGAGGATTGATGATCGTAAGGTGAAGGAGTTGAGAGGCAAGGAGATACCTCTGGTGAGGGTTGTCTGGGGTGGAGTAACTGGTGAAAGCTTGACTTGGGAGCTGGAGAGTAAGATGCTAGGGTCTTATCCTGAGTTGTTCGCTTGAGGTAATATTTCGAGGACGAAATTCTTTAAGTGGGGGAGAGTTGTAATGCCCTAGTTGTCGATTATTTTATTTCAGTTGATTTTAATAAGTTTTTATGATTTTAAATAATTATGTTGATTTTTGGTGTGTTATATATTTTATTATATAGTTATTTTGAATTATTTAATTAATATAGGTGATAATTATAATTATTAGAAGGTTGGGGGGTAAAATGAATTATTTAATAATTTAATAGGAGTTAATTAGAATTAAGGAGAAGTTAATAGGTATTAATAGGAAATAGAGGGGAAGAAAGGTCAGAAGCAGTTTTACGTAGAAACAGTGAGAAACAGAGAAAAAGGAGAAAAACCTAGAACAAGAGAGAAGAAGCAAGAGGAGAGAAGAACGCTGCTTTTTCAGGAAGATAATCTAAGGTAAGGGTGAGACTAACTCTCAACTTTAGGTTCCATAATTCGTTGATGAATGTAGGGTTGTTATGGTTGATGAATTGAATTAGGTTAATGATAAATTGATGTTAATAACTTGATTAATTCATGTAATTGATGTTGTTTAATGCTGTTCTGATGTTAGAATTCATAGGGATGATGAAATTCATCAAAATTGAGCCTTTGGGTGTTGAATTTGGGGTTTAGGGTTGAAAATTAGAAGTCTGTTCGTACAGTTCGTAGTTCTGTCAATCGCCGCTCGCCACGGCGAGTAAACCCACTCGCCAGGCGAGCAGTGCCTGTGTAGCTCGCCACAGCGAGCAGTCCCACTCGCGAGGCGAGCAGTGTAACCCACGTAGCTCGCCACAGCGAGCGGATGCACTCGCCACGGCGAGTTGCTTAATTAAAAAGTTGTTAATTGTCTTAATGAGGTTTTTGGGTGAATTTTTATATCAATTTGAGTGCCTTAATATGTTTAGGGATGAATGGCACCTTTTTACAGAATTAAATTTGGGTTTTGGGAACTTAAAAATGAAGATTTTAGGTGAAAAATGTCAAAAATGCCGAGAGCAACCACTTTTGCTCGCCTTGAGCTCGCCCCCAACTCGCCACGGCGAGGAGCTCAATTTTCTGAACTCGCCACGGCGAGTAAGCAACTCGTAACGGCGAGTAGCCCAATTTTATGAACTCGCCACGGCGAGTAAGGTAGCTCGCCACGGCGAATAATACTGTAGGTTACCTAAGTTGTTGAATTTCGTTGTGATGCTTCGTTGTGACCTTTGTTGTGTCTTGCCGAATTAAATTGGAGTCTTATGTCATAGCTGATTATGCATATGGTAGTTGTCGTTGCTGTCGTTGGGTTGTATGTAGATATACACCATTGAGTCCATTCATACTCATACCACTGTTGAGGGCTCATGCTCTGGAGTGTTTTCACTCAACCGTTGAGGGCTTATGCCCTGGAGTGTTTATCACTCAATCGTTGAGGGCTTATGCCCTGGAATGTTATTTCATTCAATCGTTGGGGGCTTATGCTCCGGAATGCTCAGCATTCAACGCGCGTGAAATGGTACCACATGCATTTGCATTAGTCGCATTGTTGTCATTGTAGCTGTTGTCGTCGTTGTTGTTGTTGGTTGAGTTGTCGGTGTCGTTGTTGACAATGTTGTTGAATTGTTCAAATTATAAATGATAATTGATTACTCATTATACTGTTGTTGTTGAATTTAATTGATGAATTATGTTATCTGTTGTTGTTTGTGAATCTCACCCCTTCTGCTGGAATTGCCGCCTTGTGGGCAAGTGCAGGTAACGAAGACTAGTAGAGATGTCGGCTCAAAGTGTCTTAGGGCTCTGATACGTAACGGGACGGGATTTTGTTGCTTGTTTTCTCTTTCCTTACGTATTAATAATGATTTATGAAACTTTTGATGATGCCTGTGTGCCAAAGACTTGTTTAGTTGTTTTAAACTAATTCCGCTGCGAAGTTTTGAAGCTAATTATTATTGACTATTTTATTGGAGAATATTTATTCATCCGTTAATTTTGGAGATTTTATTTGAATGAAAATGTAGCATTCCGTTTTTGGTGAAAAACTCTGATTTAACTTGTTAATTAATACTGTTGGGAGAACGGGGTGTTACACACAACACTGGAATACAATCCAAAATTGCACCCACGGATGATAAATCAACGACACAATGCAACCGGTCCTCCAACCAATGCCACAAATGCGTAGCAAAAGTGCAATCCAAAAATAAATGAGAAAAAGTCTCCGCAGTAGCATAACAAAGAAGGCAAATAGAGACCAAGGTACAGCCCCGACACTACAAGTTCTCATTGGTCGAAAGCTTACCATGCATAAGGCGTCAAAAATTAAAAGGATGCGAGGGAGGTATACAAGGGTGCCAAATCAGAGAAGGCTAACCCAAGGAGGGTCGATGACCGTGTAGGAATAAAAAAGCGGACTTAGCAGTGAGCTTACATCATAAATGTTGTGCATTGGCATGTGTGAAGTGGTTGACTGTGACATGTATTTTGAAACAGATGGAGTATAAAGTAGTTTGTCCTTTTATTTAAAGTAGTTGATTTGACCATATAAACTAGAATTTGGAAGATTTGATCATATTAAAGTAGTTGATTTTCATATATTTGGAGAATTTGAGCATATAAATTTGGTAAATTGTTAATTTATTTATTAATTCATCCTCTTATTTATTAATTATTTGATATTGGTTGTTCCTATAAAAACCCTTGGTTTATTTTTTTTCTAGCAACAATACATCTTATAACTGTTTGTTATATTGAAGTTATTTAAAATGGCTAAATTTTCCTTCATGCCAATTATCATCCTTGCTTTCAATTTCACAGGTATACTAATTTTTATATCAAACTTCGTAGTATCTCTAAGTTTGTTGGTAGTGTTCGTTATGTTGGATGCAATGTTAAACATTAATATATAATTATAATATTAATTGGCCATATAAATTGGGTTTACCTATTTGAAACGATTACATTATTTTACATTGAATTCTATACAAACATCCATTATCATATCATAAGATTATAAAAATTGTTTTTGGGTCAAGTATTCATATTATTTTTTCTACCAAATATTGTTCATATTTTTATATATTATTTGGGATCTAGTTTTCTAAGTACTTTTCTTAAACTAAAATAAAAAAATCTAAGTAATTTTTTAAAATATACGATAAGTTTTTAAAATAACAATGATTTTATAGTTTGATATTTGGGTCATTATCTCTCGATCATTTCGATGTTATTTTGTTTGGCTTTAAACAATTATATGTTTTTATAAGAGTCATAACCTAGTTTGTTCTTATAGGAGTCTTACATTAGGCTTTGTTTTGTTTCTTCTAAGAATTGACAAGATGTTTTGACATGTTTTTCGACATTGTGATCTTGGTTCTGCTTCTTTCAGGAGTGTGAATGCTTTTAGAAGACTTGTTCATTTGCAGGTTTAGAAGTGAACCCCTCTCCTTTAAGATTTGAGAACTTTTTCTCGAGCATGATCATGCCATCCATTATGTCGTAGCCATAGTTTGGTACTTTGATAGGTTTGTTCATATTATTTAACCTATGAGTTAAGTATCTTACCTCATTTCTTAGATCAGAGACAGTTAATGTAAGAATTCCTATTTCATCCTCCAATTTGATAATGGTTCACTTCAGTTTCTCTCTCTCAATGCATATTTCAACATAGGAGTCCAACAATTTATCATATGTAGTGCCATTTCCACAAGAGTCTTTATTAGATTTACATCTTCTAGTGAAAGATGTAACATGATTTGCACTTACTCCACTCTGTTCTTCTTCCTCTTCATCAGACCAGGAGACATAGTAGCCTTTCTATTGTTTCTTGAGATTAGTATGACATTTAGACTTGTAATGACCATATTATTCACATTCAAAACACTGAGGTCCTTTCATTTGATTGTGCTGCTCTTCTGCCTTGGTCTTTTCTTTAGAGTCATTTCTTTTCCTGATGTCAGGTGGAGTGTTCTTGCTATTTTGTTTTCGTCCTCTACCCAATCTCTTCAGAACCTCATTGATTTGTCTTCCCAGAAGTGCCACTGCCTCTTATATTTTATCATCTAACTCTGAGTCACCTTCAGTTTGATTATCACAAATGTTGGGCAAAAAGGCAACGCGTTTATTTTTCTTATCAGGATGATCATTTATAGCCATCTCAAAGGTTTGAAGCGGCCCAATAATTTTTTTCTACTTTCATATTTGCAATATCATGGGCTTCAATAACAGTTAATTTCATGTCAAACCGTTTAGGTAGAGACCTGAGAATCTCCCTTACTAGTTTTTCTTCTGTCATTGTATCTCCCAAGGCACTGGATGCATTTGCAAGTTCAAGAAGGTTCATGTGAAATTCCTGAACAAATTCATCATCGTTCATCTTGAGACTTTCAA
Organism: Medicago arabica; assembly: GCA_946800305.1. Lineage (NCBI taxonomy): Eukaryota > Viridiplantae > Streptophyta > Magnoliopsida > Fabales > Fabaceae > Medicago > Medicago arabica. Next base: position 18,192,381 of record OX326965.1, on the reverse strand, counting down.
ACTTTGTGGTAATTAGCTGCAACTTGGACATTTTTACTTTTGATGTCCCTTCATGTGTATTTCTCAGGATGTTCCAAGCATCCTTGGCCACAGTGCAACTGCTAATTAACATGAACATGTTTTTATTAACCCCATTAAACAAGGCATTCAAGGCTTTGTTATTTCCAAGAGCAAGATCATGTTCCTCCTTATTCCAGTATTCTTTCAGTTTCATATTGGAGGTGTCATTTCCATCCTTGTCTTTGACACGCGGATGCTCTCATCCCTTGAGAACTGCTTTCCAAGTCTTGTTATCAATAGACTTGAGAAATGTTGTCATACATACTTTCCAGTAGTCATAATTAGAACCATCCTGAATCGGAGATTTATTGACTTATCCTTCTTTCTTTTCCATGTTACCAGAAAATCTTCCCTGAAGATCACCCAGAAACAGAACAGAGTGCCTGCTCTAATGCCAATTGTAATTCCGGCACGTAGTTAAAAAAAATGTTGAGAAAGATCTTATGACAAGTTAGATGTCACCTAAGATGTTATAACATTGTGATATATAAAGTAGTAGATAATAACTTTAAATGAAGGACAAAAAGTAAATGACACTAGTTGTTTGCTGACCCAGTTTGGTGCAACTTCACCTACATCTGGGGGCTACCAAGCCATGAAAGAAATTCACCATAGTAGTATCAATTCGAAGCAGACATAAAAGCTTTCACCAGCCTACTAACTTCTCATTTAATCACTACCCGTGGTATTTCTACATAAGACTCTCCAAGTCCTAAAAATGAGAACCCACTCACTTACTCTTAGTCACAGACCAGTGACCGTCCTTGAATTCTCTAACAAAAATGGAGACACTCCCCTAGAAAGGAAGTAACTCGTGCTTAAAAGCTTAGAGAGATTCAGAGCATTACAACTCAAATACAAAGTCCAACTCTATTATCAAAGTTATATGAGAGTGGCTCACAAATAACAAAGACAACCTAAAACCCTAGATGACTCTTTTTCAATTGCGGCTTCAGCGAGTTGTTAGGTATTCTGTCTTTGTTTATATAGCCTGAATGCATGATAGGTGTGATGCGCAAGTCTTGGCTAAAGATCAGCTAAAATCTCGATATTTCAGCACAAGATATTTAAAGCAGATCATATGTTTCCTTAAATGTTGCAACAACATTCTTAAGAACTAAGATAAGCACAAACTGCCTTCCTCTGCTTCTAGAACCACGCTATCTTGGTCAACTCCTCCCGTGATATAAATCTTTAGATATTATATGAAAATCTTCACGATTAAAAGTGAATCTCCAAGACGCGGATCAAGGCACGCTATGATGTCGTACCAACATATTAAGACATTGTGTCTGACATATTGCTAACAGTTTAGATCTATCATACCTTTCTTCCTTAGGGTCGCCTCTTCCTCGGTGTGTCCTCAATATTCATTCAGAGAAATGTTGTCAATCAACTCTCGTACTTCATCAGCTGTCTTGATTTTCATGGTTCCTCCTACAGAAGCATCTAGTAACATATGAGTATATGGTGTTCTTCTCCCATTTTTGACTAGTCTGATGAATGGTCTAGAATTGGGATTGTTTCTGGCTGTTCTGTCATTTCTCTTGCAAGTCGGGCTACTTTCCGAAGTGCTCGTTCAATTTTGTTTATGTCTAGATCAAATTGCAGAATACATGTGTTGGTATTATGCATAAAACAAACTACACAAAGTTCTTAATAGTACAGAGTCAGCTGCTATAATATTTTTGGTATTTTGTAATTTTTTTGAATTTTTTTTTGTATTTTTAAATTTTTGAAAACAGAAAAAATAAAATGCAGAAAACTAAATGACTGAAAAATAAAGATAGATTCTAAAATATCAACAATCTCCAGAAGCGGCACAAATAACTTGATGTGTATCAGATATGGCATGTGTACCTAATCGTTTGCCAAGTAATAAAGTGTAAGTAAAGTATCGTATCCACAGGGATTGTCGTTTGACCATATTAAAGTAGTTGCTTTTCATAAATTTGAAGAATTTGACCATATAAATTTGGTAAATTGTTAATTTATTTATTAACTTATCCTTTTTATTATTAATTATTTGATATTGATTGTTCCTATATAAACCCTTGGCTTTTTTCTAGCAACAATACATCTAACAACTGTTTGTTATATTGAAGCTATTTAAAATGGCTAAATTTTCCTTCATGCCAATTATCATCTTTGCTATCCTTTTCACAGGTATACTAACTTTTATATCAAACTTCGTAGTATCTATAAGTGTGTTTGTAGTGTTCATTATGTTGGATGAACATGTTAAACATTAATTTATAATTATAACATGGGTCTTGTTAAGTAGTTCCCCGATTATTAGTTTAGGAACTAAAAGTAGAAAGAAAAATGTTTTGTATTGAAAAAAACACTTTTTTAACTTTCAAAAAGTAGGGTTTGCGGTTTATTCACGTAAACTACTACACACAACAAATAATATCAAATAAACTGTGCTATTTTTTTCTAAATTAATATTTCATTTTGTAAATAGTTAAGTAATATCTAATTTATATGATTACACCTTGTTTTTCACGGTTACTTTTTATGATAATTATGTTTTTTGTTTTTACAGTTATAGCTACGACAAATGGATGTTTGACCTACCTAAAAGGTGATAATTGCATCATTGCAGTGTGTCAAAAAACGTGCTATGATACTTACAACGGTGTCGGATTTTGCCAACCCAGTGGAGGCTTCAAGCCTACATTCAGATGTGCTTGCCAACAAACTAAGCAATGCCATCCCTAGAAGAAAAAAATTACAAATTATTCTGGAACAACATATGAAAATAAATTTAATAAATTCGAGTCAATAATATTTACATGTTTATGTAAGTGTTTTGTTTACTCTTGCAATTGAAAACATTTTAAAGTCTAAATTGTGATTGTAAACATTTAAAACAAAACTTGAGTAATTTGTTTATTGCAATTTCGATTATCGTATATAATTCCATTCAATTAAATTAAAATATATTATGTTAAACCAAATAAATCTTTCTGCAATCTCTTTGCGTAATTTCTTCAATACATAATTCTTTTATAGTCCTTGCTGTTTTTATCTAGATTTTTTAATTTAACTTGGGTTTGTTCAATTTTTTTCACACTTTATATATTTATGGAGTTTTATCTTGAACCAACCATCGAGCCAACGTGAACTTCTTCCTTCACATTAGCATTGTTTTTATTCAAAATCTGAATTTATCCTTTTTTTTTAAGAAGAAAATTCTGAATTTATCCTTAAATTGTGAATAATACGAGGGTTAATTTTTGTGGTTATGTTATAAAACCAAAAAATCCAAATTTAGTTGGATTTTGATTTTGATGAATTCCGAGAGTAATATTCACAGTTCTAACCACAAAAACATGAAATTTCTTGCGCATCAATGATCAAACAAAGAAGCTATTTATTTGGCTGCCGACTCAAGAAAGATTGTCTAGAGGCTTTATAGTTGATTATTAGTTGGTCTTTAACGTTTTTTTAGATAACAATGTGAGAAATAATATAATTTAATATTTCTAATTAAATATACATACCCTACTGTCAACCAAAATTAAATATCCCATCACATGTTTTTTTTTGTTGTTACAAGGCAAAAAGAACAAAAGAAACAGCCTTAAAAAGAAAAAGGAAAAGAACGACTAGGAAAAAAGGGAGGAACTATTCTCTAGAGGAAGGTAATCAGACCCCCATATCGGAGATTAAATCGGTATAGGCCTAGGTTCGAGGATTAAAGGTTCAACTAAGGTTAGACCATAGTTCAACTGGTTTTATAAATACTATATAAAATAATAAAAAATAACAAACTATTCATTATTACTTTTTTTAAATTACGTTTTTTCTTTTATAAAAGGTTGGCAATTTTTAGCCTATGTATTGGAATTTAAGCTTTCATTGTGTAGTACATTTATTTTGGCCAATTAATAAAAGTAGGATTATTTGCTCCAAGCCTGTAACACCCCGTTTTCCCAAAGGAAAAATTTCTTGATCAAATCAGAGTATCACATAAACGGAATGCTACATTTCTTAAAATCTCAAAAAAAAAACGGAATAAATGATAATTTATTCTAGTCAAAATTATTTAAACTTCGCAGCGGATAAGATTCAAGTTAACAAAAATAGTTTTGGCACGCAGGCCTCACAAAAACTTCTCAACATAAATTCAACTGAAAACTTAATAATATTAAATCATAATCAATACGTAAGGAATAGAAAATGGTTATAAAGGTCCCCATCCCGTTACGTATCAGAGCACCTAAGGACACAGTGAGGGTAGCCACTCACAACAGCAACAGCAACTAAAGATTAATTACCTGCATTTGCCCACAAGGCGGCAATTCCAACTGAGGGCGGCAATTCCAACTGAAGGGGTGAGATTTCACATTCTATAATAATAAGCAACAATTCATGTAAAAGAATTAATCAACATAAAATAGCAACAATTCATACAAGAGAATCAATCAACATAAAACAGCAACAAATCATATAAGAGAATCAATCAACATAAAAGAGCAACAAATCATATAAGAAAATCAATCGACATAAAAGAGCAACAAATCATATAAGAGAATCAATCGACATAAAAGAGCAACAAATCATATAAGAGAATCAATCGACATAAAACACCAACAAATCATATAAGAGAATCAATCCACATAAAAGAGCAACAAATCATATAAGAGAATCAATCGACATAAAACACCAACAAATCATATAAGAGAATCAATCAACATAAAAGAGCAACAAATCATATAAGAGAATCAATCAACATAAAAGAGCAACAAATCATATAAGAGAATCAATCGACATAAAACACCAACAAATCATATAAGAGAATCAATCAACATGAAACAGCAACAACAACTACTATATGCATACTCAGCTATCAGTTTATAATTTTAAAACAATTCAACAACATCATCGACAACAACACCGACAACTCAACCTACAACAACAACAACGACAACAGCTACAATGACAACAATGCGACTAATGCAAATGCATGTGGTACCATTTTACGCGCATTGAATGCTAAGCATTCCGGGGCATAAGCCCCCAACGGTTGAATGAAATAACATTCCAGGGCATAAGCCCTCAACAGTTGAGTGATAAACACTCCAGGGCATAAGCCCTCAACGATTGAGTGGAAACACTCCAGGGCATAAGCCCTCGACAAGGTATGAGTATGAAATGGACTCAAAAGTGTATATCTACATACAACTCAACAACAGCAACAACAACTACTATATGCATAATCAGACATAAGACTCCAACTTAATAAACATATAATCATAGGTCAACACCAACAATTAAAATCATCATATATATAACTTTCATATAAATATCATATAAATAACTTCCATATAAACATCATATAAATAACTTTCATATAAACATCAAATAAATATCATATAAGCAACTTTCATATAAATATCATATATTCAACCTTCATATAAATATCATATAAATAACATAAAAACAACTTTCATATAAATATCATATAAATATCATATATTCAACCTTCATATAAATAACATAAAAACAACTTTCATATAAATTCATGAATTATCTATACTCTTAACAACCTAATTCAATTCAAAATCTAACTTCTACAACAATAACAAAATTAACAACAACAAGATTAAACCTTTTTTTAGAATTATATGCTTATGATTAAAGAAGGTTAGTCTCACCCTTACCTTAGATTGATTGATTGCAAAGTTTCTACAGACTTCTCTTCTCTCACTCTTCTCTTCTCTTTCTCTAGGTTTCTCCTCTTTCTCCAAAACAGTTTGCACGTCATATTATTTTCTAACTCTAACTCTCCTTTTTATAATAACCATAATTTCTCTTACACCCCAAAACTACTTTTTTCCACGTAATCTTATTTATTTCTAAATTAAATATATCTCTCCCCCACTTAATAACAAATATATTTCTATACTAGATAACATATATATTTCCACACAAAATAACCAATATATTTCTATACTAGATAATATATATTTCCACATAAAATAACAAATATATCTCTACACAAAATAACAAATATATTTCTATACTAGATAACATATATATTTCCACACAAAATAACCAATATATTTCTATACTAGATAATATATACTTCCACATAAAATAACAAATATATCTCTACACAAAATAACAAATATATTTCTATACTAGATAACATATATTTCTATAACAAATAACAAATATACTTTTACACCAAATAATATATATTTCTACACCAAATAACAAATATATTATACTAATAAATACCAACATATAACATAACAAAATATCACTCATCAAAATAAATCGACTAAATTATAAAAAAACATCTAATCTCAATAAATTAATAAATAATAAAAGTAGGGCGTTACAAAGCCCACTAACATAACCCTAAAATGACTGGAATCATGCTCTTTACCTAACATATTTTGCTCATTCCCAACTGAAAAGACCAAAATGACCTTGCGTGAGTTAATTCAACATGAAGGCTCAGATCCAAAATCACGATTTTTGCGTGTAGCTTTTCTCACAGTAACCATAAAACAAAGCATGGATTTACAATCTCATTTGTATTAAATTCAATATATTTCGATTTCGTTACGTTAGTTTGAAGAAAGGTTGCAAATTGTAACTATATGGCCAACAAGATAAAGCTTCAGTTAACTCACGCAGAGGTATTAAGGACTTTTCAGTTGGGAGCGAGCAAAAACTATTGGGAGAAGAGTAGTAATCAAATGACTAAATGAATAAAACAGCCGTCACCTCTCTCAATTGAACCCTTCTTCTTGTTGTTCTGATTGGAAAAGTACATTGTAACACCCCGTTTTCCCAACATAAAAATTCATAAATAAAATCAGAGTATTCACATAACGGAATGCTACATTTTCTTTCAACAAGAACTCCAAATGAATAAATAACTATTTATTCTTCTTAAAAAGTAGTCAATAATAAATAACTTTCAAACTTCGCAGCGGAATTCATTTCAATCAACAAAATTAATCCTTGGTACGCATGCCTCATCAAAAGTCTCATAATTCATAAGTAATATGTAAGGAAAGAGAAGGCAAGTAACAAAATTCTCATCCCGTTACGTATCAGAGCCCTAAGACAATTTGAGCCGATATCCCTACTAATTCTTGTTACCTGCAAGTTACCCATAGGGAAGGCAACATTTTCAAGCAGAAGGGGTGAGATTCACAAACAACAATAGATATTATAATTCATCAATTAAATTCAACAACAACAATATAATGACAATCAACTACCAGTTTATAATTAAAACAAATCAACAACATCATCATCAAGCTACGACATCGACGACCCGACCGACAACAACAACAACAACGACGACGACACAATGCGACTAATGCAAATGCATGTGGTACCATTTTACGCGCGTTGAATGCTAAGCATTCCGGGGCATAAGCCCCCAACAGTTTGAATGAAATAACATTTCAGGGCATAAGCCCTCAACGATTGAGTGATAAACACTCCAGGGCATAAGCCCTCAACGGTTGAGTGAAAACACTCCAGGGCATGAGCCCTCAACAAGGTATGAGTATGAAATGGACTCAACGGTGTATATCTGCATACAACTCGACAACAGCAACGACAACTACAAAATGCATAATCAACTATGACATAAATTCCAACTTGATCGACAGGACACAACAAAAGAGTACAACAAAGACTCACAGCAAAATTCAACAATTAAAGTATGCTACAGTGCTGCTCGCCGTGGCGAGCTACTTTACTCGCAATGGCGAGTTCAGGGAAACAAGCTACTCGCTATGGCGAGCTCAAGGCGAGCAAAACTGGGTGCTCTCGGCATTTTTGACATTTTTCACCTAAAATCTTCATTTTTAAGTCCCCAAAACCCAAATTTGATTCTGTAAAAAGGTGCCATTCACTCCTAAATATATTAAGGCACTCATGTTGATATAAAAATTGGCCCAAAAACATCATTAAGATAATTAACACTTTTTAATTTAAGCAACTCGCCGTGGCGAGTGCATTTGCTCGTTGTGGCTAGCTATACAGGTTCACTACTCGCCATGGCGAGTGGCGATTTACAGAACTACGAACTGTACGAATAGACTTCTCCTTTTCAACCCCAAACCCCATTTTCAACACCTAAAAACCCAATTTTGATGAATTGCATTACTTCTATACAAACTAACATCAGAACAGCAATAAACAACAACATTTTCATGATTTCATCAAGTTATTAAAATCAATTCATCTTTAACCTAATTCAATTCATCAACCTTAACAACACAACATTAATCAAAAAATTATAAGACCTAAAATTGATAGTTAGTCTCACCCTTACCTGAATTTGATGAACAAAACTCTACACTTATCCCCACTTGGCTCTTCTCCCTTGGTTCTTGGTTTTTCTCCATTTTCTCTGTTTCTCTCTGTTTCTACGTGAAACTGTTTTCTGACTTTCTCCTTTCTCTAACTCCCTATTAATTCTAATTAATTCCCACTTATTTCTAATTAACTCCTATTAACATATTAGTCAATTCTATTTAACCCTCAAATTTTCCAATAATTGTAATTCTCACCTATTTTAATTAAACATTAAAATTACCATATAATAAATTATTCCACACCATCAAAACAACATAAACCATTTAAAATCATATAAACTATTAAAATTCAGCCAAAAATAAGTAATATCAACTAGGGCGTTACATACATCACCCATTGTTGGTTTATGGTTTGAACAATATTCTTGTTTTTTTTTTATTCTTTTCAATTATTTCGTTTATGATTTCGTACTCCCGTTTTCTCCATCTTTCTAAATCTTGTAAGATTCTTTGTATTTTGAACCTATGTAACTGGATATGTGAATGAAAAGGAAGAAGACAAATTCATTTTGAATCAAAGTCGGTCCAACCTCTATAACCAATCGAACCGTCGGTTTTATAAAATATATTGAAACAAATATTCTTTAGAAATATATTTTCCAAAATTTCTTCTTGAAAAATATTTACATATATTTGTATCAAATATTCTTCTCAGCAATATACTAAAACAAATATTCTTCATAAATATATTTTCCAAAATCTCTTTTGAAAATATATTTACATATATTTGTATCAAATATTCTTTTCATAAATATATTGAAACAAATATTCGTTAGAAATATATTTTCCAAATTGCCTTTTGAAAATATATTTCACAAATAACAATATCCATCTGATTACACCTTGTTTTTCACGGTTACATTTTATGATAATTATGCTTTTTATTTTTACAGTTATAGCTACGACAAATGGATGTTTGACCTACCTAAAAGGTGATAATTGCATCATTGCAGTGTGTCAAAAAACGTGCTATGATGCTACGACAAATGGATGTTTGACCTACCTAAAAGGTGATAATTGCATCATTGCAGTGTGTCAAAAAACGTGCTATGATACTTACAACGGTGTCGGATTTTGCCAACCCAGTGGAGGCTTCAAGCCTACATTCAGATGTGCTTGCCAACAAACTAAGCAATGCCATCCCTAGAAGAAAAAAATTACAAATTATTCTGGAACAACATATGAAAATAAATTTAATAAATTCGACTCAATAATATTTACATGTTTATGTAAGTGTTTTGTTTACTCTTGCGATTGAAAACATTTTAAAGTCTAAATTGTGATTGAAAACATTTAAAACAAAACTTGAATAATTTGTTTATTGCAATTTCGATTATCGTATATAATTCCATTCAATTACATGAAAATATATTATGTTAAACCAAATAAATCTTTCTGCAATCTCTTTGCGTAATTTCTTCAATACATAATTCCTTTATAGTCCCTGCTGTTTTTATCTAGACTTTTTAATTTTACTTGGGTTTGTTCAATTTTTTTCACACATTATATATTTATGGAGTTTTATCTTGAACCAACCATCGAGCCAACATGAACTTCTTCCTTCACATTAGCATTGTTTTTATTCAAAATCTGAATTTATCCTTTTTTTTAAGAAGACAATTCTGAAATTATCCTTAAATTCTGAATAATACGAGGGTTAATTTTTGTGGTTATGTTATAAAACCAAAAAATCCAAATTTAGTTGGATTTTGATTTTGATGAATTCCGAGAGTAATATTCACAGTTCTAACCACAAAAACATGAAATGTCTTGTGCATCAATGATCAAACAAAGAAGCTATTTATTTGGCTGCCGACTCAAGAAAGATTGTCTAGAGGCTTTATAGTTGATTATTAGTTGGTCTTTAACGTTTTTTTAGATAACAATGTGAGAAATAATATAATTTAATATTTCTTATTAAATATACATACCCTACTGTCAACCAAAATTAAATATCCCTTCACATGTTTTTTTTTTGTTACAAGGCAAAAAGAACAAAAGAAACAGCCTTAAAAAAAAAAAAGGAAAAAAACGACTTGGAAAAAAGGGAGGAACTATTCTCTAGAGGAAGGTAATCAGACCCCCAGATCGGAGATTAAATCGGTATAGGCCTAGGTTCGAGGATTAAAGGTTCAACTAAGGTTAGACCATAGTTCAACTGGTTTTATAAATACTATATAAAATAATAAAAAATAACAAACTATTCATTATTATTTTTTTTAAATTACGTTTTTTGTTTTATAAAAGGTTGGCACTTTTTAGCCTGTGTATTGGAATTTAAGCTTTCATTGTGTACATTTATTTTGGCCAATTAATAAAAGTAGGATTATTTGCTCCAAGCCCACTAACATAACCCTAAAATGACTGGAATCATGCTCTTTACCTAACATATTTTGCTCATTCCCAACTGAAAAGACTAAAATGACCCTGCGTGAGTTAATTCACACTAGTGTTAATCTCTACGTGAGTTAAGTCACGTACTTTAATTTTTTCTCCGTTTCCCATCGTATCTTCATTTCCAGTTTTCTTCATCTGCTACGCAATGGTTACTCTGCAGTCTACACTTGGTTTATCACTTTTTATTTCTAGTTTCTCTTTGATTACTATAACCACGAATTAGAAGATCAAAATTTAAAGAGTAATGCTAAAATATTCAAAAACATCAAGGCTCAGATCCAAAATTAAGCACAATGAAATTGTAACGCCCTAGTTGTTATTTATTTATTTTTGGTTGATTTTTAATAAATTTATATGATTTTAAATGATTTATGTTGATTTTATGGTGTAGTGTATTTTATTATAGGATTATTTGATAATTTAATTGAGCAGGTGAGAAATAATATTATTTGAAGTTTTGGAGGTTTAAAAGATAGTATGACTTTTATTAATAAATTAGAAATAATATAGAATTATTATTTATTTGGAATTAAGGGGGTTAATGAGAATTAATAGAATTAAAGGGGAGTTTAATGAAATGGGAGAGGTTATAGTTACTGTAAAAGGAAAGAAAAGTCAGAACAAACATTTTCACGTACAATTGGAAAAAAGAGAGTTTTTGAGAGAAATCGGTGAAAAACCAAGAGGCTAGGAGAAGAGCTAGGAAGGGATCAAAATTGCTGTAGGTTTTCAATCTTTGCTGAATTAAGGTAAGGGTGGGATTTCCTTCAATAATCATAGTATATAATTCTGAAATTTGATGAATTGTTGTGTTCTTGAGTTAGGGTTAGAAAATTTATGTTAATTGATAAAATGAGATGAATTGTGTTGTTTGATGCATGTTCCTATGTTGTTTTGATTTCTATATTGCCTATTTGACCTGTAAACATCATTGTAAATCATTTTGGGTGATTAAGGGATCAAAAATTGGGTTTTTGGAGTGAAAACTTCTTTCCCGTAAGCGAATTCGGCCATCGATTTTCTGAAAGCCAAAACTGGAAAAACACTCATGTTTCACCCGTTTCTGTTTTGAATTAGCGTTCGGTGTAAACACGAAAGTTGTAGGTATGGATGTTAATTTTCTAATTCCGTTGGTTTGACTTCAAAAAGATTTATATAACTTGAGTTATGGTCAAATTACTGCACATAGGTCACGGTGAATTTTTATGAATTTCAACACAACTTTCTCCGAATTTGAAATGAAAAATGGTATTGATCGGTACTGAGTTAGTCTTAGGTGTAAACATGAAAGTTGTAGATAATTGAGTTAGCTTTCTAATGGCCTTTGTTTGACGTGTAAACGATTTTTAGATTTTGAGTTATGATGAAAATAGTCCAAGTGGGTATTCGGAAAATTTTAAGAAAACTTAGCATAACTAATTCTGAGTTAGTCATAAACTTATGGTTGGTTTCCCAACTTCAAACTTAGGTATTAGGGATTTAGTTGAAGTGTTTTATGAGTATTTGACTTATGTCTTATTGATCACACTTGCTTTGTTTTTGAAGAATGTTTTGGTTTGATATAAATGTAGTTGATTAATGTATATGTGCTATGTTGATGAATTCTGTCGTAAGAGTTGTTGTGTCAGATTTTGACTAAGGTGTGGAGTGTGTCATAAATGATTAGGAACATATGTTGTTGTCGTAGACGTTGTTGAGTTGTAGGTTGATATACACAAGTCGAGTCCATTTGCATACTCATAACTGTTGGGGGCTTATGCCCTGGAATGCTTAGCATTCACACCGTTGGGGGCTTATGCCCTGGAATGTTTATCATTCACCTGTTGGGGGATTATGCCCTGGGATGCTTTAACCATCCAACTGTTGGGGGTTTATGCCCTGGAATGCTTAGCATTCAACGCGCGTAAAATGGTACCACATGCATAATGCATTTGTCGTTGTCGATGTTGCATTGTCGTAGTCGTTCTCGTCGGTTGTAACGCCCTAGTTGTTATTTATTTATTTTCGGTTGATTTTTAATAAGTTTATATGATTTTAAATGATTTATGTTGATTTTATGGTGTAATGTATTTTATTATATGATTATTTGATTATTTAATTGAATAGGTGAGAAATAATATTATTTGAAGTTTTGGAGGTTAAAAAGATAGTAGGACTTTTATTAGTAAATTAGGAATAATATAGAATTATTATTTATTTGGAATTAAGGGGGTTAATGAGAATTAATTAGAATTAATAGGGAGTTAGAGAAGGAAAAGGTCAGAAAAACAGTTTCACGTAGAAACAGAGATAAACAGAGAAAAGGGAGAAAACCAAGAACCAAGGGAGAAGAGCCTAGGGAGAAGAACTGTAGAGATTTGTTCATCAAAATTCAGGTAAGGGTGAGACTAACTCTATATTTTAGGTCTTATAATTTGTTGATTAATGTTGTGTTGTTAGGGTTGATGAATTGAATTAGGTTAAAGATGAATTGATTTTAATAACTTGATGAAATCATGAAAATGTTGTTGTTTATTGCTGTTCTGATGTTAGTTTGTATAGAAGTAATGCAATTCATCAAAATTGGGTTTTTAGGTGTTGAAAATGGGGTTTGAGGTTGAAAAGGAGAAGTTTGTTCGTACAGTTCGTAGTTTTGTAAATCGCCACTCGCCACGACGAGCAAACCCACTCGCTAGGCGAGTAAGACCTGTGTAGCTCGCCACAGCGAGCAGACCCACTCGCCATGGCGAGTAGTAAACCTATATAGCTCGCCACAGCGAGCAAATGCACTCGCCACGGCGAGTTGCTTAAATTAAAAAGTGTTAATTGTCTTAATGATGTTTTTGGGCCAATTTTTATATCAACTTGAGTGCCTTAATATAGTTAGGAATGAATGACACCTTTTTACAGAATCAAATTTGGGTTTTGGGGACTTAAAAATTAAGATTTTGGGTGAAAAATGTCAAAAATGCCGAGAGCACCCAGTTTTGCTCGCCTCCAGCTCGCCCCCAACTCGCCATAGCGAGTAGCTCGTTTCACTGAACTCGCTATAGAGAGTAAAGTAGCTCGCCACGGCGAGCAGCACTGTAGCATACTTTAATTGTTGAATTTTGCTGTGAGACTTTGTTGTACTCTTTTGTTGTGTCCTGTCGATCAAGTTGGAATTTATGTCATAGTTGATTATGCACTTTGTAGTTGTCGTTGCTGTTGTCGAGTTGTATGCAGATATACACCATTGAGTCCATTTCATATTCATACCTTGTTGAGGGCTCATGCCCTGGAGTGTTTTCGCTCAACCGTTGAGGGCTTATGCCCTGGAGTGTTTATCACACAATCGTTGAGGGCTTATGCCCTGAAATGTTATTTCATTCAAACTGTTGGGGGCTTATGCCCCGGAATGCTTAGCATTCAACGCGCGTAAAAATGGTACCACATGCATTTGCATTAGTCGCATTGTTGTCGTCGTTGTTGTTGTTGTAGTTGTCGGTTGGGTCGTCGATGTCGTAGCTTGATGATGATGTTGTTGATTTGTCTTAATTATAAACTGGCAATTGATTATCGTTATATTGTTGTTGTGAATTTAATTGATGAATTATAATATCTATTGTTGTTTGTGAATCTCACCCCTTCTGCTTGAAAATGTTGTCTTCCTTGTGGGTAACTTGCAGGTAACGAAGATTAGTAGATATGTCGGCTCAAAGTGTCTTAGGGCTCTGATACGTAACGGGATGGAAATTTTGTTACTTGCTCTCTCTTTTCTTACGTATTACTTATGAATTATGAGACTTTTGATGAGGCCTGCGTGCCAAAGACTAATTTTGTGTTGATTGAAATGAATTCCGCTGCGAAGTTTGAAAATTATTTACTATTTACTACCTTTTATAAAGAATAAATAGTTATTTATTCATTTGGAGATTTTGTTGAAAGAAAATGTAGCATTCCGTTATGTGAATACTCTGATTTTATTTATGAATTTTTACTGTTGGGAAAACGGGGTGTTACATCGGTCGTGTTGTTGGTGTTCATTGCTGATAATGAAATTGTTGTCGCTATTGTTTAATGTTGTTGAAGATGATTATGCTGCTGTTATATATGTATATATATATATATATATATATATATATATATATTACATATGAATTGAATAATGCCTTGCAGTGAGATGTTGTTGTTTCATTGATTTGATGAATTATATATCATTATTATTGATTGTGTATCTCACCCCTTCTGCTTGAAAATGTTGCCTTCGTATGGGTAACTTGCAGGTAATGAAGATTAGTAGGATGTATGGCTCTGTGTCTAGGGCTCTGATACGTAACGGGATGGGGGATCGTTGCGATGTTTCTCTTTCATTCCTTTATGTATCAAACTTCGATTATGTTGTTGAATTTTCATGTTGTTGAAAATTGATGATTTTTGCTGGGGCTTTTGTGCCAAGATAATTGTTGAGGTTGAAATATGTTTTTAAATGAAATTTTCCGATGCAGTTTAATGAGATTTTCAATGTGGATTAATAAATAGTATAATTTATATTCATGAAATTTTGAAAAGTAGTGTAATACTCCGTTGTTGAATTACTCTGAAGAACGGGGTGTTACAGAAATCATCTTTTCCCCGAAATAAATCTTTTCTTCACGATTGGATTTTTCATGATTTTTGTGTGTGGTTATGCGCCTCACTCTCTTCTCAGATGTGGCTTTATCACGATTTTTGCGTGTGGCTTTTCTCACAGTAACCACAAAACAAAGCACAATATTCATTGATTTACAATCTCATTTGTATTAAATTCAATATATTTCGATTTCGTTACGTTAGTTTGAAGAAAGGTTGCAAATTGTAACTCATATGGCCAACAAGATGAAGCTTCAGTTAACTCACGCAGAGGTATTAAGGACTTTTCAGTTGGGAGCGAGCAAAAACTATTGGGAGAAGAGCAGTATTGAAATGACTAAATGAATAAAACAGCCGTCACCTCTCTCAATTGAACCCTTCTTCTTGTTGTTTTGATTGGAAAAGTACATCACCCATTGTTGGTTTATGGATTGAACAATATTCTTGTTTCTTTTTTATTCTTTTCAATTATTTCGTTTATGATTTCTTACTCCCGTTTTCTGCATCTTTCTAAATCTTGTAAGATTCTTTGTATTTTGAACCTATGTAACTGGATATGTGAATGAAAAGGAAGAAGACAAATTCATTTTGAATCAAAGTCGGTCCAACCTCTATAACCAATCGAACCGTCGGTTTTATAAAATATATTGAAACAAATATTCTTTAGAAATATATTTTCCAAAATTTCTTCTTGAAATATATTTACATATATTTGTATCAAATATTCTTTTCATAAATATATTGAAACAAATATTCGTTAGAAATATATTTTCGAAATTGCCTTTTGAAATTATATTTCACAAATAACAATATCCATCTCAATTTTTATTTTTTTTGTGGAAACACAAGTCTCTTGGACCTCAAGTCACGGAATAAAATCTTCATGGAATCTCATGTAACAAATCAGAAACGAATATGGTAACTCCTAAAAAGTTGGAACATCTTTAGGAACCGCCAAACAAAACACCAAAGAATCCTCAAATATTGTTTATATTTTAGAAACAAATCACTGAGCTGATTCTGGATAAAAATACGATACTTAGTGAACAAGAAATAAGGCGTGGTTTCTTTAATAAAATAAAGATTGTGAAAGCCAAGCCACATAAATTTGGAGAATTTGAGCACATAAATTTGGAGAATTTAAGCATATAAATTTGGTAAATTGTTAATTTATTTATTAATTCATCCTTTTATTTATTAAATATTTGATATTGGTTGTTCCTATAAAAACCCTTGGTCTATTTTTTTTATAACAACAATGCATCTTATAACTGTTTCTTATATTGAAGTTATTTAAAATTACTAAATTTTCCTTCATGCCAATTATCATCCTTGCTTTCATTTTCACAGGTATACTAATGTTTATATCAAACTTCGTAGAATCTCTAAGTGTGTTGGTAGTGTTCGTTATGTTGGATGCAATGTTAAACATTAATATATAATTATAATATTAATTGGCCATATAAATTGGGTTTACTATTTGAAACGATTACATTATTTTACATTGAATTCTATACAAACATCCGATTATCATATCATAAGATTATAAAAATTGTTTTTGGGTCAAGTATTCATATTATTTTTTCTACAAAATATTGTTCATATTTTTATATATTATTTGGGATCTAGTTTTCTAAGTACTTTTATTAAACTAAAATAAGAAAATCTAAGTAATTTTTTAAAATATACGACAAGTTTTTAAAATAACAATGATTTTAGAGTTTGATATTTGGAAACCAACTGATACTTCATCTAATTTGTCAAATCTCTCATAGTCTCCAAGGGTATTACGGTGTTCTTCTCCCATTTTTGACTTGTCTGATGAATAGTCTAGAATTGGGATTGTTTTTGGCTGTATCAAATTGCAGAATACCTGTGTTGGTATTATGCATAAAACAAACTACACAAAGTTCTTAATAGTACAGAGTCAGCTGCTGCTGCTATAATATTTTTGAATTGTTTTTTTTTTTTTTTAAATTTTTTAATACAGAAAAAATAAAATGCAGAAAAATAAATAACAGAAAAATAAAGATAGATTTGAAAATATCAAAAATCTCCGGAAGCGGCGCCAAGAACTTGATGTGTATCGGATATGGCATGTGTACCTACTCGTTTGCCAAGTAATAAAGTTGCCAAGAACTTGATGTGTATCGGATATGGCATGTGTACCTACTCGTTTGCCAAGTAATAAAGTGTAAGTAAGGTATCGTATCCACATTGATTGTCGTTTGACCATATTAAAGTAGTTGCTTTTCATAAATTTGAAGAATTTGACCATATAAATTTGGTAAATTGTTAATTTATTTATTAACTTATCCTTTTTATTATTAATTATTTGATATTGATTGTTCCTATATAAACCCTTGGCTTTTTTCTAGCAACAATACATCTAACAACTGTTTGTTATATTGAAGCTATTTAAAATGGCTAAATTTTCCTTCAAGCCAATTATCATCTTTGCTATCCTTTTCACAGGTATACTAACTTTTATATCAAACTTCGTAGTATCTATAAGTGTGTTGGTAGTGTTCCTTATGTTGGATGAACATGTTAAACATTAATCTATAATTATAACATGGGTCTTGTTAAGCAGTTCCCCGATTATTAGTTTAGGAACTAAAAGTAGAAAGAAAAATGTTTTGTATTGAAAAACACACTTTTTTAACTTTCAAAAAGTAGGGTTTGCGGTTTATTCACGTGAACTACTACACACAACAAATAATATCAAATAAACTGTGCTATTTTTTTCTAATTTAATATTTCATTTTGTAAATAGTTAAGTAATATCTAATTTATATGATTACACCTTGTTTTTCACGGTTACTTTTTATGATAATTATGCTTTTTATTTTTACAGTTATAGCTACGACAAATGGATGTTTGACCTACCTAAAAGGTGATAGTTGCATCATTGCAGTGTGTCAAAAAACATGCTATGATACTTACAATGGTGTCGGATTTTGTCAACCCAGTGGAGGCTTCAAGCCTACATTCAGATGTGCTTGCCAACAAACTAAGCAATGCCCTCCCTAGAAGAAAAAAAATTACAAATTATTCTGGAATAAATGTAACAACATATGAAAATAAATTTAATAAATTCGAGTCAATAATATTTACATGTTTATGTAAGTGTTTTGTTTACTCTTGCGATTGAAAACATTTTAAAGTCTAAATTGTGATTGAAAACATTTAAAACAAAACTTGAGTAATTTGTTTATTGAAATTTCGATTATCGTATATAATTCCATTCAATTAAATGAAAATATATTATGTTAAACCAAATAAATCTTTCTGCAATCTCTTTGCGTGATTTCTTCAATACATAATTCCTTTATAGTCCCTGCTATTTTTATCTAGACTTTTTAATTTTACTTGGGTTTGTTCAATTTTTTTCACGCTTTATATATTTATGGAGTTTTATCTTGAACCAACCATCGAGTTAAAGGGTCAACTAAGGTTAGACCATAGTTCAACTGGTTTTATTACTACTATATAAAATAATAAAAAATAACAAACTATTCATTTTTTTTTTTTTAAATTACGTTTTTTGTTTTATAAAAGGTTGGCACTTTTTAGCCTGTGTATTGGAATTTAAGCTATCATTGTGTAGTACATTTATTTTGGCCAATTAATAAAAGTAGGATTATTTGTAACACCTCATTTTAATTCTATTATTTTAAATGATGTTTGAATATTGGTTATATGATTTTGCATGACTTATTTGATATATATATGATTTTATGCGAAAATATATGATTCATGTGTGATATATATATATTATGTGTTATTTTATTATATAATTGTTTTATTATTTAAAATAAAATATAAGAAGTAGAAATAAGTAGTAATAATATTTATTTAGAATTAAGGGAGATTAATTGTAATTATGTTTTGGGAGTTAGTAAGGAAAGAGTCAGACAAACATTTTCACGTACAGTAGAGAGAAAAAGAGAGTTTTTGAGAAAAAGAGGAGAAAAACCAAGAGGGCTAGAAGGAGAGCTAGGAAGGGATCAAATCGCTGTAGGCTTTCAATTGTTGCTGAATTAAGGTAAGGGTGGGATTCCTTTCACTAATAATGTATATAATTCTGAAAATTTATGAATTGTGGTGTTCTTGATTTTCTAGGTTTTAGAATTTTTGTGTAATTTCTAAAATGGATGAATTGTGTTGTTTGATGCATGTTCCTATGTTGATTTGATTGTTATATTGCCTATTTGACCTGTAAACATCACTATAAATCATTTTGGGAGATTAAGGGATCAAAATTTGGGTTTTTGGGTGAAAAATGGTGAGAAATCGTCAAAAAACGGGGCCCAGTTCGCTTAAGCGAGCCCCAAGCGAACTCACAAGCGAAATTGGGGTTCCTCTCGGCGTGAATCTCGCTTAAGCGAGATTTGTCTCGCTTAAGCGAGATGCTCTTTGACAGCACTTCCAGTTTCGCGTTCTTGTGTCTTTTTCACACGTTTCTGTTTTGAATTAGCTTTCGGTGTAAACATGAAAGTTGTAGATAATTGAGTTAGCTTTCTAATGGCCTTGGCTTGACGTGTAAACTATTTTTTGATTTTGAGTTATGACGAAAATAGTCCAAGAGGGTATTCAGAAAATTTTAAGAAAACTTAGCATAACTAATTCTGAGTTAGTCCAAAACTTATGGTTGGTTTCCCAACTTCAAACTTAGGTATTGGGGATTTAGTTGAAGTGTTTTATGAGTATTTGGCTTATGCCTTATTGATCACCCTTTCTTGTTTTTGAAGAATGTTTTGGTCTGATATGAATGTAGTTGATTAATGTATGTGTGTTATGTTGATGAATTCTGTCGTAAGAGTTGTTGTGTCAGATTTTGACTAAGTTGTGGAGTGTGTCATAAATGATTAGGCACATATGTTGTTGTCGTAGATGTAGTTTTAGTTGTATGTTGATATACACAAGTCGAGTCGAATTTGCATACTCATAACTATTGGGGGCTTATGCCCTGGAATGCTTAGCATTCACACCCGTTGGGGGCTTATGCCCTGGAATGTTTATCATTCACCTGTTGGGGGCTTATGCCCTGGGATGCTTTAACCATCCAACTGTTGGGGGCTTATGCCCTGGAATGCTTAGCATTCAACGCGCGTAAAATGGTACCACATGCATAATGCATTTGTCGTTGTCGATGTCGCATTGTCGTAGTCGTTGTCGTCGGTCATGTCGTTGGTGTTCATTGCTGATAATGACATTGTTGTTGCTGTTGTTTAATGTTGTTCAAGATAATTATGTTGCTATTATATATGTGTATATTTATTCACATTATATATGAATTGAATAATGCCTGTTGTAAGATGTTGTTGTTTCATTGATTTGATGAATTATATATATTTATTATTGATCGTGTATCTCACCCCTTCTGCTTGAAAACGTTGCCTTCCCTATGGGTAACTTGCAGGTAACGAAGATTAGTAGGATGATTGGCTCTGTGTCTAGGGCTCTGATACATAT
Source organism: Medicago arabica (assembly GCA_946800305.1). Classification (NCBI taxonomy): domain Eukaryota; kingdom Viridiplantae; phylum Streptophyta; class Magnoliopsida; order Fabales; family Fabaceae; genus Medicago; species Medicago arabica. The sequence continues at coordinate 18,171,496 of OX326965.1, read as the reverse complement.
TAGGATGGGGGTCGTCGCGAATGTTTCCTGATTCTTTTATGTATATTATCTATGAAAAGACTGTGTCGTGGGAGTTTATTATTGTTGAAAATAATATTTCATAACTGTTGAGGCCTTAATAGTACAGAGTCAGCTGCTGCTGCTATAATATTTTTGAATTGTTTTTTTTTTTTTTAAATTTTTTAATACAGAAAAAATAAAATGCAGAAAAATAAATAACAGAAAAATAAAGATAGATTTGAAAATATCAAAAATCTCCGGAAGCGGCGCCAAGAACTTGATGTGTATCGGATATGGCATGTGTACCTACTCGTTTGCCAAGTAATAAAGTTGCCAAGAACTTGATGTGTATCGGATATGGCATGTGTACCTACTCGTTTGCCAAGTAATAAAGTGTAAGTAAGGTATCGTATCCACATTGATTGTCGTTTGACCATATTAAAGTAGTTGCTTTTCATAAATTTGAAGAATTTGACCATATAAATTTGGTAAATTGTTAATTTATTTATTAACTTATCCTTTTTATTATTAATTATTTGATATTGATTGTTCCTATATAAACCCTTGGCTTTTTTCTAGCAACAATACATCTAACAACTGTTTGTTATATTGAAGCTATTTAAAATGGCTAAATTTTCCTTCAAGCCAATTATCATCTTTGCTATCCTTTTCACAGGTATACTAACTTTTATATCAAACTTCGTAGTATCTATAAGTGTGTTGGTAGTGTTCCTTATGTTGGATGAACATGTTAAACATTAATCTATAATTATAACATGGGTCTTGTTAAGCAGTTCCCCGATTATTAGTTTAGGAACTAAAAGTAGAAAGAAAAATGTTTTGTATTGAAAAACACACTTTTTTAACTTTCAAAAAGTAGGGTTTGCGGTTTATTCACGTGAACTACTACACACAACAAATAATATCAAATAAACTGTGCTATTTTTTTCTAATTTAATATTTCATTTTGTAAATAGTTAAGTAATATCTAATTTATATGATTACACCTTGTTTTTCACGGTTACTTTTTATGATAATTATGCTTTTTATTTTTACAGTTATAGCTACGACAAATGGATGTTTGACCTACCTAAAAGGTGATAGTTGCATCATTGCAGTGTGTCAAAAAACATGCTATGATACTTACAATGGTGTCGGATTTTGTCAACCCAGTGGAGGCTTCAAGCCTACATTCAGATGTGCTTGCCAACAAACTAAGCAATGCCCTCCCTAGAAGAAAAAAAATTACAAATTATTCTGGAATAAATGTAACAACATATGAAAATAAATTTAATAAATTCGAGTCAATAATATTTACATGTTTATGTAAGTGTTTTGTTTACTCTTGCGATTGAAAACATTTTAAAGTCTAAATTGTGATTGAAAACATTTAAAACAAAACTTGAGTAATTTGTTTATTGAAATTTCGATTATCGTATATAATTCCATTCAATTAAATGAAAATATATTATGTTAAACCAAATAAATCTTTCTGCAATCTCTTTGCGTGATTTCTTCAATACATAATTCCTTTATAGTCCCTGCTATTTTTATCTAGACTTTTTAATTTTACTTGGGTTTGTTCAATTTTTTTCACGCTTTATATATTTATGGAGTTTTATCTTGAACCAACCATCGAGTTAAAGGGTCAACTAAGGTTAGACCATAGTTCAACTGGTTTTATTACTACTATATAAAATAATAAAAAATAACAAACTATTCATTTTTTTTTTTTTAAATTACGTTTTTTGTTTTATAAAAGGTTGGCACTTTTTAGCCTGTGTATTGGAATTTAAGCTATCATTGTGTAGTACATTTATTTTGGCCAATTAATAAAAGTAGGATTATTTGTAACACCTCATTTTAATTCTATTATTTTAAATGATGTTTGAATATTGGTTATATGATTTTGCATGACTTATTTGATATATATATGATTTTATGCGAAAATATATGATTCATGTGTGATATATATATATTATGTGTTATTTTATTATATAATTGTTTTATTATTTAAAATAAAATATAAGAAGTAGAAATAAGTAGTAATAATATTTATTTAGAATTAAGGGAGATTAATTGTAATTATGTTTTGGGAGTTAGTAAGGAAAGAGTCAGACAAACATTTTCACGTACAGTAGAGAGAAAAAGAGAGTTTTTGAGAAAAAGAGGAGAAAAACCAAGAGGGCTAGAAGGAGAGCTAGGAAGGGATCAAATCGCTGTAGGCTTTCAATTGTTGCTGAATTAAGGTAAGGGTGGGATTCCTTTCACTAATAATGTATATAATTCTGAAAATTTATGAATTGTGGTGTTCTTGATTTTCTAGGTTTTAGAATTTTTGTGTAATTTCTAAAATGGATGAATTGTGTTGTTTGATGCATGTTCCTATGTTGATTTGATTGTTATATTGCCTATTTGACCTGTAAACATCACTATAAATCATTTTGGGAGATTAAGGGATCAAAATTTGGGTTTTTGGGTGAAAAATGGTGAGAAATCGTCAAAAAACGGGGCCCAGTTCGCTTAAGCGAGCCCCAAGCGAACTCACAAGCGAAATTGGGGTTCCTCTCGGCGTGAATCTCGCTTAAGCGAGATTTGTCTCGCTTAAGCGAGATGCTCTTTGACAGCACTTCCAGTTTCGCGTTCTTGTGTCTTTTTCACACGTTTCTGTTTTGAATTAGCTTTCGGTGTAAACATGAAAGTTGTAGATAATTGAGTTAGCTTTCTAATGGCCTTGGCTTGACGTGTAAACTATTTTTTGATTTTGAGTTATGACGAAAATAGTCCAAGAGGGTATTCAGAAAATTTTAAGAAAACTTAGCATAACTAATTCTGAGTTAGTCCAAAACTTATGGTTGGTTTCCCAACTTCAAACTTAGGTATTGGGGATTTAGTTGAAGTGTTTTATGAGTATTTGGCTTATGCCTTATTGATCACCCTTTCTTGTTTTTGAAGAATGTTTTGGTCTGATATGAATGTAGTTGATTAATGTATGTGTGTTATGTTGATGAATTCTGTCGTAAGAGTTGTTGTGTCAGATTTTGACTAAGTTGTGGAGTGTGTCATAAATGATTAGGCACATATGTTGTTGTCGTAGATGTAGTTTTAGTTGTATGTTGATATACACAAGTCGAGTCGAATTTGCATACTCATAACTGTTGGGGGCTTATGCCCTGGAATGCTTAGCATTCACACCCGTTGGGGGCTTATGCCCTGGAATGTTTATCATTCACCTGTTGGGGGCTTATGCCCTGGGATGCTTTAACCATCCAACTGTTGGGGGCTTATGCCCTGGAATGCTTAGCATTCAACGCGCGTAAAATGGTACCACATGCATAATGCATTTGTCGTTGTCGATGTCGCATTGTCGTAGTCGTTGTCGTCGGTCATGTCGTTGGTGTTCATTGCTGATAATGACATTGTTGTTGCTGTTGTTTAATGTTGTTCAAGATAATTATGTTGCTATTATATATGTGTATATTTATTCACATTATATATGAATTGAATAATGCCTGTTGTAAGATGTTGTTGTTTCATTGATTTGATGAATTATATATATTTATTATTGATCGTGTATCTCACCCCTTCTGCTTGAAAACGTTGCCTTCCCTATGGGTAACTTGCAGGTAACGAAGATTAGTAGGATGATTGGCTCTGTGTCTAGGGCTCTGATACATATTAGGATGGGGGTCGTCGCGAATGTTTCCTGATTCTTTTATGTATATTATCTATGAAAAGACTGTGTCGTGGGAGTTTATTATTGTTGAAAATAATATTTCATAACTGTTGAGGCCTTAATAGTACAGAGTCAGCTGCTGCTGCTATAATATTTTTGAATTGTTTTTTTTTTTTTTAAATTTTTTAATACAGAAAAAATAAAATGCAGAAAAATAAATAACAGAAAAATAAAGATAGATTTGAAAATATCAAAAATCTCCGGAAGCGGCGCCAAGAACTTGATGTGTATCGGATATGGCATGTGTACCTACTCGTTTGCCAAGTAATAAAGTTGCCAAGAACTTGATGTGTATCGGATATGGCATGTGTACCTACTCGTTTGCCAAGTAATAAAGTGTAAGTAAAGTATCGTATCCACATGGATTGTCGTTTGACCATATTAAAGTAGTTGCTTTTCATAAATTTGAAGAATTTGACCATATAAATTTGGTAAATTGTTAATTTATTTATTAACTTATCCTTTTTATTATTAATTATTTGATATTGATTGTTCCTATATAAACCCTTGGCTTTTTTCTAGCAACAATACATCTAACAACTGTTTGTTATATTGACGCTATTTAAAATGGCTAAATTTTCCTTCATGCCAATTATCATCTTTGCTATCCTTTTCACAGGTATACTAACTTTTATATTAAACTTTGTAGTATCTATAAGTGTGTTGGTAGTGTTCATTATGTTGGATGAACATGTTAAACATTAATCTATAATTATAACATGGGTCTTGTTAAGCAGTTCCCCGATTATTAGTTTAGGAACTAAAAGTAGAAAGAAAAATGTTTTGTATTGAAAAAAACACTTTTTTAACTTTCAAAAAGTAGGGTTTGCGGTTTATTCACGTGAACTACTACACACAACAAATAATATCAAATAAACTGTGCTATTTTTTTTCTAAATTAATATTTCATTTTGTAAATAGTTAAGTAATATCTAATTTATATGATTACACCTTGTTTTTCACGGTTACTTTTTATGATAATTATGCGTTTTATTTTTACAGTTATAGCTACGACAAATGGATGTTTGACCTACCTAAAAGGTGATAATTGCATCATTGCAGTGTGTCAAAAAACGTGCTATGATACTTACAACGGTGTCGGATTTTGCCAACCCAGTGGAGGCTTCAAGCCTACATTCAGATGTGCTTGCCAACAAACTAAGCAATGCCATCCCTAGAAGAAAAAAATTACAAATTATTCTGGAACAACATATGAAAATAAATTTAATAAATTCGACTCAATAATATTTACATGTTTATGTAAGTGTTTTGTTTACTCTTGCGATTGAAAACATTTTAAAGTCTAAATTGTGATTGAAAACATTTAAAACAAAACTTGAATAATTTGTTTATTGCAATTTCGATTATCGTATATAATTCCATTCAATTAAATGAAAATATATTATGTTAAACCAAATAAATCTTTCTGCAATCTCTTTGCGTGATTTCTTCAATACATAATTCCTTTATAGTCCCTACTGTTTTTATCTAGACTTTTTAATTTTACTTGGGTTTGTTCAATTTTTTTCACACTTTATATATTTATGGAGTTTTATCTTGAACCAACCATCGAGCCAACGTGAACTTCGAGGGTTAATTTTTGTGGTTATGTTATAATACCAAAAAATCCAAATTTAGTTGGATTTTGATTTTGATGAATTCCGAGAGTAATATTCACAGTTCTAACCACAAAAACATGAAATGTCTTGCGCATCAATGATCAAACAAAGAAGCTATTTATTTGGCTGCCGACTCAAGAAAGATTGTCTAGAGGCTTTATAGTTGATTATTAGTTGGTCTTTAACGTTTTTTTAGATAACAATGTGAGAAATAATCTAATTTAATATTTCTAATTAAATATACATACCCTACTATCAACCAAAATTAAATATCCCTTCACATGTTTTTTTTTTTGTTACAAGGCAAAAAGAACAAAAGAAACAGCCTAAAAAAGAAAAAGGAAAAAAACGACTAGGAAAAAAGGGAGGAACTATTCTCTAGAGGAAGGTAATCAGACCCCCAGATCGGAGATTAAATCGGTATAGGCCTAGGTTCGAGGATTAAAGGTTCAACTAAGGTTAAGACTAATCGTCTCAAGAGCCAAGATGACTTCAAACAACGATTCCTTAAACCGTCCCCCATCCTTCAATGGTGAAGGGTATGGTTATTGGAAAGAGAGGATGAAAATTTTCATCGAGGGAATTGATTGTGATGTTTGGGATGCTGTTGTTAATGGTCCATTTGTTCCGACTCATCTTGTCAATGATGTGGAGGTGAACAAACCTAGATCTCTTTGGACCAAAGAGGATAAAGAAAAGGTTCAATACAATTTGAAAGCTAAGAACATTATCACAACTGCATTAAGCATTGATGAGTTCTATCGCGTATCAAATTGTACAACCGCCAAGGAAATGTGGGACACCCTTCAAGTGACCCATGAAGGTACTACCGAGGTCAAAAGGGCTAGAATGAACACATTAACTCATGAGTATGAATTATTTATGATGAAATCAGGAGAAAGCATCAATGAAATGCAAAAACGGTTCATCCATATAATAAATCATCTTCGAGCTCTTGGAAAAACTTTCGATAATATTGATTTAATTAACAAAGTCCTTAGATGTCTAAGTCGGAGTTGGCAACCTAAAGTGACTGCCATTGCTGAATCCAAAAACTTAGACTCTATGGACTTGGCTACTTTGTTTGGTAAATTGCAGGAACATGAGCTTGAATTAAATCGACTCCTTGAAAGTGAAGAAGGTGAAAAGAAAAAGAAAGGACTTGCCTTGGCTGCAAATACCAAAGAAAGTGATTCGGAAGATAATGAAAGTCTTGATGAAAATGAGGAAGACATGAGTCTAATGGTTCGAAGGTTCAAAAAATTCATGAGGCATCAAGGTAAATCAAAGCAATTTCAAAATTCACAAAAGAAGAATCAAGAAGGAAGTTCCTTCAATCCAACTTGTTACAAATGTGGTAGAAAGGGTCACATAAAACCAGAGTGTCCGGAAAATCAAAAGAAACATGAGAAAATGGACCAGAGAGCTCAAAAGGATTCTAAGGGAAAAAGAGCATACATTGTTTGGGATGACAATGACATGGGTTCATCCGACGAATCTGAAAATGAGGAAGCAAACCTAAGTCTCATGGCACATCATGAAGATGATGAGGTAAACACTTTTGAAACCGAACTAAATTTAACTTATGATGAACTATTTATTATTTGTAAAGAATTAAATGATGAATCAACTAAACTTAAAAAAATTGTTTCAACATCTAAGAAAACTATTTCCACTCTTGAAACAAAAGTTGACATTTTAAACAAGGAAATAGAATCTCTTAAAGAAAAACAATCATTTTTAAGTGAAATCTCTACACCCACTACTTGTGAAAACAAGAACATTATCAAATGTGATGAATGCAATGTTTTAAAAAATAAAATTGAAGATTTGAATAATATTCTTGCAAAATTCACAATGGGAAGAGACAAACTTGACATCATTTTGAGAAATCAAAAGGGAAGTTTTAATAAAGCGGGTTTGGGCTATCATCCAAAAAATCATGAAAAATATTTTACAAAATTCTTTCGCCCAAACAAGACATCAAGTACCCCTTTTGTTAAATGTTTTTATTGTGGAAAGGAAGGACATACATCTTCAATTTGCAACATAAGAAAGTTGATTTCAAAGGGCACTTTGCCTAAAACTAACACAAAAGGACCCAAATTTATTTGGGTACCAAAAGTTAAGAATTGATTTTGTGATATAGGTGTGCTTGAAAGCCAGTAACTCAAATTGGTATCTTGATAGCGGCTGTTCAAAGCACATGACGGGAGACAAAAGCAAGTTCTCCTTATTAACTCCAAAGAAAAAGGGTCATGTCTCTTATGGTGACAATAACAAAGGTAAAATCATTGGTATTGGTACAATTGGTAAGAGTCCAAACACTACTATTGAAAATGTTTTACTTGTTGAAGGTTTAAAGCACAATTTGTTAAGCATTAGTCAATTGTGTGACAAAGGTAATGAAGTTGTATTTGATTCTTCTAAATGCAGGGTCATAAATTCTTTTAACAAACATACTCTTTTCATTGGTCAAAGAAGTGGAAACACCTATATTGTTGATCTAAATGACCTGCCTTCAAATGATGTATGTTGTCTTATTAGTAAAGAGGATGAAACTTGGTTATGGCATAGGAGAATAGCTCACATCCATATGGATCATTTAAATAAATTAGTCCGCAAAGATTTAGTAGTTGGTTTACCAAAGCTCCATTTTGAAAAAGATAAATTATGTGATGCTTGTCAAAAAGGAAAACAAGTAAAGGCCTCTTTTAAATCAAAAAATATTATTTCTACAAATCGGCCTTTACAACTTTTACATATGGATTTATTTGGTCCATCTAGAACTATGAGCTTTGGTGGCAATTACTATGCGCTTGTTATTGTGGATGACTATTCTCGCTATACATGGACTTTGTTTATTTCTCATAAAAATGACGCTTTTGTTGCCTTTCGGAAACTTGCTAAAATTATTCAAAATGAAAAGGATTTAAAAATTGCATCTATCCGAAGTGATCATGGCGATGAGTTCCAAAATGAAGCTTTTGAAATTTTTTGTAACGAAAATGGAATTCAACATACTTTTTCCTCACCACGAACTCCACAACAAAATGGGGTAGTGGAAAGGAAAAATAGGTCTCTTGAAGAGCTAGCGAGGACGATGCTCAACGAGACCAACCTTCCCAAGTATTTTTGGGCGGATGCGGTAAGCACCGCATGCTATGTTATGAATAGAGTCCTCATAAGACCCATTCTAAAACAAACGCCCTATGAAATTTACAAGGGAAGGAAGCCCAATATATCCCATTTTCACGTTTTCGAATGTAAATGTTTTGTTTTGAATAATGGTAAAGATAACCTTGGCAAGTTTGATGCTAAAGCTGATGAAGGTATTTTTCTAGGATACTCCACTTCTAGTAAAGCTTTTAGAATTTATAATAAAAGAAGAATGACCATAGAAGAATCTGTACACGTTACCTTTGATGAAACTAACCCTAAAAGTGTTGTAGAAAATGTTGATGATGTTGCAGAAATTTTGGGAAAGAGTCTTCAAGAAGACAAGGACAAAGGTAAGGAAGATAATGTGCAAGCACCTCACCAAGACCTGCCAATAGAATGGAGAGCTTCCAAGAATCATCCGCTTGAAAATATTATAGGTGATATTTCAAAAGGGGTAACTACTCGAAACTCTTTAACTCAAGCATGTAATCATATGGCTTTTGTCTCTCAAATTAAACCTAATGAAATCAATGAAGCTATCATTGATGAACATTGGACTCTTGCCATGCAAGAGGAGTTAAACCAATTTGAGAGAAATAGTGTTTGGGAACTTGTTTCTAAACCAAAAGATAATCTAGTGATTGGAACCAAATGGGTTTTTCGAAACAAGCTAGATGAAAATGGTGTAATTATAAGAAATAAAGCAAGGCTTGTTGCCAAAGGTTACAATCAACAAGAGGGCATAGATTTTGATGAAACCTATGCTCCCGTAGCTAGATTAGAAGCCATTCGCATGCTTCTTGCTTTCTCTTGCATCATGGATTTCAAACTTTTTCAAATGGATGTTAAAAGCGCTTTTCTTAACGGTTATATTCAAGAAGAGGTGTATGTTGACCAGCCCCCCGGTTTTAAAAATTTTGAATTTCCAAATCATGTCTACAAATTAAAAAAGGCCTTGTATGGATTAAAACAAGCACCTCGAGCTTGGTATGACCACTTAAGCAAATTTTTACTTGAAAATGATTTTGAAAGAGGAAAAGTTGATACAACTCTTTTCATCAAAAAATCAAAGCATGACATTTTACTCGTTCAAATTTATGTGGATGATATTATCTTTGGTGCAACTAATGAATCTTTATGTAAGGATTTCTCTAACATTATGCAAAGTGAATTTGAAATGTCTATGATGGGTGAGCTTCGCTACTTCCTTGGTCTTCAAATTCATCAAACAAAAGATGGAATTTTCATAAATCAATCCAAATATTGCAAAGAACTACTCAAGAAATTTGGAATGCAAAATGCCAAAGAAATCTCAACTCCTATGAGCACCTCATTCTACCTTGATAAAGATGAGGATGGTAAGTTGGTTGAAGAGAGTAAGTATAGAGGTATGGTCGGATCTCTTCTCTATCTCACCGCTAGTCGTCCTGATATTATGTTTAGTGTTTGTATGTGTGCTAGGTTTCAAGCTAATCCCAAAGAATCACATCTCTCTGCGGTCAAACGTATTATGAGATACCTCATTGGCACACAAAATATGGGTTTATGGTATCCTAAAGGCACGGATTGCACTTTGGTTGGGTACTCCGATTCAGACTTTGCTGGTTGCAAAATGGATCGGAAAAGTACTAGTGGAACATGCCACTTGCTTGGAAATTCCTTGGTCTCTTGGCATAGTAAAAAACAAGCAAGTGTAGCTTTGTCCACCGCCGAAGCAGAATACGTGGCTGCGGGTAGTTGTTGTGCACAAATTATTTGGATGAAACAACAGTTGAATGATTTTGGAATTAATCTCAAAACTGTTCCAATTAAGTGTGACAACACTAGCGCCATAAATCTCACTAAAAATCCGGTTTATCACTCACGGACTAAACACATTGAGATTAGGCACCATTTCATTAGAGATCATGTTCAAAAGGGGGATTGCTTGATTGAGTTTGTAGAAACATCTAAACAACTCGCAGATATTTTTACTAAACCTTTGCCTAAAGAAAATTTCTTTTTCATAAGAAATGAATTAGGAATTTTAAATGAATCATGCATTGTGTAATTGCATTCTCATATCTTATACTTACTGACTCTTTTGTAAGGTGTACTAACAAGTCTATGCAGTTGTTTTTGGTCAAAATTTGAATGGGGAAGTGGCGCATTTTGTGCAGCATTACAATCAATTATATAACGTCCATTTAAAAAAAAAATGCAATATTTATCCAGCAACTACCACGTCAATAAAAGAGGTCAGATTGTTCCCTTCTTCATTTATCTCCTTTCACAGAACTTTGTACTGCCCAAAAATTGTGCTCTCATGAATATATGCCTTGTTTTATGATATTGCTTCTTTTCCCGCTTTTTGATAATGCCAAAAGGGGGAGAGATATTTGCTTGCATAAATTCAGGGGGAGAAAATGTTTATAGGTTGCAAATAGTAAGGGGGAGTTATTTTTCTTGCGCTTATCTCTGATTATATATTATTACTCTAACCTCTACTTTAGCACAATTTTCCTTGAGATGTTTGTCATCATCAAAAAGGGGGAGAATGTGAATATATGCCTTGACACAGGATAATCTTATTTTGATGAATGACAAAGGAAGGACTCATGAAACAAAAAGCGGTCAAAGGGATCCAAATTATTCAAGCTATGGACTAGAAGAATATTTCTTTTAATATGTTATGGGACCATTATGTAAATAGTAAAAAACTCTCATTAAAATAAATCACACACTCACAATATTTTTTTCTAAAATTGATTTTACATGAAAATATTTTTTTGCATGAGATATAATTGATTTTACATGAAAATATTTTTTGCATGAGATATAATTTATTTTACATGAAAATATTTTTTTTGCATGAGATATAATTTATTTTACATGAAAATATTTTTTGCATGAGATATAATTTATTTTACATGAAAATATTTTTTGCATGAGATATAATTTATTTTAATTGCATAAATCTTTTAGCATAAAAATTAAGTTTAGCATGCATTAACAATTTCTAGTGTTATTCTTATCTTGGTCATATCTATTACCTTATTATATATGGTATCATATAATAAGAATAATAGTACGACATTTCTTCTTTCTATATATGGCAATACATGATATTATTTTTTGTTTTCAACCTTTATGCCAAATATCTTCAACGTGAACTTTCTATGGCTAAACATTCCAAAATCAAATAAGTATTAAAAGGCACATTCCTTTTTGATACTCATTTAAAAACAAGATTGTATATGTACGTTGACACAGAGCTTGTGATTTTGAAATGGAAATTGACTTTGTTTCAATATAATCAATGTTATTATATGCATTGAAGTGCAACGGTAATTTGCTTTTAATTGTGCATATTGGCAGAATTTTTTCAACGCTCCTCTATTGTATTTTCACTATAAATATGAGCATTTGTTGATATTTTGAAAACACACCTTGACTTGCAACTTACAGTCAAAATCTCTTTCTCCCTCTCAAACTTGCATTGCTATTTTCTCACTTGATCACTTCTATTTTATTTGAGAGCTTTTATACTATATAGTTTACTTTGTAATCTTTTGAGCTTCAAGTTGTTTTTATCTACACATTTGGTGTAATAATTTAAATTGTTATATTTATTTTGTATTGGGTGTGATCCCAAAGTTTCAAGAGAGGTAATATCTCTTGGTTTAGAGACTCTTCTACAAAGGTTTGTTTTGTTTGGAGAGTGCTCGTTATTTGTAAAGGTTACCAGCTTATCCTAATTAAAAGCTAGGTTAGTGAAAATCTCAAGGGGCTTTTCCTTGGGGACTAGACGTAGGCCTTGGTGTTTTAGGCCGAACTAGGATAAACTTCTTGTGTCCTTTTTCTCTCATCCCTTTATCTCTTTTATTTTATTTGTTATTTATTTTAGCAAAATTTCTCTAATTTTCATCTTTATTAAAAACCTTTATAAGCACTTTATTTTATTTGGTTAAAATCTTTTTTAAGTGCTTATTTAAATTGTTTTTTAAAGAAACACAATTCACCCCCCTCTTGTGTGTTTGAAGTCACTTGTTCAACACAATGTGAGAAATAATATAATTTAATATTTCTAATTAAATATACATACCCTACTGTCAACCAAAATTAAATATCCCTTCACATGTTTTTTTTTTGTTACAAGGCAAAAAGAACAAAAGAAACAGCCTTAAAAAGAAAAAGGAAAAAAACGACTAGGAAAAAAGGGAGGAACTATTCTCTAGAGGAAGGTAATCAGACCCCCAGATCGGAGATTAAATCGGTATAGGCCTAGGTTCGAGGATTAAAGGTTCAACTAAGGTTAGACCATAGTTCAACTGGTTTTATAAATACTATATAAAATAATAAAAAATAAAAAACTATTCATTATTTTTTTTTTAAATTACGTTTTTTGTTTTATAAAAGGTTGGCACTTTTTAGCCTGTGTATTGGAATTTAAGCTTTCATTGTGTAGTACATTTATTTCGGCCAATTATTTGCTCCAAGCCCACTAACATAACCCTAAAATGACTGGAATCATGCTCTTTACCAAACATATTTTGCTCATTCCCAACTGAAAAGACCAAAATGACCCTGCGTGAGTTAATTCACACTAATGTTAATCTCTGCGTGAGTTAAGTCACGTACTTTAATTTTTTCTCCGTTTCCCATCGTATCTTCATTTCCAGTTTTCTTCATCTCCTACGCAATGGTTACTCTGCACTTGGCACTTGGTTTATCACTTTTTATTTCTAGTTTCTCTTTGATTACTATAACCACGAATTAGAAAATCAAATATTAAAGAGTAATGCTAAAATATTCACTTTTTATTTCTAATTTCTCTTTGATTACTATAACCACGAATTAGAAAATCAAATATTAAAGAGTAATGCTAAAATATTCAAAAACATCAAGGCTCAGATCCAAAATTAAGCACAATGAAATCATCTTTTCACCAAAATAAATCTTTTCTTCAGGATTGGATTTTTCATGATTTTTGTGTGTGGCTATGCGGCTCACTCTCTTCTCACATGTGGCTTTATCACGATTTTTGCGTGTGGCTTTTCACACAGTAACCACAAAACAAAGCACAATATTCATGGATTTACAATCTCATTTGTATTAAATTCAATATATTTCGATTTAGTTACGTTAGTTTGAAGAAAGGTTGCAAATTGTAACTCATATGGCCAACAAGATGAAGCACTCATATGGCCAACAAGATGAAGCTTCAGTTAACTCACGCAGAGGTATTAAGGACTTTTTAGTTGGGAGCGAGCAAAAACTATTAGGAGAAGAGAAGAGCAGTATTCAAATGACTAAATGAATAAAACAGCTGTCACCTCTCTCAATTGAACCCTTCTTCTTGTTGTTTTGATTGGAAAAGTACATCTCCCATTGTTGGTTTATGGATTGAACAATATTCTTGTTTCTTTTTTATTCTTTTAAATTATTTCGTTTATGATTTCTTACTCCCGTTTTCTGCATCTTTCTAAATCTTGTAAGATTCTTTGTATTTTGAACCTATGTAACTGGATATGTGAATGAAATGGAAGAAGACAAATTCATTTTGAATCAAAGTCGATCCAACCTCTATAACCAATCGAACCGTCGGTTTTATGAAATATATTGAAACAAATATTCTTTAGAAATATATTTTGCAAAATTTCTTCTTGAAATATATTTACATATATTTGTATCAAATATTCTTCTCAGCAATATACTAAAACAAATATTCTTCATAAATATATTTTCCAAAATCTCTTTTGAAAATATATTTACATATATTTGTATCAAATATTCTTTTCATAAATATATTGAAACAAATATTCGTTAGAAATATATTTTCCAAATTGCCTTTTGAAATTATATTTCACAAATAACAATATCCATCTGATTTTTTTTTTTTTTGTGGTAACACAAGTCTCTTGGACCTCAAGTCACGTGAATAAAATCTTCATGTAATCTCATGTAACAAATCAGAAACGATATGGTAACTCCTAAAAAGTTGGAACATCTTTAGGAACCGCCAAACACACCACCAAAGAATCCTCAAATATTGTTTATATTTTAGAAACAAATCACTGAGCTGATTTTGGATAAAAATACGATACTTAGTGAACAAGAAATAAGGTGCGGTTTCTTTAACAAAATAAAGATTGCGAAAGCCAAGCCACATAAATTTGGAGAATTTGAGCACATAAATTTGGTAAATTGTTAATTTATTTATTAATTCATCCTTTTATTTATTAATTATTTGATATTGGTTGTTCCTATAAAAACCCTTGGTCTATTTTTTTATAACAACAATGCATCTTATAACTGTTTGTTATATTGAAGTTATTTAAAATGGCTAAATTTTCCTTCATGCCAATTATCATCCTTGCTTTCATTTTCACAGGTATACTAATTTTTATATCAAACTTCGTAGTATCTCTAAGTGTGTTGGTAGTGTTCGTTATGTTGGATGCAATGTTAAACATTAATATATAATTATAATATTAATTGACCATATAAATTGGGTTTACCTATTTGAAACGATTACATCATTTTACATTGAATTCTATACAAACATCCGATTATCATATCATAAGATTATAAAAATTGTTTTTGGGTCAAGTATTCATATTATTTTTTCTACAAAATATTGTTCATATTTTTATATCTTATTTGGGATCTAGTTTTCTAAGTACTTTTATTAAACTAAAATAAGAAAATCTAAGTAATTTTTTAAAATATACGATAAGTTTTTAAAATAACAATGATTTTAGAGTTTGATATTTGGAAACCAAGTGATACTTCATCTAATTTGTCAAATCTCCCATAGTCTCCAAGGGTAATACGGTGTTCTTCCCCCATTTTTGACTTGTCTAATGAATAGTCTAGAATTGGGATTGTTTCTGGCTGTTCTGTCATTTCTCTTGCAAGTCGGGCTGCATTCCAAAGTGCTCGTTCAATTTTGTTTATGTCTAGATCAAATTGCAGAATACCTTTGTTGGTATTATGCATAAAACAAACTACACAAAGTTCTTAATAGTACAGAGTCAGAGCCTGCTGCTATAATATTTTTGAATTTTTTATTATTATTTTTAAAATTTTTGAATACAGAAAAAATAAAATGCAGAAAAATAAATAACTGAAAAATAAAGATAGATTTGAAAATATCAACAATCTCCGGAAGCGGCGCCAAGAACTTGATGTGTATCGGATATGGCATGTGTACCTACTCGTTTGCCAAGTAATAAAGTTGCCAAGAACTTTATGTGTATCGAATATGGCATGTGTACCTACTCGTTTGCCAAGTAATGAAGTGTAAGTAAAGTATCGTATCCACATGGATTGTCGTTTGACCATATTAAAGTAGTTGCTTTTCATAAATTTGAAGAATTTGACCATATAAATTTGGTAAATTGTTAATTTATTTATTAACTTATCCTTTTTATTATTAATTATTTGATATTGATTGTTCCTATATAAACCCTTGGCTTTTTTCTAGCAACAATACATCTAACAACTGTTTGTTATATTGACGCTATTTAAAATGGCTAAATTTTCCTTCATGCCAATTATCATCTTTGCTATCCTTTTCACAGGTATACTAACTTTTATATTAAACTTTGTAGTATCTATAAGTGTGTTGGTAGTGTTCATTATGTTGGATGAACATGTTAAACATTAATCTATAATTATAACATGGGTCTTGTTAAGCAGTTCCCCGATTATTAGTTTAGGAACTAAAAGTAGAAAGAAAAATGTTTTGTATTGAAAAAAACACTTTTTTAACTTTCAAAAAGTAGGGTTTGCGGTTTATTCACGTGAACTACTACACACAACAAATAATATCAAATAAACTGTGCTATTTTTTTTTCTAAATTAATATTTCATTTTGTAAATAGTTAAGTAATATCTAATTTATATGATTACACCTTGTTTTTCACGGTTACTTTTTATAATAATTATGCTTTTTATTTTTACAGTTATAGCTACGACAAATGGATGTTTGACCTACCTAAAAGGTGATAATTGCATCATTGCAGTGTGTCAAAAAACGTGCTATGATACTTACAACGGTGTCGGATTTTGCCAACCCAGTGGAGGCTTCAAGCCTACATTCAGATGTGCTTGCCAACAAACTAAGCAATGCCCTCCCTAGAAGAAAAAAAATTACAAATAAATCTGGAATAATTCCATTCAATTAAATGAAAATATATTATGTTAAACCAAATAAATCTTACTGCAATCTCTTTGCGTGATTTCTGCAATACATAATTCCTTTATAGTCCCTACTGTTTTTATCTAGACTTTTTAATTTTACTTGGGTTTGTTCAATTTTTTTCACGCTTTATATATTTATGGAGTTTTATCTTGAACCAGCCATCGAGCCAACGTGAACTTCAAGGGTTAATTTTTGTGGTTATGTTATAATACCAAAAAATCCAAATTTAGTTGGATTTTGATTTTGATGAATTTCGAGAGTAATATTCACAGTTCTAACCACAAAAACATGAAATGTCTTGCGCATCAATGATCAAACAAAGAAGCTATTTATTTGGCTGCCGACTCAAGAAAGATTGTCTAGAGGCTTTATAGTTGATTATTAGTTGGTCTTTAACGTTTTTTTAGATAACAATGTGAGAAATAATATAATTTAATATTTCTAATTAAATATACATACCCTACTGTCAACCAAAATTAAATATCCCTTCACATGTTTTTTTTTTGTTACAAGGCAAAATGAACAAAAGAAACACCCTTAAAAAGAAAAAGGAAAAAAACGACTAGGAAAAAAGGGAGGAACTATTCTCTAGAGGAAGGTAATCAGACCCCCAGATCGGAGATTAAATCGGTATAGGCCTAGGTTCGAGGATTAAAGGTTCAACTAAGGTTAGACCATAGTTCAACTGGTTTTATAAATACTATATAAAATAATAAAAAATAACAAACTATTCATTATTATTTTTTTTAAATTACGTTTTTTGTTTTATAAAAGGTTTGCACTTTTTAGCTTGTGTATTGGAATTTAAGCTTTCATTGTGTAATACATTTATTTCAGCCAATTAATAAAAGTAGGATTATTTGCTCCAAGCCCACTAACATAACCCTAACATGACTGGAATCATGCTCTTTACCTAATATATTTTGCTCATTCCCAACTGAAAAGACCAAAATGACTCTGCGTGAGTTAATTCACACTAGTGTTAATGTCTGCGTGAGTTAAGTCACGTACTTTAATTTTTCCACTTTTTATCACTTTTTATTTCTAGTTTCTCTTTGATTACTATAACCACGTATTAGAAAATCAAATATTAAAGAGTAATGCTAAAATATTCAAAAACATCAAGGCTCAGATCCAAAATTAAGCACAATGAAATCATCTTTTCACCAAAATAAATCTTTTCTTCAGGATTGGATTTTTCATGATTTTTGTGTGTGGCTATGCGACTCACTCTCTTCTCACATGTGGCTTTATCACGATTTTTGCGTGTGGCTTTTCTCACAGTAACCACAAAACAAAGCACAATATTCATGGATTTACAATCTCATTTGTATTAAATTCAATATATTTCGATTTTGTTACGTTAGTTTGAAGAAAGGTTGCAAATTGTAACTCATATGGCCAACAAGATGAAGCTTCAGTTAACTCACGCAGAGGTATTAAGGACTTTTTAGTTGGGAGGGAGCAAAAACTATTGGGAGAAGAGAAGAGCAGTATTCAAATGACTAAATGAATTAAACAGCCGTCACCTCTCTCAATTGAACCCTTCTTCTTGTTGTTTTGATTGGAAAAGTACATCTCCCATTGTTGGTTTATGGATTGAACAATATTCTTGTTTCTTTTTTATTCTTTTCAATTATTTCGTTTATGATTTCTTACTCCCGTTTTCTCCATCTTTCTAAATCTTGTAAGATTCTTTGTATTATGAACCTATGTAACTGGATATGTGAATGAAAAGGAAGAAGACAAATTCATTTTGAATCAAAGTCGGTCCAACCTCTATAACCAATCGAACCGTCGGTTTTATGAAATATATTGAAACAAATATTCTTTAGAAATATATTTTCCAAAATTTCTTCTTCAAATATATTTACATATATTTGTATCAAATATTCTTCTCAGCAATATACTAAAACAAATATTCTTCATAAATATATTTTCCAAAATCTCTTTTGAAAATATATTTACATATATTTGTATCAAATATTCTTTTCATAAATATATTGAAACAAATATTCGTTAGAAATATATTTTCCAAATTGCCTTTTGAAATTATATTTCACAAATAACAATATCCATCTGAAATTTTTTTTTTTTTTTTTTGTGGAAACACAAGTCTCTTGGACCTCAAGTCACGTGAATAAAATCTTCATGGAATCTCATGTAACAAATCAGAAACGAATATGGTAACTCCTAAAAAGATGGAACATCTTTAGGAACCACCAAACACACCACCAAAGAATCCTTAAATATTGTTTATATTTTAGAAACAAATCACTGAGCTGATTTTGGATAAAAATACGATACTTAGTGAACAAGAAATAAGGTGCGGTTTCTTTAATAAAATAAAGATTGCGAAAGCCAAGCCACATAAATTTGGAGAATTTGAGCACATAAATTTGGTAAATTGTTAATTTATTTATTAATTCATCCTTTTATTTATTAATTATTTGATATTGGTTGTTCCTATAAAAACCCTTGGTCTATTTTTTTATATCAACAATGCATCTTATAACTGTTTGTTATATTGAAGTTATTTAAAATGGCTAAATTTTCCTTCATGCCAATTATCATCCTTGCTTTCATTTTCACAGGTATACTAATTTTTATATCAAACTTCGTAGTATCTCTAAGTGTGTTGGTAGTGTTCGTTATGTTGGATGCAATGTTAAACATTAATATATAATTATAATATTAATTGGCCATATAAATTGGGTTTACCTATTTGAAACGATTACATTATTTTACATTGAATTCTATACAAACATCCGATTATCATATCATAAGATTATAAAAATTGCTTTTGGGTCAAGTATTCATATTATTTTTTCTACAAAATATTGTTCATATTTTTATATATTATTTGGGATCTAGTTTTCTAAGTACTTTTATTAAACTAAAATAAGAAAATCTAAGTAATTTTTTAAAATATACGATAAGTTTTTAAAATAACAATGATTTTAGAGTTTGATATTTGGAAACCAAGTGATACTTCATCTAATTTGTCAAATCTCCCATAGTCTCCAAGGGTAATACGGTGTTCTTCTCCCATTTTTTGACTTGTCTGATGAATAGTCTAGAATTGGGATTGTTTCTGGTTGTTCTGTCATTTCTCTTGCAAGTCGGGCTGCATTCCAAAGTGCTCGTTCAATTTTGTTTATGTCTAGATCAAATTGCAGAATACCTTTGTTGGTATTATGCATAAAACAAACTACACAAAGTTCTTAATAGTACAGAGTCAGAGCTGCTGCTGCTATAATATTTTTGAATTTTTTATTATTATTTTTAAATTTTTGAATACAGAAAAAATAAAATGCAGAAAAATAAATAACTGAAAAATAAAGATAGATTTGAAAATATCAACAATCTCTGGAAGCGGCGTCAAGAACTTGATGTGTATCGGATATGGCATGTGTACCTACTCGTTTGCCAAGTAATAAAGTTGCCAAGAACTTTATGTGTATCGAATATGGCATGTGTACCTACTCGTTTGTCAAGTAATTAAGTGTAAATAAAGTATCGAATCCACATGGATTGTCGTTTGACCATATTAAAGTAGTTGCTTTTCATAAATTTGAAGAATTTGACCATATAAATTTGGTAAATTGTTAATTTATTTATTAACTTATCCTTTTTATTATTAATTATTTGATATTGATTGTTCCTATATAAACCCTTGGCTTTTTTCTAGCAACAATACATCTAACAACTGTTTGTTATATTGAAGCTATTTAAAATGACTAAATTTTCCTTCATGCCAATTATCATCTTTGCTATCCTTTTCACAGGTATACTAACTTTTATATTAAACTTCGTAGTATCTATAAGTGTGTTGGTAGTGTTCATTATGTTGGATGAACATGTTAAACATTAATCTATAATTATAACATGGATCTTGTTAAGCAGTTCCCCGATTATTAGTTTAGGAACTAAAAGTAGAAAGAAAAATGTTTTGTATTGAAAAAAACACTTTTTTAACTTTCAAAAAGTAGGGTTTGCGGTTTATTCACGTGATCTACTACACACAACAAATAATATCAAATAAACTGTGCTATTTTTTTTTTATAAATTAATATTTCATTTTGTAAATAGTTAAGTAATATCTAATTTATATGATTACACCTTGTTTTTCACGGTTACTTTTAATGATAATTATGCTTTTTATTTTTACAGTTATAGCTACGACAAATGGATGTTTGACCTACCTAAAAGGTGATAATTGCATCATCGCAGTGTGTCAAAAAACGTGCTATGATACTTACAACGGTGTCGGATTTTGCCAACCCAGTGGAGGCTTCAAGCCTACATTCAGATGTGCTTGCCAACAAACTAAGCAATGCCCTCCCTAGAAGAAAAAAAATTACAAATTAATCTGGAATAAATGTAAGAATATATGAAAATAAATTTAATAAATTCGAGTCAATAATAATTACATGTTTATGTAAGTGTTTTGTTTACTCTTGCGATTGAAAACATTTTAAAGTCTAAATTGTGATTGAAAACATTTAAAACAAAACTTGAGTAATTTGTTTATTGAAATTTCGATTATCGTATATAATTCCATTCAATTAAATGAAAATATATTATGTTAAACCAAATAAATCTTTCTGCAATCTCTTTGCGTGATTTCTTCAATACATAATTCCTTTATAGTCTCTGCTGTTTTTATCTAGACTTTTTAATTTTACTTGGGTTTGTTCAATTTTTTTCACGCTTTATATATTTATGGAGTTTTATCGTGAACCAACCATCGAGCCAACGTGAACTTCGAGGGTTAATTTTTGTGGTTATGTTATAATACCAAAAAATCCAAATTTAGTTGGATTTTGTTTTTGATGAATTCCAAGAGTAATATTCACAGTTCTAACCACAAAAACATGAAATGTCTTGCGCATCAATGATCAAACAAAGAAGCTATTTATTTGGCTGCCGACTCAAGAAAGATTGTCTAGAGGCTTTATAGTTGATTATTAGTTGGTCTTTAACGTTTTTTTAGATAACAATGTGAGAAATAATATAATTTAATATTTCTAATTAAATATACATACCCTACTGTCAACCAAAATTAAATATCCGTTCACATGTTTTTTTTTTTGTTACAAGGCAAAAAGAACAAAAGAAACAGCCTTAAAAAGAAAAAGGAAAAAAACGACTAGGAAAAAAGGGAGGAACTATTCTCTATAAGAAGGTAATCAGACCCCCAGATCAGAGATTAAATCGGTATAGGCCTAGGTTCGAGGATTAAAGGTTCAACTAAGGTTAGACCATAGTTCAACTGGTTTTATAAATACTATATAAAATAATAAAAAATAACAAACTATTCATTACTATTTTTTTTAAATTACGTTTTTTGTTTTATAAAAGGTTGGCACTTTTTAGCCTGTGTATTGGAATTTAAGCTTTCATTGTGTAGTACATTTATTTTGGCCAATTAATAAAAGTAGGATTATTTGCTCCAAGCCCACTAACATAACCCTAAAATGACTGGAATCATGCTCTTTACCTAACATATTTTGCTCATTCCCAACTGAAAAGACCAAAATGACTCTGCGTGAGTTAATTCACACTAGTGTTAATCTCTGCGTGAGTTAAGTCACGTACTTTAATTTTTCCGTTACTTTAATTTTTCCGTTTCCCATCGTATCTTCATTTCATGTTTCTGCAGTCTGCACTTGGTTTATCACTTTTTATTTCTAGTTTCTCTTTGATTACTATAACCACGTATTAGAAAATCAAATATTAAAGAGTAATGCTAAAATATTCAAAAACATCAAGGCTCAGATCCAAAATTAAGCACAATGAAATCATCTTTTCACCAAAATAAATCTTTTCTTCAGGATCGGTTTTTTCATGATTTTTGTGTGTGGCTATGCGACTCACTCTCTTCTCACATGTGGCTTTATCACGATTTTTGCGTGTGGCTTTTCTCACAGTAAACACAAAACAAAGCACAATATTCATGGATTTACAATCTCATTTGTATTAAATTCAATATATTTCGATTTTGTTACGTTAGTTTGAAGAAAGGTTGCAAATTGTAACTCATATGGCCAACAAGATGAAGCTTCAGTTAACTCACGGAGAGGTATTAAGGACTTTTCAGTTGGAAGCGAGCAAAAACTATTGGGAGAAGAGAAGAGCAGTATTCAAATGACTAAATGAAAAAAACAGCCGTCACCTCTCTCAATTGAACCCTTCTTCTTGTTGTTTTGATTGGAAAAGTACATCTCCCATTGTTGGTTTATGGATTGAACAATATTCTTGTTTCTTTTTTATTCTTTTCAATTATTTCGTTTATGATTTCTTACTCCCGTTTTCTCCATCTGTCTAAATCTTGTAAGATTCTTTGTATTTTGAACCTATGTAACTGGATATGTGAATGAAAAGGAAGAAGACAAATTCATTTTGAATCAAAGTCGGTCCAACCTCTATAACCAATCGAACCGTCGGTTTTATGAAATATATTGAAACAAATATTCTTTAGAAATATATTTTCCAAAATTTCTTCTTGAAATATATTTACATATATTTGTATCAAATATTCTTCTCAGCAATATACTAAAACAAATATTCTTCATAAATATATTTTCCAAAATCTCTTTTGAAAATATATTTACATATATTTGTATCAAATATTCTTTTCATAAATATATTGAAACAAATATT
Organism: Medicago arabica; assembly: GCA_946800305.1. Taxonomy (NCBI): domain Eukaryota; kingdom Viridiplantae; phylum Streptophyta; class Magnoliopsida; order Fabales; family Fabaceae; genus Medicago; species Medicago arabica. Next base: position 18,148,125 of record OX326965.1, on the reverse strand, counting down.
CGTTAGAAATATATTTTCCAAATTGCCTTTTGAAATTATATTTCACAAATAACAATATCCATCTGAATTTTTTTTTTTTTTTGTGGAAACACAAGTCTCTTGGACCTCAAGTCACGTGAATAAAATCTTCATGGAATCTCATGTAACAAATCAGAAACGAATATGGTAACTCCTAAAAAGTTGGAACATCTTTAGGAACCGCCAAACACACCACCAAAGAATCCTCAAATATTGTTTATTATTTAGAAACAAATCACTGAGCTGATTCTGGATAAAAATACGATACTTAGTGAACAAGAAATAAGGTGTGGTTTCTTTAATAAAATAAAGATTGCGAAAGCCAAGCCACATAAATTTGGAGAATTTGAGCACATAAATTTGGTAAATTGTTAATTTATTTATTAATTCATCCTTTTATTTATTAATTATTTGATATTGGTTATTCCTATAAAAACCCTTGGTTTTTTTTTTTATATAACAACAATGCATCTTATAACTGTTTGTTATATTGAAGTTATTTAAAATGGCTAAATTTTCCTTCATGTCAATTATCATCCTTGCTTTCATTTTCACAGGTATACTAATTTTTATATCAAACTTCGTAGTATCTCTAAGTGTGTTGGTAGTGTTCGTTATGTTGGATGCAATGTTAAACATTAATATATAATTATAATATTAATTGGCCATATAAATTGGGTTTACCTATTTGAAACAATTACATTATTTTACATTGAATTCTATACAAACATCCGATTATCATATCATAAGATTATAAAAATTGTTTTTGGTTTAAGTATTCATATTATTTTTTCTACAAAATATTGTTCATATTTTTCGATATTATTTGGGATCTAGTTTTCTAAGTACTTTTATTAAACTAAAATAAAAAAATCTAAGTAATTTTTTAAATAATACGATAAGTTTTTAAAATAACAATGATTTTAGAGTTTGATATTTGGAAACCAAGTGATACTTCATCAAATTTGTCAAATCTCCCATAGTCTCCAAGGGTAATACGTGTTCTTCTCCCATTTTTGACTTGTCTGATGAATAGTCTAGAATTGGGATTGTTTCTGGCTGTTCTGTCATTTCTCTTGCAAGTCGGGCTGCATTCCAAAGTGCTCGTTGAATTTTGTTTATGTCTAGATCAAATTGCAGAATACCTATGTTGGTATTATGCATAAAACAAACTACACAAAGTTCTTAATAGTACATGTCTAGATCAAATTGCAGAATACCTATGTTGGTATTATGCATAAAACAAACTACACAAAGTTCTTAATAGTACAGAATCAGAGCTGCTGCTGCTATAATATTTTTGAATTTTTTATTATTATTTTTAAATTTTTGAATACAGAAAAAATAAAATGCAGAAAAATAAATAACTGAAAATAAAGATAGATTTGAAAATATCAACAATCTCCGGAAGCGGCGCCAAGAACTTGATGTGTATCGGATATGGCATGTGTACCTACTCGTTTGCCAAGTAATAAAAAGTAATAAAGTGTAAGTAAAGTATCGTATCCACATGGATTGTCGTTTGACCATATTAATGTAGTTGCTTTTCATAAATTTGAAGAATTTGACCATATAAATTTTGTAAATTGTTAATTTATTTATTAACTTATCCTTTTTATTATTAATTACTTGATTTTGATTGTTCCTATATAAACCCTTGGCTTTTTTCTAGCAACAATACATCTAACAACTGTTTGTTATATTAAAGCTATTTAAAATGGCTAAATTTTCCTTCATGCCAATTATCATCTTTGCTATCCTTTTCACAGGTATACTAACTTTTATATTAAACTTCGTAGTATCTATAAGTGTGTTTGTAGTGTTCATTATGTTGGATGAACATGTTAAACATTAATCTATAATTATCACATGGGTCTTGTTAAGCAGTTCCCCGATTATTAGTTTAGGAACTAAAAGTAGAAAGAAAAATGTTTTGTATTGAAAAAAACACTTTTTTAACTTTCAAAAAGTAGGGTTTGCGGTTTATTCACGTGAACTAATACACACAACAAATAATATCAAATAAACTGTGCTATTTTTTTTCTAAATTAATATTTCATTTTGTAAATAGTTAAGTAATATCTAATTTATATGATTACACCTTGTTTTTCACGGTTACTTTTTATGATAATTATGCTTTTTATTTTTACAGTTATAGCTACGACAAATGGATGTTTGACCTACCTAAAAGGTGATAATTGCATCATTGCAGTGTGTCAAAAAACGTGCTATGATACTTACAACGGTGTCGGATTTTGCCAACCCAGTGGAGGCTTCAAGCCTACATTCAGATGTGCTTGCCAACAAACTAAGCAATGCCCTCCCTAGAAGAAAAAAAATTACAAATTAATCTGGAATAAATGTAACAATATATGAAAATAAATTTAATAAATTCGAGTCAATAATAATTACATGTTTATGTAAGTGTTTTGTTTACTCTTGCGATTGAAAACATTTTAAAGTCTAAATTGTGATTGAAAACATTTAAAACAAAACTTGAGTAATTTGTTTATTGAAATTTTGATTATCGTATATAATTCCATTCAATTAAATGAAAATATATTATGTTAAACCAAATAAATCTTTCTGCAATCTCTTTGCGTGATTTCTTCAATACATAATTCCTTTATAGTCCCTATTGTTTTTATCTAGACTTTTTAATTTTACTTGGGTTTGTTCAATTTTTTTCACGCTTTATATATTTATGGAGTTTTATCTTGAACCAACCATCGAGCCAACGTGAACTTCGAGGGTTAATTTTTGTGGTTATGTTATAATACCAAAAAATCCAAATTTAGTTGGATTTTGATTTTGATGAATTCCAAGAGTAATATTCACAGTTCTAACCACAAAAACATGAAATGTCTTGCGCATCAATGATCAAACAAAGAAGCTATTTATTTGGCTGCCGACTCAAGAATGATTGTCTAGAGGCTTTATAGTTGATTATTAGTTGGTCTTTAACGTTTTTTTAGATAACAATGTGAGAAATAATATAATTTAATATTTCTAATTAAATATACATACCCTACTGTCAACCAAAATTAAATATCCCTTCACATGTTTATTTCGGCCAATTAATAAAAGTAGGATTATTTGCTCCAAGCCCACTAACATAACCCTAAAATGACTGGAATCATGCTCTTTACCTAACATATTTTGCTCATTCCCAACTGAAAAGACCAAAATGACTCTGCGTGAGTTAATTCACACTAGTGTTAATCTCTGCGTGAGTTAAGTCACGTACTTTATTTTTTCCGTTTCCCATCGTATCTTCATTTCCAGTTTCTGCAGTCTGCACTTGGTTTATCACTTTTTATTTTTAGTTTCTCTTTGATTACTATAACCACGTGAATAAAATCTTCATGGAATCTCATGTAACAAATCAGAAACGAATATGGTAACTCCTAAAAAGTTGGAACATCTTTAGAAACCGCCAAACACACCACCAAAGAATCCTCAAATATTGTTTATTATTTAGAAACAAATCACTGAGCTGATTCTGGATAAAAATACGATACTTAGTGAACAAGAAATAAGGTGTGGTTTCTTTAATAAAATAAAGATTGCGAAAGCCAAGCCACATAAATTTGGAGAATTTGAGCACATAAATTTGGTAAATTGTTAATTTATTTATTAATTCATCCTTTTATTTATTAATTATTTGATATTGGTTGTTCCTATAAAAACCCTTGGTCTTTTTTTTTTTTTTTATAACAACAATGCATCTCATAACTGTTTGTTATATTGAAGTTATTTAAAATGGCTAAATTTTCCTTCATGCCAATTATCATCCTTGCTTTCATTTTCACAGGTATACTAAATTTTATATCAAACTTCGTAGTATCTCTAAGTGTGTTGGTAGTGTTCGTTATGTTGGATGCAATGTTAAACATTAATATATAATTATAATATTAATTGGCCATATAAATTGGGTTTACGTATTTGAAACGATTACATTATTTTACATTGAATTCTATACAAACATCCGATTATCATATCATAAGATTATAAAAATTGTTTTTGGGTCAAGTATTCATATTATTTTTTCTACAAAATATTGTTCATATTTTTATATATTATTTGGGATCTAGTTTTCTAAGTACTTTTATTAAACTAAAATAAAAAAATCTAAGTAATTTTTTAAAATATACGATAAGTTTTTATAATAACAATGATTTTAGAGTTTGATATTTGGAAACCAAGTGATACTTCATCTAATTTGTCAAATCTCCCATAGTCTCCAAGGGTAATACGGTGTTCTTCTCCCATTTTTGACTTGTCTGATGAATAGTCTAGAATTGGGATTGTTTCTGGCTGTTCTGTCATTTCTCTTGCAAGTCGGGCTGCATTCCAAAGTGCTCGTTCAATTTTGTTTATGTCTAGATCAAATTGCAAAATACCTGTGTTGGTATTATGCATAAAACAAACAAACAAACTACACAAAGTTCTTAATAGTATACAGAGTCAGCTGCTGCTGCTATAATATTTTTGAATTTTTTTTTATTTTTAAATTTTTTAATATTGAAAAAATAAAATGCAGAAAAATAAAAATAAATAACTGAAAAATAAAGATAGATTTGAAAATATCAACAATCTCCGGAAGCGGCGCCAAGAACTTGATGTGTATCGGATATGGCATGTGTACCTACTCGTTTGCCAAGTAATAAAGTTGCCAAGAACTTTATGTGTATCGAATATGGCATGTGTACCTACTCGTTTGCCAAGTAATAAAGTGTAAGTAAAGTATCGTATCCACATGGATTGTCGTTTGACCATATTAAAGTAGTTGCTTTTCATAAATTTGAAGAATTTGACCATATAAATTTGGTAAATTGTTAATTTATTTATTAACTTATCGTTTTTGTTATTAATTATTTGATATTGATTGTTCCTATATAAACCCTTGGCTTTTTTCTAGCAACAATAAATCTAACAACTATTTGTTATATTGAAGCTATTTAAAATGGCTAAATTTTCCTTCATGCCAATTATCATCTTTGCTATCATTATTTATAGGTATACTAACTTTTATATCAAACTTCGTAGTATCTATAAGTTTGTTGGTAGTGTTCATTATGTTGGATGAACATGTTAAACATTAATCTATAATTATAACATGGGTCTTGTTAAGCAGTTCCCCGATTATTAGTTTAGGAACTAAAAGTAGAAAGAAAAATGTTTTGTATTGAAAAAAACACTTTTTTAACTTTCAAAAAGTAGGGTTTGCGGTTTATTCACGTGAACTACTACACACAACAAATAATATCAAATAAACTGTGCTATTTTTTTCTAAATTAATATTTCATTTTGTAAATAGTTACGTAATATCTAATTTATATGATTACACCTTGTTTTTCACGGTTACTTTTTATGATAATTATGCTTTTTATTTTTACAGTTATAGCTACGACAAATGGATGTTTGACCTACCTAAAAGGTGATAATTGCATCATTGCAGTGTGTCAAAAAACGTGCTATGATACTTACAACGGTGTCGGATTTTGCCAACCCAGTGGAGGCTTCAAGCCTACATTCAGATGTGCTTGCCAACAAACTAAGCAATGCCCTCCCTAGAAGAAAAAAAATTACAAATTATTCTGGAATAAATGTAACAACATATGAAAATAAATTTAATAAATTCGAGTCAATAATATTTACATGTTTATGTAAGTGTTTTGTTTACTCTTGCGATTGAAAACATTTTAAAGTCTAAATTATGATTGAAAACATTTAAAACAAAACTTGAGTAATTTGTTTATTGAAATTTCGATTATCGTATATAATTCCATTCAATTAAATGAAAATATATTATGTTAAACCAAATAAATCTTTCTGCAATCTCTTTGCGTGATTTCTTCAATACATAATTCCTTTATAGTCCCTGCTGTTTTTATCTAGACTTTTTAATTTTAGTTGGGTTTGTTCAATTTTTTTCACGCTTTATATATTTATGGAGTTTTATCTTGAACCAACCATCGAGCCACTGAGATTGCTTTCCAAAGAAGGTGGACAAATCTCTGGATTGAATCGGATTCCTCTTTGGTGGTCATGGCCTTCAAGAATGATTCGATGATTCCTTGCAACATAAGAAATAGGTGGAAAAACTGTATTCAGATGCTTTATCAAATGAATTTTGTTGTTTCTCATATCTACCGGGAAGACAATATATGCGCGGATTTGTTAGCCTCCAAAGGTTTAGAGGTTCAAGGTGTAAAGATTTGGTTAGATTTACCGGATTTTCTTAGTCTTTTTGTTATGCATGACAGGCAAGGAATGCCTATCTTTAGGGTTTCAAATACCTAGGAGGTTTTGGCTCCTGTCCCCCTCCTTTTTCTTGTATTTTCTTCTTTTTCTATTTAAATTTTGAGGTAGTAGCACTTTGCTACTCCTCCTTTTTGTTTAAAAAAAAAAAAAAACCATCGAGCCAACGTGAACTTCGAGGGTTAATTTTTGTGGTTATGTTAAAAAACCAAAAAATCCAAATTTAGTTGGATTTTGATTTTGATGAATTCCGAGAGTAATATTCACAGTTCTAACCACAAAAACATGAAATGTCTTGCGCATCAATGATCAAACAAAGAAGCTATTTATTTGGCTGCCGACTCAAGAAAGATTGTCTAGAGGCTTTATAGTTGATTATTAGTTGGTCTTTAACGTTTTTTTAGATAACAATGTGAGAAATAATATAATTTAATATTTCTAATTAAATATACATACCCTACTGTCAACCAAAATTAAATATCCCTTCACATGTTTGTTTTTTTGTTACAAGTCAAAAAGAACAAAAGAAACAGCCTTAAAAAGAAAAAGGAAAAAAACGACTAGGAAAAAAGGGAGGAACTATTCTCTAGAGGAAGGTAATCAGACCCCCAGATCGGAGATTAAATCGGTATAGGCCTAGGTTCGAGGATTAAAGGTTCAACTAAGGTTAGACCATAGTTCAACTGGTTTTATAAATACTATATAAAATAATAAAAAATAACAAACTATTCATTATTTTTTTTTAAATTACGTTTTTTGTTTTATAAAAGGTTGACACTTTTTAGCCAGTGTATTGGAATTTAAGCTTTCATTGTGTAGTACATTTATTTTGGCCAATTAATAAAAGTAGGATTATTTGCTCCAAGCCCACTAACATAACCCTAAAATGACTGGAATCATGCTCTTTACCTAACATATTTTGCTCATTCCCAACTGAAAAGACCAAAATGACCCTGCGAGAGTTAATTCACACTAGTGTTAATCTATGCGTGAGTTAAGTCACGTACTTTAATTTTTTCTTCATTACACTTTAATTTTTTCTTCGTTTCCCATCGTATCTTCATTTCCAGAATGGTTACTTGCAGTCTGCACTTGGTTTATCACTTTTTATTTCTAGTTTCTCTTTGATTACTATAACCACGAATTAGAAAATCAAATATTAAAGAGTAATGCTAAAATATTCAAAAACATCAAGGCTCAGATCCAAAATTAAGCACAATGAAATCATTTTTTCCCCAAAATAAATCTTTTCTTCACGATTGAATTTTTCATGATTTTTGTGTGTGGCTATGCGACTCACTCTCTTCTCACATGTGGCTTTATCACGATTTTTGCGTGTGGCTTTTCTCACAGTAACCACAAAACAAAGCACAATATTCATGGATTTACAATCTCATTTGTACTAAATTCAATATATTTCGATTTCGTTACGTTAGTTTGAAGAAAGGTTGCAAATTGTAACTCATATGGACAACAAGATGAAGCTTCAGATGAAGCTTCAGTTAACTCACGCAGAGGTATTAAGGATTTTTCAGTTGGGAGCGAGCAAAAACTATTGGGAGAAGAGAAGAGAGGTATTAAGGATTTTTCAGTTGGGAGCGAGCAAAAACTATTGGGAGAAGAGAAGAGCAGTATTCAAATGACTAAATGAATAAAACAGCCCTCACCTCTCTCAATTGAACAATATTCTTGTTTCTTTTTTATTCTTTTCAATTATTTCGTTTATGATTTCTCCATCTTTCTAAATCTTGTAAGATTCTTTGTATTTTGAACCTATGTAACTGGATATGTGAATGAAAAGGAAGAAGACAAATTCATTTTGAATCAAAGTCGTCGGTCCAACCTCTATAACCAATCGATCCGTCGGTTTTATGAAATATATTGAAACAAATATTCTTTGGAAATATATTTTCCAAAATTTCTTCTTGAAATATATTTACATATATTTGTATCAAATATTCTTCTCAGCAATATACTTAAACAAATATTCTTCATAAATATATTTTCCAAAATCTCTTTTGAAAATATATTTACATATATTTGTATCAAATATTCTTTTCATAACTATATTGAAACAAATATTCGTTAGAAATATATTTTCCAAATTGCCTTTTGAAATTATATTTCACAAATAACAATATCCATCTGAAAATATTTTTTTTTTGTGGAAACACAAGTCTCTTGGACCTCAAGTCACGTGAATAAAATCTTCATGGAATCGCATGTAACAAATCAGAAACTAATATGGTAACTCCTAAAAAGTTGGAACATCTTTAGGAACCACCAAACACACCACCAAAGAATCCTCAAATATTGTTTATATTTTAGAAACAAATCACTGAGCTGATTCTGGATAAAAATACGATACTTAATGAACAAGAGATAAGGCGTGGTTTCTTTAATAAAATAAAGATTGCGAAAGCCAAGCCACATAAATTTGGAGAATTTGAGCACATAAATTTGGAGAATTTGAGCATATAAATTTGGTAAATTGTTAATTTATTTATTAATTCATCCTTTTATTTATTAATTATTTGATATTGGTTGTTCCTATAAAAACCCTTGGTCTATTTTTTTTATAACAACAATGCATCTTATAACTATTTTTTTTTTATAAAAACCCTTGCTTTCATTTTCACAGGTATACTAATTTTTATATCAAACTTTGTAGTATCTCTAACTTTTTCTGATTTTTTTGATAATCGCCAATTAAAAGGAAATATTTTTTCAATTTTTGTTATAGCTATTGCAGCCGCTGAAGCAGCTATCGGAGTGGCTATTGTTTCCGCAAAAGTGTGTTGGTAGTGTTCGTTATGTTGGATGCAATGTTAAACATTAATATATAATTATAATATTAATTGGCCATATAAATTGGGTTTACCTATTTGAAACGATTCCATTATTTTACATTGAATTCTATACAAACATCCGATTATCATATTATAAGATTATAAAAAAAAATTGGGTCAAGTATTCATATTATTTTTTATACAAAATATTGTTCATATTTTTATATATTATTTGGGATCTAGTTTTCTAAGTACTTTTATTAAACTAAAATAAAAAAATTTAAGTAATTTTTTAAAATATACGATAAATTTTTAAAATAACAATGATTTTAGAGTTTGATCTTTGGAAACCAAGTGATACTTCATCTAATTTGTCAAATCTCCCATAGTCTCCAAGGGTAATACGGTGTTCTTCTCCCATTTTTGACTTGTCTGAATTGGGATTGTTTTTGGCTGTTCTGTAATCTCTCATGCAAGTCGGGCTGCATTCCTAAGTGCTCGTTCAATTTTTTTTATGTCTAGATCAAATTGCAATTTTTTTTATGTCTAGATCAAATTGCAGAACACCCGTGTTGGTATTATGCATAATAGTACAGAGTCAACAGCTGCTAAAAATAAAGATAGATTTGAAAATATCAACAATCTTCGGAAGCGGCGCCAAGAACTTGATGTGTATCGGATATGGCATGTGTACCTACTCGTTTGCCAAGTAATAAAGTTGCCAAGAACTTGATGTGTATCGGATATGGCATGTGTACCTACTCGTTTGCCAAGTAATTAAGTGTAAGTAAACTATCGTATCCACATGGATTGTCGTTTGACCATATTAAAGTAGTTGCTTTTCATAAATTTGAAGAATTTGACCATATAAATTTGGTAAATTGTTAATTTATTTATTAACTTATCCTTTTTATTATTAATTATTTGATATTGATTGTTCCTATCTAAACCCTTGGCTTTTTTCTAGCAACAATACATCTAATAACAACTGTTTGTTATATTGAAGCTATTTAAAATGGCTAAATTTTCCTTCATGCCAATTATCATCTTTGCTATCCTTTTCAGGTATACTAACTTTTATATCAAACTTCGTAGTATCTATAAGTGTGTTGGTAGTGTTCATTATGTTGGATGAACATGTTATACATTAATCTATAATTATAACATGGGTCTTGTTAAGCAGTTCCCCGATTATTAGTTTAGGAACTAAAAGTAGAAAGAAAAATGTTTTGTATTGAAAAAAACACTTTTTTAACTTTCAAAAAGTAGGGTTTGCGGTTTATTCACGTGAACTACTACACACAACAAATAATATCAAATAAACTGTGCTATTTTTTTTCTAAATTAATATTTCATTTTGTAAATAGTTAAGTAATATCTAATTTATATGATTACACCTTGTTTTTCACGGTTACTTTTTATGATAATTATGCGTTTTATTTTTACAGTTATAGCTACGACAAATGGATGTTTGACCTACCTAAAAGGTGATAATTGCATCATTGCAGTGTGTCAAAAAACGTGCTATGATACTTACAACGGTGTCGGATTTTGCCAACCCAGTGGAGGCTTCAAGCCTACATTCAGATGTGCTTGCCAACAAACTAAGCAATGCCCTCCATAGAAAAAAAAAATTACAAATTATTCTGGAATAAATGTAACAACATATGAAAATAAATTTAATAAATTCGAGTCAATAATATTTACATGTTTATGTAAGTGTTTTGTTTACTCTTGCGATTAAAAACATTTTAAAGTCTAAATTGTGATTGAAAACATTTAAAACAAAACTTGAGTAATTTGTTTATTGAAATTTCGATTATCGTATATAATTCCATTCAATTAAATGAAAATATATTATGTTAAACCAAATAAATCTTTCTGCAATCTCTTTGCGTGATTTCTTTAATACATAATTCCTTTATAGTCCCTGCTATTTTTATCTAGAATTTTTAATTTTACTTGGGTTTGTTCAATTTTTTTCACGCTTTATATATTTATGGAGTTTTATCTTGAACCAACCATCGAGCCAACGTGAACTTCAAGGGTTAATTTTTGTGGTTATGTTATAAAACCAAAAAATCCAAATTTAGTTGGATTTTGATTTTGATGAATTCCGAGAGTAATATTCACAGTTTTAACCACAAAAACATGAAATGTCTTGCGCATCAATGATCAAACAAAGAAGCTATTTATTTGGCTGCCGACTCAAGAAAGATTGTCTAGAGGCTTTATAGTTGATTATTAGTTGGTCTTTAACGTTTTTTTAGATAACAATGTGAGAAATAATATAATTTAATATTTCTAATTAAATATACATACCCTACTGTCAACCAAAATTAAATATCCCTTCACATGTTTTTTTTTTGTTACAAGGCAAAAAGAACAAAAGAAACAGCCTTAAAAAGAAAAAGGAAAAAAACGACTAGGAAAAAAGGGAGGAACTATTCTCTAGAGGAAGGTAATCAGACCCCCAGATCGGAGATTAAATCGGTATAGGCCTAGGTTCGAGGATTAAAGGTTCAACTGGTTTTATAAATACTATATAAAATAATAAAAAATAACAAACTATTCATTATTATTTTTTTTAAATTACGTTTTTTGTTTTATAAAAGGTTGGCACTTTTTAGCCTGTGTATTGGAATTTAAGCTTTCATTGTGTAGTACATTTATTTTGGCCAATTAATAAAAGTAGGATTATTTTCTCCAAGCCCACTAACATAACCCTAAAATGACTGGAATCATGCTCTTTACCTAACATATTTTGCTTATTCCCAACTGAAAAGACCAAAATGACCCTGCGTGAGTTAATTCATACTAGTGTTAATCTCTGCGTGAGTTAAGTCACGTACTTTAAATATTTTCTCCGTTTCCCATCGTATCTTCATTTCCAGTTTTCTTCATCTCCTACGCAATGGTTACTCTGCAGTCTGCACTTGGTTTTTTTTTTTATTTCTAGTTTCTCTTTGATTACTATAACCACGAATTAGAAAATCAAATATTAAAGAGTAATGCTAAAATATTCAAAAACATCAAGGCTCAGATCCAAAATTAAGCACAATGAAATCATCTTTTCCCCAAAATAAATCTTTTCTTCACGATTGGATTTTTCATGATTTTTGTGTGTGGCTATTCGACTCACTCTCTTCTCACATGTGGCTTTATCACGATTTTTGCGTGTGGCTTTTCTCACAGTAACCACAAAACAAAGCACAATATTCATGGATTTACAATCTCATTTGTATTAAATTCAATATATTTCGATTTTGTTACGTTAGTTTGTAGAAAGGTTGCAAATTGTAACTACTATGGCCAACAAGATGAAGCTTCAGTTAACTCACGCAGAGGTATTAAGGATTTTTCAGTTGGGAGCGAGCAAAAACTATTGGGAGAAGAGAATAGCAGTATTCAAATGACTAAATGAATAAAACAGCCGTCACCTCTCTCAATTGAACAATATTCTTGTTTCTTTTTTATTCTTTTCAATTATTTCGTTTATGATTTCTCCATCTTTCTAAATCTTGTAAGATTCTTTGTATTTTGAACCTATGTAACTGGATATGTGAATGAAAAGGAAGAAGACAAATTATTCATTTTGAATCAAAGTCGGTCCAACCTCTATAACCAATCGAACCGTCGGTTTTATGAAATATATTGAAACAAATATTCTTTAGAAATATATTTTCCAAAATTTCTTCTTGAAATATATTTACATATATTTGTATCAAATATTCTTCTCAGCAATATACTAAAACAAATATTCTTCATAAATATATTTTCCAAAATCTCTTTTGAAAATATATTTACATATATTTGTATCAAATATTCTTTTCATAACTATATTGAAACAAATATTCGTTAGAAATATATTTTCCAAATTGCCTTTTGAAATTATATTTCACAAATAACAATATCCATCTGAAAATATTTTTTTTTGTGGAAACACAAGCCTCTTGGACCTCAAGTCACGTGAATAAAATCTCCATGGAATCTCATGTAACAAATCAGAAACGAATATGGTAACTCCTAAAAAGTTGGAACATCTTTAGGAACCGCCAAACACACCACCAAAGAATCCTCAAATATTGTTTATATTTTAGAAACAAATCACTGAGCTGATTCTGGATAAAAATACGATACTTAGTGAACAAGAAATAAGGCGTGGTTTCTTTAATAAAATAAAGATTGCGAAAGCCAAGCCACATAAATTTGGAGAATTTGAGCACATAAATTTGGAGAATTTGAGCATATAAATTTGGTAAATTGTTAATTTATTTATTAATCCATCCTTTTATTTATTAATTATTTTATATTGGTTGTTCCTATAAAAACCCTTGGTCTATTTTTTTTTATAACAACAATGCATCTTATAAGTGTGTTGGTAGTATACTAATTTTTATATCAAACTTTGTTGTATCTCTAAGTGTGTGGGTAGTGTTCGTTATATTGGATGCAATGTTAAACATTAATATATAATTATAATATTAATTGGCCATATAAATTGGGTTTACCTATTTGAAACGATTACATTATTTTACATTGAATTCTATACAAACATCCGATTATCATATCATAACATTATAAAAAAAATTGGATCAAGTATTCATATTATTTTTTCAACAAAATATTGTTCATATTTTTATATATTATTTGGGATCTAGTTTTCTAAGTACTTTTATTAAATTAAAATAAAAAAATCTAAGTAATTTTTTAAAATATACGATAAGTTTTTAAAATAACAATGATTTTAGAGTTTGATATTTGGAAACCAAGTGATACTTCATCTGATTTGTCAAATCTCCCATAGTCTCCAAGGGTAATACGGTGTTCTTCTCCCATTTTTGACTTGTCTGATGAATAGTCTAGAATTGGGATTGTTTTTGGCTGTTCTGTAATCTCTCTTGCAAGTCGGGTTGCATTCCAAATTGCTTATTGCAGAATACCTGTGTTGGTATTATGCATAAGCATGCATAAAACAAACTACACAAAGTTCTTAATAGTACAGAGTCAACTGCTGCTAAAAATAAAGATAGATTTTTAAAATATCAACAATCTTCGGAAGCGGCGCCAAGAACTTGATGTGTATCGGATATGGCATGTGTACCTACTCGTTTGCCAGGTAATAAAGTTGCCAAGAACTTGATGTGTATCGGATATGGCATGTGTACCTACTCGTTTTCCAAGTAATAAAGTTATTGAATAAAATTTCAGAATACTCTATTACGGATATGGCATGTGTACCTACTCGTTTGCCAAGTAATAAAGTTATTGAATAAAAAATTTCAGAATACTCTATTACTTAATAGGTAACAGATGGTATTGAGTCTCATTTTCTATGTATAAGAATGAAGTCAAATAAAATAAATTATAAAGAGAAGAGGCATTTAACCCAAGATTGGATAATCTTTTTCATCCTGTTTTGAAGCGGGTTCCAAAGACCAACCTTTTGCCAAGTAATAAAGTGTAAGTAAAGTATCGTATCCACATGGATTGTCGTTTGACCATATTAAAGTAGTTGCTTTTCATAAATTTGAAGAATTTGACCATATAAATTTGGTAAATTGTTAATTTATTTATTAACTTATCCTTTTTATTATTAATTATTTGATATTGATTGTTCCTATATAAACCCTTGGCTTTTTTCTAGCAACAAAACATCTAACAACTGTTTGTTATATTGAAACTATTTAAAATGGCTAAATTTTCCTTCATGCCAATTATCATCTTTGCTATCCTTTTCACAGGTATACTAACTTTTATATCAAACTTCGTAGTATCTATAAGTGTGTTGGTAGTGTTCATTATGTTGGATGAACATGTTAAACATTAATCTATAATTATAACATGGGTCTTGTTAAGTAGTTCCCCGATTATTAGTTTAGGAACTAAAAGTAGAAAGAAAAATGTTTTGTATTGAAAAAAACACTTTTTTAACTTTCAAAAAGTAGGGTTTGCGGTTTATTCACGTGAACTACTACACAACAAATAATATCAAATAAACTGTGCTATTTTATTTTTTTCTAAATTAATATTTCATTTTGTAAATAGTTAAGTAATATCTAATTTATATGATTACACCTTTTTTTTTCACGGTTACTTTTTATGATAATTATGCTTTTTATTTTTACAGTTATAGCTACGACAAATGGATGTTTGACCTACCTAAAAGGTGATAATTGCATCATTGCAGTGTGTCAAAAAACGTGCTATGATACTTACAACGGTGTCGGATTTTGCCAACCCAGTGGAGGCTTCAAGCCTACATTCAGATGTGCTTGCCAACAAACTAAGCAATGCCCTCCATAGAAGAAAAAAAATTACAAATTATTCTGGAATAAATGTAACAACATATGAAAATAAATTTAATAAATTCGAGTCAATAATATTTACATGTTTATGTAAGTGTTTGGTTTACTCTTGCGATTGAAAACATTTTAAAGTCTAAATTGTGATTGAAAACATTTAAAACAAAACTTGAGTAATTTGTTTATTGAAATTTCGATTATCGTATATAATTCCATTCAATTAAATGAAAATATATTATGTTAAACCAAATAAATCTTTCTGCAATCTCTTTGCGTGATTTCTTCAATACATAATTCCTTTATAGTCCCTGCTATTTTTATCTAGACTTTTTAATTTTACTTGGGTTTGTTCAATTTTTTTCACGCTTTATATATTTATGGAGTTTTATCTTGAACCAACTATCGAGCCAACGTGAACTTCGAGGGTTAATTTTTGTGGTTATGTTATAAAACCAAAAAATCCAAATTTAGTTGGATTTTGATTTTGATGAATTCCGAGAGTAATATTCACAGTTCTAACCACAAAAACATGAAATGTCTTGCGCATCAATGATCAAACAAAGAAGCTATTTATTTGGCTGCCGACTCAAGAAAGATTGTCTAGAGGCTTTATAGTTGATTATTAGTTGGTCTTTAACGTTTTTTTAGATAACAATGTGAGAAATAATATAATTTAATATTTCTAATTAAATATACATACCCTACTGTCAACCAAAATTAAATATCCCTTCACATGTTTTTTTTTTTGTTACAAGGCAAAAAGAACAAAAGAAACAGCCTTAAAAAGAAAAAGGAAAAAAACGACTAGGAAAAAAGGGAGGAACTATTCTCTAGAGGAAGGTAATCAGACCCCCAGATCGGAGATTAAATCGGTATAGGCCTAGGTTCGAGGATTAAAGGTTCAACTGGTTTTATAAATACTATATAAAATAATAAAAAATAACAAACTATTCATTATTTATTTTTTTAAATTACGTTTTTTGTTTTATAAAAGGTTGGCACTTTTTAGCCTGTGTATTGGAATTTAAGCTTTCATTGTGTAGTACATTTATTTTGGCCAATTAATAAAAGTAGGATTATTTTCTCCAAGCCCACTAACATAACCCTAAAATGACTGGAATCATGCTCTTTACCTAACATATTTTGCTCATTCCCAACTGAAAAGACCAAAATGACCCTGCGTGAGTTAATTCATACTAGTGTTAATCTCTGCGTGAGTTAAGTCACGTACTTTAAATATTTTCTCCGTTTCCCATCGTATCTTCATTTCCAGTTTTCTTCATCTCCTACGCAATGGTTACTCTGCAGTCTGCACTTGGTTTTTTTTTTTATTTCTAGTTTCTCTTTGATTACTATAACCACGAATTAGAAAATCAAATATTAAAGAGTAATGCTAAAATATTCAAAAACATCAAGGCTCAGATCCAAAATTAAGCACAATGAAATCATCTTTTCCCCAAAATAAATCTTTTCTTCACGATTGGATTTTTCATGATTTTTGTGTGTGGCTATTCGACTCACTCTCTTCTCACATGTGGCTTTATCACGATTTTTGCGTGTGGCTTTTCTCACAGTAACCACAAAACAAAGCACAATATTCATGGATTTACAATCTCATTTGTATTAAATTCAATATATTTCGATTTTGTTACGTTAGTTTGTAGAAAGGTTGCAAATTGTAACTCATATGGCCAACAAGATGAAGCTTCAGTTAACTCACGCAGAGGTATTAAGGATTTTTCAGTTGGGAGCGAGCAAAAACTATTGGGAGAAGAGAATAGCAGTATTCAAATGACTAAATGAATAAAACAGCCGTCACCTCTCTCAATTGAACAATATTCTTGTTTCTTTTTTATTCTTTTCAATTATTTCGTTTATGATTTCTCCATCTTTCTAAATCTTGTAAGATTCTTTGTATTTTGAACCTATGTAACTGGATATGTGAATGAAAAGGAAGAAGACAAATTATTCATTTTGAATCAAAGTCGGTCCAACCTCTATAACCAATCGAACCGTCGGTTTTATGAAATATATTGAAACAAATATTCTTTAGAAATATATTTTCCAAAATTTCTTCTTGAAATATATTTACATATATTTGTATCAAATATTCTTCTCAGCAATATACTAAAACAAATATTCTTCATAAATATATTTTCCAAAATCTCTTTTGAAAATATATTTACATATATTTGTATCAAATATTCTTTTCATAACTATATTGAAACAAATATTCGTTAGAAATATAGTTTCCAAATTGCCTTTTGAAATTATATTTCACAAATAACAATATCCATCTGAAAATATTTTTTTTTGTGGAAACACAAGCCTCTTGGACCTCAAGTCACGTGAATAAAATCTCCATGGAATCTCATGTAACAAATCAGAAACGAATATGGTAACTCCTAAAAAGTTGGAACATCTTTAGGAACCGCCAAACACACCACCAAAGAATCCTCAAATATTGTTTATATTTTAGAAACAAATCACTGAGCTGATTCTGGATAAAAATACGATACTTAGTGAACAAGAAATAAGGCGTGGTTTCTTTAATAAAATAAAGATTGCGAAAGCCAAGCCACATAAATTTGAAGAATTTGAGCACATAAATTTGGAGAATTTGAGCATATAAATTTGGTAAATTGTTAATTTATTTATTAATCCATCCTTTTATTTATTAATTATTTTATATTGGTTGTTCCTATAAAAACCCTTGGTCTATTTTTTTTATAACAACAATGCATCTTATAAGTGTGTTGGTAGTATACTAATTTTTATATCAAACTTTGTTGTATCTCTAAGTGTGTGGGTAGTGTTCGTTATATTGGATGCAATGTTAAACATTAATATATAATTATAATATTAATTGGCCATATAAATTGGGTTTACCTATTTGAAACGATTACATTATTTTACATTGAATTCTATACAAACATCCGATTATCATATCATAACATTATAAAAAAAATTGGATCAAGTATTCATATTATTTTTTCAACAAAATATTGTTCATATTTTTATATATTATTTGGGATCTAGTTTTCTAAGTACTTTTATTAAACTAAAATAAAAAAATCTAAGTAATTTTTTAAAATATACGATAAGTTTTTAAAATAACAATGATTTTAGAGTTTGATATTTGGAAACCAAGTGATACTTCATCTGATTTGTCAAATCTCCCATAGTCTCCAAGGGTAATACGGTGTTCTTCTCCCATTTTTGACTTGTCTGATGAATAGTCTAGAATTGGGATTGTTTTTGGCTGTTCTGTAATCTCTCTTGCAAGTCGGGTTGCATTCCAAAGTGCTTCCAAAGTGCTCGTTCAATTTTTTTTTTTATGTCTAGATCAAATTGCAGAATACCTGTGTTGGTATTATGCATAAGCATAAAACAAACTATTACGGATAGATTTGAAAATATCAACAATCTTCGGAAGCGGCGCCAAGAACTTGATGTGTATCGGATATGGCATGTGTACCTACTTGTTTGCCAGGTAATAAAGTTGCCAAGAACTTGATGTGTATCGGATATGGCATGTGTACCTACTCGTTTGCCAAGTAATAAAGTTATTGAATAAAATTTCAGAATACTCTATTACGGATATGGCATGTGTACCTACTCGTTTGCCAAGTAATAAAGTTATTGAATAAAATTTCAGAATACTCTATTACTTACTTAATTAACAGATGGTATGATGATTTTAAATGGCAGTAAAAAGATTGAGTCTCATTTTCTATGTATAAGAATGAAGTCAAATAAAATAAATTATAAAGAGAAGAGGCATTTAACCCAAGATTGGATAATCTTTTTCATCCTGTTTTGAAGCGGGTTCCAAAGACCAACCTTTTGCCAAGTAATAAAGTGTAAGTAAAGTATCGTATCCACATGGATTGTCGTTTGACCATATTAAAGTAGTTGCTTTTCATAAATTTGAAGAATTTGACCATATAAATTTGGTAAATTGTTAATTTATTTATTAACTTATCCTTTTTATTATTAATTATTTGATATTGATTGTTCCTATATAAACCCTTGGCTTTTTTCTAGCAACAATACATCTAACAACTGTTTGTTATATTGAAGCTATTTAAAATGGCTAAATTTTCCTTCATGCCAATTATCATCTTTGCTATCCTTTTCACAGGTATACTAACTTTTATATCAAACTTCGTAGTATCTATAAGTGTGTTGGTAGTGTTCATTATGTTGGATGAACATGTTAAACATTAATCTATAATTATAACATGGGTCTTGTTAAGTAGTTCCCCGATTATTAGTTTAGGAACTAAAAGTAGAAAGAAAAATGTTTTGTATTGAAAAAAACACTTTTTTAACTTTCAAAAAGTAGGGTTTGCGGTTTATTCACGTGAACTACTACACAACAAATAATATCAAATAAACTGTGCTATTTTATTTTTTTCTAAATTAATATTTCATTTTGTAAATAGTTAAGTAATATCTAATTTATATGATTACACCTTTTTTTTCACGGTTACTTTTTATGATAATTATGCTTTTTATTTTTACAGTTATAGCTACGACAAATGGATGTTTGACCTACCTAAAAGGTGATAATTGCATCATTGCAGTGTGTCAAAAAACGTGCTATGATACTTACAACGGTGTCGGATTTTGCCAACCCAGTGGAGGCTTCAAGCCTACATTCAGATGTGCTTGCCAACAAACTAAGCAATGCCCTCCATAGAAAAAAAAAATTACAAATTATTCTGGAATAAATGTAACAACATATGAAAATAAATTTAATAAATTCGAGTCAATAATATTTACATGTTTATGTAAGTGTTTTGTTTACTCTTGCGATTAAAAACATTTTAAAGTCTAAATTGTGATTGAAAACATTTAAAACAAAACTTGAGTAATTTGTTTATTGAAATTTCGATTATCGTATATAATTCCATTCAATTAAATGAAAATATATTATGTTAAACCAAATAAATCTTTCTGCAATCTCTTTGCGTGATTTCTTCAATACATAATTCCTTTATAGTCCCTGCTATTTTTATCTAGACTTTTTAATTTTACTTGGGTTTGTTCAATTTTTTTCACGCTTTATATATTTATGGAGTTTTATCTTGAACCAACCATCGAGCCAACGTGAACTTCGAGGATTAATTTTTGTGGTTATGTTATAAAACCAAAAAATCCAAATTTAGTTGGATTTTGATTTTGATGAATTCCGAGAGTAATATTCACAGTTCTAACCACAAAAACATGAAATGTCTTGCGCATCAATGATCAAACAAAGAAGCTATTTATTTGGGCTGCCGACTCAAGAAAGATTGTCTAGAGGCTTTATAGTTGATTATTAGTTGGTCTTTAACGTTTTTTTAGATAACAATGTGGGAAATAATATAATTTAATATTTCTAATTAAATATACATACCCTACTGTCAACCAAAATTAAATATCCCTTCACATGTTTTTTTTTTGTTACAGGGCAAAAAGAACAAAAGAAACAGCCTTAAAAAGAAAAAGGAAAAAAACGACTAGGAAAAAAGGGAGGAACTATTCTCTAGAGGAAGGTAATCAGACCCCCAGATCGGAGATTAAATCGGTATAGGCCTAGGTTCGAGGATTAAAGGTTCAACTGGTTTTATAAATACTATATAAAATAATAAAAAATAACAAACTATTCATTATTTATTTTTTTAAATTACGTTTTTTGTTTTATAAAAGGTTGGCACTTTTTAGCCTGTGTATTGGAATTTAAGCTTTCATTGTGTAGTACATTTATTTTGGCCAATTAATAAAAGTAGGATTATTTTCTCCAAGCCCACTAACATAACCCTAAAATGACTGGAATCATGCTCTTTACCTAACATATTTTGCTCATTCCCAACTGAAACGACCAAAATGACCCTGCGTGAGTTAATTCATACTAGTGTTAATCTCTGCGTGAGTTAAGTCACGTACTTTAAATATTTTCTCCGTTTCCCATCGTATCTTCATTTCCAGTTTTCCCATCGTATCTTCATTTCCAGTTTTCTTCATCTCCTACGCAATGGTTACTCTGCAGTCTGCACTTGGTTTTTTTTTTATTTCTAGTTTCTCTTTGATTACTATAACCACGAATTAGAAAATCAAATATTAAAGAGTAATGCTAAAATATTCAAAAACATCAAGGCTCAGATCCAAAATTAAGCACAATGAAATCATCTTTTCCCCAAAATAAATCTTTTCTTCACGATTGGATTTTTCATGATTTTTGTGTGTGGCTATTCGACTCACTCTCTTCTCACATGTGGCTTTATCACGATTTTTGCGTGTGGCTTTTCTCACAGTAACCACAAAACAAAGCACAATATTCATGGATTTACAATCTCATTTGTATTAAATTCAATATATTTCGATTTTGTTACGTTAGTTTGTAGAAAGGTTGCAAATTGTAACTCATATGGCCAACAAGATGAAGCTTCAGTTAACTCACGCAGAGGTATTAAGGATTTTTCAGTTGGGAGCGAGCAAAAACTATTGGGAGAAGAGAAGAGCAGTATTCAAATGACTAAATGAATAAAACAGCCGTCACCTCTCTCAATTGAACAATATTCTTGTTTCTTTTTTATTCTTTTCAATTATTTCGTTTATGATTTCTCCATCTTTCTAAATTTTGTAAGATTCTTTGTATTTTGAACCTATGTAACTGGATATGTGAATGAAAAGGAAGAAGACAAATTATTCATTTTGAATCAAAGTCGGTCCAACCTCTATAACCAATCGAACCGTCGGTTTTATGAAATATATTGAAACAAATATTCTTTAGAAATATATTTTCCAAAATTTCTTCTTGAAATATATTTACATATATTTGTATCAAATATTCTTCTCAGCAATATACTAAAACAAATATTCTTCATAAATATATTTTCCAAAATCTCTTTTGAAAATATATTTACATATATTTGTATCAAATATTCTTTTCATAACTATATTGAAACAAATATTCGTTAGAAATATAGTTTCCAAATTGCCTTTTGAAATTATATTTCACAAATAACAATATCCATCTGAAAATATTTTTTTTTGTGGAAACACAAGCCTCTTGGACCTCAAGTCACGTGAATAAAATCTCCATGGAATCTCATGTAACAAATCAGAAACGAATATGGTAACTCCTAAAAAGTTGGAACATCTTTAGGAACCGCCAAACACACCACCAAAGAATCCTCAAATATTGTTTATATTTTAGAAACAAATCACTGAGCTGATTCTGGATAAAAATACGATACTTAGTGAACAAGAAATAAGGCGTGGTTTCTTTAATAAAATAAAGATTGCGAAAGCCAAGCCACATAAATTTGGAGAATTTGAGCACATAAATTTGGAGAATTTGAGCATATAAATTTGGTAAATTGTTAATTTATTTATTAATTCATCCTTTTATTTATTAATTATTTGATATTGGTTGTTCCTATAAAAACCCTTGGTCTATTTTTTTTATAACAACAATGCATCTTATAAGTGTGTTGGTAGTATACTAATTTTTATATCAAACTTTGTAGTATCTCTAAGTGTGTTGGTAGTGTTCGTTATGTTGGATGCAATGTTAAACATTAATATATAATTATAATATTAATTGGCCATATAAATTGGGTTTACCTATTTGAAATGATTACATTATTTTACATTGAATTCTATACAAACATCCGATTATCATATCATAAGATTATAAAAAAAATTGGGTCAAGTATTCATATTATTTTTTCTACAAAATATTGTTCATATTTTTATATATTATTTGGGATCTAGTTTTCTAAGTACTTTTATTAAACTAAAATAAAAAAATCTAAGTAATTTTTTAAAATATACGATAAGTTTTTAAAATAACAATGATTTTAGAGTTTGATATTTGGAAACCAAGTGATACTTCATCTAATTTGTCAAATCTCCCATAGTCTCCAAGGGTAATACGGTGTTCTTCTCCCATTTTTGACTTGTCTGATGAATAGTCTAGAATTGGGATTGTTTTTGGCTGTTCTGTAATCTCTCTTGCAAGTCGGGTTGCATTCCAAAGTGCTTCCAAAGTGCTCGTTCAATTTTTTTTTTTATGTCTAGATCAAATTGCAGAATACCTGTGTTGGTATTATGCATAAGCATAAAACAAACTATTACGGATAGATTTGAAAATATCAACAATCTTCGGAAGCGGCGCCAAGAACTTGATGTGTATCGGATATGGCATGTGTACCTACTTGTTTGCCAGGTAATAAAGTTGCCAAGAACTTGATGTGTATCGGATATGGCATGTGTACCTACTCGTTTGCCAAGTAATAAAGTTATTGAATAAAATTTCAGAATACTCTATTACGGATATGGCATGTGTACCTACTCGTTTGCCAAGTAATAAAGTTATTGAATAAAATTTCAGAATACTCTATTACTTACTTAATTAACAGATGGTATGATGATTT